>JAAALK010000079.1:45927447-46527447 GCA_019279435.1 Zizania palustris
AGATTTCTCCTAGTTCAGATTTATGTGGATGATATCATCTTTGGTGGCTCTTCTCATGCTTTGGTTGCCGAGTTTGCAGATACCATGAGCAGGGAATTTGAAATGTCGATGATGGGTGAACTCACCTTTTTCCTTGGTTTGCAAATCAAACAAAGCAAACAAGGTACTTTTGTCCACCAGACAAAGTACACCAAGGACCTGCTCAAGAAGTTCGACATGTCTGATGCGAAGCCTCTCGCCACTCCAATGGCTACATCTGTAGCATTGGACCCTGACGAAGATGGAGAAGCCGTAGATCAGAAGGAGTTCCGGAGCATGATCGGCTCCCTCCTCTACTTGACTGCCACGAGGCCGGACATACACTTCGCAGTATGTCTGTGCGCTCGTTTTCAGGCTTCACCACGAGCTTCGCACCACCAAGCGGTTAAGCGCATCTTAAGGTATCTCAAACACACCCTTGAGTTTGGCATATGGTATTCATCGTCTTCATCTTTATGTCTTAGAGGTTATTCTGATGCGGATTTTGCTGGGTGTAGAATTGATAGGAAGAGTACCTCTGGTACTTGTCATTTTCTGGGTACGTCTCTGGTTTGCTGGTCTTCCCGCAAACAGTCTAGTGTTGCACAATCGACGGCCGAGGCCGAATATGTTGCTGCAGCTAGCTGTTGCTCTCAGATTTTGTGGATGGTTTCCACTTTGCGGGATTTCGGGTTAGATTATAAAAGTGTTCCACTTTTCTGTGATAACACTAGTGCTATTTGTATTGCAAACAACCCGGTTCAGCACTCCAGAACCAAACACATTGATGTACGGTATCATTTTCTCAGAGATCACAATGAGAAGGGTGATATTGAACTTCAACATGTTGATACCCAACACCAGCTTGCCGATATTTTTACAAAACCCCTCGATGCTTCTCGATTTGCTTACTTGCGTGGGGAACTTGGCATTTGTCACCCTTACGGCATTTTGTGAGGGGGAGCTGATTTTAATTGTCTTGCATATGCTCATTATGTGTGAAATTGCATTTACATATTTTGCTATTATATGCCTGCTTTTAATTCAAAGAAGTCATGACAGCTCAGCTCTATGAAATATGTCTGGAACATTGATTGTGCATGATGCTTTATTTTCTACAATCAAAACTTGCTCACTGCTAAATCGTGTATCTAGCTTGTTTAGGCAGGACTGCTTTTAGCTATCTTTTATCTACTTGACAGCAAGACACTGTTCCTTGGATGCTAAAATTTGCAACTTGAAAAATTGTGTTCTTTATTCATGGATATTCATCAAAATAACTTATTCATCTAAATCAAAGTCAAAAATCCATGATTTGCCTGGTTTAAATGAAAAGATCCAGGAGGGTTTGTTTGTCGCACTACTCTATTCTAGACTGCTTACCATTGCACTTTGGTTTGAACTGGGATAGTGTAGTGTATGCCAAAATCACCGCCTTAAGCTTCAGATGGCTTTCATGCCTAGGCTTGGCCTGATTGGAAAGTATAAGGTGGACAAACAAATAACCCCTGGCATTAAGAAAAGAACAACAAAATTAATTGATCATCAAGTTTGCTTTCACAGCTCCTTTTGAACAAGACTTGTCTGTCTAGGGTAGAACTTGTTAGCTTTGCGCAGTCCTTGCCTTCTCATATCTAACTACTATGATTAAGTGGTGATGCTTCTACTTCAAAATGACAAAATCACATGCCATCATCTTGTTTCACAGATTGTTACATTGAGCTGAGCACATGATCATTTGTGTTAATTTTGGCATATTTTTGCATTATATGTCTTTGCAATTCTATTCATTTCGCAGCTTTGCATCTTTTGAATGCTCCTTGATGCTTGCATTGCCAAAGGGGGAGAGATTTTGCTATGTTCTCTGCTGCAAGAAGGCATTATTTCTAAAGGGGGAGAGATTTTTGACATAAAGGGGGAGAAAAATTTGCTCAACTCAGGGGGAGTTTTTATCCAAAGGGAGTTTTGCCGAAGGGGCTTTTTTACAAAGGGGGAGAAAAATTCTTTTATCAAGTGACATGATTTGGCTCTTTTCCGAGTTTTTATGGTCACTTGTGTGCTGAAATTTTTAAATTTTCTTGAAATTGGATTTGGTTGTCAATGCACTCATCAAGGGGGAGATTGAGAAACCAAGGGTGGTTTCGGTGTTGTGATGAGTGATTGACTGGATATTACCCTCTGTTCGAAGGGTACCTCCGGAGGGGCTTCGGAGGTGGTACCTCCGAAGGGTGTTCGGAGGTATGTCACCGGAGTGTGTTCGGTGTTTGCTTGCTGCAGCTGTGCAGCGGAGTGTACCTGTCGGAGGGGTCCGACAGTACGCGATGACTGGGTTCGTACCGAGGGCTTCGGTACTTTGGGCGGTACACCGGAGTGTGTGCCGAAGGTTGCTAACCCGGAGAGGTCTCCGGAGTACTGGATACACTTGTCTGCTTGTCGGTGGTGCGCAGGGACTTCGGAGGCGACGGACAGGGTTCGAGCCAGGTGAACTTGGGTCAAGCGGGTGGCTTGATGCCAGGGGAGCGGGGAGCTCCGTCACGGTGGCTGCGAAGGTGGTCCGGGTCGGTCCTCGGGTCGAGGCGCGCCAGGTGAAGGCAGAGAGTGCGGAGTGTGGCTCCGGCTGAAGGTACTCCGAGACAAAGTCCTCGGAGGTGAGGCACTTCGAAGGTACTCCGGATGGAGTGACTTCGGAGTTGGATGGAACAAGTCCTCTGCGGAGGCAAGGAGTTCGAAGTGTGCTCCGGAGGGAGACACTCGAAGGTGGCCCGACGAAGGTCTCAGAAGTCGAGGCGCATCGAAGGCATGGTCCGGGTGAGGCTCGTCGTGGAGTGTGCTCGGGGAGAGGCACTGCGACGGAGTGCTCATGGAATGCTTCATGCGGAGGCCTTGGACGAAGGAGGGACTTCGAAGGGTGGTACTCCGAAGGTGAGGCTTCGGAGTGAGGTTGACTTGAGGTGCTTCGGCCATACATGGCTTCGGTACACGGACGGACGGTGTTCGAGCTCGGAGTAGCTGCGAAGCCGTGGTGATCCACTCCGGAGGTGGTGGTGCGAAGGCCCAAGGGGCTTTGACGGCTTCGGCTTAAAACCGTCACTGTATCGAAGGACTTCTTCGGCGGAGCGAAGGCCAACAGGCTGCAGGCTTCTCGCCGAAGCTTCCGCACCCCTCGCGTGCGAAGGGAGGTTCCAGAAGTCAACTTTGTAAAGGCTGACACTGTCTGTTCTGAAAAAGGCTGACACTGTCCCCTCTGCAGCTGACAGAGAAGCCTCCAAAATAAAGGTGGACTACCTTTTGTACCCCTTAGTTCTATAGAGACAAATCTGTTGTAAACCCTAGGGGTAAAGTAGTCACTTCCTTAGGATGAAGCCGTGGGCTATAAATATGGGGGCTCGGTAGGTAACATTTAACACTTTGAGCATTTACTGTTGAGCTCCTGTAGACAGACCTCACTGTATTCATTCTGAGTTCAATACATTTTGTGTTCCTTGTTCAAGCGGCGAAGCCCTGCTTCTGTGTGCTTTTGCTTGAGCTCGTATTGCATACCTCGCTAGTTTTAGTTCACCGAAGCCTGTCTTGGCGAAGGGTGTTTTTATCGCGAAGTGTGCTTTTCAGTGTGCTGTCGCTCTGTGTAACACGAGGCAAGACCTCACTGCTTACTAGCGAAGCCCTGGTAGTATCCCGTTTTGCTTCCTGTGTCGAAGCCCTTAGCGTAGTCCGTTGTGTGTGCGTGTAGACCTTCGGGTACGAAGCCCAGCACCCGTTGCTGTCGCCAAGTACTTGGTCGAAGTCCTCAGAGGGCTGTCCACTCTTGCGAAGGGTGAAGTGCGAAGTTTGCTCAAAGCACCCTGTGTGCGGAGCCTGCACTGACTTAGCAGAGTTGGTTTTCGAGGGTTGTAAGTGGAGCGAAGTCTTCTTGACTTCGAACTTTTGCCTCTCCGAAGCCTGTGTTCGAAGGTGTCGAAGTACCTCCGAACCAGACCTTCGAAGGCTGTGTTCGAAGCCTGTTCCGCAGAAGACAGAACAGAACCGAAGGCTAAGATTTTAGCCCGAATTTTTAAAAGCTCCCATTCACCCCCCCTCTGGTCGCCGTTTCCGGTCCAACAGGGATCAATATGAGAAAGGTGTCATTGACCTTGTTCATGTTGATACCCATCATCAGTTGGCTGACATTTTCACCAAACCCCTAGATCAGTCTACTTTTGAGCGTTTACGAGGGGATTTGGGTGTTGTGTATCCTTTCTAGGATATTTTGCGTCAGTTTTTCTTTCTTCTTTACTCTTTTCTTGAGTCTTTTTGTGTGTGTTCATATCATACATATTCACATATCACACTTTTGAGCCTGCTTCTGTTATATGATTAAACTGCTTTACTTATTCTAGCTGGTACATGCTTTTGATTACTCGTCGATGATCATGCTTTGTTTCAGTTCATTTGATATGTCTGATATCTGTCATATGCATGGCTTTTACGCTTTCAACTTGAAAAATGATCACCATTGCTTCTGGTAACTAGCATGTGTAGGCTGAGTGCTTTTGCTATCTGTTACATGCCTTGTAGCTAGTTCATCACATAGATGCAGATATGCAACTTGGACATCTTTATGCTTTAACATGGAAAATATGCTATAAAAATGATAAAAAATCAAAAAATGAATGAAAATTCCATGCCTTTTTATGCTTGAGTTGAAAAGATCCAAGTGGGTTTGCTTTGTCGCATTGCATTGTTCTGGACTGCTTACCATAGCACTTGGTATGAACTAGGACAGTGTAGTGTATGCCAAGACCAATGTCTTAAGCTTCCGATGGTCCAGTTTTGGCCTAGGCTTGACTTGGTCGGTTAGCATAAGGTTTGACATGCAAATAACCCTTGGCACAAATGAAAAAGGAAAAATGAAAAAGCCTGAACATTTAACAAGATAACCAGTTTGCTGAAGCACTTTGTTTTGAACAATGTTTATCTTGGTAGACATCAGTTAGCTTCTGCATCTCATGCTTTACCTTGCTTATTAACTAGGAAATATGGTGATGTTTTGTTTTGCAAAAACTGAAAAATGCGTGCTAATGACTTTCTTTAGATATCATCTGTTGCACTGATCATGCCATGTGTCTTAAGACAGTATGTCTGTTGCTATACTTGTTAGATGTTGTAATTGCAGTCAATCATATCTGAGAAGCATGCTTTCTACACTCCACCTACACCCCAGCTGAATTCACTGCATATTTTGAGGGGGAGTTGCTTTTCAGGGGGAGTCTGTGTCTCTTTTGAGTGCTTGATGAGTTTACTTGTCAACAAGGGGGAGAAAATTTGGGATCAGAGTTTAAGGGGGAGTTAGTTCTTACTCTGTCGATATCCTTGTTGTTCTGAAATCACACTCATTTTGAGCTTTTACGTTTTGGTTAACCATAATGACCGTTTCTTGCTTTTGGTTGGCTTTTGGTCATTAGGGTTAAACTTTTACCTCATTTCTTCTTCTTCTTTGTTTTCTTGTGTTTTGTTTTCGTGTTTCCACATTTGTTCACAGGTGTTGAAGAGCTGAGAATTGAGGAGTGTTGACAATGCACTCATCAAGGGGGAGATTGAGGAGCCATGCTGAATAGCGTGGGCCTCATGGCTCTAGAAGTGATGAGTCATTGTCAACGATAGTCAAAGAGGACTGAAGAAGAGAGGAGATCTGCTGTTTTATGGGCCGCGTGTGACTCAGGTACACGGGCAGCGAGCGACTGTCGGGCAGAGGAGGCTGCGAAGTCGGGCTGGCCCAATCCGGGTGCATGGGCCAGAAGCAGTAGAAGACCCACTGGGCTGTTGACCAGGATTGACTCAGGTACACGGGTGGTGAGTGATTGCCGGGCTGAGAGAGCTGCGGAATCGGGCCGGCCCAATCCGGGTACCTGGTGCAAAGTCGGTGGAGGCTTTGTCAGTTTCGGCGCAAAACTGACGACCGTCGATCTTGTATCCGACTGTCCAGAAGAGAAGCCGTAGTCGCTACGAAAACTTAGCTTCCGGATAAGTCATCTGTAACTCTAGGCCCACAGTCAGTCTGTCGTGTCTGTAAAAATACCTAAGGGCAGTAGAGTCTTTTCCTTTATTTTTGAGTCTGTAAAAACCCTAAGGGGCAGGTAGAATATTCCTAGTGTTGGGCTGCCTATAAATAGGACCCCAACCCCTAGGGTTTGGACTACCCTTTTGCTGAAAATCAATACTACTCCTTTGGGTCATTTTGTTTCTTGCATTCTCTCTCCCCTGTTCATGCGTGGGTCACCAGGCAACAAGCCTTGTTCTTCCTGAAGTTTTTAAGTGACTTTTTGTTGTCTGGGAGAGCTTTTAATCTGGCTGTTTTTGCTTGTGCGAAGCTTTTTTGTGCACTGCAGTTCATTCTCTGTGCGTGCGATCAATTTATTTGGAACAGAAGCTTCTCTGTTGTATGTGTTCTTCGTGAGAAGTAGTACTAGTTCTTGCTGTTGCAAGTAGTACTACTACTCTGTAGCAAGTAGTACTACTTTCCTGTAGCTACAGTATGCTAGTACTTTAGCCTTGCTTTTCCTGTGTTGCTTTTTGATCGAGTTGGCAGGGTCAAAGTCCCTTTTCTTGTGTGAAGTCCAACTCTGTGTTGCAGACTTCGAATCTGCAAGCTTCGAATCTGCAGGCTTCGAATCAGCAGACTTCGAATCAGCAGACTTCGAATCTGCAAGCTTCGAATCTGCAGACTTCGAATCTGCAAGCTTCGAACCTGCAGACTTCGAATCAGCAGGCTTCAAATCAGCAGACTTCGAATCAGCAGACTTCGAATCTGCAAGCTTCGAATCTGCAGACTTCGAATCTGCAAGCTTCGAACCTGCAGACTTCGAATCAGCAGACTTCGAATCTGCAAGCTTCGAATCTGCAGACTTCGAATCTGCAAGCTTCGAACCTGCAGACTTCGAATCAGCAGACTTCAAATCAGCAGACTTCGAATCTGCAAGCTTCGAATCTGCATACTTCGAATCTGCATACTTCGAATCTGCAACCTTCGAATCTGCATACTTCGAATCTGCAACCTTCGAATCTGCATACTTCGAATCTGCATACTTCGAATCTGCATACTTCGAATCTGCATACTTCGAATCTGCAACCTCCGAATCTGCAACCTCAGAATCTGCAACCTCAGAATCTGCAACCTCAGAATCTGCAACCTCAGAATCAGCAAACTTCGAATCTGCAGACTTAGTCAATCTGTTCTCGCGTTGCTGTTTAGTTTTTCTTTTTAAAATGCGTTGGGTTTTGGGAGCAGGCCATTGATTCGAAAGAATTTTTAGGCGCCCATTCACCCCCCCTCTGGTCGCTACTTTCGGTCCTACACCTACTAGCAGTCTGGAATATGAGGGTTCCCTGAGTTCAGCATTTGGGAGTCCTTCCCGACTACAAGCAGTTGGACAGTCATCATCAAGACTTAATCCACATACTCTTTTAAACTTCATAATTGTATGGTTAATATAGTCATTACCACCTAGAGTCATTAACCATGATATAACCATTTATCTTCATGAATGGTCATCAATGGGGTGCCTTAATCACCATTTATAACCCTCAATCCCTCTCATATAAAGGGATCAAAGGGAGACTGTAAGAGGCAAGATGCTTTGTCATATTCTCAAGGTAGAGTCCACTTTTCTAAACCAAACTACACACAAGAATAGGGTTATTATCCTTCGGGAAGCTCGACCCTGTCTAAAAATACCTCTATCTCTGTCTCATTTCTTGAGATAACCATTGGATCATAGCAGAACGCCCCCTTAGCCTAACTAAATCTCTCTACGGGTACCCCCGTAGTACATTATTGTTCGTACGCAACGATAGCCGGAGAAGGAGAGAGGTCGTGCATGGAAGGATATTTCGAGGCTTCCAAAAATAATATTGTACTATGAATATGTTTTCCATTTATTATTTCTACTATATAAACTAATCATATTTCAATATATTGATGATTTTCATATATTAATAATTTCCATATAAAACATATCAGTTTCCATATATTGATTATTTCCATATATTAATACTTAACATATAAAATAGATCAGCTTTCATTTAAAATAGGCGGGTCTAGCGGCAGAAAGAGGAGAGGCCATAATAGGTTGGGCTGGCCCAAGAGAGAGAAAAAGGGAAAATCAGATGGCAATGATTTATTATATGGGTTGTGATTTAACAGATGGATGATTAAGCGGATACTCAAACTCATCAATTATATAATAGAGTAAATATATGTAATACGCGAATTTCGTTTGTATCATGGTTTTCAATGATTTATTGTCATATCATGTATCCGTATGTATCCATGCATCTGGTAATATAACGGAGCTCTACGATTGAGAGAATCCTACCTAATATGTAGCCACGCACGTACACAATGGAGGGTTCATCGGGCACACGTACGAAAAGATAGCAATGGGTAGACAAAACCTAATGGGTCTTTACTTTATTAGGATATATGCATGTGTTAAATTATTCACTCGTGGATTTGTTAACGGGGGAAAACAAAACCTAATGGGTACATGGATATGGGTATGGTTTCTATACTCTTCACTAGGGATGACAATCGGATCTAACGGGTATGGGTAGTGCATACATATACCCGTACCAATTTACCCGACGGGTAAAAACCCATGCCCATACCTGTTACCGGCAGGCGCCGTATACCCGCGGGTATACTCGTTTACCCATGAAATAGATTAATGGTGTAGCTACGCAGAGAAGAAAGGGTGGACGCCGCTTGGGCTAGTGCTAGGGCCGATGCACCGTCGGGGCTGAGGATGGCCAGAGGACACCTCGCAGTGGGGACTGGGGACGAAGCAACACACAATAAACAGGAAATGTGCAGGGGCAAGGGCGGCGCGGGGAAACGCCTTCTTGCGTGCGCAGCGGCGCCAGCAAGCAACGCAAGGCGGCGCTGGCTCGAGCCAGTGCAAGGTGGCATGTGACGGGGCTAGCGCGCGCCAAGGTTGGCGAGGGATAGCTGCCGGTGAGAGGAGATGGGGGATGGGGGCGGCGTAGAAAGGAGGGAGATGGGGTGGAAGTGGTTGAGAGCCTGAGAGGGGAAAGAGGAGATGGGGTGGGTGCGGGTGAGAGGGGAGAGAGTGTGGGGTGGAAGAAAAGGAGGGATAGATTAGGGTTTTATTTATATATAAACGGGTAAATGGGTATGGGTAGTCAATACCCATACCCGTACTCGTTTACCCATCGGGTATAAAAATGAGAATAAACTCGATTCTATTCGGGTTTTTACCCGCGGATAAACGGGTAATCAGACATAATTGTCATCCCTACTCTTCACCCCTAATGGATACCCACCACCTAATGAACCATTTATAGCCCAATCCAATATATCATTTCATTAAAAACTTTAAGTTCATTTTAGTCTTTTCTAAATTCATCTTCACTGGTCACTTCTTCTCTCCTAACACTTAGCCCTAGGTCCTATGGTGGTCGATAGTATGTGTCTCCACTTCTCTTTACTACTCAATCCAAACCCAGAATTCTAGACGTGAGACGTTGAGTGCAGGCAGTTTGGTTCGATGGCCAACGACATTGCCACTCGGGCTCTAGCCTCCAATGTTAGACGCCACTAGTGTTCCACCTTCTTCACGCAAGTACGTGAGTACGGAACATGTTGTTTACATATTTTCCATCCAGCGGTTACTCTAGGTGTCAGTCGACTCTAGTGACCCGGTAAGTATCCAGTGATTCTAATAATTTCTAGTAGTTATTATGGATATGGGTTACCTTATAGATATATTTTACTCACATGGTAGATTCATGTGTATACATACGTCATTCGACGAGAATATTTTTTAACGGTTTATATGTTTGAGATGATAAAAACCGAGTACTGTAAACCCGTTGCCGTCTTTACGCGGGCGCACAGGGAGGAAGCGAGCGCTCGAGCGGGGCGGCTGGCCCTGCCCACCGCGCAAGTACGTTCATTCAGGTCGCGCCACGGTGGGCCGAACCGAATCGTGGTGAAAACGATGGAGGAGACTGGAGAGTGTGCTGTGAGGCTATGAGCTGTGGGGCAAACGGGTAGAGAAAGATTGGTGAAACGAGGACGGTTGCCCTGTGCACTCGAGACAGGCGGCAGGGAGGCAGAGGGGGAAGGGCGTGACTGATGGGATGTCAGTGAAGCGCTGGGCTGCAAAGCTAAAATGATCCGCTAGGATCGATGGTCTGCAGTCTGCTGCTGCTGCTGCGAGCTACAGTCTGGTAAGTACCCACGTGGATGCCCCGCGCTTTTCTCACACTGTGCCTCTCGCCCTCCTCCGTGTCGAGGAATTCAGGCAGGCACAAAACAAAGATGGAGCAGCATGGCGAGAGAAGAAAAGATAGTTTGACGCTTCATACCATCAATGCCTCCCCTTTTCCTTTTTCTGGGGCGTTTCACCGTCGCCAACTGTTTCCCAACACCGGAGGTGCCATCCGGCCGGCACGCCTTCCTTCTAGAATTCCCAGTTTACGGAACCCTACTGCTACGCGTCTGCAGCGCCGAGCCAGAGGGCACTTCTGCGGGAGAAGCTCCGCCCAGCTCACTGCCCCACCGGCCACCGCACAATCCTTTGCACAGGCATCTGTACTCTGTAGACTAGACTTGACAGAAGTTACCCCTGTGTTTTAATCTCTTGCAAAAGATGAAACGACGAACGACTAAAGAATCAGGTTTACAAAACTAGGCGGCCGCCGCCGGCCACCAGACAGATCCGACTTCTACTCGGAAAAACGAACCGTAACCGTACACTAATTACCGGTGGTAGGAACAAAAAACCACGGTGGTAGCCAGGCAGATTTGCAATGCCTGAAGCATTCCACCCTAGCAGCACAGAACGACTGTCAACACTTCCACTGCCTTCACGTCAGACAACACGATGGGAAATCCCTGATTTGTAATCAGCACCTCTGTTTTTATTATTACATAACAACAAACAACAACAGCATCATTCAAAATAATTAAGAATCTAATGATCATGAGATCTAACACCGGCACCTAACATTTCTGTGGATTTCCACGGTTCTAAGTGAAATTTTCTACACATATCATTCCTTGAGCATTGAGAACAACGACGAAATGCTGGTATGTAAAAACTCAGGATGCTTTGCCCCTCTGTGAAGTAAACAAACCAGGAGGCCAGACATCATGTACAACACCAACCAAAGCTAACTTGGACTTCATGGGGCATCTATGCTATCGTTCAATGGGCTTGTACAGGACGACGGTTACATATTTCGATTCAAACCTGTGGGTTAAGCCAAGGGCCACCAGTGGATGGGCACCCCAGCCCTTCTCGATGAAAAGGTGATTGAGGACTATGTGCTGGGGCCGTGCACAACTTTCTTCCGAGTTGTGCGAGTTGAGAACACCGAGATGGAGCTGTGATGGAAGCGCGGGCGGCTCTTTTGAGAAGTCCTTTTCCTCTGGTGCCTGGAAACTGTAGCTAGAATCTGGGGATGGAGGGGGCTCAAATTCTGCCACACTCTCAACACTTTCAGGGACAAAATCCTGCATATATGATAACACGATTAACAAAACAATGCATGGTGTACAGTTTTAGCTAAAGGGCAAAACAGAAAATGCCATGGAAGAGTTCAACTCCTAGCTTAACATGGCAGGGACAACAGAGTTCTATCTTGCTTTCTTTAGTTCCGTAATTGTCATCAGAGTTCCTTGCTAATCATTCTGTAATCTGTATCCTTACTACCTGATGAAGTTGTATAATTTATTTGTTTCACAAGACTAATCTAAAATAACAGTGGCTTATGAAACAATATATAGAATTCTCAACGTTGACTAAAAGTGCAGATATTTAACCAACAGTAAAAGGTGTTTATCAAAAGCTGTTATACATGAATCAAAACATAATTTTTAACAGCTGAGCAAGCTCTCCTGTCAGTTTAGGTGGTCATCCAATCACCAACCTAACACTTCACCATTTATTTGATTGTTTCTAAACCGGTATATTGATTTAAAATGCATAACCTGGATTAAACTATAAGAGAACAATTTTTGCAACAAAGTTGTGCTTGGAATGATCAGTTTCACCATCAAAGCTAGCTGTCAGTGAACATAATTTAGATCTATGGTGCAAAAAAGAATAATACTCACTTGAACATCAAGAAGGTTAACAGCATTGCCCATGACATCAGTTTCACAAGGAAGATCAGGAAGACATCTCCTTTCTCCATCTACAACAAATCTGTAACGATAAACTCCCGACCGTAGGATCAACAGAAGGGAATGGTCTTTCCCAGATCTCTGCATAGGTTTCCTGAAATGTATATATAAACACTATCAGAATCAAGTTTGTTACATTCCAATGCTACCCTTTTACCAAAAGAGATTTCAAGTTGGTTTACCTCGATTTCCAGTCATCCCAGGATCCTTCAACAGATACACTCTTTCCTCCAAGTGTCCACACGATCAAGGCAGGAATTTCTTTTTGAGGGGGACCATCAAATTCTTCTTCTTGTGCATTCATCAATATCCGGTTGAACACTGGAGTTACATCAGCAGCTCTTTGCAGTGGAGGCACAGGCGTCTGCAATATCGTAGTAGTCAATACACTGAAAAAGTTCATGCTCAACACATTAATATCAAGCAAAAGTATACAAGAGAGGTTCTGGAGTAGAGATGATGGAGATGAGTAAAGATTATGCAAATGGCCAATAAAATACAGCTTAGTCTATAAACTAAACTGCATACCCAGAAATATTACTATTTGATAATTGGATTTGGTCATGGTGTGATTTGTACTAGTTACTCAAAACTAACAAACACCACCCAACGGATATGTTTAGTTGTCCCAAAAATAGTCTGGAGTATATGCACAAACAACATCAGCAATAAAGTATGCACAGAAATATAAAATACTAGCCGTGTTAACTTATGACAGGCCGATTATCCTGCAACTATGATGTACATCTATTGCATTCAAAACAATATTATTACAGACCACAAAAGAACGAATGCCATAAGAATGAAAGAATATATAACTGGCCAAAGTCAGAGCCATCAACATCATGAGAGGAAAAGCAGAGATCCAGGGAGAGCACTCCTGTTAGCCTGTTAATATCTCACTCATATTTAATATTGAATAGATGAAAAGAAAGAACTGTACAGAACAATTTTCAAGGATAGAAGGAAGGTTTGACTAATTCTTGGTAAGGCTAGCTCTAAGAAAATCTATATAGACAAGATCTCCCCCCATATTTACTTATTTAGTGGCAGCCAATCATAAATTAATATGTTGATCTGTAACCAGCAATGCTACTATCCTATTATGATGAAATCAAAGTATATCAATTGCTCAGGTACTTACATTAATTCAAAAGTCTACAGGAGTTATAGTTTGTAAAAATAAAATAAAAAGGAGACAATAATGATACATAAATATCAAGAGAATTGCATGAGGAATGTATAATAAACCATCAATTGTTTTGTGCTTCAAAGATGATCACAATAAAGGTGCAACCTTTCCTTTTAGATAACTAACTAGTACTCCCTCTATCCAAAAAGACTTTTCTTCTAACTCTTCAACTTTGTCCCAAAAAGACTTCATTTTTACTTCCTTACCTACCCTCTGTTCACAAATCAAGAAATTGTATTCCTTCAATTCTCCTTATCTACTCCTAACCTATCACTTCACATTTCACAATACTCCTTTCTTATTAATGTATGATGGAGAGAGTACGTTACTTCAGACAAGGGTTGACAACAATGGATTAGTCTATTGACTCTCTAGTTAGGTAAGCATGATATTGAATTATACATGTACTGTGAAAATTTGAGCATACTATCCTTTATTATCATTTGCAGCATCCTTCTTGTGAACAAATGCATTGCTTGCAGGGAAAATCATCATAGTAATTGAAACAGTGACATAACATAGAAATAACAGTTCTCTTGGGATTAATCACGATTAATCAGCCTGGTCAGCTCTCTGGGGCTGACTAGCTGCTTCGATGCGATCAGACCGACCAGAACTCTGGTCGTCCGACTAGTCGTGACTAGTCGTCGAATTAGGGGTGTTTTGGTGACCAGCTGACCAGGTTTTATTTCTATGTTTTAGTGTGCCTGCTTAGAGCATCTCCATTGTAATTGCTATTTTTGACTTGCTATTCATAGCAATAGAAAGTCTCTCTATTTTAATTGGCTTGCTATATTGCTACTCACTCCATTGTACTTGCTATTTGACTTGCTATTTTAGGGAGCTTGCTATTTCTCTCACCAAACTTGCTACATGTAGCAAGTTTGGTGAGAGAAATAGCAAGCTCCCTAAAATAGCAAGTACAATGAAGACAACTTTTAGACAATTCTTGCTATTTTTAAGGATAGCAAGTTGGATAGCAATTACAATGGAGATGCTCTTACGTATCACCGATACGGCAAAACAGGTGTCGTATCAGTATCCGATATGTCCCAATACGCCCCGATACGCGTATCGGGAAGTCTCGGATTAATTTGATAAATAAATAAATAAATAAATTTCCGATACACGTCCGATACTTCCCGATACACGTCCGATACTTCTCGATACTTATATTCCGATACGTTGGCCCAAGTCCATACTAAACCCTAGTTTTCTTTCCTCTTCACACCACTAGCTAAGTCGGTAGCCTGCATCCTCTTTAGCTTGCTAGCTTTGTCGCTGCCATAACAGTTGTCGGCCACTACCGTTCTTGGCTGCCACTAGCTTTGCCGCCATCATAGCAGCTACTAGCCACCGGTGTTCTTGGCTATCACCAGCTTTGTCGCCGTCATAATAGCCGCCAGAAGAAGGAAGGGGGAAGTGAAGAACTCAAGCAATCAGTCAGTTTTCAATCCATAAGTTTCTTTGATGTATGTTATATTGTTATTGTTTAGCAAATTAATGTAGTTATATATATACCCGTCATATCGACGTGTCCTTTTTTTATTCGACGTATTGGCGTATCGCCGTACCCATATCGCGTATCGGTGATACATAGGCGCCTGCTCAGCTGGGCTTGGGGACCTATTGGGCTCTGTTACGAACTTAAGGTTATGTCTACACTCCCAGGCGTGTGACCTCTTCCATGCGCCGACTCTCTTTCCTTGTGCGCCGCCTCTCTTCTTTGAGCTCCAGCTGATGCCACGCATACATTCTCCAGCTGTCTAGTGGCCAGCGCGTTGTCCTACGACGAGCACATTGCATTGTCCTACAACGCGCGTGTTGTCCAGCGCTCCAGCTGTCCAACAGCCAACGCTCCGACCCTCCAGGCCAGCGGCCAACCCTCCAGCCGTCCAGCACTCCAGCCATCAAGACTCAAGATGAGCTCCTCCTCGGGTGAGTAATTCTTTTCAGCTAGAACCCTAGAATTTGATTGTGTTGATTTGTTCAGAACTTCAGATAGAAATTACTGTTTGAGGCTGTTGTTCCGTTGCAGCACATGATTACATGAATGTGAATATGTGATCAGTGCAGATTGTTCAATATCATAGTGCAATGATATATGTTCAACATCACAGATTGTCTTCAGCCTCTCTAATTGCATATTTGCAGATTGTAGTAATGTAGTTTGTAGATTGTAGTCTTGTAGATTTACTAGATTGCAGATTGTTGAAGTAAATATGTAATCTGTATTATTGATTTATTTCTGTTCAGCAGTCAGCACTTCAGCTACAAATTTCAGTTTGCCAATTGCCATGCAGTAATTTCAATGGGAAAATGAATGGGTCAATGAAAATTGTGAAGCGGTTCATGAAGGTGATGGTAATGCTATGACTTGGGCTTGTGTCAGTTGTGTGGATGAAGTTATTAGTGCAACTACTGAGGATCTGCAAGGACGTAACATGCGTCTACCTAGGGCTGCTACCTTTGTCAAGCATACTTATGTTAGGAACAAGAAGCATCCAAGGAACACAACGGCTCAAGATAATTTTGAAGAAGATGACATCGAAGACCAAGATCAGTTGGGACAAGGAAAATTTGATTCAGTTGGAACAATGGAGGAGGATGAAGAATCTCTTCATACTGATGACGGACCTCCACCAACTGGAAATGGATCTGGAGGCTTCAACTTGAATGGTGATTTTCTTATTTAGATAATTAGATTGTTAGCTGGCTGCTTGTCGGTGTCTGCTACTGTCTGATTTAAAACTGTTATAGTGTGTGTTTGCTACTGCCTGATTTGAACCTAAGTATTTGTTTATTGTCATTCATGTTTATTCTAGTTTCTGATTTTGGTTTATTTTTATGGCTAAATTATATCTTACTGTGAGTTATTGTTTATATTTTTTACTGTGAGGTATGTCTCTGACTAGCTATTAATGTACTCTTGAATCTTAATTGTTGATTTATTGTCACATACTATATATATACACTATATAATATGTATATGTATTATGTCCTAAAATATATGGGACGATTAGATGGATGATTAGGACCGACAAGGATCGACTAATCGTGATTAGTTTCCTGGTCAGTACGATGGCGACTAGGTTCGACTAGGCGACTTGTAAACATTGATGGCAGCACTATTAAATGTTCAACACAAATAATTCCAACAACAATAAATGGTCCAGGACAGAAGAAAACAACAATAAAATCCCTAACATGCTGGATTGGTCAAAAAAATTATTAGAACCCCCAATTGAAATAAATGGTAGCAACACAACAGTGCCCATAGAATGTGCAAGGGCCATGTCACATGCTCATATAACTACTCAACTAAACATTTATCTTGAATACAGAACTAAAAAGCAAGGGTAAGCATTTGTAGTTACAGTTATCAAGGGTTCCAGTAAAACACGAACAATTTGTGGCCATGGTAAAAGATAGTATGTTGACATAGACAATAATAACAGAAATTAAACTTTAAGATAAAACGTGGTACTAGGAAATGGTTAGCAACAGGGAATATACATATAAGATGAAATATGTCAAAAGGAAGTAATCAAGTTACTCAGGGGAGAAAACAATTATGGTACCAATTTAATCTCATGGAAAAAGGAAGAATCACCTGCTAGGTCATGTGTGGTCACCCCTTGAAAACTATACCATTGTTGTTACAATACATATTATATTTACCCCTGATAACTATATAAGCTGAGATATTATCAACTCATACATGTTCATATGCTACAAGAAAGGCTACTGGAGAAGTGCAAAATGAGCATGTCCCATGAGGCCATGAATGACACATGTTCTACCAGCACAGTGATGTTTCCACGGTTCCACCAATTTCAGGTGTGATTTTGATTAGTTTTCGATTGATCTAATATCTTAGACAGCTCATTCTTGTTTTCTTTTACTGGTGACGATATGTTGACATTGGATTTATACTTGTGAAAGAATTTATCTGTGCAAACTTAATTTATACATTGTCAGTGTTTTATTTACTACAATAATAATGTTCCATACAGTAAAACATTTATTTGGGGTGTAGGATGTGTGGCACTGTCAAGCGCCTCAGCACCTAACAACGCCCGACCGCGGCTACATAGCTCGTAGCCGCGCTCCAGGCCTTCACCGTGAGGAACACCACACCAGCGGCTTGAGAGTTTGGAAGGAGAGAGAGGTTTAGGGTAATTGATTTCTTGATTCCCCCTCTTCCAAGTCTGGTTACAATAATATATAGCCAATGGCCCATTAATCACTCCTTTATTTAAGGCATGGAAAAGGAAACTAATCTTTTATTTCTAAATCTAGCCACTAACGGTGGCACCTTCCTTTGCCGCGCGAGCAGCATGCTCTGCTGCTCTCCTGATGTCACGACGGCGCCTATACGTGCGTCCGTACATGACATCTCTCCCCCTTCAACGTCCAGCTCGTCCTCGAGCTGAAATTGTGGGAACTTGTCGTGGAAGTCAGCCACATCTTCCCAAGTCGCAGACGCAGCGGTCTGACCCTTCCAATGGATGAGCACCTGGCAGACACCGCGCGCCAAGCGATAGCGTACAGCGTGTTCCGGCTCTAGAGTCACAGCCCCGTGAAGCATGGGTGGCAGTGGGGGAGGTACCTCCAGAGGATCGCCGACGAACTTCTTAAGAAGGCCCACATGGAAGACATCATGCAGCTTGGCACGCGGTGGCAAGGCGAGGCAGACAGCAGCCTCGTTCATGCACTCAGTGATGCGGTATGGTCTGACGAAGTGCGGCTTGAGCTTGCCCTTGGACAGATGCGGTAGGGAAGCGGCCATGCGCTGTCGAAGGCGTAGAAGCACCCAGTCGCCGATGGCATAGGAGACCGGGCGATGCTGACGGTCGTAGAATTTCTTCTGGACGGTTTGAGCTTGCTCCAGCCGATAGCGGACATCCGCGAGGAGCTCCTCCCAAGCAGCCATGGTCTTGGCCACAGCAGCCACCCGCGTCTCACCCAGTTCGTAGGACCGGATGGATGGAGGGTCCTATCCATAGACCACCCTGAAGGGGGTGTCCCGAAGCGACGACTGGTACGCAGTGTTGTAGACGTACTCCGCCCATAGCAGCCAACGCAGCCACTGCTTGGGCCGGTCCCCCATGAAGCACCGGAGGTACATAACGATGACTTTGTTGGCCGCCTCTGTTTGGCCGTCTGACTGGGGGTGAAAGGCAAACGTCATGTGCAATTTGGCCCCGGATAGCCTCATCAATTCACGCCAAAACGTCGAAGTGAACACAGGGTCCTTGTCCGACACCATGGATTGAGGGATCCCATGAAGGCGAACAATCTCGCCGAAGAACGCCTGTGCCACAGACTCTGCATTGTAGGGGTGAGCCAACGGAATAAAATGACAATATTTGCTTAAACGGTCCACCACAGTGAGGATCACCGACTTGCCCCCTACGCGAGGCAAAGCTTCGACGAAGTTCAGGCTGATATCGGACCACACGGCCTAGGGAACGGGCAGGGGCAGCAGCAGTCCCGCTGGATGGAGATGCTCCGATTTGTTGCGCTGGCAGGTAGCGCAGGCGCGGACGAAGTCTTGCACCACCCGGCGCATGGCGGGGAAGTGGAAGTCGCGGCGGAGGAGATGAAGAGTGCGCTGCACCCCTTCGTGGCCGCCCTCGTGTATCGCTGCCACCAGCTCGTGCAGTAGTGGCGAGTCCAGGGGCACGTACAGCTGGGCGACATAAGCCACCATGTCGTCCAAGAGGGACCACGGTGCGCCCTAAGTACCCGCGGCGATCTCATCTCGGATGGCGACGAGGGCGGGGTCCTGTAGTTGCGCCTGGCGAAGTCGGTCGACAAAGTCGAAGCGAGGCGCCGAGAGGGCCAAGACTGACCCCTCCTCGCAGGTGTCACGTCGAGATAGGGCATCGGCGACGATGTTGGCGGCGCCCGGCTTGTACTCGACCGTGAAGTCGAAGCCGAGGAGCTTGCCCACCCAATGGTGTTGCGGGATCGTCACTAGGCGCTGGTCGAGGAATGGCCGACCCCACAGGTACGGTCGCTAGTGGCGCTAAGCATGGACCAGTCCAATGAGGTCGCGCTCATATGCTGCCAAGGAGCGGTGGCGTGGCGCGACCGGCCTGCTGAAGTAGGCGATCGGATGCTGCTCTTGGATAAGGACTGCCCCAAAGCCATGGGTGGACGCGTCACACTCGACGATGAATCCCTTGGTGAAGTCAGGCAACGCCAACATGGGGGCTGCCGTGACGGCGGCCTTGAGCGCCTGGAAGGCCGCCTGAGTGTCGTCGTTCTAGGAGAACCCCTCCTTGAGGAGCGAGGTGAGGGGTGCCGCAATTTTGCCGTAGTCATGGACGAATTTGCGGTAGTACCCAGCGAGGCCCAAGAAGCCGCGCACCGCGCGCGCCGAGCGAGGGGCTGACCAATCAGGGATGGCTTGCACCTTGGCTGGGTCCATGGCCACCCCTTGAGCCGAGATGATGTGGCCCAAGTACGCCACCGAGGAGGAGCCAAAGGTGCACTTGGACCTCTTGAGGAAGAGGACGTGTCGGCGCAGCTCGTCGAGGATGGCGCGGATGTGTCGCAAGTGATCTGCCCATGTCACGCTATAAATCAAAATATCATCAAAAAAGACCAAAATGAACCGGCGGAGGAACGGCCGAAGGACGTCGTTCATGAGCACTTGGAATGTCACCGGGGCGTTGCAAAGCCCAAACGGCATCACCAAGAACTCATAAAGGCCGGCGTGAGTGCGGAACGCCGTCTTGTGGACATCAGTCGGCCGCATCCGGACTTGGTGATAGCCGGAGCGTAAGTCCAGCTTTGTGAAGTACCGCGCGCCGTGCAGCTCGTCGAGGAGCTCGTCGACGACAGGGATGGGAAAGGCATCCTTGACGGTCAGGGCGTTGAGGGTGTGGTAGTCGACACAAAACCGCCAAGTCCCATCCTGCTTCTTAACGAGCAGTACTGGCGAGGAGAACGCCGAATCGCTGTGACGGACGATGCCTTGGGCGAGCATGGCAGCGCACTGCCGCTCCAACTCGTCCTTGTGTGCCGCCGGGTAGCGGTAGGGCCGAACCGCCACTGGTGCAGCCCCTGGTTTGAGGACGATGGCATGGTCCCGAGCCCGCTGTGGGGGAAGTCCGGATGACTCGGCAAAGACGCCGTCGAAGGCGTGGAGCAGGTCGTCGAGGAGGCCCTCCGGTGTTGTGGCTGCCGCGACCTGCGGCTCTGAGCGCTCTGAGACATCGGACCAGCACACCAACCGACCTTGGTGAGTGAAGGATATGGTGCGGCCGATGAAGTCCCAACTGATTCGGCCAAGGGTGACCATCCACTAGGTCCCCAAAACCAAATCATACCCGGCGAGCGGCATGACGAAGAGGTCGACGGAGAACCGATCGCCCTCGATGATGACCAGGGCGCGCCGGATGACGTCGGGGCAGGTGACGCGCTCCCCATTGGCCACAGTCGCCGTGAGACATGGGCGGGGCTAGATCTGCAGTCCGGTGCGGTGCGCCGCTGCTTCATCGATGAAGTTGTGCGTGGACCCTGTATCGAGGAGCGCGACGAGGCTGGAGGCGCCCAATGCGACCCGCACCTGTAGGGATTTGTAGATGGGAACGCCCACAATAGCCTGAAGTGAGAAGACAGGGGCGTCCTGGTCCTGTTCAATGGCGGCCCAATCGTCGTCGACGCCCGCAACCTCGACGCCATCCACGAAGAAGATGCGGCGGTAGACACGGTTGTGACCGCGAGTGTACGGCTCATTGCAATTGAAGCAAAGACTAAGGCGGCGCCGTTCCGCTTGTTCCTCCAAGGACAGGCGCTTCACCGGCTGGCCGTCCAGCCAAGGCGGTGTTGCACCTAACGGTGGTGCCGGCAGCGGTGGGCAAGGGTTCTGCGCCCATGGCATGGGCAGCAAGGCGCGAGGGGCGCCACGGGTGGGAGGCTGAGCCGGCTGGCCCAACCCCATCATCTCGACCTACCGGGCGAGACTCATTGCCCCGGCGAGCGTCTCTGGATTATGGATGCGGACGGCATAGCTCATCAGAGGGAGGAGGTCGCCCGTATACAACTGGACGCGCTGGCCCTCATCGAGGCGGCCCGCTCAGGGAAGGAGAGCCTGGAACCGATTGGAGTAGTCCTCCACCGACCCTGTGCGGCGGCACTCCGCCAACTCGAACAGGGGCACCGATTGGAGAGGCGGCCCGAACCGAAGTTTGAGCAGCTCTTTGAAACGCCCCCACGGTGGCGTGCCCTCGTCCTCCTGGAGTTGAATGTACCACAGTTGGGCGACATCCTCTAGGTTGTATGACGCCATCCACACGCGCTCCTCCGCCATGGTGTGCTGTTGGCGAAAATACGATTCACACTTGTTGATGAAAAGCATTGGGTCTGTCTTGCCGTCGTAGCGGGGGAAATCCAATTTCTGGAACCTAGGCGGACGATCAGGATCGCGCGGCCCTTCATGACGACCACCTTCGCTAGCAACCGACGACGATGGTGACTTCTCCTTCAGCGAGGCCATCTCGGCCTTCAGAGTGGTCATCTCTGACTCTCTGTGGTGATCGACTTCAGCGCTTCCAGGACATCCTTGATGGTGGGTTCCGCCATGGGTAGCGGCTGTGTGGAGGACTTAGTGGAGCGGGTAGGAGAGGATCGACGTGACCGTGATACCAGGTTGTCAAGCGCCTCAGCACCTAACAACGCCCGACCACGGCTACGTAGCTCGTAGCCGCGCTCCAGGCCTTCACCGTGAGGAACACCTCACCGGCGGCTTGAGAGTTTGGAAGGAGAGAGAGGTTTAGGGTAATTGATTTCTTAATTCCCCCTCTTCCAAGTCTGGTTACAATAATATATAGCCAATGGCCCATTAATCACTCCTTTATTTAAGGCGTGGAAAAAGAAACTAATCTTTTATTTCTAAATCTAGCCACTAACGGTGGCACCTTCCTTTGCCGCGCGAGCAGCATGCTCTGCTGCTCTCCTGATGTCACGACGGCGCCTATACGTGTGTCCGTACATGACAGGCACGGTGTCACACGGTTGCACACATGATGGGAGGGATATGCTACCAAAGTTTCACTAGTTCATATAAATAATTGAGTGCCACAGAAATAGCTATTGTTTTGGAGTAGATATTTATATTTCACAGACAATAAGATCACAATGCCAGTAAATGTAGTCATCCAGCATAAAAGGAACACAGATTCATATCCTTCTTCAGAAACAACAGATGATACCCTAGAAAATTTGAAGGTGAGCATAATATCAATCTAACCTACCTGCAATATTAGAAACTAGAAAACTATATGTCAGGTAGCCCGGCCCCAACTGAGCATATCATTCAGTTTTTTTAATTTTACAACAGTAAATTTTTAAACACGGCTTATCATAGGATTGAACTAAACAGGATCATTTCATTTTGAAAAGAACCATCAATTTTTTGTGGTTATCTAAAAGTACAGAAAATGATAATTTAAATAATATTCGTAAAGCATAAGATAAGAGAGGTATCAGTATGCAATATAAATACAGATCAAAAGGAAAGCTTAAGTGTGTAAACTGCTTGAGACGAACCCATTAAAATAATCGTTCTGTTCATAAGCGTGTCCAGAATTTAAAATAAAACAGCAAAACTGAATTCTTTTTCTGCAGTTACAAGACCAAGCAACACAAATTTGCACACAGTTAAACATCCATGTATGGATCTAAAATTCGACTGTCTTACTAAGAAATCTCATATCAAATGATTTACCCGCAGAAGAACCAATCAAAGCTCGTGAGAATGATGTGCAGGGCAAAATGGCAATGATACCTCTGCATTGAAGTCACAGACATCAACATGAACTAGCAAGCAGGCACCTAATTGTCCAAACCAAATAAACAGCATCCCGTGACGGTACATGCTTCTCCCTATTCTCCCACAGAGACAAACAGTTGATCCATATGAAGGGTAACAATAATTACAAGCGAATTCTGATATCACCGAACTACCTTCAGATAGTCACCAGTCCTCACATTGGGCCCTAGCCCGACCGATCTAATCAGTGGAACCTCCACATCCCCCGCCCCACATCCCCGGCAAACTACGCGTCCGAACAAAACCACTGGGCCAATCGAACGAGCAACCAAATCGAGGAGAGAGCATGGGATCTCGTGATCCGACCTGGGGCACGAACATCCGCGGCGAGAGGTAGCGACCGGGGCTCCCTGGCGGCGATCCGCCCCCTCCGCCAGCCCCAACGACGCCTACCGAGCACGCGCGCCGCACGTGGTTGCCTCCCCCTCCGTACGGAGGGAAGCCGCGCTCCGAAGACCGGACCGACGAGTCCCCGCCTCCATCCTCGACGTCCGCACCGTCGCCCTCCCCTGCCGCCGCGGCGGGGTCCTCCTCCCGGCCGCTCGCGTTGCCCATGCCCCCCTCCCCTCCTCCTCCACCACCCGCCCACCCACCCACCCCGCGGGAGGCAAATAGGCGGCTAAATTACGGAGGTGCCACTCGACCTCGCGCCGCACCGCGACGCCGCTATTGCGCGAGAGGGCGACGAGGCGAGACAGCGAGAGAAGGAAGAAGAGAGGGGGGAGGTGCCTGCGGCCTGCCTGGCTGCGGGGCTCGTGTCGTGCGGCCAAGATTTCTGATTTCTTGGCTCTATTTGCTCGTATTTTACGCGTGCGCCACTGCGCTGTGCGCTTGTTGTCCAGGAAGCGTGTCCGCGACGCACCCGTGCACCCGGTGTCTGGTTACTGCCACGTGGTGCCCACATTAGGACCTGTTAGTTTTGGCAGGTAACAATCGGGATTAGGCCATAATCCACAGAAAAATTCTGACCTGGAAAAAAAAACCAACCCATTAAAAAAAAATATTCGGTTAATCCACTCGAGATTTTATTTCCGGGCCAACATTAGAATTTTTCCCTCACTTGGACCGGAAATTTACCCACCTAGCCCACCAGAGAAAAAATTCCCAACATCCCTACCTACCGCCACCCCCGCCCCCCTACCCCGCCGCCGCACCCGCCCCGCCCCGCCTACCCCGCCGCCCGCGCCCGCCTCGCCTACCCTGCCTCTGCGCCCGGTTGCCCGCCCATCCACCACGCCCACCCCGCTGTCGCGCCTGCCCCGCCTACCCAGCCGCCTTGACCTCATCGCCGCCCTCGACCCCAGACACGACACCAACGACACCAGGTGCCGCTACTTGGTAGTCCACCACTGCCAGCAGCCCAGCACACTCCCACCTGAAGCCAGCACAACGCCACTAGCATTGGAATCAGATAGGAGGGCACCGCCGACTCATCGCCAACACCACTAGCACCAGATTGGTTTGCTCCTGATTCATTTCACTATGCCTACCTGTGCGTTCCATTCTAATGTTATGTTGTATCATAGGTCAACCATATATACACTAAAGTAGTAAACAAGCATAAATCTTCTACTGCCAAATTTTTGTTACTGTTAGTCTGTTACTGTTAAGTATTAAGTCATACATCAGTGTTCCTTCTTTATTGCTTGTCTTCTCTAACTGATCTCCTGGTTAATTTCATGTTACTGACTATGGTTGAACTGTTCTTGTCTGATGTTAGTTTCTGGCACTAGACATAGAATCATCATTGTCATTTTCTGGCTCTGCACTGTCAACAACACTTTAGCTCTCTGGTTGCCGAGGCTCATAGACATGATCGAAACTCTTTTGGAAGAAATCGACACAATCTAGCTGGAACTGATTCCAGGTAGATTGCATTTGTACCATGATAGTGCCATAGTGGATTTTGTCCTGAAAGAAGCTGATAAAATTAATATTGTTGAAGTTGAACTGTGATAGTGCCATAGATTGTATTTGTTTATGAGTGTACTTGTCAATATTTATTTAATTGCACCTACGATGCGTTTTCAGTATATTGATCTTGCTTTTTGTGATTATGCAGCTTAAAGGTTGTTGAGGATGTTGTATTGCTAACATGGAAAGGATGGTCGAAGACTCGATGAGTGCTATCAAGTCAATCTTTTTTATAATATTTGGTGTCCCTTTTATTTTCGTGAGTCGAGTTCAAATGTTGTGTTGTCGTATCAAGCTATCTTTATCTTTCGATGTGGTTATGCAAACTGTCTTTGGATGTGGACTATTGCAAATGTTTGAAACAGTTTATGAACATAATCAATTTGATCAGATTGTGGTTTTATTGTGTGATTAGTTATATCTTTGTTGTTTAACATTTTATTAATCACTTTGTTGATTAGAATTAAATTTGTAGCAGAGCATGCTTTGATTATAAACTATTGTAAATGCTGAGCCAATTTGTTTCAACATGATGGTTAGATATTGTAAATCTCAAAGGGATTTAATCCTAGCCAAAAGAACACATAATTAAAGGGAAAGATTTAATCCCCAAGAGGAATTAATCTAGGAGAGGGATCCACTCAATCCCTCTTGGGATAGAATCCCCTTGGGGATTAAATCCCTGTCAACCGAACAAAACCTTATTGGGTAGCCCATGGGTGCAGGGGAGAGTCTAGCTCTACTGGACGCCTCGGGAGCAGACTTGGTGATGATGCGGCCTCATCACCTCGGGTAGTCAGAGATAGTTGGGATCGGCATAGGCGTTGTGGCCACCGAAGTAGGCCTAAGCAACGATGGGCATAGGGGAAGTTGTGGGCAACGGTGGGTGTTTAAGGTGATGACCAGGTGGCGATGGGCGCCGACCGTCGGGGGTGGTGAGGGTTGATGGGCCGAATCGTTGAATCGGGAGGGGTGACAGTCGACGGTTGTGCCTTAGTGCTTGTGCCTTGTGCGCGCGAATGTTGATTGATGAATGCCCTAGCTGTTTAGGCCGATGGGTCGTTCCCCACAGGGCCATTGATTCTCCATTGACCGAGCTGTCGAGCCGCTCGCAAGCTGACTCGGCTCGGTCAGTTACCGAGACAACCTACTCGACTCAAGCTTGGCTCATAGAGGTTGTGAGTTGAGTCAGCCTCGACTCGGCTTGCTCGAGCCTAAGCTAGCTCGACAAATTGCTAGCCCTATGTGCGCTCGACTCACTATTCGCACGTTGGACCATTTGGAGTCGTTATTATCATTTCATCATTCATCGATGAAATCAATATTATTAAGTTATCAATATTATTAAGTTGTGTATTGTTTGTTTTAATATTGATTAATATCACACCTATACCAGCTGATACCGATCTATACCAGCTATTCTATTCTGGTTGAAATTATTTTTGAATTTTTTGATATAGATTACATATTGTATTACTTATATTAAGCTACATATTATATTATATTAAATCTATATACTATATTTGACTATTTTGAGATACCAACATATTCAAATATGTCATATTTAATTGTATTAATATATATTTTTAATATTTTTTATATTATCTTATTATACCCCAAAACGGTATACCAGTATCGATCGATACCGAAATATTTTATTCCAAGAGACCCACCAAAGTAGAATTAACAAGTTTGGTCAATTTGCTTCCCAAATTTGATAGACCGTAAAATTTAATTGTTTAATTTAATAGTTTTAGAATTTAGAAATAAATTAATATATAAAAGTTGGAGATTTTGCATATATAAATTCTTACTAATTAGATATTTAATTATATTTACTAGTTGATTTTTAAAAACTTAATCTTTCCAAACAATATCGGAAGATCCGTTGAAAATAGAAGTTAAATGATGAATTATATATGAAACTGAGTTTATAATAATTATTTAATGGTTTAATTTTATATGATTTTTTAGAATTTGCTTGGAATACAAGTATGTTTATCATTTTCAACTACGACAAGCATGTTGGGGAATAGGGGAGCTATGCTAGCTGGCAAATTCAAAATTTATGCCTTAAGCTTAAGACCCATGCGTGTGCGAGATCATAGATCGTTACCTTCTAGCACGAGATGTGATAGGTGCAGCGGAAGAAGATGTCGGAGTAGCGCGTCAAGCCTATCCTCGCTTCATACTTATCGTCCCTCGCCAATTTGATCGGTAAAGACGACGTAGTTATTCACGTGAAGAAGTCCACGAGCATCGTTGTTCGAGCAACACCTCTAAGGTATCCACACAGACATGGATGGAGTTCCTCCCACGGCAGTGTGCTAGCACCGTACATGAGAGACGGAGAAGCCTTGCCCTCAACAATTGAGATCAAGAAAGGGAGGAGAGGAGTCTATGGTGGCTAGGTCTAATCTGTGTTTATTGCTTGTCTCCAAGACCTCATCCTCTCTTTATATAGGACTAAGAGTCCCTGGTCGTGCACATCTCGAAACCCATAAATTAGTTACAACTAATTCATGTTCGTAACAGATCCAATCTGTTTGCCCACATTGGAACTTCTGATCCTGGATCGAAACTTCCGATTGGGTATTTTAGGTCTCCCGATTCAGTACGACACGCAATAGATCCAACCTGTTTTCGCCCACCTTAAGGCTTACGATACACATATCGGAACTTCCGATCAGTACAATTCTCTCTGATTCCAAATCAGAACTTCTAACTCGTCGGAACTTCCAATACCATATTGGAACTTTTGAAGCAACATTTGCTTTCTGACCTGAGACCAGAAAATAATCGCAACTTCCGATACACGGAATTTTCTTGGGCATATCCTTCAATCTCCCACTTGCACAAGAACCAATTCTTTGCATGTTTCTCAATCCATCCCTTTAAGTGTGTGACCCGATAGGTTCATACACTAACGGTTGTATACCGGAAATTGTTTCAGACTCACTGATCAATAGTGGTACCTAGCAGCACATATTGACCCCTGAAAACGTACAAAATCAATTTTCACTTAACCTTGATATACGCAAGCATCAGTCCCTTTACCACACGTCGTCAGTCAATCTCAAGGCGAGATACATGTCACCCTTGTTGGTTAGCTCGACATTTGACTCGATCAAGTATCAAATTTAAATCATGATTAAGTCCTTAGTCATTGTGGCATGACCATGCACTTTTCCAATCCAATACCTCGAGGGGCCCAGATACGACTCTCCTGTTATTAGGAGGTGTAAATTCCATCTTGACCGCTCACATCCCAAGACATGTTTCACAACACACCTAAAAATAACCCTTATTACTACCCTGTTACGAAATAGCGTTAGGAAGCATCTAAGTGTGTCCCTATACATTATGGAATCAAATGACGATCTCAGGTCGAAGGACTCTACAGGTACACCATTTGAGATGACAACTAATGGCACATTATAATAACAATACCAGCAGTATCAAAAGTGGGTCTATCCAACACCATGTTCACCAACATGTGTCCACATCACTGATTTGACATCTCTATGTCTATGATCTGTGAAACGTGATCATCAATCAGTCAGATGTGCTAATCTATGTGTCATCATTGTCCCACATGATGACAAGATCAGGGATTCCTTTTGAACAATATCGTTATGATACAAATAGTTTCACATAATAAGTCATCCACTCATTAATCAAATGTAAACGACATTTATTAAAGGAACAAGATAACAATTATCCTCACACATTAGCATAGACTCTACTAGCATCTTCCACATACACATGACTCACTCACACAAGTATCTAATACCCATGGAGCTCAGGTGTGCCTTATGCTTGGGCTGTGGAAGAGGCTTCGTCAACGGTTCCGTCATGTTCAAATCCGTGTGCACCTTGCAAATATTCACATAACCTCTCTTAATGATCTCGCGGATCAGGTGATATCGCCGAAGTATATGTTTGGACTTCTAGTGTGATCTAGGCTCCTTGGCTTGCGCAATGGCACCACTATTATCATAATAGAGGTCCACTGGACTGGACGCACTAGGAACAACACCCAGCTCAGAAACAAACTTTCCGATCCAAACGGCCTCCTTCGCAGCTTCTGAAGCGACGATATACTCAGCTTCTATTGTAGAATCAGCCACGATCTCTTGCTTGGAACTCTTTAAACTCACCGCGCCTCCATTGAGGCAGAACACAAAACCATATTGTGATCAAGAATCATATTTATCAGTCTGAAAGCTAGCATCCGTGTAACCACTTACAATGAGCTCCTCTTCACCACCGTACACTAGGAACATTTCCTTAGTCCTTCTCAAGTAATTGAGGATACTCTTTACTATAACCTAATGACTTTCACCCAGGTTAGATTGGTATCTGCTCGTAACACTTAGAGCATATGATACATCTAGACGTGTACACAACATGACATACATGATGGATCTAATTGTGGAGGCATACGGAATCGCACTTATCTTGTCTAGCTCATCAGGTGCCATAGCACACTGAGTCTTACTAAGAGAAATACCATGTGACATTGGCATAAAACTTTTCTTAGAATTCTACATTTTGAATCGTTTTCAAACCTTGTCAATGTATGTCCTTTGGCTTAATGCAATTAGCCACTTTGATATATCTCTATAGATCTTTATGCCCAAAATGTATACTGCCTTTCAAGATCTTTTATCGAAAAACTATTTTTCAGTGAAGTCTTGATAGCATTCGATAAAGGAATGTCATTTCCGATCAATAATATGGCATCCACATACAAGACCAGAAACACAAGTGAGATCCCACTAGCCTTCTTGTAAACACAAGGCTCTTCTTTGTGCATCTTGTTGTTGTTCAGTGGGATCTAGAACACTTTCCAGCGGCTCTCAAACCTCTTCGAGATGCACCATCCTCCCACTAACTCCTTTCAAGAGAAACTCTCTCTCAAGGAATACACCATTTCGAGCGACAAATATTTTGCCCTCCTCTCTATTATAGAAATAGTATCCTTTGGTTTCCCTAGGATATCCCACAAAGAGGCACTTGTCAGACTTAGGACTGAGCTTGTCAGACATCATAAGTTTTACATATGCCTCACATTCCCAAATCTTTAGAAAAGATAAACCGTGATGCCTCCCAGACCACATCTCATATGGCGTCTTCTCTACTGACTTAGATGGAACTCTATTTATCATGAAAGTTGCGGTTTCTATAGCGTGACCCCAAAAGAATAATGGAAGATCAGTGTGACTCATCATGGACCACACCATATCAAATAAGGTCCAGTTTCTCCGCTCAGATACCCCATTCCATTGGGGCGTGTCAGGTGGAGTCAACTGTGGAACAATTCCACATTGTTTCAGATGATCACTAAACTCATGGATCAAATATTCTCCTCCACGATCAGATCGTAGAAATTTAATTGTCTTGCCAATATGATTTTGTACTTCATTTTGGAACTCCTTAAAACTTTTCAAAGGATTCCCACTTATGCCTCATCAAGTAGACATATCCATATCTACTAAAGTCGTCAGTAAAAGTGATAAAGTACTAAAAACCATTCCTAGTTGTATGACTCATTGGTCCACACACATCAGTATGTACTATGGTCAATAGCTCACTCGCCCTCTCACTCTATCTAGTGAAAGGTGTAGCGCCCCGATTTATCAAAATCGAGACATTATTGAATTTCATAAGAAAAACAATAATACAAGAGGTTCATCATGCGACAACGTACATACGACAGTATTCATGGTACGCAGACCATATTTATTACATCAAAGTTTTGGTAAAAACAGTAATAAAGATAATTAAAATTCTGCATGACGAACATCTTCTTCAGGATCTTTCTTCTCGACTGGGTCGCTACTCCAGACCGTCTTCATAGTAAACATCCTCTGTGGGGTCCAACGGGTATGAGTACCAAAAGTACTCAACAAGCCACCGCAAATGCAAGTAATAATGCAGGATAATAAACAAAGAAGGGTAATGGCTAACATTGCGGAAAAGTACAGTTTCAGTTATTGCATTTAGTGTAATCACATTTTAATCATGCGGAAAAGTAAACATGAATATCAACAACATCAACTAACTCGAGGAGTATGTTTTACCTCCTCGCACAACAGTCCTTACATGTCAAACCATCATGCACATACATATTCAAAGTAATCTAACTGGGGGATGTCACGCAACCCGCCTTTGACCGTGGGCTCAGCTTTTCGAAAAGATTTAAGACTCTGATCAGAGATGTACTACTGTATCCACAAGGCACGCACTCATCCCAAACGAGATGACCCATACCATGGGAACTCGTGCCAAAACCTCGGCATGAAATGTTCCAAGCGATAACCACCCGCTCTAGGTTTCGCCGGCGCGCCGGGCTGCATCCCGGCTAACGTCGCACCCCCTTTTGCGCCACATTGGTACAAGTCACCCGCAGGTGCTACTTGACCCATCTCCAAATGGTGGCCTCGGTTTGGAACAATCCATACCTTAGTTAGGACTTACCCACTAGACTTGTGGTTAGTACGTAAGTGTATTGCAACGGATCCCTCAGACCGATCCTTATAGTGCCTCGGGTGCTACCGACCAATGCCCTAGCTTGCACCCAGAACCCACCATGCATCCACTCACAACCACAACTCCAACATCGACAGAATTCCATAGATGAGAAACAATGGGGATCATATAGTAGAACCATGTACTACGACTCATTTTTATCCTATAGCGAACGTGTCGATACATTGGACACTAGCTAATAACATTTATCATATAGTGACAAGGAGTTTAGGCTAGAGAGCATGGCTTGGGTTGCACATCAAGGTCGGGGGATCCCAAATAAATATATTGTAAGGGTTCATTTGACTAATGCATATATAACCTATGTGTTTTAGCGATAGTTTAATCAAACATGGATTCAATATGCTCAAAAGATTGGTTTGGTGACTTGCCTTGTTCAGCTAAAGGCGAGGGAGGGACTTCCGGGAAGTATTCCGGCTCCTCGGTGACGTCGTAGTCTTTTTCAATATAATAAAGTAAAATAAAAAGAACACAACATTCAATCAAACAATATAACATTACATGATAAGCACATAAGTTAAAGTTGGTTTGATTAAGAATAAGATAACTTCAATTGTTAAGGTTCTGAGATTTATTTCATAATAAATTTTCAAGGAATTAAAATGAAAAGTTGACCTTTTTAGAAAGGGTGTTTAAATGTGATTATTGTCATATTAAGTTTCCTAATAAACTTTTTAAATGAAAAGTTCATGTTAGTTTAATGGTTTTCAGCACATGGACAGAAAGGAAATAAATACAAATTTTTCTGAAGTTTAAATATTTGAATTTGTATTTTAACCCTAAAGGCATTTGAATATTCATTTGAATAAACATGAAATGTCCAAAGTAAACCTACTGTTTTTATTGCATAATCATGTAGAGAATAATATTATGAATTTTCTGAAATTGGAATGACAATTTTTAGAGTTCAAATGCGCCATATATGAATTTTACAAATTTTAAACCTTTTCTGGAATTTATTTTCAAATTTAAAACGCCTCGGGTCCACGGTGAGCCAGGCCCACGGTGAATCCGCGCACTGTGCGCGTGCGCCGGATCGATCTGGACCGTTGGATCCAGATCCAACGCGCGCAGGCGAGGTGGGGCGCTTAAGTGACAATAGATGGCCAGGATTAAAACACGCGAAAGGGTACTACGTGGACGCACGAGATTGATCGCGGGTTTTAAATGGAAATGGACGCGCGAGATTAAAACGTAACGCTTTGACCAGATCCGACGGTGCGGATTAGATCGCGTACGTGGGCTCACACGCGCCATCCGATCGCGATCGCACGGTCGGGATCAGATCCGACACGGCACGGGTACGCGACCCGTGCCGGTCGTCTTCTCCGGCGATGGCGAGCGGGCCAGAGGCCACGGCGAGCGACGAGGGCCCTAGCTAAGCCTAGAAATGGAAAGAGGACACTACGGCGGTCATGACGGTACCTTAGGCGAGGCGAGGGGTCGACGGGGCGCGGCCGGCGGCGAGGGTAGACGCGTGGGTTCCTCGGGTGCTTGACAGCGATGGAGATCCGGCGATCTCCTTGACCAGCGGAGGCGTGTCCGAGGAAGGGGTCGTCCTTGCGGACGTAGAGGTGCGGTCGGCGAGGGCGGAGGGGGACTCCGGCGATGGCGATCGACGGCTGGAAGACAGGCGGTGGCGTTGCGCTAAAAACCGAATGGGGGCGTTCTGATCATGCTCGAGGCGAGAGGGCTTAGGGGATCGAGTGCGGGTGGCCAGGGGACTTAAATAGACGTGCCGGCGAGGCTTAATGAGCATCGCATGCAAGGAAAGCCGAGGAGGGCTTTACTCACCGGCGAAGGCGCGGCCATGCGCGTGAAGGCGATCCAGGGGCTTAAACGCGCGCCTTAACGCGCTTAATTGACCGGTGGGCCTCGGGGAATTCAATACCGGGGTCGGTTTAATGGGAGGGGGAGCCGGCGAGCGGATCCGAGGCAGGGTTCACGGCCGGCGGGATTAGGGGGGGTTGGCGTGAGGTTGATGACGAAGCTGACAGGCGGGGGCCACTGGCCAGCAGGCGCGGGTGCGTGAGGGAGCGAGCTGACGGGTGGGGCCATGGTGTCGGGTGCGCGCGCGAGGGGAAGGGTTCAGTGCCGACAGGTGGGGTCAGGCTGTCAGTCTAAGGCGCGCGGGGTAACGGGCTGGGCCGGCCGGGAGAGAGAGAAGGGAGGGAGGAGGGCCCAATACTGTTTTAAAATATTTTCTGATTAGAAATAATTGCAGAAATTGGTTTAAAATAATAGGGCCACTTCCAAGCCTGGTAAAAATTTATAAAAATTCTCAAAAATATTTTTTAGCCTTGGGAGTTTATACAAAAATTTTCAGCTCCTAGTTTGGTCATTAACTCTATGTTGTAGTTCAAATGGGTATAAAAGGATATTAAAGGTATTTTCAGAAGTATAAAATCCAAGAAATTAAATTAAATAATATTTTTATTGTTTTGGAAATTTGGGGTGTTACAAAAGGCGTCTTTATCATTTTGCCAAGTAATCAGGATTCACATGTATCATATGATTCAAAATCAAATGACTCCAAAAGTCCATCACTATGGAGCTTCTACACGCGTTTCTCATTTATATGACCCAAACGACAATGTCAGATGTAGGTTGGATTCAAATCATTGAGTCGTTGTTTCTTAGTAATAATTTTATAAACATGTGCATCCTCAAGATTTAGAATGTATAATCCATTCACAAATAGACAAACACCATAAAGCATACCATTCGAGAATATCGAACAACATTTGTTGTTTATCACGAACTCATAACCTTCTTCCTCCAAACATGAGGAATAGATAATGTTTCTGCCCAATGCTGGAACATAATAACAATTATTCAATTCCAGAACTAATCCTGAGGGTAGTGACAAAGAATAAATGCCAACGGCCAGCGCTGCAACCTTTGCACCATTGCCGACACGAATATCCAGTTCACCTACTACACACTTTCTAGACCTACTTAGTCCTTGCAATGATTTGCAAGTGTGAATCATCGAACCGATATCAAATACCCATGAATCACTTGGATGAGTTGCAATATTAATTTCAATAACATTTATACTTGAAGTAGAAGCGGAAGTCCTACCTCCCTTCTGCTTCCAATTTGTCTGGATCGGAACTTCCAATCTAGCATCGGAAATTCTGATCTGACTTCTATGTCATAGATTTTTCTGGCATCAGAACTTCTGATCAACCATCGGAACTTCCAATCCGACAAATATTGGAACTTCTTATCAGGTATCGGAACTTCTGAAGTTCTACAAACATAAACATATCTGATTTTTTTTTAATTCTTCCAAGTCCAATTTGTAATTCCTAAACCATTGACCAGTTTTGCAGGCAAACAAGGACACTAAGGTACCATACCTCTTAGCCCAAGCTTGGATCTCAAAAATGACTTGGTGTCCCATAATCATATTATGGACATTCTTGTTCTCATCTTGCTTCCAAAGCTCCAAGGACAAACATGCATGTATGAGACAACTTACATTAAGTGACTCATTTGAGTGCTTCTCACAAGCCATCAGGTCAACTAATTAATCATGATTGGATTCCTCTAGAACATTTTCCTTTCACTTGAGAACACTTCTCAAGTTTTTAAACCAATGAATAAAACTTGTTCCAAAAAGAATCGATCGCAAAATAAAGAGTAAAGTGTTCAAAACAGTGGAAGGTGCCATGATCTACAAGAGATTAAATGAAAGGTTCAATACTATGCAATGTTTAACTTCTATCCAATAAAAGATGTTCAACTATTTTAAAACCAGTCACTTTCCCTCTAACGACTAATAGTGGCACAAGATCCATATTCATTCTAACTCCTAGTGAGCTTTGACATCACTGCTAGAAGCTAGGTGACATAGGTAAGCAACACTTTGCTAACCACATCGTATGTGACTCTTGTCGTTGGATAAGCATCCTATGCTCTACGCCAACTCTATGCTCCAAGGCTCAAAATCATTTTGATAGCCCCGTTAAGCAAAGCAATAATATGCATGCAGAAGTCCGACCTTTGCCCCAACTGGTCAAGATAAAAGATAGCACCCTGCTTTGGCAGACCCACTATCGATGTACAAAAACCTTGATGGGTGCAGCTATTGGAAAGAGCATCAATACTTAATTTTCTAAGGGAAAACTATTCTAGCACGGTAATGTCCCTAGCGCACACGAAACGTGCAAGAATAGTTGTTGGACCGGAAACGGCGACCAGAGGGGGGGTGAATGGGAGCTTTTAAAAATTCGGGCTAAAAACTAGCCTTAGGTTTCAGTTCTGTCTTCTGCGGAACAGGCTTCGAACACTACCTTCGAAGGTCTGGTTCGGAGGTGCTTTGACAGCTCCGAACACAGGCTTCGCAGGAGCAAAAGTTCGAAGCCAAGAAGACTTCGCTCCACTAACAACCCTCGAAAATCTACTCTGCTAAGTCAGTGCAGGCTCCGCACACAGGGTGCTTCGAGCAGGCTTCGCACTTCACCCTTCGCAAGAGTGGACACCCCACTGAGGACTTCGACCAAGTACTTGGCAGCAGCAACTGGTGCTGGGCTTCGTACACGAAGGTCTAAACGCACACTAATAGACTTCGCTAGGGGCTTCGATACAAGAAGCAAAACGGGCTTCGATCAGGGCTTCGCTAGTAAGCAGTGAGGTCTCGCCTCCTGTTACACAGAGCGACAGCACACTGAAAAACACACTTCGCACAAAGACACCCTTCGTCTAGACAGGCTTCGGCGCACTACAACTAGCAAGGTATGTAAAGCGAGCTCAAGCAAAAAGCACACAGAAGCAGGGCTTCGCCGCTTGAACAAGGAACACAATAAAATTGAACTCTGGATGAATACAACGAAGTGTGTGGCTACAGGAGCTCAACAGTAAATGCTCAAAGTGTTAAATGTTACCTACCGAGCCCCCATATTTATAGCCCACAATTCACCCAAAGGAATTGACTACTTTACCCCTAGGGTTTACATTGGTTTTGTCTCTACAGAACTGAGGGGTACAAAAGGTAGTCAACTTTATTGGAGGCTTCTCTGTCAGCCTTTGCAGAGGGGACAGTGCCAGCTTTTTGCAGAGCAGACACTGTCAGACTTGCAGCCTTTGACCTTTCCGAAGCCCCCCTTCGCACGCGAGGGGTGCGGTAGCTTCGGTGAGAAGCCTTGAGCCAGAAGGCCTTCGCTTCACCGAAGTCAGCCTTCGATACAGTGACGGTTTTGAGCCGAAGCCGTCAAAGCCCTTGGGCCTTCGCACCAACACCTCCGGAGTGGACCACCACGGCTTCGCAGCTTCCGCCCAGCTCGAACTCCGTCAGTCCATGTACCGAAGCCATGCAGGCCGAAGTACCACAAGACAACCACACTCCGAATCCCCACCTTCGGAGTACCACCCTTCGAAGTCCCTCCTTCGTCCAAGGCCTCCGCACGAAGCATTCCATGAGCCCTTCGTCGCAGTGTCTCTCCCCGAGCACACTCCTCGACGAGCCTCACCCGGACCATGCCTTCGATGCGCCTCGACTTCTGAGACCTTCGTTGGGTACCTTCGAATGTCTCCCTCCGGAGCACACTTCGAACTCCTTGCCTCAGCAGAGGACTTGATCCACCCAACTCCGAAGTCACTCCATTCGGAGTACCTTCGAAGTGCCTCACCTCCGAGGACTTTGTCTCGGAGTACCTTCAACCGGAGCCACACTCCGCACTCTCTGCCTTCACCTGGCGCACCTCGACCCGAGGACCGACCCAGACCCCTTCGCAGCCACCGTGACGGAGCTCCCTGCTCCCCTGGCATCAAGCCTCCCGTTTGACCCAGGTTCACCTGCTACGAACCTGTCCGTCGCCTCCGAAGTCCCTGCGCACCACAGACAGGCAGACAAGTGTATCCAATACTCCGGAGAGCTCTCCGGGTTAGCAACCTTCGGTACACACTCCGGTGTACCGCCCAAAGTACCGAGGCCTTCGGTACACACCCATTCATCGTGTACTGTCGGACCCCTCCGACAGGCACACTCTGCTGCCACAGCTGCAGCAACCAACCACCGAACACCCTTCGGTGAAACCACCTCCGAACACCCTTCGGAGGTCCAACCTCCGAACCCCTTCCGGAGGAACCCCTTCGAACCAGAGGGTAAAAGCCTGTCAATCACTCATCACAAATACTGAAACCAACCCTTGGTTTCTCAATCTCCCCCTTGATGAGTGCATTGACAACCATAAAAAACTCAGAAAAGAGCCAAATCATGTCACTTGACAGAAGAAATTTTCTTCCCCCTTTGTAAACGAGTAAAAGCCCCTTCGGCAAATCTCCCCTTTTTCAAGACAAAAACTCCCCCTGAGTTAAGTTTCCCCCCTTTGGCAACAAAGAACCTTCTCCCCTTTATGTCAAATTTTCTCCGCAGAGAACGTAGCGAGTCTCTCCCCCTTTGGCAATGCAAGCATCAAGGAGCATGAAAAAGATGCATAGCTGGGAAATGAGCAGAATTGCAAAGACATATAAAGCAAAAATATGCCAATAATAACACCAATGATCATGGGCTCAGTTCAAATTAACAATCTCCAAAACATGATGAAGCATGTGATTTGATCAGTTTTGAAATAAAAGCACCACCACTTAGTCAAGGAAACTAGACAAGTAAAAGCAAGGACTGCGCAGAGCTAGTCAATTTCTACTTTAGACAGATAAGTCCAATTCAAATGGAGCATGAAAAACAACCTTGATGATCAATGAATTTTGTTGTTCTTTTCTTAGTGCCAGGGGTTATTTGTTTGTCCACCTTATACTTTCCAATCCGGCCAAGCCTAGGCATGAAGGCCATTAGAAGCTTAAAGCAATGATTTTGGCATACACTACACTACACTATGCAAAAGATGTAAATGCAATTTCAACACAATTAGCAAATGCATATCCATCTAAAACTGCTCCCCCTCACAAAATGCCGTAAGGGTGACAAATACCAAGTTCCCCACGCAAGTAAGCAAATCGAGAAGCATCGAGGGGTTTTGTGAAAATGTCGGCAAGCTGGTGTTGGGTATCAACATATTGAAGTTCAATATCACCCTTCTCATTGTGATCTCTGAGAAAATGATATCTCACATCAATGTGTTTGGTTCTGGAGTGCTGAACCGGGTTGTTTGCAATACAAATAGCGCTAGTGTTATCACAGAAAAGTGGAACACTCTTATACTCTAACCCGAAATCCCTCAAAGTGGAAACCATCCACAAAATCTGAGAACAACAGCTAGCTGCAGCAACATATTCGGCCTCAGCCGTCGATTGTGCTACACTAGAATGTTTGCGGGAAGACCAGCAAACCAGAGAAGTACCCAGAAAATGACACGTACCAGAGGTACTCTTCCTATCAATCCTACACCCAGCAAAATCCGCATCGGAATAACCTCGAAGACAAAAAGATGAAGATGCTGAATACCATATGCCAAATTCAAGGGTGTGTTTGAGATACCTTAAGATGCGCTTTACCGCTTGGCGGTGCGAAGCTCGTGGTAAAGCCTGAAAATGAGCGCACAGACACACTGCGAAGTGTATGTCCGGCCTCGTAGCAGTCAAGTAGAGGAGGGAGCCGATCATGCTTCGGAACTCCTTCTGATCTACGGCTTCTCCATCTTCGTCAGGGTCCAATGCTACAGATGTAGCCATTGGAGTGGCGAGGGGCTTCGCATCTGTCATGTCAAATTTCTTGAGCAGGTCCTTGGTGTACTTCGTATGGTGGACGAAGGTACCTTGTTTGCTTTGCTTGATTTGCAAACCAAGGAAAAAGGTGAGTTCACCCATCATTGACATTTCAAATTCCCTGCTCATGGTATCTGCAAACTCGGCAATCAAAGCATGAGAAGAGCCACCAAAGATGATATCATCCACATAAATCTGAACTAGGAGGAAATCTTTGCCATGCTTGAGAGTAAACAGTGTTTTATCAAAAGAGCCCATCAAATACCCTCGCTCAAGCAGAAAAGACTTAAGTCTATCATACCAAGCCCGAGGGGCCTGCTTGAGTCCATAAAGAGCCTTATGAAGTTTAAGGACTTTATGTGGGTATTTGGGGTTTTCAAAACCAGGGGTTGTTTTACATAAACGTCTTCGCCTATGAAGCCATTAAGAAAAGCACTTTTGACATCCATTTGATAGAGTTTGAATCCCCGGGATGTCGCAAAGGCAAGCAAAATCCTAATGGCCTCAAGGCGAGCAACAGGTGCAAAAGTTTCAGTAAAATCAATCCCTTCTAGTTGAGAAAAGCCCTTACCTACAAGTCTAGCCTTGTTTCTAACTATAGTCCCATCCTCCCCTTGTTTGTTTTTGAAAATCCATTTTGTTCCAATGAAATGAACATTTGGTGGAGGATCAACTAATGACCAGACTTGGTTTCTCTCAAAATTTTCAAGCTTTTCATGCATGTCATTGATCCAACTAGAATCAGAAAGTGCATGACTAACATCTAAGGGCTCGAAAGAAGCAACAAAAGCTGAATCAATGAAATGAGCATGAGAATGTGTTACCCTTTGATCAAGCTCACCAATGATCTGCTCGAGAGGGTGCATCCTTTGAACATGATGTGGAGCCTCGCGACGGGATGCAGTCTCCCCCTCAACTTGTGCGTTGGAGTGGTCCAAGATGACCGATGTTGAGGTAGTCACTTCGGGACCTTGTGCCGAAGTGGTCGAAGCGGGGTCGGCTTCGGGGGTTGATGTCGAGGGTAGTGGGGGTTCATCCTCGAATTCTCCGGAATCTTTCTCTTCGAAGATGGTTTGTTCCATGTCGTGTTCATTTGCCTGTTCAAGAGCAGAACTAACAGAGGGGGATGATTCATCAAAAGTCACATCACATGACTCGATGACAGTGTTAGTTTCCAAATTATAAACACGATAAGAATGACCATGAGTAGTGTAACCCAAAAAGATCCCATCAGAAGATCGCGACTCAAATTTATCCAAATTTCCACATTTTTGGATGAAGCAGCGACAGCCAAAAACTCAAAGATGAGTAACCTTGGGCTGTCTCCCAAAACGCAGCTCATAAGATGTCAAATTTAAAATTGAGCGCAAGAAGATTCGGTTTGAGATGTAACATGCAGTGTTCATGGCCTCAGCCCAGAATTTTCTAGGAGTCCTATGCTCATCAAGCATCGTCCTAGCCATCTCAACCAAAGTGCGGTTTTTCCTCTCAACAACACCGTTCTGTTGAGGAACCCGCGGAGCAGAGAATTGATGTTCTATGCCATGCTCCATGCAAAAATCAACAAAGAGACTATTTTTGAACTCAGTGCCATTATCACTTCGAATGAATTTCAATGCACCAGGGAGTTCAGTAAAAAGTCTCAAAGCCAAGCTCCGAAAGTGTGAAAACACTTCATCCTTGCTGGCAAGAAAGAAGACCCAAGAGTAGCGAGAGAAATCGTCGACAATCACTAAAACATACCACTTGCCGCCTAAAGAACTAACCCGGGAAGGACCTACAGTGTCCATGTGGAGAAGTTCTCCGGGCTGTTCAGTCATCACTGTGGTGACTGGCGAATGCGAAGCATCAATCATTTTACCATGTCGACAAGGAGCGCAAACTAAATTCTTCTCAAACTTGAGCTTGGGCAATCCTCGGATCAGACCTAGGGCGCTCAGACGAGCAAGCAACTCAAAGCTCATATGCCCTAGTCTCCTATGCCACTTCCAAAGCTCAGAAGTTGAATGTGCAACAAGACAATGAGAAGATCCAGACGACTCAGAAAAGTCAGCTCCAAAAACTCTCCCTACTCTAAATATCTTACACACCACAACGCCATCAGAATTGAGTACTTGCGAAGTATCGCGATGAAATCGCACTTCGAAGCCCTCATCAAACAACTGAGATACAGACAGCAAATTGTATCCCAGGTTTTCAACCAAAGCAACATCTTTGAGAATGAAGTTCGAGTTAATTCTTACCACTCCTTTACCTTTCACTCTACTCCTTCGATTGTTTCCGAAGGTGATATGTTCCCTTTGCTTGGTTGTGGTGAGGCTGGAGAACCAAGCTGCATCTCCGGTCATGTGGCGCGAACAACCGGAGTCCATGATCCATGTGCCCTCCAAGCCTCGATCTGTCGCCTACACATGATAAGAATATCTCGATCGCTCAGTGCCGGGGTGAGTGAAATAATGACGAGGCATCCAGCACTGAGTGACACGAGTAGTAGGCGCAGTAAAAGTAGACGGTCTACGCACAGGAAAATCGAAATGATGCAAAGTGCGAGGTCTACCTACATGCTGAGATCGAACAACATGTCGAGGTCTCCTGCTCTGACGTGGTACAAAGCTACTCGCCCGAGGTCTAACACCATATGGAACATGGTGAACACCTCGAGGAGCAAAACCTCTCCGAGAAGCACGAGGAGCCTCGAAAACAGGACGAGAGTAGAACTCAGACTCATGCATACCTAAAGATGGGTAATGCATGTCCTGGTAACTCATCGCCTGAGAGCGTCGCTCATCCTTGATGCGACGAAAACAGAACCCAACCAAATGACCCGCCCGCTGACAGTAGGAACATTGAAAAACTCTCCTAGGGGCACTCTCATGGGTCACAGGAGCAACTCTCACAGGCTCCTTGGGTTTCTGCTGAGTGGTTTTCTTGGGAGGATTTTTCTTGGCAAGAGGTGTGGCTTTCTTTGGTGGTCGGGTAGGCTTTTTGGCTGATGGGGTGTCTAACAGAGCTCTCTCTTTCTCTAGGGTAGTGGGAGAGGAAAAAACAGTTTTGTTTTCACTTTCTGAAGGTATCCTCTCAAAACCCAAACCTAGAGCTAACCCTGCTCTGTCAGCACACATCTTGGTCTTGGCCAAGAGCAAATCCATCCTACCCTTTCCCTCAGTGCATTTATTAACCACGGAAAGAAGGTATTCATTTTCTGACATGAGGTTTTCAGCTCGCTCTCTAACAGTGCCTAGCTGGTCCTTAAGGGTGATGCAAGTATCACACACAGGCTGCACATCCTTAGAACTACCGGCTCTCTCCAATCTAGCCTCTAAATCATGAACATGTTTTATCACGTAAATTAATGCTCTCGCGCAATAAAGAACAGTTCATGCATTCAGTAACATCATGAGGTCTAAAATCCACCTCCAAAAGTTGCTTCTGTGCAGTCTCAAGCTCAGATAGAGTTTGAGCATGAACAGAACGCAACTGAGCAAGCTCACCCATGACAGTGGTACAAGAATCACATTCAGCATCATTAACTTTAGACTTAAGCATGGCATATTCAGTAGAAACAGATTCTAGCCTAAGTCTAAGGTCTTTTCTTTCTCTAGCGGCTTGCACAAGTAATCTATCCTGACCAAGAACTACTTCATTCAGCTCATCTAATTTAATTAATAGCTGGTCAGAGGATAGTGGTACCTCAGATGAGTCAAGCTCATCGCCGCTGTGATCGCTGTCGGCCATGAAGCAAAGGCCGGTGAAATCTCGTCCCTTCTTGTCCTCCTTCCTTGGGGACTCCTCCTCCTCAGAGCTCGACTCCTCAGTTGAGGAAGTGTCGATGTCGCTGAGAGCAGCAACAAAAGCTCTGGAATCGGCTTTGGCTACTTTCTTAGCCATCTTGCCGTGCTTGCCCTTCACAAAAGGCTTCCTCTCCTTTTTGTGGTATTTGGGGCGCTCACTCTCATCTCTCTTCTTGAGCTTGGGGCAATTAGCCTTGATATGAGAAGTGTCGCAACATTCAAAGCAACCACTAAAACCACTTCTCCTCTGATCCCGTCTCTCATGATGAAAACGGGTGAACCCCCGGGCAATGAGAGCAAGCTCATCATCATCTAGAGTGTCCACCTGCTCCTTTGTGACGGAGACCAGGGAGGACAAAGCAAAACCATCTGCAAGAACACAAGTAGCAGATGTGCTTGGTTCTGCAGCGGTGCCACGGCTAGTGCTAGAAACCAATGCCAATGGCTGTGGCAAAGAGCTTCTGTGCACTGCAAGAGATGCCTTGGCAATCTCTGTGGACTTCAGCTTGCTGAAGAGCTCATCACAGGTCAATGTGACATAACCTGCAGACTCCTCAATGCTGGAAATCTTCACTTCCCATATGCTACGGTCAAGAGCATAGAGAAGCTTGATAGCCCTATCATGATCATTGTAAGCAAGCGTCCCGTTGGACCGCAAGTTACTCACTATCGCATCAAAGCGTGAAAACATGGCATCTATAGATTCACCAGATGCCTGCACAAACAGCTGATACTGTTGATTGTATGTGCTTTGGCGCCTGGCCTTAATCTGAGTAGATCCCTCATGAAAAATAGTGAGAGTGGTCCAAATTTCCCTAGCAGTCCTAAGGTGTTGCACCCTATCAAACTCACTCCGGCTCAAACCAATGAACAGTATATTCCTAGCCTTGGAGTTGGCATTATACTGATCTTTTTCTGTTTGAGTGGTGTGAGTATCAGGGATGGAGTATTGTGAGTCCACAATCTCCCAAATTGCATTTCCTTGGCTTAACAAGTAAGCCTCCATGCGCACATGAAGAAGTCCACGAGCGTCGTTGTTCGAGCAATACCTCTACGGTATCCACATGTATAGGGATGGAGTTCCTCTCATGGCAGCGTGCTAGCACCACACGTGAGAGACAAAGAAGCCTCGACCTCAACAATTGAGATCAAGAAAGGGAGGAGAGGAGTTTATGGTGGCTAGGTCTAATCTATGCTTATTGCTTGTCTCTAAGACCTCGTACTCTCTTTATATATGGATAAGAGTCCCTGGTCGTGCACATCTCGAAACCCACAAGTTAGTTACAACTAATTCGTGTTCGAGATAGATCCAATCTGTTTGTCCACGTCAGAACTTCCGATCCTAGATCAGAATCCTGGATCGGAACTTCCGACAAGGTATTTTAGGTCTCGCGATTTAGTACGACACGCAACAGATCCAATCTATTTTCGCCCACTTCGGAACTTTTGATACACATATCGAAACTTCCTATTAGTATAATTTTCTCCGATTCCAAATCGGAACTTCTGGCTCATCGGAACTTCTGATACCATATCGGAACTTTTGAAGTAACATTTTCTCTCTAACCCGAGACCAAAAATTAATCAGAACTTTCGTTACTATCAATCGAAACTTGCGATACACAGAATTTTCTTGGGCATATATATCCTTCGAAGTAAACTTGGTAGCTTCAGTCTTGCTGCATTTGCGGCCTCACTGTCATAATCTTTGATTGGATTGGATGACTTGAGGGCGAAGCTGATTTTGTCATCCTAGCGGTGTTTCTTTGACGATCCGTGCATCATGATAGGGATTTGTGTTTTAAGAAGCAAGGGATAGTGTTGGGTTTGTTGCTCTTTCGGATCTTGCGTTAGAGACCGTTGGTTCTCTTTGGTTCTGAAATCTGAGTACATGTGGTGGATTAATGTATGGCGAATTGCGGGACAACAATTTATGTCATCGGTGATATACTTTTGTGTTAAAAAACAATTCTTTGTCCTAAGCATATACTCCATAAATGAAATAAAAACTTTGGGAAGTAAATTTTAAAACAAAAAGAATTTTAGGAAATTCTCTTCGCAAAATTTTGAGGCGCATATTTTAGTTTTATTTATTCAATCACATTATTGTAAATGAACTTTAGAAAATAATTTATTTATTTACTTTTAACATCCGATTAAAATCATTGCGTTACATTTGTGCAATGAATTCAAAACGAAAAAAGTTTGGTGTCGCACAAATGATTAGGCATTAAACGACGACAGTGTTGGAAAATTCTCTGACAGGACTGATATTCAAATTTGGCAACCATTAGTTTCAGGATTGGAAAAGAAAACTTTAGTTATTTTCACTTATCCAAATATAATAATGTAAAAATGCATAGGTAAACCAGAAGTGCAAAATTAGATTCCACCAATCTAAACACTTTTTTGGTCATGAATTACACACACACAGTTAAGTATATTGATTTTTTACCTCGAAATCTTAAACATTACAGAGAAGTTACTTAATACTCCGTATACTCCAACGATAATCTCATGCATTGTCCACCCATCATAATAAAAGGTCAACCTTAATTAGAGTGTAAAGCATACCTTTAACACCTAGAAATCATTTTCATATAATTTAATCTCAGATGTTCTGTTTTTATGCAACAATCATCTTTATATTCTAGCCAAAGAGATACACAAACTCTCTAGCATAGACTCCCTCCATCCAAAAATTTTGGTTTATTTCTTTTTCATGAAGAGCAAGAAAAAAACAAACTTATCCTAATTCATTAAATATTACTATTATTGCATTAAATTTCTCATATATTCATCCTAATGCATTAAATAATACTACTATTACACGTATGAAACCACATGGTTAGCACCATAAATGAAGCTCATTTAATACTTGAGTCTAGTTAAACTACAAATAGGTAGAATATTTTTGAAAAAAATTAAAAATGTAATAGGTCCAAAATTTTTGGATGGAGGGAGTATAATTTTGAAGCAATTGAATTCAACTTTCAAAACAAACATAATGTCAGTAATTATTTTAATGCAATTCCTTTCTTTCCTATGAAAGATTTTTGTCTAATTCTTTATTATTCGTACCTTAATTCTAAAGAAAAAGGTAATAATCATTTTCTTTCGTACCCGAAATTCGAATCGCCAACTTTGATCCAAGTCCAACATTTCGACACATTCAAACTTTTGATTAATGGGCCAGATTTTTCTATGCCATTATAATTTTTATAGTTTTGAAATATGCCATCAGTGTGTCATTGATATATGGGGCCTACCACAGTCACTAACAGTAGTATTTTTTAAATTATAGAAAATTGCAATGGATTTTTTCAAATTTTCCCTTGATTAATTCATATATTCTTTAGAATCTATCAAATTCTCAAAACTTCCATTTATACTAATCTTGAAATAAACCAATAAGCCCTTTGAAATCTCTTAGAAAAATCTATTTCTTCGGTTTCATATTCAAAATAGAAATCTCTAATTTCAATTTCATATTCAATTCTCAATCACTATTTATCCAAAATCTCGAGTGTTTTCTATTATTCCTTGAAAATCTTAAATCATTCAAATGTTCCAATTTCGGTATTTTTCCTTGAATAATGAAATTGTAAAGAAAATCTTTAATTTCTAAAGATATCCGAATACAATGAAAAACTCCTCGCTTCCCCCTTTTCTCCTCTTTCCTCTTTTTCATTTCCCCCTTCTCTTTTAATTCCTTGCATTTTCTCTCTCTTCCCTTCTTTCTCCCTTCGAAACTAAACAAACGTGTTAGCGTAAATTCTATTATGCCAATAGTACCATTCATGTTGATTAATTTGTACCTTACAGTAGGGCTTCTATCGTTATGGGTTTAGATTAAAATTTAACCAACTAAAATATTATAAAAGGTTGGTCGTGGGTGCTTGCCAGTGTATTGGATGTTGCACCCATAGCGATTAAGGACTAGTCCACGACTACTGTTTCAATGTACTTTCGTAGTACCACAAGTCTAATAGTTAAGATATGGCTTGATGTATTACTTATACCTCAATGTCACTTGGCGCAAGAGGAGGCTTAGTCAACTAGGGTTGGCTCTATGGGAAGCAAAATCTTAGCGGAGTGTCTGTATGTTGGTACAATATACAAAGGATCTTGACATGGGCTTGAATCGGAATACCATTGTGGTATCCCAACATTAACCGTGACCATGTCTTGTGGGTAAAAAAGTACACTATTGATCAGAGTTAAATCTATTCGAATACTAGGGTTGGCTCTATGGGAAGCAAAATCTTAGTGCAGTGTCTCTATGTTGGTACAATATACAAAGGATCTTGGCATGGGCTTGAATCGTAATACCATCGTGGTATCCCAACATTAATCATGACCATGTCTTGTGGGTAAAAAAGTACACCTTCGATCAGAGTTAAATCTATTCGAATAGACACTCACAGTCATAAAGGGACAAAGTGATGTTTTCGTGGTTAGATTCATCCTTCACATCGATGCTAGAAATAATGGTTGGATGGGATCTAAGGATCCTGCACATATAGGTAACCTGCTAGGCTAGTGTATATTTAATCTTGATTATAGTTCACTTTAATTTTTGATGCTCATAACTATTTTATCCATGATTACAGTTCACTTAATTATCACAAAATGAACCTTATTATGGCTCCTTTGTTATATCTTTGCAATATATGCATTACTTTCGTGTGACTTGTTGAGTACAAAAATACTCAACCTTGTTTTACCTCTCTAGCTGACAGCGAGGGACTGTTTGGTTTCGAAGGTTTTATGTGTTCATACTCAAGAGCTTGTGAAGATGGTATTATAGGGTATGTTTGGTTTTTTTGCTACTATTGTTTATCATTGTTTGTAAGGCTTTTTGGCCTGTAATCTAATTTTGTTGATGTATACATACTTTTTCTAGAATATAGATTAATATACATTTCGGTTGATATCATATATTTCATGTGTAACAACAAAATTATTATTACTTTAAGCGACAGATAATAACACATGACTGCATACTCAACATAAAAAATGCAGCCACACACTCATCAGTCACCGGCATCGTCCATCTCATCGATTCCCACTTCCCCTGAATCTTTTGGATCATTCTCGATAAGCATTCATGGGCAGTTGGATCTACAATGGCATTGTAGTTGTTATAACAAATCAATAAAAATAAATTGATATATATATATATTTAATTAAAAGTGAATAATATATATAATAAAATATATTAATTTATTTTAGATAATATTAGTAAAGCACGAGCATTTTGATAGTGAAACGAAAAGGGACCATCGGTTCGTTCCTTAAAAAAACACTGCCTTAACATGTGAATTGAGAACAAAATCAGATCAAGGCCGGTAGTTAACACGAATTAAAAAGTATCAGCGAGTGATCACTAAAGGATAGTTGTAACTCGTAAGAAAGCACAGCGGTTAAGTCGTTATCAACGCATAAACCTAACAAACGTACAGTGCTAGCTAGCTTTTGGTCTTGAGTGCCCATCCGTGTGAAACCATGACTATGCTGCTTGATGGCGTAATGTAAGAGCTAGCTAGTGAGCTACCGGGGAAAATATAAAAGGGGGCTAAACGTGGCGATCGACCGAGGTTGCCGTCATTATCTTTCTTTAATTTAATAATGTTCAGTGTCCGTGCACTCGATTACATGTGCAGCCCTCCCTTTCGCCTCTTCTCTTCTCTCCGGGAGCAGATGTAGCCTTGATATCATGGATTCGTGGCGCACTTTGGTACTTTAGATTTTTATTTTAGCAATCTATTTTTATTTTAGATTTTTTATTATATCATATAATTCCATATATATATATATATATACACACACACAATGGCGAAGCTAGCGCTCGGGTCACCCTAGTGCACACTATGAGTCTACTGTGTCTACAAGTATCAATCTTTATGTCTATAGACTGTGGTGAGCTGTATACGTGAGAAAGCTGGTGCACTAGTTTGGACTAGCCTTGTGCACCCACAATAAAAATTTACTAATCATACCTTGATTAGTGGAGGCACCCTAGTGCCTGTGCACCATGTAGCCACAATATGGCTTCGCATATATATATACATATACATATACATATACATATATATACATATACATATATATATGTATATATCGGACTTAGACCAGTAACTAACACACCCTATATTAATTTGTCTTGTTAACACCGGTACACCGGCCGGTTACGACGGCCGTTCAAATTACTGTTTAAAATAGGTTATCTCTTATTGTTTATTAGTTAAATGTCCGTTACAACGAAAAAAATATAATATTAAAAAATATTATGTAAATAAAAACGAGCGAAGATGAAACTAGATTTTTGTTTGTTACGAGAAGAAGTGGCGATTGTGACAGACCCACCTCCACTACGCTAACTTCTTTTAAAATAGTATACACTATAGATTGTTGGTCAATAAGATTAATTGGTCTGATAAGTCTGTAAAGAATTTGAAATGCAACTAGTTAAGTTTCTCGTGACATGGTTCAAAGTCAGTATGGTGAAATTGATGCTAAACCAAGGTAATAAGCACGAGGTATATGTTAAGAGCAAGACTAATAATTTAGGTAGTTGTTAGTTTTATACTTATACCATGTTATGTATAGCTAATTTAGTAATCCACTTATATAATAATTAGTTAGCTATATATACTATACATTTAATGTAAAACATCTCACATCATCTCACAAAATTCATTAGAACCTATATATCAACGGATTGTTAGTAGCCTGCTTTTTTATCTCTCATTTCATCCCTCCTTTACCTCAATATTAATTTTAATTTGATATGACAAGTCTTACAGCTTACTTATATCATTTTACTATATTTATTCTATTTCTGACAGTGTTAGGGGTCTATTTAATGCAGTGAGTTTATCTTGAATTAGGCACGTTTGTTTTAACACGGCTCATTAAAGCTTATAAGGGGTACCATTTCTAAGTTTTTAAACTACATAAAATTTATAAAAAATATATATTTTAAAACCATTTATTATATTTTTAGCATTAAATATTCGTTTGAAATCTTAGATAATTATAGATTTATAGTAAATCTCAGCGTTGTCTCTCTCTTTTTTTTTTCAAAATGGCCCGTGCGACAACTCGTCCGTGAGCTAGAAACGTTCTCTCTCTTTTTTCTTTGTTCTTTTCCTTCGTCGGTTTTGTACTTCGAGAGCAGGAAGCTTTGACCAAGATCGTGCCACACCGGGTTGGGCCCCCGCGACGGCATCGTCTAGGTCCAGTCTAACTTATCAAACTACTAGTCTATAAAGGGCCATTTGTACTGGGCTCAAAGGTCCCGAAGCCACCTCCGTCCAGTCCATCACGTGGAGAGGCTCAACAAGCCGGAGGCGTCATGCCGTCGTGGAATCAATGGCATACACCGTACAAGTGTACAACCACAGATTGCATGCGACGTACTAATAATTAACGAAAATTGCATGGCCAGCATCCATATACACCAACACGTGAGACTCGAGAGATCGATCTTGCTAAGAACTAACTCGTTTGACGTCCCGCCCGGATCGATCTGGCTAACCTTCACACAATTTCATCTTCATCGAGCGTCGTTCCGGCCACTATTATTAACTTGCGTGCGTGTAGTGAATTTAGCTGCCACCTAGCTATGCTGTGGATCGATGTCGATCGATTGGTGCCTCAATATAGCTTATTCTTCATGCCTCTGTTTAAGATTCACATAGGTGGGGCTTCGATATGATGATGGCGAGAACTAGAGTAAAAAAAATTCCGCGCCCGTGAAAATTTAATTATATTTAGTATTTAATATAAAATTTTTAATTTTAATTTCTAAAACAGTAAGTTTATAGGCCATTCGTGACAAACCTGAACGAATGCTCGGGGTGGCCGGAAGGCGGCTCTCCCGCCATTGATAACGGGCAACCGGGACAACATTAATCGGTAATTTCTACCATTCCAAGTCTTTGAATTTAGGTCCTCTTAGCCATTTTGGTGTACTTACGGTGTAGTTGCTTGTCCCGTGATATGTTTCATGTAATAACTTCTTGGAGTGTGTGAGTGGTCACCGTATCTGGTGCACAACGATGGTGCCATGCACAAATGTAGTTGGCCGATTGTGGCCCTACATCCAAACACCAACTATCAATGTTGTTTTTGTAAAGAGACCTCTCCGCAGTGCACCTCACTTCCCCTACCAGTTTGCAAAAGCCCCTCATGCAGGTTCTTCCCAAAAATAGAAATGAAAATGCCGCCTGTTGTTTGATCGCTCGCTTAGGGTTTAGGGTTTGCCACCGGGAATGTCTGTTGCCTTTAAATTATTGCCGAGAGCTCCTGCGTGCCACCATCGAAATCATCGTCGAGGCTGTGGTCGCTGCGCCATGGAGGAGCCACTACTGCTCTGTCTTCGCAACGGCTTGCCTTGAGCTCATATACGGACCAAAAACCCATATTTAATTTATATGCATATGTCAACCCCGGCGGTGACGATGGCGGCGGCTATAGGCGATGACTTTGACAGTGGCAGGCGCCCCCGACAACGATTCCGGTGGATGATTAGATCTTCTTAGGCGGAGCATGGCCATTGAAGTGATTATTTGTCGGCCGTGATTGTAATCTGGTATCCTCAACTCGTAAACGTAACTTTGAATTTCTAACAAAGCTGGATTGTCGATTAATTAGTCAGAAAACTATAGCTACCGCCCAATGCATGCTTATGAATTTATGATATACGTAGATAAAAATAGAACGAGCCAGAAGAAAATGTCTTTGGACAAAGCGCAGTGAGAACAGAATGGGGCCACCTCTAATTAGCTGGACTCAGGTTTGCAAGCCAAAAAACAAAGGAGGATTAGGGGTAATTAACATCAAGGGACAGAACAATGCACTACTTCTTAAAAACATAGACAAATTCTTTAACAACCAGGACATACCTTGGGTGCAATTAATATGGCAAAACTATCTTCGATCAGGAAAGTTGCCACAGACAAGCAATAAAAGGGGGTCTGCCTGGTGGAAAGGCCTATTGAGGCTGCTGCCAATGTTCCTTGCAATTGCCAAACCAACGGTGGGGACTGGAATAACTATATCTCTTTGGCATGATAATTGGGCTGATACGCCGTTATCCATCATGTACCCGCATCTATTTACATTTGCAAAGCAGAAACAAACATCGATTCATGCCTTCGGGACACAGCATGATCTAAACAGACTTTTTCACTTGCCACTATCCTTCGAAGCCCAGGAGGAGTTGGTACAATTGCAAGCTTTACTTCAACAACTAATCCCAACTCAGAGCAACAAGGACACATGGCAATATATTTGGAGGAGTAGGAAATTCACACCTGCCAATTGCTATGCATACACATATCAAGCTTTACTAACTCATCCGGTATTTTCATGGATCTGGGCTGGAAAGTGTCAGAAAAAAATCAAAGTTTTCTTTTGGCTACTAATCAAAGATCGGCTTAACACCAAAGACATTCTTAAACGAAAAAATTTTCTACAGGATGAAGAAGATTGTTTCTGTGTTCTCTGTTCACAAGATGTCTTGGAAACCTCACTGCACCTTTTCCTCGACTGCGAATTTTCCAAACAGTGCTGGAGCGACATTGGTCTAAGGTGGCTTGGCCATGGGATCATGGAAAATAGAATTGAACATCTCAGATCTACAGATACAAGGAAATTCATAATGGAAATCATAATGATAGGAGCCTGGGTAATTTGGCTCATAAGAAACGGTTGTATCTTTAGAGCTCAGAGACCAACGGCACATGACTGGCTGCAAACTTTCAAAAAAACAATGAGATTGCAAACTCAAAGATATAGGACGACAATGAGGGAAGATGTTCTCAGTTGGATGGCAACGTTATAACAAGGAATGCAGATTTCAATCATCCTTCCGCTAATAGTGCCTAATCTGGAATAGTCAAAACATGCGTCTTCTTTGAGCTAACAGTGGTTCTTGTAATCTATTGATCTTAATCTTTCTAGTTGCTTATTTTTAGCTCCTCTATTGGCTTCCAGCCGATTGCTCTTGCTATTTAGCTCCTGTAATTCATCTTGCTCTTCTGTTTCTGGTTGGCACTGCGCCAACCCTTAATATATAACCACAGTAGGAGCCTCTCCTACTGGTTGTTACTCAAAAAAAATATTATGAGTCTATTTGTTTTAGTTTCTAGCATATGAATATTCTTAATAATTAGATGGTCTAAATAGTTAAAATACTTAGATAGTCTAAATATATATCTACAAAAATCTAGATAACTCCATATTTATTTCCTAACTGAAATAGTATTTATCATGCGATTGAGGGAGATCACCGGTCCGGAGAAACAACAATGCAAAAAAACTCATAATAATTACATAGACCACACCTAGGAATTAATATATTAGTAATCGTACATAGCAATTACAAGATTATCGAATCAAGAACAAGCGAGAAGAAGTCCTCATATGCACCGCAGAAAGCAGCTGCATGCTGGGTATGCATGGTGTGGCATGTAAAGGAACGGAACACCAATCGATCGATCCTACCAGTAGTCATGGCCGTATATATAGCTCGGCGTCAGCTGGTCGTACATGCTCTGGAACGGCGCGGGCGAGGCGGCCACGACGGAGGCGGCCTCACCGGCAGCAGCGACGAAATGATCTGCTGTCATCGAACTCCGCCCCGCGACGGAGTTCGCGGTCGCCATGGTGGGCGGCACGGCGCGGGCGGCGACGCCCGCTGCAGCCGCCGGCATCGTCGACGACGCGCGGCCGAACGAGGAGTAATGGTGGTAGTGCTGGTGCTGGGCGAGGTCGTGCTCGGCGACGTTGGAGTCGCGGCCGGTGAGCTCCTGCACGACGGCGCGGAACTCCTCGGCGCTTGTCGTGAGCTTCATGGGGCTGGAGATGTACACCACCTTGATCCCCTTCCCGCCGCCGCCGCCCCTGCGGATGCCCTTCCCGCCGTGGCCGTGGTGCACCGGCGGCTTCGAGATGCCGTTGTTGTGACCGTGGTGCACGCCCAGCTTGTCGTCCATCGGTCTCGTCTCCGCCGCCGCCGCGCGCAACGCACGCGATCAAAACAACACAGACGCAACCCAATCAACAGCTAGCTAGCTAGCCTCCCAAAAACGAAGCTGATCAACGGCACCAATCAAGCAGGAGCAACACACACATCGATCAAGCAGGGGGGGAACGCCCGGTTAGTTAAAGATTGAGATGAAGTGGCCTGCCTGGGGCCTTCAGCCTTGCTCGTACAGCGCGCGGCTTATATAAGTGGGCGCCGCCGCGATCTGCAAGCTAGACTATTTTTTATGCTGTCCGATCCGGCCGGAGTCTGGACAGGTGGCGATGATTTTTGTTTCCCGGATCTTTCTGCTTCTGTGGCGACGCGCGCCGCGACGGTTTGGCCCATCGCTGGTTCCGGGAATCCGCGAGAAGTAGTGAAGTTTTTGCCTTTTTGGAGCCAAATGAGTCGCATGCATGTGGTTTTCTGGGTGACGGTCGTAGCAGGGGGTGACGGCATCTCGCGATCAGGGTTTCTGGGTTTGGAATCCAGTTTTAGATTCCTATTTAGATATTATTTTAAAATATTAAATATATTTTATTTAAAAAATTCATTTATTATTGGTGGATTATTTGTGAAAAAATTTAATAAGCTTAATTACGTCATGATTTGACAATATGATGTTATAACAAATATTTGTTAATCATAGATTAATTAGGCTTAATAAATTCGTCTCACAAATTATCGTTCGATTATACAATTATTTTTATAATTAGTTTATTTTTAGTCCTTTAATTTGATATCTAAACGTTCAATGTGACACGGACTAAATTTTAGTTTGATTACCGCCAAGCCCAAACGAACGGTTAACATGGTTTTTAAATTTAAAATTTAAAATCTTGAAATAAACGATTGCATACCATACCACTCGATTTAAGTCGGTAATCGCTCGGTTATAAATCATAGAAATATAGGAAAAAACAGAAATATAGAGAATATAAAGAAAATTTGTGGTAAAATGACAAATTTAGAATGTCGTTTTTTGTGAAAAAAAACTACGAGTTATTGGGCTAGACCCACGTTTTAACGATTTTGTTGGGTTCCAAAACAACCTTAAATTTGAATATATTTTTAAAAAACTCACCAAAAATATTATGATTCACCCAGTATTTAAAGGGAAATTTTCAAAATTTTCAAAAATTTTAAATTTTAATTTGAACTAAACCGTTCGATCGGTCTGAACGTACCGACCGTGGGAAACGGTCGGCTAGCGCGATAGCCCTGCTCGCGATTGATTAGTACTTGCATCCTTGTTGTCTAGCCAGCTAGCATCCAAAAGCACGTACTCGCTCGGTACAGAAAAACGCGTAGTTTTGGTAATTATTGCCGGTAACATTTGTTTGCCCGGTTAAATGATACGGTTAACTTTTAACTCGACGTCTAACCATTTGTCATATTTAAAAATTTTATAAAAATATAAATTATACCTAGATTACTTTTAGTAATAAAATAAATTATAACAGAATAAATGATATTTAAAAAAGCTTTTTGAATAAGACGAATGATAACGTTGAGATAAAAGTTAATTGTGTCATTTAAAAGTTAACGGAGGTAATACTAATTAAGGAATATAAACGTTTAAAATATAAAATAAAATATAAAACGATCCGTTATATATATCTTTTGATACAAGTTTAAAATGATTTTTTTATACCAAGAGTATCCGTTACTATAAATCGTTGATTGATTAGATTGTTGAAAACCACTGTATCTGACTCGGTTACTGTAGTTGTGGTCCACATACGACTCTATTACGTTAGATCTACGTGGAGAGATGTGAATGCTAGGATGCATGTCATCTCTGCTATCACAGACCGGCCATGGCACATACTATAGCACGAGTGCAAGGTCAACGTCGATCTTGTTGTGTTATAGGATACACGTGTGTTGGATATAGGTATCAAAATATCTGAGTTATTTATATTCGTGTACAAATATTTGTAAATATAAATATTCATATTTGTATTCGAATTAAATATAGATAATAAGCAGGAACAACTGAATTCATTTGACAAATATGAATATGGAAATGGATATGCGAGTTTGTGCTAAACGTGATATGAAAATAAATATCCGTTTTAGGATTTCTCACATATTAAATTTTTAGAGACTCAAGATGACATGTCTATCACTATATTAATATGTATGGTTTATTTATTCTTTATGTCATCATGGAATACTTAAGTTATTAAATATTAATATGTGTGGTTTATTTATTCTTTATATAATTATAAAATACTTAAGTTAGTAGGGTTTTTCAATAGTGTAAGGTAGTAAGATATTTGTAACTTTTTTGAGCTTGAAAAATTTCTACACTCAATATACAACATTGCTTATTCCTTGTAAAAATTTAGTAATTTTATAGATATATTTGCTATTTTTAATTCATTAATTATGTTTCTAGAATTTAAATTGGAAAATATGAATTTTGAGTTGCAAGTGCCTGACATAATATACCACAATTTATAGAAAAAATATATTCATGTTTTTAATATATTTAGTTCCTATCCAATAAATGTAAAGAAAATTTGAAACAAAATATAGGTTTCTACACTAGATCGACAATGTGAGGCTTAATGATTTTTTAATTCTTAGAAAAGCAAATGAAGTCTAAAAAATATAAGACTTTTCATGGTGTCATGATAAGATACATAGATGCTATGATAAAAAATTAATAATGTTTCAAGAAATTTTCATCTAGAATGTATGTTTATAAATCGGAGATTGTTCAAGGAGGAATTAGGATTTAGAAAAAGAATATGTTAAGGTTGAAAGAAAATAAATGATTAAATATTTGTTTGAATTTGAATTTTTTTCCAATCACAGTACAACATTTATTATTCCATGAAAAAATTTAGTATTTTATGTATACATTTGCTAATTTTAATTCATTAATTGTGTTTCTATGATTTAAATTGAAATATGTGAAATTTGAACTGCAAGTGCCTAAAATAATACACCAAAATTTATAGAAAAATCATATTCATGTATCCATTTAGTTCCAAACCAATAAAGTTTAAGAAAAGTTGAAAAAAATCTAGATTGTGACACTCGATCGGCAATATGGAGCTAAATAATTTTTTAATTCTTAAAAAAATCAAATAAGTAAAAAAACACGAGACATTTCATGGTATTATAATATGGTACAAATATGATATTATAAAAATTTAAAAATATTTCAATAAAGTTTTCATCTATAATGTAAAGAAATCAAAGATTCTTTAAGGAGGAATTATGATTTAGAGAATGAATGTGTTAAGGTTGAAAGTAAATTGATGATTAAGTCTTTGTTTGAACTTGAATTTTATTTACAATAAAAGTACAACATTTCTTATTTCATGTAAAAATATAGTATTTTTGGGGTACGTTTGCTATGTTTCTAGGATTTAAATTGAAATATGTGAAATTTGAACTACAAGTGCCTAAAATAATACACCAAAATTTATAGAAAAATCATATTCATGTTTTTTAATAAATTTAGTTGTTATCCAATAAATTTAAAGATTTTTTTTTAAAAATCCTAGGTTGTGACACTAGATTGGTAATGTGGAGCTTAATAATTTTTTAATCCTCGCGCGTTGGATCTAGATCCAACGATCCAGATTGGGCCGGACCACGCGCACAGTGCGCAGGTTCACGTGGGCCTGGCTCACCGTGGACCTGAGAGGATTTTAAATTTAAAATAAATTCCAGAAACTGTTTTAAACTTGTAAAATTCATATCTGGTGCATTTTAACTTCAAAAATTACCATTCCAATTTCAGAAAATTTGTAATATTATTCTCTACATGTTCATACAATAAAAACAGTAGGTTTACTTTGGACTTTTCATGTTTATTTAAATAGGTATTCAAATGCCCTTAGGATAAAAATGTAAATTCAATTATTTAAATTTCAGTAAAGTTTATATTTATTCCTTTCCTGTTAATACAATGAAACCACTAGGTTTTCTCTGAACCATTTATTTCAAATTAAATAGAAAACTTACAAGGGGATTTTTCACAATTCAAAACCCCTTATAAAAAGGACAATAATCCCTTTTAGTTAATTTTAAAATTATTTATAAAATAAGTTTCAACAACTAAACAACTTGGTCTTCTTTAATTTGGACCAATCAAAACCTATGTGCTTGTTGTGTGATTTTATATTGTTTAATCGGATGTTGTATTTATTTTATTTTACTTTATTTATATTGGGAAGACTACGATGCCGCCGAGAAAGTCTCTCCCTCAACTTTCGCTGAACAAGGCAAGTCACCAAACCAATTTTTTGAGTATATTGAAGCCACGTTTTACTAAACTATCGCTAAAACACATAGGATATACATGCAATAGTCAAATGTTACCCTTACAATATATTTATTTAGGATCCCCCGACCTTGATGTGCAACTCAAGCCATGCTCTCCAGCCTAAACTCCTTGTCACCTTATGATTAGTATTATGGGTTAATTTTTTCTGTGCCATTACAATTTTTGCGGTTTGCCAATATGCCATCGATGTGTCACTGACACATGGGGGCCGCCACAGTCACTGACAGTGGCATATAGACAATTTATGAAAATTATAATGGCATGTGAGTAATTTTCCCTAGTATTATTAGCTAGTGTCCAATGTATTGACACGATTGCTATAGGATTAAAAATGAGTCGTAGCGATTGGTTCTACTATATGATCCCCGTTATTCTCATCTTTGGAATTATGTTGGTGTGGTAGTTGTGGTTGTGAGTTAATGCATGGTGGGTTCCGGGTGCAAGCTAGGGCATTGGTCGGTAGCACCCGGGGCACTATAAGGACCGGTCTACGGGATCCGTTGCAATACACTTCCGTACTAACCACAAGTCTAATGGGTAAGTCCTAACTAAGGTATGGAGTGTTCCAAACCGAGGCCACCATTTGGAGATGGGTCAAGCAGCACCTGCGGGTGGCTTGTACCGATGTGGCGCAAAAGGGGGTGCGATGTTAGTCGGGATGCGGCCCGGCGCGCCGGCGAAACCTAGAGTGGGTGGTTATCGCTTGGAGCATTTCATGCCGAGGTTTTGGCACGAGTTCCCGTGGTATGGGTCATCTCATTACACTTTGGTGTTTGGGATGAGTGCGTGTCTTGTGGGTACAGTAGTACATCTCTGATCAGAGTCATAAATTTTTTCGAAAAGCCGAGCCCACGGTCAAGGGCGGGTTGCGTGACATCCCACAGTTAGATTACTTTGAATATGGATGTGCATGATGGATTGACATGTAAGGACTGTTGTGCGAGGAGGTAAAACGTACTCCTCGAGTTAGGTGATATCATGATGTTCATGTTTATTATTCCGCATGATAAAATTTGACTACACTAAATGCAATTACCAAAAATGTACTTTTCCGCACTCTTAGCCATTATCCTTCCATTGTTATTACCTTGCATTACTATTGCATTTGTGGTGGCTTGTTGAGTACTCTTTGTACTCATACCCGTTGAACATCTCAGAAGATGCCTACTACGAAGACGGTCTGAAGTAGCGACCCAGTCAAGTGAAAAGATCTTGAAGAAGGCGTTTGTCATGCATTTCAATTATTTTTATTAATGTTTTTATTAAACTCTGATGTAATAAATATGGTCTGTGTACCATGAATACTGTCGTATGTACGATTGTCGCATGATGAACCTCTTGTATTATTGTTTTTCTTATGAAATTCAATAATGTTCCGATTTCGATAAATCGGGGCACCACAATATGGTATCAGAGCCGACTTGACTGTAGGAAGCCAAACAGACCCGCCTAGCCAATGGCTGCAGAAAATTATTTCTCGAAAACCTACTTTACAAACTTTGTTCCTCCCCTCACTTTTCTTCAACTTGTTGTTTTGTAGATGCCTGTCTACCAAGTCCACAGCTAGTGACGCCACTATGAGGGCTTCGTCCGGGAGCTCCGTATGATGCTCACCTTCCTCGGGTTCCTCTTCGAGCCCGAATTCCAGGGGTTGTACCTGGAGGAGTTTGCCGGGCCCTGCGACGTCTCCCTCACCGTCCACGGCTCCGAAGAGCACCTGCCGCCCTACACCACTGTGCTTGGGGGCCCGACTTTCGATGTCGCGTGCCAACGCGTCGCTCTCCAGGCTTTTATGGAGCTGAGGATGATCTATGATGATCGTCTTCAGAACTCGTCCTTCCAGCTTGTGCCGAAGCGCACTCCCGGTGCCTACCGTAGCATCTACCTCAGAGTTCACTCCGTGCGTGATCCGGTCATGGCCCGACAGTCGCGTCTTCTTCAGGCTATGGACGACCTCCATATTGAGGCGGTGCTCGATGCCGATGAGCACCATGAGGCGGTTGAGTTTCTTCGTGAGGAGACGAAGAACTTGATCTAACAAAACGGCGAGCTGCAGCGCAAGATTATGCAGCTGCAGAAGGACATCACGGAGATGGTTCCCCTCCTCCCGAGGAAGAGGAAGCCCATCCGTGAGCCCGCCCCTCGCCCCAAGAGGATCCCGCCACATCCCTCCACCGCCGGACCATCCACCACCAGCGCCCCTGCACCACGCCCCGGCCTCGTCTCCGACCCGATCATCGAGAATTTTCTCGAGCCCACCATCCCTCGGGTGCCGCGTACTCGTGGTTCCGAGAGAACGAAGACCGCCTCCGGTGGTGAGTAGGCGCTAGTTACCGCTGTTTTAATAAAATAATTTTTTTGTATGTGGTTCTATCTACAACAACTTGTGTTGTAGATAGAATAAGAGCTTGATTGTAATGAACACTTTTTACCACTTGGTTTACATACATGCATGAGCCTTATGAGCTATTTTTGATTGTATTGTTGTTTCATCATCTTTTTGCCTTATAAAATCGTATATTCAGAAGATGGCTGACCACTAGAACACCGGTTCCAACAACAGAGAAGGAGGAAGCCATGACGTGCCCGAGGGTGTTGTACCCAACTGGGGTGCAATGGGCCCACGATAGTCTGGGACGCCATCCGCCAACCATCCCACCTTGGCGAAAATGATGGCGAACTAGAACTTTCTAATCACCGCCCTCCTCACTCAAATGCAGCACCAACAAGCTCAGTTGGATCGTCTGCAAAATGGGGAGCCTGCCCCTCGTGCACCAGCACCCGCACCCGCTCCCCAACTCTCGGAGTTCCTGCGTGTGCGCCCGCCCATCTTCTCTAGCACCACCAACCCCATGGAGGCCGGAGATTGGCTGCACACCATAGGAAAGAAGTTGGACCTCCTCCCCTGCACCGACCGGGAGCGAGTGGCATTCGCCACTCACCAGCTCTAGGGTCCCGCCACAGAATGGTGGGACAACTACCGTGAGGCCCAACCTGAGGACCACGTGGTGACATGGGCGGAGTTCACCATCGCCTTTCGCGCCGCCCACGTCCCCGCCGGAGTCATCGCGGTGAAGCAACAGGAGTTCCGCGACCTGCAACAGGGCAGTCGGACTGTCATGGAGTACCTCCATGAGTTCAACCGTCTGGCTCGCTACGCACCAGAAGAGGTGCGGACTGACGCCCTCCGCCAGGCCAAGTTCCTCCGGGGACTTAAAGATGAGCTGTCCATCCAGCTCGTCGCCACCGACTACACCGACTTCCAACGGCTAGTGAATAAAGCTCTCATCCAAGAGACTGAGTAGAATAAGTTAGACCTCAAGAAGAGGAAGATGGTCGCCTTCAAGCATCAACAAGTGAATTCCCATAGGCCCCGCTTCGTTCCTCCGCCCCCAGCGCCCGCCTACCATCCTCGGCCCGCCTATAGGCCGCCTCACACCGCCGGTGGATCTAACGCTGGGCATCCCCGCCCCGCTCCACCAGCTCCGGCCGCTCAGTCGACGCCCGCCGCCAAGGCCCCGATCTTGAAGGATTGCCAAGGGAGGCCGGTCGTCTGCTTCAACTGCCAAAAGGAAGGGCACTATTCGCACCAGTGTCCTCACCCCAAGCAGCCCCAAGGCGCGGCACCCAACCAGGCGGTTCGTGCCCGCGTGAATCACATCAGTGCGGAGGAAGCTCAGGAGGCTTCCGAAGTCGTACTCGATATGTTTACCGCAAATTCCGTACCAGCTATGATTTTATTTGATTCTGGAGCAACGCACTCTTTCGTCTCGGAAGACTTTGTGAAAACCCACAACTTGGACGTGCTCCCTCTATCCGTCCCCATGATGATTGCCACTCCAGGCAATAAAACCTTGGCCCACTTATACAGTCCTAAGGTTAAGATAGAGATCCAAGGAGTATTGTTCCGGGCCGAGCCAGTCCTCATAAAGTGCACCGGACTCGACCTCATCCTAGGGATGGACTGGTTGATGAAGCACAAGGGAGTGATCGACTGTGCCAACAAGTCCGTCACAGTGACCAACCCTGAAGGCGAAGTCGTCACCTTTCGGATGACCAGCCGCAAACTAGTTGGAGCGTCCCTCTATTCTCTAGCCCTTGAAGAAGTGCCCATAGTCAAAGAGTTCATGGACGTCTTCCCTGAGGACCTACCAGGAATGCCTCCCAAGTGGGATATCGAATTCAGAATCGAACTTGTCCCCGGGACCACTCCAATCTCCAAGCGCCCATACCGGATGGCCGCCAATGAATTAGCCGAAGTCAAGAGCAACATCAAAGACTTGGAGCAGAAAGGGTACATCTGACCGAGTACCTCACCTTGGAGTGCACCGGTCATCTTCGCTATGAAGAAGGACAAGACAAAGAGGATGTGCGTGGACTATAGAGCCCTGAACGACGTAACCATCAAGAACAAGTACTCATTGCCTCGGATCGATGACCTGTTCGATCAACTGAAAGGATCCTCGGTGTTTTCCAAGATTGACCTCAGGTCAGGTTATCACCAATTGAGGATTAGAGAAGAGGACATACCCAAGACTGCCTTCACCTCCCGCTATGGACTCTACGAGTATACTATGATGTCGTTCGGACTCACGAATGCCCTGGCCTTTTTCATGAACATGATGAACAATGTTTTCATGGAGTTCTTGGATAAGTTCATCGTGGTATTCATCAACGATATCCTCGTCTACTACAAGACCAAGGAAGAACACGAAACCCACCTCCGTCAGACCCTCGGAAAGCTAAGGGAACAACAAATGTACGCCAAATACAGCAAGTGCGAGTTTTGGTCGTCTGAGGTGAAATTCCTCGGCCATGTTATATCTGCCGGAGGAATAGCAGTAGACCCAACCACCGTGGAAGCAGTGACCAACTGGTTGCAGCCCACGAGCGTGACCGAGATCTAGAGCTTTCTCGGATTGGTCAGATACTACCGCCGGTTCATCGAGAACTTCTCAAAGATAGCCAAACCTATGACCAGGCTGCTGCAGAAGGAAGTAAAGTTTGAATGGACCCCAGACTGTGAAGAAAGCTTCCAGACCCTCAAGAAGAAGCTCGTGTCAGCTCCTATCCTGACTCTGCCAGACATCCGGAAAGACTTCCACGTCTACTGTGATGCCTCTCGACAAGGTTTGGGATGTGTCTTGATGCAAGCTGGGAAGGTGATATCCTACGCCTCCCGGCAGCTGAGACCGCATGAGCTAAACTACCCAACCCACGACTTGGAGTTAGCAGCCGCGGTTCATGCCTTAAAGATATGGAGACATTACCTTGTGGGGAATCGGTGTGAGGTCTTCACCGACCACAAGAGCCTCAAGTATATATTCACCCAACCAGACCTGAACCTCAGGCAAAGGAGATGGTTGGAACTGATCAAGGATTACGACTTGGGCATCCATTATCATCCAGGCAAGGCAAATATGGTGGCAGACGCCCTTAGTCGAAAAGGGTACTGCAATACCATCATGATTCAGGACCAAGCTCCTTTGCTATACAAGGAGATGGAAAGGCTGAATTTAGGGATCACCACCCGAGCGTACCTCGCTGCCTTGGAGTCTAGGCCTGTCTTAATAGACTAGATCCGAGAAAATCAGAAGGAAGACCCGGACATCTTGGAGATCCAGCAGAACATGCGAAAGGGTAAAGCCCCTAGATTTTCCGAGGACGAGCATGGTACCATCTGGTTCGGAAACCGAATATGCGTACCCGACAAGCCTGAGTTGAAGACCCTCATCCTTCAGGAAGCCCACGATACTCTATACTCCATTCATCCTAGGAGTACAAAGATGTATCAAGACCTGAAAGAAAAATATTGGTGGGTTAGCATGAAGCGGGAAATAGCTGAGTATGTGGCCAAGTGCGACACATGCCGGCGAGTCAAAGTAGAGCATCAAAGGCCTGCTGGGCTGTTGCAACCCCTCAAGGTCCCCCGAATGGAAGTGGGAAGAAATAGGGATGGACTTCATCACAGGACTGTCCAGGACCCAAGCTGGTCATGATTCTATCTGGGTGATCGTCAACCGACTCACCAAGGTGGCTCACTTCATCCCCGTCAAGACAACTTACACTGTCGCCAAATTGGTCGAGTTGTATATGACCCGGATCGTGTGCCTTCACGGAGTTCCTAAGAAGATCGTATCTGACCATGGGAGTCAGTTTACCTCCAAGTTTTGGAAGAACCTTCAAGAGGAACTCGGCACCCGGCTGAACTTTAGCACCATCTATCATCCACAGACCAACGGTCAAACCGAAAGGGTCAACCAAATCCTGGAGGATGTGCTTAGAGCTTGCTCTCTAGACTTTGGCGGAATGTGGGAGAAAAACTTGCCCTATGCGGAGTTCTCCTACAACAACAGCTATCAAGCCAGCCTGCAAATGTCCCCGTTCGAAGCGCTCTACGGACGTAAGTGCAGAACGCCGCTCCTCTAGGATCATACCGGAGAGTCGCAACTGTTTGGGACAGATATACTAAGAGAAGCTGAAGAGAAGGTCAAGATCATAAGGGACCGATTGAAAATAGCCCAATCCCGACAGAAGAGCTACGCCGATAATCGTCTAAGAGACCTAACCTTTGAGGAGGGCGATTATGTCTATCTCCGAGTCACTCCCCTCCGTGGCATTCAAAGGTTCAACATGAAAGGCAAGCTAGCACCCCGCTACGTCGGACTTTTTCAGATCCTCCGACGGCAAGGAGAAGTGGCATATCAACTTGAGCTGCCTCCATCATTGGCAGGGGTTCACGATGTGTTCCATGTCTCTCAGTTGAAGAAGTGTCTTCGTGTGCCCGTCGAGCAAGCTGATCTTCAACAACTCAACGTCCAAGAAGATTTGACCTACATCGAGAAACCCATCAAGATCGTGGAAACCAAGGAAAGAGTAACCAAGAGTCGTGTAGTCCGCTTTTGCAAGGTTCAGTGGGACAACCACCCTGCCGAAGAAGCTACATGGGAAAAGGAAGACGAACTGAAAGCCCAATACCCTGAGCTATTCGAGTAGCGCTCCAATCTCGAGGATGAGATTCTTTGTAAGGGGGATAGGTTTGTGACACCCCAAATTTTCAAAGAAATAAAAATATTATTTAATCCAATTTCCTGAAATTTATTATTTTGGAAATACCTTTAAATGCCCTCCTTCACCATTTTGAACTACAACCTAGATGAAATGGTCAAACCAGGAGCTGAAAATTTTTATGTATGATCCAAAGGCCAAGATATATTTTTGAGAATTTTTACAAATGTTTATCAACCTTGGAAGTAGCCCTATTATTTTAAACCAATTTCTGCAATTATTTTTAATCAGAAAACATTTTAAACAGTAATGGGCCTCCCCCTCCCTTTCTCTCTCTCCCGGTCGGCCCAGCCCGTTACCCTCGCCCGCCTCGGACTGACAGCCCGACCCCACCCGTCAGTGAGCCCTTAACCCTCGCGCGCGCGCCCGACACCCCGGCTCCACCTTTTGGTGCCAACCGACCCCCTATCGCGCCTGAGCCCGACCCCACCCGTCAGCTGCCACACTCACTCGCTCGCACCCGCTGGCATGTGGCCCCCGCCTGTCGGATCCGTCTTCCCCACGAGATCCGCCCCTAAATCCCCCCTCACCGGCTGACGCCATAACGCGCCTCGGATTCGCTGCCCCCGACCCCCTCTCCCCGAATATAGCCCACCATTACTTCGCCAGATCCCCAGCGAACGTTTCCCCCTCTTAAATTCCGATTGATTCGCGTCTAGGTTCGTTGAACCCTTGAAACCGAGCTCGTCGGTGTTTAAAAATGCGTTTACTCATGGCCACTGTCAATTACGCCCCCTCTGCCCCCGCCGGTGACCCTATTTAAACCCCCCTGGTGCCCCGCATCCACCCCTCGCTCGCAATTGCGCCAGAACCGAACCAAACGCCTGCGACACTCACTTAAACACCTCACCGCCGCCTTCACTCCAGCCACCGCTCGTCATCGCCGGAGTCCCCCTCCGTCCTCGCCGACCGCACCGCTGCGACCGCAAGGACCTCGTCGACCTCGGCCACCGCTCCGTCGTCAACGAACCCCACCAGAACGCCATCGCCGACGAGGACCCGAACCTCCTCGCCGCCTCCACTCGTCGCCGGCCACGCCCCGTTGACCGTTCGCATCGCCGACGATACCCTCGTGATCCCCGTAGTGTCCTCTTTCCATTTTAGGCCTTAGGTACGTCCGCCGTCGCTCGCCGTGGCTCCTGGCCCGCTCGCCGTCGCCGGAGAAGACGACCGGCACGGGTCGAGTACCCGTGCCGTGTCGGATTTAATCCCGACCGTGCGATCGTGATCGGACGACTCGGATTATAACGCGCGTTTGGTTTAATCTGGTTCGTCGGATCGTAGTGAAGGGGTACGTTTTAATCTCGTGCATCCATCAGTATTTAAAACCCGCACTTGATCTGAGCCGCACGATGCGTACTGGTTCGATGTTTTAATCTGAGCTGTCCACGTCACTTTAACTCCCCCGCCTCGCCCTCGCGCGTTGGATCTGGATCCAATGGTTCAGATTGGGCCGGACAACGCGTACAGTGCGCGGGTTCACCGTGGGCCTGGCTCACCGTGGACCCGAGGGGATTTTAAATTTAAAATAAATTCCAGAAACTGTTTTAAACTTGTAAAATTCATATCTGGTGCATTTTAACTTCAAAAACTACCATTCCAATTTTAGAAAATTTGTAATATTATTCTCTACATGTTCATACAATAAAAACAGTAGGTTTACTTTGGACTTTTCATGTTTATTTAAATAGGTATTCAAATGCCCTTAGGATAAAAATGTAAATTCAATTATTTAAATTTCAGTAAAGTTTATATTTATTCCTTTCCTGTTAACACAATGAAACCACTAGGTTTTCTCTGAACCATTTATTTCAAATTAAAAAGAAAACTTACAAGGAGATTTTTCACAATTCAAAACGCCTTATAAAAAGGACAATAATCCCTTTTAGTTAATTTTAAAATTATTTATAAAATAAGTTTCAGCAACTAAACAACTTGGTCTTCCTTAATTTGGACCAATCAAAACCTATGTGCTTGTTGTGTGATTTTATATTGTTTAATCAGATGTTGTATTTATTTTATTTTACTTTATTTATATTGGGAAGACTACGACGCCGCCGAGGAACCGAAATACTTCTCGGAAGTTCCTCCCTCACCTTTCGCTGAACAAGGCAAATCACCAAACCAATCTTTTGAGCATATTGAACCCATGTTTTACTAAACTATCGCTAAAACACATAGGATATACATGCATTAGTCAAATGTTACCCTTACAATATATTTATTTAGGATCCTCCGACCTTGATGTGCAACCCAAGCCATGCTCTCCAGCCTAAACTCCTTATCACCTTATGATTAGTATTATTAGCTAGTGTCCAATGTATTGACACGATTGCTATAGGATTAAAAATGAGTCGTAGCGATTGGTTCTACTATATGATCCCCGTTATTCTCATCTTTGAAATTCTGTTGGTGTGGGAGTTGTGGTTGTGAGTTAATGCATGGTGGGTTCCGAGTGCAAGCTAGGGCATTGGTCGGTAGCACCCGGGGCACTATAAGGACCGGTCTGTGGGATCCGTTGCAATACACTTCCGTACTAACCACAAGTCTAATGGGTAAGTCCTAACTAAGGTATGGAGTGTTCCAAACCGAGGCCACCATTTGGAGATGGGTCAAGCAACACCTGCGGGTGGCTTGTACCAACATGGCGCAAAATGGGGTGCGACGTTAGCCGGGATGCGGCCCGGCGTGCCGACGAAACCTAGAGCGGGTGGTTATCGCTTGGAGCATTTCATGCTGAGGTTTTGGCATGAGTTCCCGTGGTATGGGTCATCTCATTACACTTTGGTGTTTGGGATGAGTGCGTGCCTTGTGGGTACAGTAGTACATCTCTGATCAGAGTCATAAATCTTTTCAAAAAGCCGAGCCCACGGTCAAGGGCGGGTTGCGTGACATCCCACAGTTAGATTACTTTGAATATGGATGTGCATGATGGATTGACATGTAAGGACTGTTGTGCGAGGAGGTAAAATGTACTCCTCGAGTTAGGTGATATCATGATGTTCATGTTTATTATTCCGCATGATAAAATTTGACTACACTAAATGCAATTACCAAAAATGTACTTTTCCGCACTCTTAGCCATTATCCTTCCATTGTTATTACCTTGCATTACTATTGCATTTGTGGTGGCTTGTTGAGTACTCTTTGTACTCATACCCGTTGAACACCTCAGAGGATGCCTACTACGAAGACGGTCTGGAGTAGCGACCCAGTCAAGTGAAAAGATCTTGAAGAAGGCGTTCGTCATGCATTTCAATTATTTTTATTATTGTTTTTATTAAACTCTGATGTAATAAATATGGTCTGCGTACCATGAATACTGTCGTATGTACGATTGTTGCATGATGAACCTCTTGTATTATTGTTTTTCTTATGAAATTCAATAATGTTCCGATTTCGATAAATCGGGGCGCCACAGATTAGGAAATAGTGAAATGAAACTCTCCACTAAGAGAGGATATTTCATTCAATTGCAAAGCTGATGTGGCTTTATAGGAAAAGTGTTATGAAATCCACCACTGTGAATAGCCTTATAACCAAATATTTATTGCTCGGCGGGGGGTGCGGCCACACGGTCGTCAGCGCGGCTAGGGAGGCACGGGGTTGTCGGTGTGGCTAGGGGCACACGATCGCGTGTAGGGAGTGGTTGCCGGTTTGGGGGCAGGATGGATAGAATGATCCCGATTTAGGGATGAAATGATATATTTGAGGTGTTTGGTTGGATGGATGAGATGAGACAATTTTTTGTTTGGTTAGATGTATATAACTTGGATTAGATAAGCTTAAATTTAGTGGGACCCACTTGTCAAATATATTTTTTAACAAAAATATAATCATATGAGATCTTATTTTATAGATTAAATTATAATCATATGAGATCTTTCTCTTCTTCCTTGCGTCGTTGCCTCAAACCAACCCTGTCCCAACCTTCTGCGCACAAAGAGTTGGGAGAGCAGACCTCCAAACCATGCCGGTGATCGAGACATCTGACGGGTGTGCGGGCGATCAGGTTTTTGGGGAGCATCTTCATGACTGCTCGCTCCTTCCGGTGGTTGTTGTCATCCCTGCGCACATCCTAGTGGTCACGGTTGCTGTGCAGACCATCGTCTTCCTCTCGGTGCCCGTTCACGTTGTTGTGTACATCTTCTTCCGTAGCCGTTCGTGGGACTACACTACGAACAACGTCCTGCATCAAGCCCCGATCGACTACATCGAACAACATGTTATGACGACTAACGTGAATGGAGCAACCGGTGTCTTGAGCATGGGTTCCTCCGCTGGGTACATCCTAGCAACCTTTGCGATCTATTTCTTTAACAATATCGTCTTGTGTTTGATGATAAGCATGTTTCAAGCTACTGCTTTGAGTAGTTTACACGTGCATATATCTGTCGTCATAATAATCGCATGTTATTCATGGATTAAATTTAACATGAAAATGCATAAATTCCCAACAATCCAAAAACCTGATGTTAGACATTTTTGTGTTAGCGGTTTTGTTGCTGCGTTGAAGCCAAATGTTTTTGACGGTATGTGATATAAGAGATGGCACAGTAGGATGGTCTTATGGTTGACGGCTATGAACTGTTTTCACGTGGCACAAGGCAAACCTGGGGATTTGGCCCTAGGCAGTTCTGAGGAAGAGACATTTGATGTGTCTCCTCAAGGTCAGGCCTTTAAGGTTGTTGATAACCTTTTCAGAGGTGCCGTGATCAGTGCAATTGCTAAAAAATACTAGGACTCTTACCTAACCTTCAAAACTGGCAAAGAGTTATGGGATGCGCTTGAGGCAAAGTTCGGTGTTTCTGATGCTGGTAGTGAGCTGTATGTGATGGAGCAGTTCTACGACTACAAGATGACTAAAAACTGTCATGTAGTCGAACCAGCTCATGAGATATAGGCCCTGACAAAAGAACTCGAATAGTTTCCCTATGTGCTACCCGACAAGTTTGTGGTCGGCGGTATTATCGCCAAGTTGCCACCTTCTTGGAGGGATTTTTCTACATCTCTTGATGTTGAGGAGAGGGCAAGGCAAAGGACACATGCGGGAAAGGAATTGAGTCTTCCAGTGCCAATATGGTGCAGAAGAAAAATTCCAATAGTACATCTCGTAACAAGAAGAAGAAGAACAAGAAAGAGAACGTAAAGCCTAAACAAACAACCACATTTAAGTAGAAAAGGGGAAACAAAGATGGTGTATGTTTTGTTTGTGGGAGCACTGAGCACTGGGCGAGTGCGTGCCCAGATTGCAAATTTAAGCATGAGAAGAAATCAGCTAACATGGTGATATGGGAGACCGGTGAAGGAACAACAGGGTATGGTAATTATTTACCTACTGTTTTTTCAGTTTGTCACTCGCCTGAATGGTGGATTGACACCGGTGCTAATATTCATGCGTGTGCTGATATTTCTTTGTTTTCTTCTTATCAGGTCAGCGGGACTGGATCCTTGCTGATGGGAAACAGATCATTTGTGTGTGTTTTTGGTGTTAGTATGGTTATTCTGAAGTTTACTTCGGGAAAGACAATGCCATTGAAGAACATATAACATGTCCCCTCCATCAAAAAGAATCTAGTTAGCGGCTCTCAAGTGTGTTGAGATGGTTACAAACTTATGTTTGAATCCAATAAGTGTGTACTTTTGAAGTATGGTACGTTTGTTGGTAAAGGTTATGATTGCGGAGGCTTGTTCCGCTTATCGTTGCATGATGTGTGTAATAATGATGTGAACAATGTTATTTCAAATGAGTCGAATATTTGGCATTCACAACTGTGTCATGTTAACTTTGGTGTTCTATCGCGGCTAGCAAAGTTAAATTTAATCCCAAAATTTGATTTAGTCAAAACTTCTAAGTGCCATGTGTGCAATCTAAGCAACCTTGCAAGCCTCACAAGGCCGCGGAGGCGAGGAACTTGGCACCACTGGATTTAATTCATTCTGATTTATGTGAGATAAACAGAATATTGACTAAATGTGGCAATCATTATTTTATTACATTTATAGATGACTCCACTAGATTTTATTATGTGTATTTGTTGAAATCAAAATATGAAGCGTTGTATTATTTTAAAACTTATAAAGTTGAAATTGAGAATCAACTTTATAGGAAAATTAAACAGTTACGGTCTGATCGCGGTGGAGAGTATTTTCCAAAAAAATTTCTGATTTTTGTGCGGAACACGAGATTATTCATGAGAGGACACCGCCATATCCCCCACAATCCAATGCGATTGCCGAAAGAAAGAATCATACTCTAACTAATTTGGTTAATGTCATATTAGAGACTTCGAGTCTATCTAAGGAATGGTGGGGTGAGGCGAGTTTGACTACATGACATGTCTTGAATAAAGTTCTCACAGAAGACAAGAAAATTACACCATTCAAGGAATGAGAAAAGAAAAAGTTAAATCTCTCATATTTGTGTATTTGGGGTTGTTTGGCCAAGGTAAATGTGCCAATCAATAAGAAGCACAAATTAGGACCTAAAATTGTTGATTGTGTTTTCCTTGGTTATACTTTCCACAACATTGGATATAGGTTCTTAATTATAAACTCTGGGGTACCAGACATGCTGATTGGCACAATCATGGAGTACAGAGACGCTATATTTTTTGAGAGTGATTTTCCTATGAAAATTACACATGACGCATCTAGCACTGAACCTGAAATACCCCATGAGCATTTTATTCCGATAGAACATATTGAGGAACCCCATATGCACAATCATGAGAAGAATTACAGTATAGCAACTCGAAAGAGTAAGAAACAAAAGATTGCAAAATCTTTTGGTGATAATTATATTGTATACCTTGTGGATGACACACCAAAAACTATTGAAGAGGCATATTCTTCTCCTGATGTTGACTTGTGGAAGAAAGCAATAAGGAGTGAGATGGATTCTATTATGTCTAATGGTACTTGGGAAGTCGTTGAGCGTCCTTATGGGTGCAAACCCATTGGAAGTAAATGGGTGTTCAAGAAAAATCTTAGGCCTGATGGTACGATTGAGAGGTACAAGGCAAGACTTGTGATTAAAGGCTATTCATAGAGGGAAGGTGAAGATTTCTTTGATACATATTCACCGGTGGCTAGATTGACCACAATTCGTGTGTTACTTTTCTTGGCTGCCTCTCATGGTCTTCTCGTCCATCAGATGGACGTTAAAACAAATTTGCTGAATAAAGAGTTAGATGAGGAGATCTACATGGAGTAGCCTATGGGGTTTGTAGCAAATGGTCAAGAAGGCATGGTGTGTAAATTATTGAAATCATTATATGGCCTTAAACAAGCACCTAAGCAATGACATGAAAAGTTTGATAAGACTTTGATATCTGTCAGCTTTGCTGTGAAAAAAGCATATAAATATATTTATTATCGGTATGGTGGGGGTGAGAGAGTTATCTTGTGTCTTTATGTTGACGACATACTGGTTTTTGGCACTAGCTTTGACGTGATCAAGGAAGTGAAGGACATTTTGTCCAATAATTTTGAGATGAAAGATTTGGAAGAAGCTGATATTATTCTTAGTATTAAGCTATTGAGAGAAGGCAATGGTGGGATCACACTTGTGTAGTCCCATTATGTGGAAAAGGTTTTGAGTTGCTTTGGGTTTAGTGAATGTGAACTTTCTCCTACGCCTTATGATCCTAGCAAGAAATTGAGGAAAAATCAGAGAATAGCTAGGGATCAATTAAAATATTCTCAAATAATTGGATCGCTCATGTATTTGGCTAGCGCTATGAGGCCTGACATCTCGTTTGCTGTGAGCAAACTTAGCCGGTTTGTGTCAAATCCGGGAGACAGGCATTGACGTGCTCTTGAGAGAGTACTGTGCTATCTAAAAGGGACAATGAGCTTTGACATTCACTATACCGGGTACCCGAGGGTACTGGAGGGTTATTGTGATACAAACTGGATATCTGATGCTGATGAGGTATATGCCACAAGTGGATATGTGTTCTCACTTGGTGGTTGCACTGTTTCCTGGAAGTCTTGCAAACAAACCATCTTAACGAGATCAACTATAGAAGTAGAACTCACAGTGTTGGACACCGCCTCAGTTAAGGCTGAGTGGCTTCATGAACTCCTTATGGATTTACCGGTGGTTGAAAAACATGTGCCGGCTATTTCTATGAACTGTGATAATCAAAACCGTGATTATTAAGGTGAACAGTTCTAAGGATAACATGAAGTCGACTAGGCACGTAAAGAGGCGTTTGAAATCTGTCTGAAAAATGAGAAACTCTCGAGTGATAGCGTTGGACTATGTCCATACGTCTAAAAATCTGACAGATCAATTTACTAAGGGGTTGTCACGCAATGTGATAGATATTGCATCGAGTGAGATGGACTTGAGACCCACTTGAAGTCTATCATGGTGATAACCTATTCTTTGTGATTGAAAATCCCATGAATTAGAATGGTGAAATAAGCTAGTGGTAGACTAAGAGGAAAGACCCTTAACAAGGTCCATTTCAGATGTATTTTTTTCCTAGCTGTATAGCAGGTTGGTGTTTTCACCTTAATGTGTTCCAAGTGGCTTGTTAAAGCAAATATGTTGTCCTACAGAATATTTTGAGAAACACACATATACGAGTTCAAGTGCTAGTCACAGTTTATGAGATCTGGATAATCTCTAGATACTCATAAAAGGCCCTAGAGTGTGACTTATATGCTCCAACCAGAGGGGATGCGTTTGGCAACCTAGTATCAGTAAATGACTTGGATGAAACTTATTACACACAAACTTGTCAATTCAAGGTATAGTCCATTGTACAGTTGTAAATAAGAGTAGTCTTTGCTCTAGGTGGATGTTCAACTTAATAGTCTCCACCGAAACACTGCTATATTAAATGCTTGGAAGGCGAGAGCATTTCTGTGGCTTCGCATTGGTGGGGATTGTTGGATATACATGAGCTTGTCCCATTTTGATTTATTCAATAATACGTTAAATGTTGAGGCCCACAATAATGCTACGGTACACTAAAACTTTTAGTCTCATATTGAATGTTCGCATGTCTTTTACTCAACTTAAATAGATGGACTGGTTGTATGTCTATTGAGAAGTTGAGACAGGCTAAGGGCGTACGCGGCGACGCTAACGGAAATGTGTTTTGCCATTGCGTCGCGTCACCCTAAATACCGCGAAATTGCTGCTGCCCTGCTTGAATGCATGAGAGCTCTTTATTGCATCTGTTACCGGTGACTGTTGACCTTTCGTCTCCCTCTTCATGAGAGATCTTTATTGCATCCGTTATCAGTGACTGTTGGCCTTCCGTCTCCCTCTTCATGAGAGATCTTTATTGCGTCTGTTACCAATGACTGTTGGCCTCCCGTCTCCCTCTTCATGAGAGATCTTTATTGCGTCTGTTACCAGTGACTATTGGCCTTCCATCTCTCTCTTCATGAGAGCTCTTTATTGCATCTGTTACCAGTGGCTGTTGGCTTTCCGACTCCCTCTATATGAGAGCTATATAAAGGGGGCAGTAGCTGGACAGAACATTCTTTCTCTTCTTCCTTACGTCGTTGCCTCAAACCAACCCCGTCCCAACCTTCTGCGCGCATAGAGAGTTGGGAGAGTAGGCTTCCAAAATGACGCCCGTGATCGAGACACCTACCGGGTGTGCAGGCGATCAGGTTTTTGGGGAGCGTCTTCACGACTACTCGCTCCTTCCGGTGGTCGTCGTCGTCCCTGCGCACATCCTGGTGGTCGTGGTTGCTGCGCACGCCACCGTCTTCCTCTCGGTGCACGTTCGTGTTGCTGTGTACATCTTCTTTCGTAGTCGTTCGTGGGACTGCACTGCGAACAACGTCCTGCATCAAGTTCCGATCGACTATGTCGAACAACACATTATGACGACTAACGTGAATGGAGCAATCGGTGCCTTGAGCTGGGTCCCTCCGCTGGATACATCTTAGCAACTTTTGCGATCTATTTCTTTAACAATATTGTCTTGTGTTTGATGATAAGATGTTTTAAGCTACTGCTTCGAGCTGCTTCGAGTAGTTTACACGTGCACATATCTGCCGTCATAATAATCGCATGTTATTTATTGATTAAATTTAACATGAAAATGCTTAAATTCCTAACTTCCAGCGAACCAAACGCATCCTAACTAGATTCAACGGGTTGTCACGGAGCACTCACATTTGGTGACAGGAAGTCAGGATGCGAGGTGTAGAAAAAACCAGAAGAAATGAATAAATATTTGGACAATCGTGGACCTACGAGAATTCATGAGTTAAATAAGAGACCTGACCCGTGCCTGTTTTGACGGAGGGCGTAGACTCGTGAGTCTAAATTAAGACTCGAGCCTAGACCCATAGTTTAATTACCACCCCGTGTTTAATTACAGCTGATACATCCATTGGAATTCTGAACCGTATCGGCTGTTTCCTGCAAAATCAATATGCAACTCGTGCATTCCAAACACGGGCAGATGAGATCGATAATCCATCAACGCCTTTAAACGTCATCGATGGTTAAAACCAACTGCTTCAAACAAGACTGTAATTAATTATAGCTCGGTCAGATTAATAATCGGTTGCTAGTGTGGTATCACCTGTACGGATTAATAATCGATTTTGGCATGCAGTGGCATCACGTATACGGGTCAAAGTTAATTATGTACGACAACTAGTACTAAGATTTATTTTATTCAGATTTTTGAATCAGTTTTCGGGCTCAGAAACTAGAATCTAAACTAAAATCTATAGATTCTCGTAGTACAAATTTAAAAGCTAGTATAACCTAGATTTTACAGCTTCTTAGTTCAACTTTAAATGAATATTATCTATTATGCTATTAAAATATATCAGTTTATGTAAAATTTGAAAAAAAATAAAATTTTAGTAAAATATATCATTTAAGTATAATTTAAAAATATATAATTTTAATATAAACATTACAAAATTTCATGATTAGACTGATTTACATGTAAAATTACACATTAATAATATAACTAAACATCATGAACTACTAAAATATAAATTTGCAACTATTCCAACCAAACAGTTTCTCAGTTTTTTTACAGCTTACAATTCACATCAGCTTTTCTACACTCATGACAGTTTTTTTAGAATCTACTGCTCAACCAAAACACACGCTAAACAGGAGACTGTTAAACAAATCGGATAAGCTGAAAGAGAAACCAAGTAAGCTAGCCTCAAGGCAGGTCAACCGGTCAACCACCAGAATATACGGCATGATCTGTCCAAATCTTTACCGGAACTGAGAGCTCGATCATGACTAACACCAATAAAACAATGTGTCTAATTAGGAAATGCGCAGGAACATGCAAATTCTGTTCTAGGTATCCTCAGTTTTTCACACATGAACTGATGAACATGTGGATGCATGTTCATACTGGTACCTTCAAGACAAAGGAAGAAAAAAAACCTGAGACAGGCAGGCCAGGTGAACTGAGCATGCCTTTCCACGAAATTCAGGGACAGCATCAGACGATTACTCGATTAGCTTGCTGTCCACGAAGCAAACCTGGAGCCACAAATCAGTACACGCACAAGCTAAGACAAATAGAGCTGTGATGTGGTTATGTATCTGAATTTTTTGCATCTGAAACGCACAACCCTGAAGGATCCTTCCACACATACACGAGCGTCAACGGTTCGATCCATCCTGCAGCAACATGTCCGTAGTCCATGGTTGGTCAAGAACACTTCAAAGATTGGAACCAACTGAAAAAAGAGCACCTCCTGACCAGATTGTTGTCAACTGCTTAGGACTGAAGAAGCTATGCATGTGACGGGAAAAGAAATAGTGCAGTCATCGCTACAGTAACTGTACGCCATCATTAATTGCAAGCATATAATCCATCTCTGCTAGTTAGATCTTATTTTTAAGGAGGAGTCCTTGATAATGGCTGGTTACAGAATTATATTACACCTTCTAGATACTTTATGCCTGGCAGGGTTTGACTGGACTTTATCATGTCAACCAGGAATCCTATAACTTTTCACAGAATTCTGGAAAGGGGACTATGCTTTTAAACTGAGTGGGGGCAGTTGAGCCATCTGGATTTGATTTTGCTAGGCCATTAATGGACTAAGGAGAGAATAACAAGCATGGTAATACTTGCACAATTGTCTAGAGAATTAAATAATGGGCATTTTGGACTGAACGCATAGCATAAAACTTTAGACCATATTGGGAACATAGTTTTTGAAAACTACAGTATTTTAAAAACTACACTATATTATGTTCATGACAATACCACAGTTTATAATATCACAGTTTTGGAAAAAATGCTTTATACCAAAATTTTTAATACTGTAGATTGAGTACAATATTTCTAATTTTACAGTTTACTTTACAGAGATTTCAGATAGAGTTGTCAAGCATTTTTCAGTATATAATACTGTAGTATTGCTCAATACTACATTATTATTTCCAAAACTATAAAAAACTATGTTACTAAATCTTTGAAAGACGAAAAACCTGTATAAGATAGCACGAAGCTCCTCCAAGTCTCCAACACGCACGACCGTACGTACCGTAACAACCAATGCTTGTAGCCTTGTAGCCCACTGGAGTCGTTGGTAAGCCAGCTTCAGTGAAGCATCAGAATTCGGCCCCATGAGAAGAATCCGGCCCATTATTAATCAGTATCAGCAAAAGGACACTTTAATTCTTTTTTCTTGTGTTTTCAGAGAATGCCACAATTTATATACTGAGAGCATGTTGGTTGTTGTTTAACTTTGACAAATTTTGTCCCACCAAATTTTGCCAAACTTAGTGCAATGTTTGGATCACCGCTTGAACTGAGGTAACTGCAGTTTTGCCCTACTTATCATTGACTCATTTTTTTGCCAAACCTAATATAAGATGTGACGAGTAAATTTTTAGCAATATTTGGTAAAATTTCTAAGTTACTCGTCCAAACAAACCCAGAGTATTTGACATGTTAAAGTATAAAATAGTAGCTAAGGTATTAGATATAATTAAATAAATATCTAGAGATTTCTTATTTATAATTAATATTTTCTAATATATATTACTGTTTCAGCAATCGTCCTCGCTTTTCGTTTGTTGCCGTCAAGAAACAAGCAGCAGTACTGCTGTATCGGCAACATCCTAGGGCTTCTTATCGCCGTCAGAGGCTGCCTCTGCTACTCCATCTATCACTATTTTGGCTGACGTCGGTGCCCTCCAATATCTACTTGCCTCCCAACAATGATGATTGGGCGCTGCTGGCGAGGGCGAAGAGAAGGGGCCTCCCCCCAACAATGATGATTTTTCTGTGAACCTATCCCATTTGGCTGCCATACCAGACTTCTTATTTTTTAAAAAAACTTTTTACCAGTCTTGTTTACGTTGAAAGCATAAGGTAACAAAGTTCTCACTAGGGATACTAGCACACATGTTCAGGCAGATGAAGGTAGCTAACAAAATACAAGCACTACATTTGTGCTGCCAAACAACACCACAAACCAACAAGTTAACTATGATTGGAGGGACACCATATCTAGATATAGAAATACTAGCAACGATTTGAACTAATAACAAAAGGTATGTTTTGGTTTCTAGTAGTGACAGCACTACTTCATTAACTTGGCCCGGTCATCAATCAGCTTTTGACATTTGTCGTACTTGGTCCTTGAACCATCACTAGGATCCTTGCATGCAACAAACCCATGTAGAGGGAATCTTCCTCCTTTAGGCGCACTAGGAACAGTTAGAGCCACTAGGTAAGAAACAAGCAAAATTTGTGTATGTAGGACCGAAAAGGCGACCAGGGGGTGAATGGGAGCTTTAAAAATTCTTTACTAAAACTACTGGTTTTAGAGACCTCCTTCACTATTCTAGTTTCGTAGGTATTGCCAATACTTCGAACCTAGCTTTGCACTAGGTTATACTTCGAAGCACAGGAAGCTTCGCACTAGACTTCCAAAAAATTTAGACAGCAAATAGAGCTTTGCAAAAGAGGACTTCACAAATATGGATTCCGCTATAGTTCAACATTCTGAGTACTTCGCAAAATTGATTTGAAGTAGGCTTCAAAAAACGACCTCACGGTGAATAGAGAAAACCAAACTTTGAACACACACAGATCACAACATCGCTAGTGGATTTATGAGGTATGACCTCCATTACATAACAGAGTGAAGTGTGTTGTTAGACTTGAAAATCACTAAGAATGAAAGATATCAAAGTAACCTTGTTCATAGATTTCTGACGATTCACACAGAGTGACTATAGAAACTCCACAAAGAACAGGTTACAAACACATCAGAAATACTTTTCTTCCTGTCCAAAAATTATGACCAAAAACTTAGCAGTGCATAAAATACTCATGCATAGAATCATAGCTCCAGATACAAGCAAGTTCATCCAAGAAATAAAGTCAAAAATTAAAGATCAAATAGAAATTTCATTGCAAGAACAGGGAACACAAAACTCACATATCAGAGTATATGGATGTGGCGGCTGGACCTAGAACAGAAGATTCTAAACTTAGGCACATGCGTGCTAAAAGTGTTTTCCTAGACCTCAGCCTACCCTTTCTTTTATAGACTACTCTGACATGCTATGTGACTACCATACCCCTAGGGTTTATAACTTTTCTCTCACACACAGTCATAGAGGTGTTATAGATAGTCCTTTACACTTTATTCAAAACTCTGCAATACATTAACTTTTTTGACTTCTTTTTGATGGAGCCTCGCAACACTTTATGAAGTGCCAGATGAACTCTAGTTGTAGGCTCTGAAACCTTGAGGCTCCGCTGCACCGAAGTCTTGACTTCTTATAGTTACGGTTTTGAGCCAAAGTCGTCAAAGCCCTTAAGGCCTTCACAACATGCCTCCGGAGTGGACAAGCACGACTTCATAGCTACACTTAGCTCGACCATCATCCATCCATGTACCGAACCATGAACTACCGAAGCAACGTCAAGACATCCTGACTTCGAAGCTCCTCCTTCGAAGTACCTCCCTTTGGAGGGTTTTCGCCACCTTTATCTAAAGTGCCTTCTCTTCGAGCATTTCCTCGAAGTGCCATCGTCCGAAGCACACCTTCGCCATGCCTCCACCCGAATCACACCTCCAAAGAGCCTCTTCACAGAGGACTTCGATCAACCACCTTTGAGATGCCACCCTTCGAAGCACACCTCCAAAGGGCCTCGCCTCCGAGAACTTTGTTATGGGGTATCTTTCTTCATAGTACCCCTCCGAACTTTATGCCTTTGATAAGTGCACTTTGACCTAAGGACCGACCTCAACTTTACCCAGCCTCCTTGACCCTTCGGCATCAAACTCCCTGCTCAATCTTGGTCCCCGACTATTGACTGTCTTGTCGCCTCCATGTCACCTACACATCATCCAACAAGCAACCAAGTTTTCCCGATACCCCAAAGCCTCTCCGTCCAACGCGCCCTTTGATGAACACAACCAAAATATCTAACCCTTTGATATACCCTTCGAAGTGTGAACCACGGAACCCCTTTGATGAATACACTTCATTGCACACTTGTACACAGTAAATACCGAGCCCTTCGGTAACCGGACATCCAAATTCAGACTTGTCAATCACTCATCACAGACTGAAATCAAGGCACATCTCAACTTGGTTTCTTAGTGTATTCTCTGAAAAATATTAGTATAAATGTGATTTTTAAAATCAAATTCATTTCCTATCAACCAAATAGTCTAGAGGGCTGCTCTTATTACCTAGATTCGAACCGTCGAAATCTTTTGAGGAATTTTATCAGATGCCACATACAAAACATCATCTATCAAGTTAGGGCCTTTGGACCATCCTAAAGTCTCACTAACAAAACACCAAAGGATCCTAGAGGGAGGACACTAAAACATGAGGTGATTCAAAGATTTTAATTGTTGACAAAGTTTGCACCGAGGATCTTGCCCTAGTTCCTTGCTTTCAGCTGCTCACCGACTTGGAATCCTACTTCTCAAAGTTAGCCAAAAGAAAATTTTATTTTCAAAGGAAAACAACACTTTCATATTTTCATTGAATCAGTATAAAACACCCCCATATATGCCACTAACTTGTAGATAGGTCTAGTACTAAACCTTTTTTGTCAAGGAGCCACAACATACAATCCTCTTATGCCAACAACTGAACATCTTCTAGAATCTGGTTCATCTCATTCCATTGTGACAACTCCAAATCCCCCAAAGACTAGAGAAAAAAACTCCCCTCAGGACCCCTTCTATCATCTCTTCAATTGTACCCGAATGAGACCGACATATATCACACAAATGATGAAATATAGTTTTCACAGGAGCATAAGAGTGCCATACATCATGCCAAAAGGATGTTTTCAAACCAGACCCAATTTGAAACCCACATCCATTTCTCGCCCATCTTTTGGCCTTGTGAAGACTAGCTCAGAAAAAGGAGACATTTTTGTTACAAGACTAAAAGAAACCTTTGTTCAAATTATATTTTTGATGAAGTAGCTCATAAACAATCCCAAGTAGACCACTCTCTAATTTATAAATCCACTTACACATCAAGGCTATATTAAAATCTTTTGTGTTCATGAACCTCATGCCACCGTACTCTCTCGAGACACGGAGCGCCTCCCATCTAATCATATGAATATGTGATACCTCTTCTTTTTATCTAGACCTTCCCAGAAAAAAGAACTTCGAATGATATCAATCTTACGATGATTTTGCTCTGGAAGCATGTAAACACTCATAGTGTACATTGGGATGCTACTTAAGCAAGCGTCAATCAGCACCATTCTCCCCATGCCAAACTTTTGATAGCTAGAGCACAACTGCTTTTCCTCATTTTCTTATGGGTGTTCTAGTTTCATCCCCCAAGATACAAATAGACCCGATTAGTGATCATCAACTAACTATTTTCTATTCCTCCCATTCGCTGCATAGCAATGAAGTGTTTTCTATTCCTCCCATCCATTGCATAGCAACATAGGCAAGTAGCCAAGCAGTGCGGTACGCCAGTCCGTTATGTCTCGTCGGACAATAGATTGATGTTCCAATGTGCCACATATGTTGCCAACTATAAGTCTACACTGACTTTTCATCCTATCATATATAGGTGTTTCATATCATCTATTGTAACAATTAATTAGTGGTATATTAAAATCTAATTTATCTTTTTAATTGCATATGCTATATTAGCTTGTTAAAAACAAATCAATAATCATTTTCGAGAGATAGGCATATCCACAAATGGTAAAAGGTATATATACTCCACACGTAAATAGAGACAACTGATAAACCACCCCTACCTCAATTTACTAGGCATATACACAAATGGTAAAAAGTAGACATACTCCACACATAAATAGAGACAACTGATAAACCACCTCTGCCTCGACTTACTATATCCAACAAAAGATTTTTTCACATTAAATCTTCACTAATAAAAAATTAACTATACTCCCTTCGGTAAAGAAAAACAAGTCGTTTAGGATCTGATTTCATATACCAATGTGTGATTAATTAGAGGATATATTTTCTTCTTTACCCATATTAAATAGCATGCAAATATGTTCAATAGTATACTCTTAACTTAGTCTCAGTGATCAGTAACGTGAACTTCTGTTGCCATGTGTTTCCCGATTTTTTTGCATGCACTCGTCCTTTTTGCCACTGCGGACATTGCATCTTTTGCATGAAGCTTTCTCACTCCTTACTGTTGTTTTGCATGGCACACATTGCAGCCCATTTTTTGCGTGGCGCTTTCTCACTCATGTTTTGCATGGCACTCTTCTTTTTGCCAATGGGCGCATGCAACCTTTTGCATGACGCTTTCTCACTCCTCACTGTTGTCTTGCATGGTGCGAATTGCTGGCCATTTTTGCATGGCGCGCTTGTTATTTCATCTATCACGCGTTGGCATTTTTTGCGCATGTAGGAATTTGCACCTTGTGCTTCCAAATCATTATGAATTCCCGGTAAGTCATTCTGTCTATTTAAATGCCGCTCAAACTCTCCTCTCTAGCTCATTCCATTCAAGCAATAAAAAAATAGCAACGAAATTCAACGTAAGACATGAGCAATGTATTAGTGATTTTGATCTAAATTTTGAGGCACCGCTTGAAGATTTGTTAGGTACTGCATTGCTTCTTCCTTCTCTTTCTAATGCAATTTTTATTTTTTAGAGTGTTGCATGATCTGAAATTTTAGAGTGTTTGCATTTCTAATTATCTGTCAAATAGGCTTTGACTTGAACCAATAACCATATTTAGAATATGATGTTGAGGGTGTATCATTTGAAGATTAATCAGGTACCGTGTGTTGCATGGTCACTCATTTTTTATAGTGTTTATTCTAAGGCATGTAGGGTTCTAATCATTTTTAATTATTTATTTAATAGAATTTGACTTGAACCAAGAATCACATATAGAACATGATGTTGAGAGTAGGAGAAAAGATACTTCTGAAGAAATAAGAAAACAAATGTACCAAATCTTGTTGGCTAGAAGCATAAATCGGAAGCTAGCAAAGTGTGTAACAAGAGAAGTTGTTGCCGAATTTGATGTACATATTCGCACAGTTCAACATTTATGGGACCAAGGTAAAAGGTCCCTTGATCAAGGCATTCCAATTATCATTACTACTAGAAAGAGAGGTAGATCAGGACGTAAACCTATTTCAGTTGATTTAGAACTGCTGCGCAATGTTGTCCTGAAAGATAGAACCACCCTACAAGATACGAGTGCAATACTTCACATTAGCAAGACCACACTTTTGAAACACATACGACAAGGAAATATCAAAAGTCACACAAATAGTATAAAACCATATGTAACTGATGCAAATAAGAAAGCTCGACTAAAATGGTGTGTGGAGATGCTTGAACATGAAAGCTTGCATGATAATCCAAAATCGAAGTGTTTGTTTGACCATATCTTCATTGATGAGAAGTGGTTTTTTCTTACTAAAAAATCTGAGGGGTATTACTTGCTTCCTGATGAGGATGGACCTTTACATACTTGTAAGAGTAAGAACAACATCCCCAAGTTGATGTTCTTGTGTGTGACTGCTCGGCCAAGATTGGAGAATGGAGTTTGCACTTTTGATGGGAAAATTGGGTGTTTTTCTCTTATTACTTATGAACATGCTAAAAGAAGTAGCATTAACCAGCCAACTAGGACATTAGAAGTGAAGCCCATCACTTCAATTACTAGAGACATCATTCGGGAGTTCATGATTGAGATTTGAGAAGGTGTTGTCGAGTATTCAAGCGAAATGGTCATGCAATGATGTTAACAAACTAGTCTACATCCAACAAGATAATGTACCATCCCATTTAGAACTTAGCGATTAATAGTTTTTTGAAGCTGCCCAACAAGAAGGTTTTGACATTCGACTTATTTGTCAACCAGTAAATTCACCGGATTTCAACATACTAGATTTATGTTTCCTTCGTGCCATTCAATCTATGCAGTACAAGAAGGTTGCAAAAAGGTTGAAGATCTTATTCCAGAAGTTCAAGAGGTAAAATTTCTACAAGAATTATCTTAAAATAATTCATTACTATCTTATATTACTCACTATTACTTGTATCATTCTTGAAATATGCATTCAATGAGTATTCCCCATACAAAGCAAACAAAAAATATCTCACACTTCAACTAGTTTTGAAGGAGGCAACGAAGGTTGTTGGTTCAAATAGATACAAAATACCACATATGAAGAAAGGAACACTAGAGAGACAAGGCCAACTTTCTTTGCAGATCACTTGTGAGGAGTCGTTGGTAGCTAAATCAATGGCAAAGCTAGCTGCATGAAACTAGTAATCTAAACATCCATCTTACATACAAGAAATATATAAAAATGTTTAGAACATTATTATCTTGCAAGAACTTGGGCAAATATGATTGGAAGATGTGTTTACAACATTTTTTCTTTACCTCGGCATTTTATTCATTGTAGTCTTGCTTGTTTTCCTCTTGCGAGTTGGGCACTTCAGTGCCACTGGACATAGAGTCGACTATGAACGGAACATCGTTAGAGTCATCCGTCTTGGTAGATTTGCGCTTGCCATTGGCCAATTCATCAAGCAAATTGAGGACACACTTCGATAGTAAAATGGTGTTGCCATCCATCTTATGTGCAGTAAGATCAGAAATGAACGTACTATAATAAAAGTATTCAAGACCATGAATCCAAGCTAAGATTGTGTACTTGCAATGATTTAGTCCACATCGCTCGCATGGATTGTGATAGAAGCATGGCACCATCTTTACGTTGTGAAGTCTGCAGCAACAAACCTTCTTTTTTACTCGCGCGTGCTACTCACTGGCGTCCATGCCATGCTGCTCACTGACCTCCATGTCATGTTGCTTGAAGAGGTGCTCACGCTCGGTGTGCTGCTTGCATAGGTTCTCTTGCAGAGGTGATTGCTTTCCAAGCTTTTCGTCCATGGATTCAGGCGGAGAAGGCAAGCAGTCAAGCATGCGAAGTAGGCTAGCAGGGTGGAGAAGGCAAGTCAATTTGTGTGTGGAGAAGATAACTAGTGGGGTGAAGAAGTTTCCTTGGGTTGCGAAGACTTAATTACAGTATGTGTGCACGAGCTAACTTAATTACACTGTGTGCATGCATAAAAGGCAAACGACACCAACCTAGACTAAAAATAACCAAAGTACTTGTTTAGTTATAAAATTAACATATGACCAAAACATTTTTTCTTGTAAGGGAGGGAGTACTCTATACTTTATTTTTGATAAAAAGCATCCAAAAATATTTTTTGGAGCCCTGCTTTTATTGAAAGCAGATAAAAAGTTTTGATAGAGTACCAGGATTATCGGCTTCTCAAATAACAGAAACTCAAAGTATCTTCCCAGGGGACAACATGCCACCCAATACACACCAAAATATCAGCCATCAGACTAAATATGTTCAACTAATTGAGAGATCTTCATCACACACACTAGACTAGAACAACCATTACTTTGCTCAAAAATCTGCAACCTCGGTTAGGTCTGGGAACACACACAACAACTTTTTTGGTCAGATTACTTTAGTCTGTTGGAGGTAGCTCGGGAACCTCCGCTATTTTTATCAGCTGGATGAGCCGAGCACGCAGCAAGCCGATGCACCTGGATGTTTCTTCCTTTAGACGAGTTGATACCAGAGGAAGCCACTGTGTGAGGTATAGGATTAGCTTGTGAACCACCTGCACAACATTAGAGTATAATTTGTTTTGAAAAATAAAATCGTTTCTCAATAGCAAAATGGCCCAAGCCCTAGCGCCCACAATTTGAACAGTAGCCGTGGATTGTTTTCTACTACCATGATTATAAAGCATCTGAATGAACCCCCTTCTATTAAGCACATAAACATCTCAGCCAAGGGAATCAATGACAAAAATCCATAAAAATTTGGAAATAGGGCATTCAAACATTAAATGATCTACTGATTCTAATTTGCCACATATTTTGCAATCAGGGTTCCCCTTCCAATTCATATTGCAAAGTTGTTCACCAACTTGGATTCTACCTTTAAACATTAACCGTGTAAAAAATTTCATGGTCAATGGTAAACCACACTTCCAAATTCTCATGTTATCACTATCAACAACTCCCCATCTGTAATCATCATGTAAACTTCTTTTGAGGAAAACCCCTTTTTCTCAACAAGCCAAATCATCTTATCACACCCATTACGATGCTCAAAACATCCAGGAGAGATTTTAATTTTTTTCCATTCATCCAATTCTTCTGATACCAGTGATCTTCTGAACACATCCCCATGTTCCATCGAATTTATGGTTTCCAACACAGTTTTTCAATATTCATGCAAATCAAGAACAATTTATGAAACTAAATTTTAAAAGGAGTATCACCACACCAAACATCATGCCAAAATGACACCTTGGAACCATCTTGGATTTCAAAACCACAACCCATCCTAACCCACATCTTAACTTTATGCAAACCTTTCTAAAAATAAGACCCCCTATCGAATCAGATTGAAAAAAACCCCTTATATGGCTTATATTTTATTCTCAATAAATCATAACAGCTACTGGCATGACCATTTTCTAATTGGAAAATCCATTTACATAGCAGTGCTTGATTCATGTCTCTCAAATTCACAAAACCTGTGCACCCCTGTCTTTTGGTGCACACAAAGCCTCCCATCTCTTCACGTGATACTTTTTTTGTTCTCCTGACCTTCCCCAAAAAATCTACAATGGATATTGTCAATTTTTTGAGAATCTTTTTAGGTAACAAGAGCACCCCCATTGTGTACGTGGGAATACTGCTGAGACAAGAGTTTATTAGTACCATTCTACCACCATACGAGAGTTGTATGGCTTTCCAGGATCCTAGTTTCTTTTCTACTTCTTTTAAAACCTCCTCGAATTCAGATGATTTAGGTTTTGTTTTGTTGATTGGCATACCTAGATACTTCATAGGCCATTCCCTTCGTTCATAGTTCAGCATATCAACCACTTTTTCTTCTTCATCTTGTGTGGTACCAATGCCAAACACCTCACCTCTGATAATTAATTCGTAACCCCAACATTTCTTCAAAGCAATATAGCAAGAATTTCATTGCGGTTATGTTTTGATTTGTGAGTTCCATCATGAGAACATTATCATCCGCATATTGCAAATGTATAAGCCCCCTCTATCAAATGGGAAACCAAACTAGAGATGTGTTTGTTCTGACTAACTTTTATCAGCATTTCGGACAGCACATCACCCACGCAGTTAAATAAAAGGGGAGATAGCGGATCACCTTGTCTAACCCCCTTATACGTTCTAAAATAACTCCCTATTTCACCATTGATGTTGATAGCAACTCTCCCCCCTTCAATTATTTTCTTTATCCATTTTATCCATTTGCTATTAAAACCCTTTCTATGAAGCACTTCTATTAGACACCCCATCGAACCTTGTCATAAGCCTTCTCGAAGTCTAATTTGAGAATCACTCCTTTTTGGTGTTTACTATTCAGTTCATGAATCACCTCATGTAGAGTAACTACCCTTTCCAGAATATTTCTTCTCGGAATAAAAGCAGTTTGCCTATGATCTATAATAGAATTAATGACTTTAGCAAGTATACATGTAAAAACTTTTGTTATCACTTTATAACCCACGTTCAACAAGAAAATAGGTCTAAATTGCGTAATAGACTTAGTATCTTGCACTTTATGAAGCAAAATGATAACCCCATAATTGATTCTAGCTAGTTGCAGATCCCCCTCAATCAAATTATCAAGCATCTCTTTGAAAATCAACCTAAATTGGGGCCAGAAAGCCTTATAAAAATTAACATAGAAACCATCCGGACCAGGAGCAGTGTTAGTTTTCATAGATTTGAGAGTCTTGAGTCTACCTCCTCAATAGTGAATGGGGACACTAGCTGCAAACTCTCCTCCTTACTTATTCTACCCCTCTCTCTCCACATAGAGGTACAAAGGTGAATAGTTGGTGCTTGTTCAGAGCCAAACAAGCGTTTATAGAACGAATAAATATGCTTGGTCAAACCATCTACACTAGAAATTATTTCCCCCTCATGTTCTAAGGACACAATAGTAGATTTTTTTCTTCGATTAGCAATTTTGGGAAAGAAGCCACTATTAGTATCCCCTTGCAGCATCCATTGTTGGCCACTTCTGTTTTGCAATACACTGCTTCTCTATTGTAAATGTTCACAAGCTCCTCTTCAGTGGCATACACCTCTCCCCATTCTTCAGTTGTTAATGGATTCATCAGATCTTTAGCCTCCCACTTTTCCAACTCACTTTTAAAGCCATTTTTCTGTCTATTCATTGCACTTTTCATATTTGCCCCCTAACCTCTCACCTTCTCATTTTTTGAGAAAGTATATGCCAATAATCCATAATGTTATAATGCACTCTAGTCGGCCAATTCCTTAGAACCCAAGGTTTGAAATTTGCGTCAAGCAACCACATATTTTTGAATTTGAAAGTCCCCTTTACTCTACCATTTTGTCTGTCCAGATCAACCAACAAAAGACTATGGTCAGAACCAATTCTGGATAGTATGTGGACCACAAAAAAGGGATACAAATTTTCCCAACTTGTGGACATCAAGACTCTATAAAGAACTTCTCTTGTTGGATCAATTTGCTTATTGGTCAAAATGAATTTACCCTCAACTTATGTAATTCTTTAATTGACTTTTAGTACTAAAAATCAATTGAAGAATTTCTGATCGATAAACATCGACCCGTTGACACTCCTGGAGGCATGATATGTCATATTGTCATATGAGCCAAAAGTATCCAAGTACCTGTACCTGTAGCCTGTGGGCACGCGAATCCGGATGGAACGGTCCATGCGCTAAACGCAAGGAAAGCCTACAGCCACAGGCTAGCTTCCATAGGCTTTCGTCAGTCTCCCCTCCTGATCAAATCCCACTGCGATGTGGGCCCGATCCCACCTGTCAGCCACGAACCCTTTCTCCCCCACCCGATTTCAACTCTTTGACTCTAGTGCAGCTGCCACGCACCCTTCGGCTTTCCTCGCCTCTCTCTCTCTCTCTCCCTTCTGTCCGACCCGACCGCCCCCATTTCTCTCTCTTCTGTCCCTGCCGACCTGCGCTGCCGTCCCGACCTCGCCTCCACCGAAGCCTCCCTCCTCCGCTTCGCGCGGCGGCGGCGACCGCCGGCTGGGCTCCTCCGAATCCGAACGCGGCGGGCGCCAGCCCCCAGCCCCGCCCCGCCCCGCTCCCCGCGCGCCTCCTCTCCCTGCCGCAGATACCTTCTCTCCCTCGGTAAGCCCTAGTTCCGCTGATTGGTTGCTTGTGGGGCGCGCTCTGTCTGATTTCATCCAATTCTCGCGCGCGTGGTTAGATTGCTCGCGAATTCGCGGTTCGTAGGGCTGTTTTGATCTTGCGCTGTTGTCGGAGACGGCTCTCCATTCGTAATTCTCAGGGGGTTGGTCTCTGCTTTCTGTAGAAGCTTCGCGACCTGTTGGATTGGGAGGAGGTAGGCCTGAGATTAGCAACTGACGCTAGGAGCTCGGAGAAAGCTGTTCTTTTTATGTTTTGCCTTAAATCGTCCCTCGTCCTACTGGTGTCCGTTCTGTACTTGTTTAGCTGTTGCCTTCGAAATTATTATGTGTTTGTTAAGGAAGGTATAGTTTGGCATGATGCTTAATTTTGATTTTCAGTGAACCCTGGCAGATTACTATCATTTGTTTGATCTTTGCAGATCTAACGCCACTAATTTCGGCGGTTGGCGCCTTTGGTAAAACCGTAAAAGTAAGGATATGCCTGTGCTTGGTTGGGCTATTGGTTTTGTCATTGCTAGATGCACAGCCTTTACAGTGCTTTTGCTTTGATGTTGGTTGCAGCTATGTCATCCCAGTGATCCTAGGACACTTGAAGGTGGCTTACTGCCCTGCCACAAGTAAGGGACAACAAAGCAATTTGTTGTCTCTTTATTGGGAGCTGGGAAGAACCCGGCATGGCAGATGCTAGTTCGAGGACTGACACATCAACAGTTGTGGATACTGACGATAAGAATCTAATGGTAACTTATTTTCTTCATTTCTCTCTCTGTTTGTATTCCTGGAGAAGTGGAGATTTATCATATCGTGACAACTCCTCTTCCCTCTTATTTTCCCATTGCCTTGATGGAAATTGTGCAAGCTAGGCAGAGAAGTGGAAATAAGGTAGGTACTGTATCTAAGCTGACTAATAGTCTAATAAGAGGTCGAGAATAACACCACGGAGACTCATGTGATAAATTGAGCTTCAGTTCTATGATGGGATTTTTTATATTTGATGTTTGTTTTGCGATGGTCATGTGATCTGTGGATGATTGTACATAAAAAAGATAGTGCGTAAAATTAATTAGATGTAAACTTGCAAAGTTAAAAGGCAATAGCTGCTGGACTAACAGTTCCATTAAGGGGGAACTATCTAATGTGGAGTGCCTTAAAATGATATATCAATGAACCATCTGGTTATGCTTAAATATTATGACAAATAAAATGGTGATTTATGATTTGGTGCTAAGCTGCTCAAGAGTTCTGTTGACATTTTAACATGGGTTGACACTAGGCACATCATTTAGATATGAATTTTGTGAAGAAGGTAAAATGAAAAGTTAGTTTGTTAACTCTGATGCATTAGGTGCTACCATAGAACCAATAATCTTCTGCAGTTACTACTACTTAACTTTACATTATACTGGCCAATTGCCCATGCCAATTTCTGTAATATATATGAAAATCATTCACTTTAAGGAACAGGGCTTATCCTATTCACTTGCTGGGGATTCTGGGCACTGGTGAGTGGTGGTTATTGAACTTTCTTATCTTCTTTTTTTTGTGGGAGATAGTATTAGGGAGATGGTTCTAATTTAGGTGTGAGGTGTAGATGGACAAATTCCATCTTTGCAATTGTACAGAATCTACAGATGAACAAACAAATATTAAATCACATCTGTAAAATGTCACACTCCTAGCTTTTGTATGTCTTACTGAAAGGGCTATAAATTTCTTGAGTCACCTAAACAGTCGTCAGATATTAAATCCAGCTTCTGTGACCTGCTACACCCGAACTTTTCATTACACAAGTGTGATGCACCAGAGATGCTTATTTTATTTTTTTTCCAAACAAATTTATGCAGTTAGACGGGCAAAGTGGAGCTGTTATGCCTTCTAATTCATCTGATCGGTCTGACAGGTCTGACAAGCCCATGGACCAAAAGGTGTTAATTTATCCTCCTATTTCTTGTGCAATATTACTTATCCTTTGACATTCCTTTCATAATGATGGTATTTAGAAAACATGTTTACTATTCTACAGGTGGTACGTCGGCTTGCTCAAAATCGTGAGGCTGCAAGAAAAAGTCGGTTGAGAAAAAAGGTACAACAACTAAAATGTTTTGGTCATTTTGTATCTGTATATGTGTGTGCTTATGGGTGCACTCCACACAGGGTCACATGTGAGGTGTACAAATGCAGTCATTTTTTTTTTGGTTTTAAATTTGAAAATGGTCATTGTATATTAAGAATATAATGTATGCATGTTAATAAGTGTGCAAGTACTCCATATTTGTACTTCCCCAGATAATTTTCCTAAATTATTTTTGGGATGCTGGCTCTAGTAATAACAATATGTAAATATTGGGTAGTTTTCTACTCTGCACACCTCTCTTGGAAACTGTGGGTATACCACTGCATGAGTTGGTGAGTGGGTGGATGGCTGTTATGTACTTCAGTACTTGCATGTTCGAGTGAGCAAGGAGCTTATTTTCAGTAGTAATTTAGATGAGTTTGTGTTTGTAAATCTGGGTGAAGCTATTGGGATGACATACAAATATGTTTGATTTAGTACTTATGACACCATCAATTTTTTATCCTTTCATGATTTTTAATTTTTATGGGAATTACAAAAGAAATCCAGAAGGTACTTTCCTTCTAACAAATAAATAACCAGCAATGGACTTCTTTTTTCCTCGATGTATTTCTAACCTTGAGGACTTACATTCTAGGCATAAGGAACTGAACTTTATAAAACTGAAGCTACTGCATTCTCCATTTCTTGATTTACTTATTTATTAAAAGCTATCCTTACACTTATTCCTTTTCAAGGCATATGTACAACAGTTAGAGAGCAGTAAGCTGAAACTTGCAAGCCTGGAGCAAGAGATCCAGAAAGCTCGGCAGCAGGTAAGTTTATTATTGCCTGAGATGTTGGTTGAGTGTCCAGTTGAGGGCATTTGTCACTTGGATATTGTATTGCAGGGAATCTACATTTCCAGCTCAGGAGATCAAACTCATGCTATGAGTGGAAATGGCAAGCTTTCTGTTTCTGCATCCACCTGTTCACATGTGTGTGTGTCTTCAGTGTTTGTGAGGGGTAGAACTAATAGAGTAATTCTTCTCCGCAGGAGCTATGACCTTTGATTTAGAATATGCCCGGTGGTTAGAGGAGCAAAACAAACAGATAAATGAGTTGAGGACAGCAGTAAATGCTCATGCAAGTGACAGCGACCTCCGTCTAATTGTAGATGGGATAATGGCGCATTACGATGAGATATTCAGGCTGAAGGGTGTTGCTGCGAAGGCTGATGTGTTTCATATACTTTCAGGCATGTGGAAAACACCTGCTGAAAGGTGCTTCTTGTGGCTTGGGGGTTTTCGTTCCTCTGAGCTTCTTAAGGTGCATAAACTATGTGCTGAATAAAAAAGAGAGAAATATAAAAGCATACTTCAGGGATACTTTAAGTACTAAAGTAAAATGCCTTTTATTTTGTATTTTTTTGGTCTGTACTTAAATTTAACACTAATTTCCAGCTCTTGTAAAATTTCAGCTTCTTATGAACCAGCTTGAGCCTTTTACTGAGCAGCAGTTGTTGGGATTATCAAACCTCCAGCAGTCCTCTCAGCAAGCAGAAGATGCTCTATCACAGGGAATGGAAGCGCTGCAGCAATCCTTGGCAGATACGTTGGCTGGATCCCTTGCCACATCAGGATCTTCAGGAAACGTGGCAAACTACATGGGTCAAATGGCTATGGCCATGGGCAAACTTGGGACCCTCGAGAATTTCCTTCGTCAGGTAATCGTGCTGTATTTCAAACTGTTTGAAAATTTTCTGTTATCTCCAGTTCTGGCAAACAAGTCTTGTTATTGCCTGTGACAGGCAAAAGATTTATTGAAACCTGGAACTAATTTTCTGATGAAGTTATGAGTCACTGAAATGCTTGTGTGTGTTTTTCTTGTTTGTGCTTTTGAGCAATTTTTCCCAAGCAATTTCTGCTAGTTTTATATGCTTCTTTTTCTGAAGAGTTTATTCTTCTCTCTTCTAGGCTGACAATTTGCGGCAGCAGACCTTACACCAAATGCAGCGAATTCTGACAATACGGCAAGCTGCCCGTGCTCTCCTTGCAATACACGATTACTTTTCACGGTTGCGCGCTCTGAGTTCTCTCTGGCTTGCTAGGCCAAGGGAGTAATAAACAGGGTACACCACATTTGATGCTTCACTGAACTGATCTGGGACGGTGGAGTGGGACTGATTGCAATGCATTTGCAGAAGTTGGTGGTTGTGGTTCAGTTTCCTCAGTGCAGAGTTATAGTGACACCTTTTGGTTTCATGTTGTACCTGATGTTGTACAAGTAGGGTAAAGCTTGTAACTTGTAAGTTATCGTGAATTTATGGTTGGCAGATTGTACAATTGTATTAGCAATAAAATAAAAGTAGATAAAGGCCGGAAGAATACCTAGAGATTACGCCGGTTGGAAACGACAAGCAAAAGCAACCGCTCGTGCTAAATGACCGATTGTTCTAAAGCCATGTTTGGATCTTTGTTGAAACCAAGCTTAGGACCTCCAAAGATGCCATATGGTTGATGAAAATTAAGGAGGGTCCGATCAAAGATGGTTAAAAAAGTCTGTCTATTATAACATGGCTGGATATGAAGAAACCAATGATGAGAAGATGAAGTTTTATTCATAATCAATTAAGATGGATTGTTTGGTCGATAAGTCTTCGGACTATAAATATGTACCCCTTAGTTATATTAAACATACATCTCTATCAAATAATTATTCGGCGTATCGTCACCCTTGGCTTTCCAAGGTTAATTTCGGCATGATTCGGCACTCGGAGCTGGACTGCATTGTTTCGATCTCCGATGAAGAGGTGTGTATCGCCACCCTTGATGATCGTATACATACATCTCTATCAAATAATTATTCGGCGTATCGCCACCCTTGGCTTTCCAAGGTTAATTTCGGCATGATTCGGCACTCGGAGCTAGACTGCATTGTTTCGATCTCCGATGAAGAGGTGTGTACCGCCACCCCTGATGATCGTATCGATTAGGTCAGTGTTTTCACAGTTGCATCAGGTTAATCTCGCACTGGTTGAAACACTATGATCGCCGGTTTATCTTGGTGTATTGGCTAGGTCTAAGGCTGCATCGGTTAGGTCTGATATCTCTTGCTATCATATCTTTTTCATGTCGTATACCGTTCATCTAAATAAAGTATATCTGATACTTTAATATATTATTAATATCATCGTGATTAGCTACTGTCTTAGTTAGGTTCGATCTAGTTATTATGATGATTTTCATGATATAGACATGTTATTTAGCACGTTTTATTTATTTCTGTCGGAGTACAAGACGATAGGTTATCTTCAATTTAATGCCATATCTTATTCGCCATCTGAAAGCGCTCATCAGCCCATACAAAAACTATTTCATTGGTTGATTGCATGCTTGCCCGATCGCTTCGCCCGTGGTCATCGGTCCTATGGCCGATCAATATTATAGTCCACAAATATCATATCCTTACTGTGGTCATCAGCTCGATAGCCGATCGACTATGCTATTAACGTCATTATCTCTGTTTCCTTATCAATTGTAGGGTCAAACTGATTGTCATGCCTTGAATCTTTTTTCTAAGAATATTAAACCTGCACTAGAGTTAAGTAGATCTCTCAAGCCACACGTGTGTCAAAGTGTGATAAAAAACGCACCAACAATCCTTTAGGCTAAATTTTTGTTTGTGTGCTAATTAGAACTATTAAACATATCTTAATTATAAAATCAAGTATATAAACAAGATTAATTCATGAGATGAATCTATTAATCCTAATTAGTTCATGATTTGATAATGATATGATAAAATGGTGTTATAATAAAAATGTGTTACTGATTGATTAATTAGATTTAATATATTTATTTCACAAATTAGTCTAGGTCTTTACAATTAATTTTATAATTCACTCATGTTTAATTTTTAATTAGTATTTAAACATTCGTTTACGAATGACTAAACTTTAGCTTCGAAACTAAACAGAAGAGAAGCTTTCTCTCTTGAGAACTGAAATAAGTGAAATGGAACCGATCAGTACAACGCGCTGAATATTTTGTCGTCTTGATTTTTGTTGAAGGCTACGCATTACTGATTTTTTTTAAAGGGTCATAGTTTCAATTTGAAGCTGTATGCGTACGTATTTTCATGTTTAAATGTGTACACATTTTAAATTAGGGAGGCATGTTTATCCGTTACTGATCAAGCCACCCAATACAATTAAAAGTGCAATTTCCTCTACTTGTTAATTCAAACTAGATACAAAATTTAACCTAAATTAACTAGCACGGTTTGGTAGATAACCATCGGTTTACCTGTTTACATCACAACTTTTATGTTCCGTTTGGACAACTCTAACTCTAAGATTTTTTAGAATATGTTCAGCTTAGCTCCAAAAAATTATAGGGCTAGAGCTGTGGATGAATTAAATATTAAGCTTAGAGAGAATACATATATGATAATATTAGATATTAAACATGATTTTCTTTTTTAGAGGGGGTGCTGAGGCACCGTATGGCTCAACATGGCTATGCTACTATATTCATAAGGTACATTTACCTAAACTGGTGTATACTGTCAAGGTCCTGAAAATTAAAATTTAAAATTTAATACATCTTGATGCGACTTTAATCGAAGTCAAACTAAATGTTACTATATTCTTTTTTTTTTTAAAAATAGAACAGACGTTGTTGGCGTAAAAGATTACGCTAACAGGTTTCTGTAGAAAAGAAACTAACAAACGAAGTGTTTGCGAAGCAAACTGTTCTAAGCCTCCGAAAGGATAATAGCTTAGAATAGTTCGAAAGTGTGTATTGAATCACTTGTAATCGGTCCTCATTACAGGATGAAATGAGGGGTATTTATAGGCCTAAACATTAAGGAAAAGACCTATTTACCCTTCTATTACAACCGACATTAAGGAAACTATTCGGTTTCCTTAATAGGGCTAAAATGGTAAAAGACTAATCTAATAGGATAGAAGATAAGTCTTCCATCTTAGCTGGCAGAAAAGATCCTGAAGGGCTTTGGTTCGAAGACATACTTCGAACCAGTGCCTGTCTTCGGGCTTCGAACCAGGTTCCGAGCATCTTCGAAGAAGGTCTTCGGACAATCTTCGAACTAGTTGGCTGTCTTCGTACTGCTTTGGCAATAACCCCGAAGATGAGATATTTTCCCCCCAACAGACGTATTTACTCTAGAAAGCATATAAGTTACCCTTTTTCAGTTCTGTAACTCCGTATTTATTTTAGATTTATAAATCTACTCAAAACAAGCATTATAAATAAAAGTTAGAAAATGGCAATCAGCAGCAATCAGTTCAGTACCAATGGCAGAGAAAGCTCCATAGACCATAGCGTCGCTATCCATTTCCCCGTGAAACCAAGTGATTGACACGGCGGCTACCAGTCTGACTCAGAGTTCGACACAATCTTTGCACCGGGAGACTCGAAAAAGGGGGAGGCGAATAGGCGAGCGCAGCGGCAGCAGCAGCCAGCAGGAATGTCGGGGCTCGCGGTGTCGGCGTCCCCAGCTCCGGCGCCGTCCTTACGGAGGTCTTCGGCTGCCTCGCGCTTCAGCCCGGTGAGTCGTCGCGAGGCTGGGGTTGGTGGCCGCTGTTGTACCACCACCGCCGCCGATTTCCTTCTTCCTTCCCGCGCTGGTGCGTCTGGCCTGTTTGTCGAAATGCGTTAGCCCAGTCGCTGGGCGCTAGCAGCCTGTTACCCGCCGTATTATAGTGGATTAGTAGTTCTGTACCCATGGCTGGGCGATTCGCCAGTTCTAGTGTACACCGAGAGGGGTGGAATGGAAGGGCGGTTCGCCCGTTCGCCGTATTATGTTGTGTAGTACGCGCATAAAGCTTGTTTCCTTCCACTTGGTGGCTGAGACAGATTTTTTTGATAAGTTGGCATCCTGAGGTGTGGTAATAGGATATAGTTTCCTTAGTTTGCATCACATCATTTGGTATTTGGTAATTGTGTCATGTGCTGACTAATTGCTGCTTGATGCTTTTATGCACCGTACACAGGTTGCAGGACCTTCTGCCAATTTTAGAACACAATTTTGTGGATTGAGATGTTGGATCACTGCAAAGTTGAAGTTCCGGAAGACCTTGAAGAGGCACGGATGGCAGCGTCAAAGGAATCTAGAAGTTCGAGCCAATGGTAAAGTCCCTGATTGGCTGAAGGTTATACCCCTGACTGAGAATATAACGTCTCTAGACGCTCAGCTCATATATGGTTGGTATTGGGAAACCAATTCTATTTTGCTAGTAAGCATGCAGCTACCAAATTTCTGTTGTTATTGGCTTATCTTTTCTCTGGCTTTGCTGGCACTGGTTTCATTCATGTTAGAGTCGAGATACAATTTCTCCTTGTGTTCATACTATCTTGCTGCTACCATCAAAAAATTGAATGGTGGACATTTGATCGCATCTATATGGTTTGATGTACATCTTATTGTTTCACATTATTCAGATTGTGGAGGTGAAACAGCAAACACAAGGTCTGATACCTTGGACAGTTCAATGGATGAGAAAAGTTTGATGCATCTAAAACTCAGCCCTTCTGAAACCCATCCTCCTGTGCTAAAGGAAGACCCTGTTCTCTTTGATGATCAACCTGAAATTGCCGCATCTGTTTGCATTGCTGTAATTGGAGCCACTGGTGAACTGGCAAGAAATAAAGTCTTCCCAGCCCTATTTGCTCTGTATTACAGTGGTTTTCTTCCTCGGGTATGAACATGTCCTAGCTTCTGCTGGCCCTCATTTTTAGCTCTTTCAACAATACAAATGGGAACCTATTAGCCTTTTTCTTGTTCCGGTTATTTACAAAAATGCCACGCCTTAACCATATATGTGTAAAGAGAAGTCAAACAAATTGTAGTCTCGTAGTTACACACATGCTAGAGTATTTTCACATCAATGCATCATCAAAAGTTGATTTATTTCTACTGTGATGTTATCAATGTCCTCCTGTCATGGCCACAGATCATGGGTCGGAGGCCCACTAGGCCGGTGCAGCTCCCTTAGGGGAGATCCACTACTTAACCCAAATAAGATTAGGTTAAGAGTCCAATTAGGTTAAGATTCCAATTTAGTTAGGATTAAATTGTTAGATTAAATGAGTCCTATTAGATTAAGGTTGTTAGAGTCAGATTAAAGTTGCTAGATTAGATCAGCCCTGTGCGTATATAAACAGGGCTGATGCATTAGAGGAAGTCATTGAGTATTCAGTTTAGACTTTGTTTTCTTGTATCCCCTGCCTCATTAGTGTGTCAGGCTGTTACGGCTCCGCTGCGCCGACGAGGTCTAGGCCCTCGACTAACTACCTTGTTTTCCTATCAATAAAGAAGATTAGTTCCTTCCAACACTACCGAAATCTCTGTTCCTATGATAATCTGGTACCAGAGACCACTGGTTCTCCCACCATGCCTTCAGTTGACACGGGTTCAGGGAAGGACACCATCCCCATCAGCAACGACATCGGCAAATGACTGGATCGCCTCGAGGAGCTGGTGCACTCCATCGCCGGCAAACTCAGCGATGTTACACAACAACAGCAAAGCCTTAGTATTGTTGTTTTGCTCCTAGAGAAACAGATCTTCGGGGCAAGCGCCGGCACCCCAGCAAACGTGCCTGCGGCGGCATTAGTGGCATCAATCGGAGCAGCAGGCTAGACTGACGGGGATCTGTCTGCCACACCACTTGGGACCGAGATAGCCGCTCGAAACCAGTAGGAACCGACCCAACGTGGAGACCTGGCCCCACAGGATGGACTCATTACACACCAAAGCTCCTAGGCGGGTCCCCCAATCTCGGCTCCCCACTATCGCACCACACCAGCGCTTGGATTGGATCAGCGTCTAGCGACGGGCTCAACCCTCAGCACCAGGATCCCGAGCGATGGCAGCAGAGGCAACCACCTAGCCATGGACGACAACCTCGGCAGGGGCGACCTTGGCTACGACACATCCGCCCTAGGTAGAGGCGGTCTTGGCAGGAGGAGCTCGTGCGACCTAGGTTGGGAGGGCCCCAGCGGTGGATCGGGTGTCCTAAGACGACTCAGTGGAACGGCGATGTGGTCGACTTCTGTGGTTGGTGATGGCCCGAGCAAGCACAGAGGCGGTGTCCTCGACGTGATTGGTGGCACGGGCGCTAGCGGCGTCGACAACCACAACGCATGCGGCAGCGGTGGCCAAGCCGCGGGTGGAAGGAATGCTACGGCGGAGGCGGTGTCCTCAAGGGCGTGAGCATGCAGGAGGGGGCTCAAGGCATGGTGGATCTGGGAGACGGCCAGGGCTGCCCTGGCGGTGGCGTGGGTGGCCTCGGTAGGGCCAGGTCAGGCGGCTGCAGCGGTACTCTCGACGGCTCGGTCGACGACACCAACAAAGCTGTGGGGGCTAGTGCTACTCCCCTGACTGCGTAGATCGACAAGCTGTTGGGTGTGGCCGGCGATGGCTTGCGGAACTCCGACGTCGGTGGCAGGACCGACAAAACTAGAAGCTGCGTCCTGCCCGTGGGTGGTGGTGTCACCCTCCAGTGGTCTTGACAGCTTCTCCAAGAAGAAGGGCTAGCTCGGCCTGAGCGCCACAAAGACTATACGTGCTCAGCTAGCTCACTGTCATGCAAGTCTTCTCGTCGACGTATACAACAACCGCAACGATCACCTCGATAGTCCTGGGTGATGGGAGTTCCCGACAGTCTAGCTCGAGGATGAGCTAGTTTTCAAGGGGGGAAGAGCTGTCATGGCCGCAAATCATGGGCCGAAGGCCCACTTAGGCTGGTGCAGCCCCCTTAGGGTAGATCCAATACTTAGCCCAAATAAGATTAGGTTAAGAGTCCAATTAGGTTAAGATTCAAATTTAGTTAGGATTGAGTTGTTAGATTAAATGAGTCCTAGTAGATTAAGGTTGTTAGAGTCAAATTAAAGTTGTTAGATTAGATCAGCCTTGTGCTTATATAAACAGCTCTAATGCATTAGAGCAAGTCGTCGAGTATTCAGTTTAGACTTTGTCTTCATGTATCCCCTGCCTTGTTGGTGCGTTAGGCCGTTACGGCTCCGCCGCACCGACGAGGTCTAGGCCCTCGACCAACTACCTCGTTTTCTTATCAATAAAGAAGATTAGTTCCTTCCAACACTACCGAAATCCCTGTATCCGTGACACCTCCTGTCTACTACATATCCCAAAAGGGTCGATTGATTGATATGTGCATGCTATAAAGGAATATCTTTACCCAACTAGGTTCAAAATATGTAATATCTCATCCAATGATCAAACTTTGTATCCATACATATAGGATATGACACACATGTGTCCTTAGAGCATATCCAAAAGAGCTATTAAAATTTATTCCCTAAATCTCATATAGGGATCATCCTAAACTCTATTTCTCCCTAAAAATTAATCAATCTACATCAGTTTCCCTATAATCACGATCCCTATTTTTAAATATTACAAATATGGCCTATAATCTATAATAATTTTATGTGAAACTATAATACTTTTAAATATGTGTGCCATCCAGTATATAACAATGTGCAGAAAAGAAAATAATACACTCGCAAGAGAAAAAAATGCATGGATGAGAATAGGGAATGCCTAAAGTAATCTTATATTTGAGATAGATGAGAGGTGATTTAGGGAATGGAATAGGTAAGAGACTCATTTAGGGAGTCTCTTAGAACTTCATTTTTTTACTAAAATACCTAAATTCAAATTTAGGTAACTACACATGATGAGGGAGATATCAGTTTGGAAGGCCAAGTAGTGCCTAGGAAGGTTACATTTCGATATTTGGGATCAATGCTACAAGCATCAGGGGATGTCGATGAGGATGTTAACCATAGAATCAAAACAGGGTGGATGAAGTGGCGCCAAGCATCAGGAATTTTATATGACAAGAGGGTACCATTGAAGCTAAAAGGCAAGTTCTATAGGACGGCGATTAGACCTGCAATGCTGTATGGTGCAGAATGTTGGCCTGCAAAAAGGCAACATGTCTAGTAGATAAGTGTTGCGGAAATGCGTATGCTACGTTAGATTTGTGGGCATACGAAAATGGACCGAGTCCGGAATGAGGATATACGTGATAGGTTAGTGAAGGAAGGTCTAGATTGATTCCTCTCCCTAGGGTTGGGAGGATAGAAGGAGAGCCTTACAGGAGGGGCCCACACACAAGGGGACCCACACGACAGACACAGACACACACACACACTCTAACATCCCCCACAGTCGAAACTCCGGCGCAACGGATGTTGAGACTGGAGCGGAACTCGGAGAAGGTGGAGGAAGGCAAGGCCTTGGTGAAGATGTCGGCGAACTGGGAGGTGGTAGGCACATGTAGAACATGGACATCTCCCACGGTGACACGGTCACGAACGAAGTGGAGGTCGATTTCCACATGCTTGGTGCGTTGGTGCTGGACGGGGTTGGTGGAGAGGTAGACGGCGCTGACGTTGTCGCAGTAGACCAAAGTACTCCTGGTGAGGGGGCTATGGAGCTCCCCGAGGAGCTACCGAAGCCAGGATGCCTCGGCCACCCCATTGGCAACTGCGCGGTACTCAGCCTCGGCACTGGAGCGGGAGACAACAGGCTGCCGCTTGGATGACCAAGACACGAGGTTGCCACCAAGGAAGACGGCGTAGCCGGAGGTGGAGCGTCGCGTGTCCGGGCAGCCCGCCCAGTCGGCGTCAGTGTAAACCACGAGCTCAGCAACAGGAGAACGCCGAAGGTGAAGCCCAAAATCGAGGGAGCCGCGCAGATAGCGGAGAATCTGCTTCATAGCGGTAATGTGCGGGTCCCGTGGGTCGTGCATGTGAAGGCACACCTGCTGCACCGCATAGGAGATATCCGGCCGAGTGAATGTGAGGTACTGAAGGGCGCCAGCAATGCTTCGGTAGGCAGTGGGATCATCCACTGGTGCACCCTTGGTGCCGGAAATATTAGACTGAGCATCGACTGGAGTGGAACAGGGCTTGCAGTCAGTCATCCCTGCGCGGTGAAGGACATCCAAGGCGTACTGGCGCTGGTGAAGGAAGAGGCCACCAGGGCGGTGTTCCACTATCACTCCCAAGAAGTGATGGAGCATACCAAGGTCCTTCATGGCAAACTCCTGCTGCAACGAGGAGACAATCCGCTGAAGCAGAGACTGGCTGGACGCAGTGAGAACAATGTCATCCACATAAAGCAGCAAGTAGGTTGAGTCAGCACTGTGGTGGAGGACAAATAGAGAAGTGTCACTCTTGGCTTCGCTGAACCCCAAAGACAGCAGGAAGGAGGCGAACCGACTGTACCAAGCCCGAGGAGCCTGCTTCAGACCATACAGAGACTTGTTGAGCCGGCAAACACGCTCAGGGTGAGCGGGATCCACAAAGCCCGCAGGCTGGCTGCAATACACAGTCTCCGTCAGGGTGCCATGGAGGAAGGCATTCTTCATATCGAGCTGGTGAACTGGCTAGGACAGTAGCAGGATTCACCACTGGGCTGAAGGTCTCATCATAGTCAACTCCAGGGCGCTGGGTGAAACCTTGAAGGACCCAGCGAGCCTTGTAGCGATCCAGCGAACCATCTGCCTTGCGTTTATGTGTCCAGATCCACTTGCCGGTGACCACATTGCAGCCATAGGGACGAGGCACCAGGTCCCAGGTCTGATTGGCCAGAAGGGCCGCATATTCTTCCTCCATCGTGTGGCGCCAGTGTGGATCCGCCAGGGCGCCACGAACAGTGGAGGGTATGGGAGAGAGCGGTGGCTCCGCAGCGGCGGAGAGGACTAGGCGGTCAACTGGACGAAGGACCCCCGCAGCCCGCCGAGTCACCATCGGGTGAGTGTGGTGGGGATCGCGGTCAAGGATGGGTGGGTGGTACACCGGCGGCTCGGCGAGAGAGCGGGCCGGTGCACCACCCGTCGGACGGCGCTGGTAGACCCTAACAGGGTTGGCGTAGCGGGAAGAAGATGTCGGGGCCGCGCGTGGCGAGGCAAGTGTCGCGGGGACACGAGGCACGGCCGGGGCCGTGTCTGGGGCGGAACACGGCGCCGACGGCAGCAGCGGGCCAACCCCGGGCACAGGAGGCGACAGGGAAGGGACCGTGTGCTGCACGGGCGAGGATGTCGGGGCCGCACATGGCACGAAGGGCAACACCGACTGGTGGGGAGTGGCTGCACGTGGCACAGCCGGGGGCACGGGGGCCACGGGCGGCACAACGGGCGGCTCCGCTGCCACACACGGCTCGTCAGATGGCGGGAGAGCCGCCGGAACAGCCGGTGATGTACCTGCAGAAGACAAAGGTGGCTGAACCACCGGGTCAGTAGAAAACAGGGAGTCCAACTCAAGGCTAGTGGTGGGGGTGGAGTTAACGGAGAAAGGAAAGACGGACTCAGCGAAGATGACATGTCGTGAGATAAGAACACGACGAGAGGAGAGGTCAAAACAACGGTACCCCTTATGATCGGGGGAGTAGCCGAGAAACACACAGAGTGTCGAGCGGGGCGCAAGCTTATGAGGAGCAGTGGCAGAAGTGTTGGGATAGCAAGCACACCCGAAAACACGAAGGTGAGTGTAGGAAGGTGGGGTACCGAACAAGGCATGGTGAGGGGTGGGAGCACATGTGGCCTTAGAAGGCAGGCGGTTGAGCACATAGGTGGCAGTAAGGAGGCTCTCAGCCCAGAAGCGAGCGGGAGCCGAAGCCTGAAAGAGCATGGAGCGCATAACATTGTTAGTGGTACGAATCATGCGCCCAGCCTTGCCATTCTGAGGGGAGGTATAGGGGCAGGACATGCGCAATTGGACTCCCTTCGAGAGGAAGAAAGCCCGGGAAGCAGAGTTGTCAAACTCACGACCATTATCACACTGGACTGCCTTGATAGTAACCCCAAACTGAGTAGAAACCCAAGCAAAGAAGTGAGTGAGCGTGGGGAAGGCATCCGACTTGGACCGTAAAGGAAATATCCATGAGTAGTGAGAAAAATCATCAAGAACAACAAGATAATATTTATAACCAGAAATACTCATGATCGGAGAGGTCCACAAGTCACAGTGAATAAGGTCAAACACATGAACAGCATGCGAGGAAGAAATAGGAAAAGGTAGGCGAACATGATGACCTAATTGACACGCATGACAAATATGCTCACTAGTAGCCCTAGTACAAGGAATAGAGGAGCTACGACAAAGCTGAGCCAAAATGTCGACACCGGGGTGACCAAGCCGGCGGTGCCAGAGTGTGGAGGACGCTGTGGCGGCAAGTGCGGACGAGGGTGGAGCAGCGGAAGGTGGAAGATGAAGTGTGTAGAGTGGTCCGGTGCTGTCACAGCAGAGAAGAGGACGCCGGGTGGCCATATCCTTCACAGTCAAACCAAAAGAGTCAAATTCAACAGAACAGGAATTATCAGTGGTGAATTGATGAATGGAAAGAAGATTATGAACAATGTCGGGAGCAACAAGAATATTTTGCAGGCGAAAAGACCAACAAGGAGTCGCATCACCCACGGAGGTGACCGGAAGACATGAGCCATTCCCAACCATGATGGAAGAAGGGAGAGATGGGTGGGGGGCCTGTGAGAGGAGATAATACTATCATGAGGAGTGGTGTGGAAGGAAGCACCCAAGTCGGCCACCCAATCCGTGGCGGCCGGCGGAGTCAATGCCATGGTGTTAAATGACTGCGCGAGGGCCGTCTGATCCCACCCACCGGACCACGGGCCCCACGCCGAAAGAGCAGGCGGGACCGGCCACCCGGTGAGCATGGCCGCAGGTGGGGTAGGAGGCCGAGGAGTGAACTGTCCCGGCCACATGGAAATGCGCCCCGTCCATGGGTTGGAGAAGGATGGCCAGGGCGCACTCCCGGCGGCAGGGGCAGGTGTGGCGGAGGTAGGAGTCGGAACGCGACCGGTACCACCACGGCGCCCCCCTCCCCGGCGACGACGATCGCCACCACGGCCTCCCCCGCCAGTGGTGGAACCGGCGGGAGGAGTACCAAGAAGGGAGGGAGCCGGTGACGGTGGTGGGTGGGAGGCCGGCCGGCTGGAGCCGGAGGTGACTAGAGCAGTCGCGGTAGTAGATGTGGGAGCGATCCCCCGGGTCAGCTCCTCAAGGACAAGGTCAACACGAACCTTGTGGAAGGAGGGGAACGACACTGTCCTGGTGATCCATGTCCGGAGATGGGCGTAGCTGTCGTCGAGACCGCGGAGGATGTTGAGGACAAGAGTGCGGTCTGCAACAGGCTCGCCAAGGTTACGAAGAGAATCTGCCATCCCCTTCATGCGACGACAGTACTCCGAGATGGAGAGATCCCCCTGGACGAAGGTGCGGAAGGCAGCGTCCAACTGGAGAGCACGAGCCTCACAGTTGCCAAGGAACTGCCCCTCGATCGCAACCCAGGCCTGCCGAGCGGTGCCACCAAGTTCCCGCATGATGTCCTGGAGCTCGACAGTGATGGACCCAAGGATCCATGACAGCACCACGCTGTCCATGCGCCGCCATACAGACCCCTGGGCGACCACCGGAGTATCGACGAGGACGTGGTCATCCAGGGCATAGCGCTGGAGGGTGAGGAGCACCAGATCACGCCAGCGCGCGTAGGAGGACGATGAGGGATCAAGGGTGACTGGCACAAGCGCCCGGATGTTCTGGACACCAGCCGCCTGGGCGTGGAGCTGTGCGGCACCCGGATCTGCGACGACAGCAGGAGTCGCGGTGGCAGTGGGGTCAGCGGCAGCAGCAACATGCTGCGCCAGTGCATCAGCGGTCTGGCGTGCATTCTCCCAAGCAAGAGCAGCTGCCCGCTCGCACGCCCGAGCAGCAGCAGCAGCGGTCTTGGCAGTGGCAAGGGTGGCAGCAAGGGCAGCGTCGGCAGCCACCACATCGGTAGGGGCCGGCCAGCCCGAGGCCACGGCGGTGGGGAGGAGGGGCGGCGGCCCACCCAAGTTCGGCCAGGCCAGTGCCGTGGCAGGGGGAAGGGGCAGCGGCACTCCAGAGGCCATAGGGAGGCCGACGGCAGCAAGAGGGCCCCCCCATGGGCGGCCAGGCCATGGCCGTGGCGGGGGGAGGGGGGCGGCGCCCCGGAGGCCTGGGGGAGGCCGGCGAGGCCGGCGGCAGCAAGAGGCCCCCCCCCATGGTCGGCCGGGCCATGGCCGTGACGGGGGGAGGGGGGGCGACGCCCCAGAGGCTACGGGGTGGCCGGCGGCGCCAGATCCGGCCGCCCCGGCGTCAGGTCCGGGCGGGCGGGGCGGCGGCGAAGAAGCTCGGGGGAGGCCGGCGGCGGCAGAGCCGGCCACGCCGGCGGCCAGGCAGGGCGTGGGGAGGCCGGCGGCGGCGAAGCCAGGCGGGGGTAGGCCGGCGGCGGCTAAACCAGGCGGGGGGAAGCCGGCGGCGCCCGATCTGTCCGCCCCGGCGTCGGATCCGGGCGGAGGGAGGCCGGCGGCGCCAGATCTGGCCGCCCCGGCGTCGGATCCGGGCGGGGGGGGTGGCGGATCCGGCCATGGTGGCGGTGCCCAGCCTAGGAAAAGGGGAGGAGAAGGCCGCCGATGACGAGAAGGAGAAGACGGGGCTCGTCGGAGGAGGCTCGCCGGCCATGGAGGTGGCGGCGGCGGTGCCGGCGGCAGGAGAGGAGAGGGGGAGCTTAAGGCTCTGATACCATGAAGGAAGGTCTAGATTGATTCCTCTCCCTAGGGTTGGGAGGATAGAAGGAGAGCCTTACAGGAGGGGCCCACACACAGGGGGACCCACACGACAGACACAGACACACACACACACACACACACACACACACACACTCTAACAGTTAGGGGTAGCACCAATTGAAGAAAAACTTATCCAATACCGGTTGAGATGGTTTGGACATGTCCAACGGAGGCCTCCGGAGGCACCGGTGCGTAGTGGAATCCTAAGGCGTGACATCAATGTGAAGAGGGGTAGAGGAAGACAAAAATTGACATGGGAAAAAGCAGTAAAAGGTGATTTGAAGCGATGTAATATACCCAAAGATTTAGCCATAGATAGGAGTGCTTGGAAAACAACTATTCATGTGCCTGAACCCTGATTTGTGGTTCTTGTTAGGTTTCAATTCTAGCCTACTCCAATTTGCTTAGGACTGAAAGGTTATGTTGTTATTGTTGTTGAGGTAACTATATAAGTAATCTTTTAGAGATGCTCTTAAAGACTTAACAAGGTCATAACTTATGTGCGGTTATCCTCTTAACCAACTCTGTCTTTGTATATAGTAAATGACATGTGACTGTCCTTAAAGTGTATGTTATCATCACCTAATATCAACTCATCGTCAGGGATCTTATTCACAGACACGGGGTAGTGCACAAGCTATGGTCAGGATCTTATATTCATAATCAACCCATTGAATCTTCATTTCACTATTTAAACAGCACTACCTTTGCCTTATACTGTAAGGCCCAGTGCTAATAGATATGCATCAATGTTCTTGTGAATTACTGTAAAATGACCTTACTTTAGGTACCTTTGAAAATTTTAATTCGTTGCCTCTTTGTGAGCTTGTCCATGGTTATTGTCATGTCACACCTTTAATTTTGTATTGCAGGATGTTGGTATTTTTGGGTATTCTAGGAAGACACTAACAGATGAAGGTTTGAGATCCATGATTGAAGCCAGTTTGACCTGCAGGGTTGATCACCAGTATGTCTCTTTGGTCGCACCCAGCCAGAACATGACTCCATATTTCACTTCAAAATATTATTTTAGCCAGTTTTTGATCTAATATTTACTCACTGCTGAATAGAGAAAATATCGATACTGTATTCCTTGTTCCAGATCTGAAATCACTTTGGTTTTATTCCAAGGGAGTGAAATCACCATAAATCATGGTTGTGGTCCAATGTCATAATGATGTCTTGAGTTTTAAATTTTAAAATATGGTTTAGGCTGGGTCTCATGTGGATGTATGCTTGGGACTAGACTAAATATTATTTTGGGCAATATTTGTGCACCATGCTTATACATTTTGCTCCAAACTTTTCAATCTTTTTTTTGCAGTTTTGATTATTAGCAGTTCCTACGTCAAAGTTAGGAATGTTTGTCTGTCATGTAAATGGCTCATGTTACCTAGCCTTCCAAAACTAAGAGGAATTTATCCTGACATGTATTCCTCTTTTCGGACATGCAGTGAAAACTGCGATGAAAAGTTAAATGAATTCCTTAAAAGGACATACTATATAGATGCAGGATATGACAACAAAGACGGGATGGCGAAATTAAATTCCAGAATGTCTCATATAGAGGTAATTTGAGATCAAATAACTATTTTAATTCTGTATGAGCAATTGAGCACATTTGAGCATTATACCTGAACTTGGAATTCCATCATAAACAAACCGTTTTCTAAGGTGTTATTAGGTTCACTAACTGGGTGTTTTGTGTTAAAGGGTAATTGTGCAGCAAACAGGATATTCTACCTCGCTGTTCCCCAAGAGGCACTTCTTGATGTTGCATTGTCACTCGCTGATGGTGCCCAAACTACTCAAGGCTGGAATAGGATAATAATTGAGAAGCCATTTGGTTTCACTGGTTTGTCTTCACACCGAGTAACACAGTCACTGCTGTCAAGATTTGAGGAAGAGCAGATTTACAGGTTATCTTTATTGGCATGTATCTAGTATTTTAGTATTTTTGTATCATCAGCAAAAAGCAATTATTTACTATTAATCTGCTGTTCCTTTTTCTGAAAGAATGCATTGTCAAACTATCAAACCTTGTCAACTTTTTTAACTGCAACTCTAGTTATATCCAACTAAATTTCTAAATGTCATATATTCCATAGAATTGACCATCTTTTGGGGAAGGATCTCATTGAAAATCTCACTGTCTTGAGATTTTCTAATTTGGTGTTTGAACCTTTGTGGAGTCGCACTTATATACGCAATGTACAGGTACATTTCAATTAAGCTCAATCTACTATACATTTTATCTTGCATGTACATTACTAACATTTGTGAATTGTTAGGTCATATTTTCCGAAGAAACAGCAACAGAAATCCAAGGGAGGTGAGTTAACACTAGTTTTTTATGAGTATTATTGAATGATGTATTTTTTATTCTTCCTTTCCACCACTTTTTGTGTAATAAATGTACTGTTTAGTAAACACACGTTTCCATTTCTAGCTGCCCAAGAGATGACATGATTGATTCATTTTAGCATCATGCAATGAAGGAAAAAGAGCCTCTAAGCATTGATCTGCATGGAGCAAAAAGTGCTCCAGCCCACTTCATGATTAGGCACTAGTAACTACCTTGTTTCAGATTAAATGATCTGTTATTTGGGATATGCTGGTGTTATTTAACTGAGCAGAGGTCTATCGTAATGAGTTGTCAATGTCCAAATGAATGTAATTATGAAAAAATACATGCCTTAGAGTTCTCGCTTTACATTGTCACATCATTTAATTCCACAACTATATGCCACTGCAGATACTTTGGAGACTATGGCATTATACGTGACATAGTGCATAGTCACATTCTTCAAACAATAGCGCTATTTGCTATGGAACCACCTGTAAGTCTTGATGGAGAGGACATCCGGGATGAAAAGGTAAAATAATTAAACCTTATTACTGGAGGAGACCATGCAGTATTTGTCCTAATATATCTTTTAGAAGGAAATTGGAACAGCCACAAGGTTGTAAGAACTACATTCTATGCAGGTGAAGGTTCTCAGATCAATTCGAAAGCTGGAACTCGAGGACGTTGTTCTTGGTCAACTCAAAGAAAACTCTGTGAAGGTTGACAGATATACAAAATCAATGACGCCAACCTATTTTGCGGCTGCCATGTACATTGACAATGCACGTTGGGATGGTGTACCATTTTTGGTCAAGACAGGCATTGGGCTCATGAAGAATAGGTATTCTTGATAAAATTCATAAATTCTGTTTGTTGATGTCTCCCTAGTTTATTTCTGATTTCAGTCATAATTTCTGATTCTTCTGTCAACTGTTTTCTGTTGTCCACCGTTCTCTGATCACCTTACTGATAACTTCTTCATGCTTGGGCACCGTACTGATAACTTCTGCATGCTTGGGCATTGTACTGATAATTTCTGCATGCTTGGGCATTGTACTGATAACTTCTGCATGCTCGAGCATCTTCCTCGCTTTCTGATTACTTTTGCATATTTTTCTTCTGTTAGTAGAAAATATCACTTGACAAACTGATGAAGCATAACTGAAGGATGATAATCTTTCATTTTCTTCAGAGCTGAGATTCGTATTCAGTTTCGCCATGTTCCTGGCAATATCTACCGTGAGCGTTTTGGGCATGACATAGATCTTGACACAAATGAGCTGATTTTACGTGATCAACCTGAAGAAGCCATTCTATTAAAAGTCAACAATAAGGTCCCAGGACTGGGGCTCCAATTGGATGCTTCAGAACTCAACGTGCTTTACAGGGATAGGTATGGGGAATACTTGGGTTATCTTGTGATCTACTATAGAAATCTTGCAGTAAATCATGGGATATGTTTTGTAGGTACAATGTTGAAGTGCCAGATTCGTATGAGCATCTTCTTCTGGATGTGCTTGATGGAGACAATCATCTATTCATGCGCAGTGATGAATTAGCTTCTGCATGGAACGTGTTGACTCCAGTAATCCATGAGATCGATCAGAACAGAATAGCTCCTGAGCTCTACGAGGCTGGGGGTAGAGGACCTGTTAATGCTTACTATCTCGCTGCTAAACATGGGGTCAGATGGGATGATGAGTTGTGATGGGGATAACTGGCATAATTGCTCAAAATGTATGAACTTTTTGTTCTGAGGCCAGTCAGCAGTGTACAGTCCCTCTTCTGTTCGAAAACCTGATTAAAAAATTTCCTTACGAAATGCAAAAAGTAGATATTGTTTTGGTCCTTTGTCAAAATGTTGATTCAGGCCCTTCAAGGTTTCAATCATATTACCCGCCTATATCGTGGTACATTCTCTACACTCGTACCGTACTGGTAAGTTTTCGGCATACAGATTCTTTCGTTTTGAAAAAAATCATTTGGATCGTTTGCAATTAATTACAGGTTTAAATCAGTAAGTAAAGTATTCGGGGAGATGAGCTGGCCAATTTTACTCAGACAGGAATGAGCACAAGGGTCTAAAATGCTGCACTGGTTAGTAAGCTTCATCCGTCGTCAGTAGTTCTATGCTAATTACCCATTGTCTTGCTTGAATCTTGATGGTAAATTCTTATGAGAAATCTTGATATAGCAGTACAACCTAGATTGAACAGGCCATTTGTATTTATGACTTCAGTCTCATGGTCATTAGAGGAACTTTACATGATAGTACGTACGGCTTAACACTTAACAGTTGCTCGAATTCAGAATCCAAATTATTCCGCTAAATGCCTAAATCAAATTATGACCTGGGGGTTGCGACAATAAAGTTTGTCGCGTGAAGGATAACTTGCAATTTTGCAGAGCGTAGAGTTCGTGCATGTTCTGATGCTGGAAGTGGTCTATTGTGGTCATCTCGTCTCCTTCGTCGTGGCTTCGCCCGTGGTGGTCGCGGACAAGGATCCGTCGCGTTGACGGGCACCATGGGAAGCTTCACCCGGCGAACGTCGTGGACAAGCCGGTAAAACCGTGGCGTCAAAGACATGATGGCCGTGCTGGAGTCGATGATTGTCCCGCCGGCCGCCGGTCCGTTCCTCTGCGCGAACTTGGACTCCGGCACTCACAACCTCGTCCACCCCATGGTGATGCCTTACCATTGCTGGAGAGGTCGGCCGATAGGCGATAGGTCTAGCATGACAGTGCTCAGTTATGGCGGTGAAGCAGTGGGAGAAGTGCTCACTTTGAGCTGCGACGGCAGGGACATGGGGCCGCGGCTGAAGTGAGAAGACGGCGATGGCTGTCTCGTTGGACTTGAAAACCCCGCTGTTAAAGAGGCCGCCGCGGAAGGCCACATTGGGCAAGGAATGGCCGGAGCTAAAAAAATGGATTTGGATCCAATTCATATTCGTTTTTTTTCATATACGTAAACAAACGTGATATCGTTAGTATCTGACATATACGAATTATCCGGAAAAGGACTTGTTCAACTTAGTTATATGTAATAATTTGATTGGCTTTAGGACGTGTATTCACTTTCCGTAATACATTTCAGGTTTAGATTAAATCGATGTGATCCGATTATGAGTGATGATGAACGAAGGACAATCGACAATCGGTGATAACTATCGATGAACATCACATCTTTATCAACCTAACATCAATCAAATCAGGACCAATTAGTTGGATCGAGGAAAAAGGGAACACAATATTTGACCATGACGAACCATGAGGCATCTCGCATCATAGAGCGTTGGTCAACTCCTCTGCCGCGCCCATCGGCCTCCCTTGCCGCCGCGACGCCCTGTCGCTCCTGGCCTTGCTTGGCGGCCACATTGCTAGCACCATGTCGGAAAGGGAAAGGAGGGAAGAGGGAAGAAGGAAAGAAACAAGAAAGAGAAAAAGAAAGAAAGAAAAGGAGAGAGAAAAAAAGAATAAAGTTTTTTTAAACTCAGTTTTTTTAAAGATTACTTAAAATTCTTTACGGAGAGTATTTTAGCATACAATATATATTTCCATTTTCCTTAATCTCATGGGTTTATAGTCAATTCATTATTTATAACAAGTAAAACGATCCTGCATTTTTATTGCATAAAAAGAATTATATTGACCTAACAAAATCAGCCCCCAAAGGAACAATCTATTTATCAAGTGATTGGTTGTATTTCTCAACTGGTGCCTGATTAATTGTAGGGGTTATAATGTTATATTTTTCTAGGATTAAAAAAGTGATCTTTTAAAGTTTTTGGAATTAAAAAATTATAAATTTAGAGAATATTTATTATTTATTAGACATTTTTTCCTATAAATATTCATAATTGTATTCGTATCTGCCCATTATTCTTATCCGATAGTACTCGTTTCCATATCCATATCCAATATATCCATTAGAAGCCTTAGATCTCCCTTTCACATCCACCCTCTTTCCTTTTCCGGCGCCTTCTTATAAATCTGGAGTCTATGACCGAATTCTGCCATCAATTCTAGTCCTAGCCTCATGAACTCGAGCTCGCGCCATGTGTTTTTGCTCTGCCGCTGCCCACCCTCATCACCGAAAACTGCATTCGTCCTCACTATCGATTCCGTTGGATCCACCATCTCCTCCTCGTCCTCGGCCACTGCTCCAACCAGATTCCCAACCATCGGATCGTCATCACCACCTTCATTCCGAACTGTTCTTACAGCTCCCGCTCACTGCTGCCCACCTTTATTTTATAATTGTATCGTTTCATAATTGTTTTTATTCAACGTGTACAATACTAATATTAATAACATTTATTACTATAGCTATACAGCTGAGCAATTAATAAATCAACTAAATAAAAAAGACTTGCTATCTTCAACAATGTGTAATTTATTTTGTATAGAGGTAACACTTATTTGATAAATACAAATATAAGAAATATAAGAAAATGGCAAATATAACACTTATGGATGGTGATAGACATCCACATACAATTCTGGTCAAGAGATGCAATGCTAGATTGCTAGAGCCTGTTGCACTGAGCAGGAACAAAGGACAGCATGTTGTTGGCTAGGTCATAGAGCACGTGCATGTTCTGCTGCTGGAAGTTGCCTATTATGGTCAGGTCGTCCCCTCCGTTGATAGCGAGGCAGGTAATGTTGTCACCCGCCTCCTCGAGCTCAAACATGTAGTTCTCCCGCGGCAGGTTCAGCGTTGCGCCCTTGAAGTGCAGCACCAGTGCCGGCACTTCCGGCTTGGCCCCAGGCGGCGCTGAGAAGCAGAGCTGGGACACCGACGACGACGACGTCGAGTTGTGCACGGGCAGCTTCACCTGGGCTATGAACGCGTCGTGCACCAGACTGTACGCAGCCGTGGGCAGCGTCATCATGCCGGTGCCAGAGTCGATGATGGTGCCGCCGGTGCCGTCCTGCTTCAGGGCGAACGCCGACTTTGGGATCGGTAGCCTCGTTTTTCCCACGGTTATGCCCTTGAGGGAGAGATAGTACGCGTTCTGTCCAGACGAAGGGGGCCGGACGAGAGCGGTAGACTGGACGACGCCGCTGGCAGCGGTGTGGCTGTAGAGGTTAGCCGGAACGCCGAGTAGGACTGGGCTCGGCTCCGACCCTGTTATGGCGGTGAAGCAGTGGGAGAAGTTGTCAACTTTTAGCTGCGCCGGCAGAGACAGCGCGCCTCGGCTGAAGCCGGCGATGCCGGTCTCGTTGGACTTAAAAATCCCGTTGTTAAAGTTGCCACAGCCGAAGGTCAGATCCGGCACGGAGGCGCCGCCGATGGCATCCTCGGCGCTCGCAAAGGTGAATGTGTCGGTGTCGAGCTGACCGGTTGTGATGGAATTATCGGCGTAGGCATAGGCGTAGACGCAGGCGCGGTTGCCCCAGCTCTGCTTGCCACAGGAAGACCAATCCAAGTTTCGACACATGGGCAGGTCACAACGTTGCACCGCAAACGTGGAAGAGCTGGACGGATCGAAGTGTGGGAGAGTTTGGTCGAAGCAGGCCACGCACGGCCGGCACTGCGTCCAGGTAAGGTCGCTGCCGGTGTCGAGGATGAGCTGCACCGGCTGCGGCGGCGTGCCGATGGCGAAGTGCACCAGGTACTCCGTGTCGGGGACTCCGTTGGTGTAAGGCCCCGGGTCTACGCCGGCGCTCACGGCGCCGCGGCCGGAGAGCAGGCGGGCGGCACGGGCCCTGCTGCGCGCGGCCATGCGGTGCAGCAGCTCGCGCTTGCTGAGGCCGCGGCCAGCGTCGGTGTGGGTGGCATGCAGCCTTACTGCTTCGCCGGCATCGCAATGAGAAACGGAGGTCAGTGCAAGCAGCGACAGTAGGAGGAGCACCTTCTCAAGCTTCATTTTTACTTGCTTCGACACCGGCAGCATGCGGAAACGTTCACAAAAAAAGAACTATGATATGATATGCCTGATATTCACGAAGGGGAAGTCCAGATATACTATGAAAAACAAAGAATTTGAAACAGTCTATCTCCTTTGAACAAACCATATATTCCAGTGCAGACTTTTTCAGTCGTGTAAAAAAAAGAGAATTCGAAATCGCTTTGGGTTATTGATCCATATAGTCTATCTCCTTTATATCTAAAGCGTACTTGGTCTTTAACGCGTGGGTGGAATGCGATCTTTACCAACTCTGCATACGCCGTGTTACTTACAAGCGCTCACAGAGTCACAGTGTCGCCGACGCAGTACAAAACAATGTCCACAACCAATATAATGCGTCAGCTGCTTTACTCAGTCCAACAAATTAATAACCCTCAAACTATTTTATATTAATATTGCAATCTAACGATTTAGATTTGATTACCTTCACAAGTAATAAATATATCAGAAGTTCTTTTTATTTTAAGTACCTGCACGAATGCAGCTAACTGATATTTTGCATTAACGTGTCCTGTGCCCTATATATTTTACGATTTAGATTAACGTGCTAGCAGTCACATGCAAGCACGCAGACTGCAATCAACAATATGAACACCAAAAAATTATGTCACCTGAATCCGATTGCATGATTTTACCGGGATGTTCCTTAATCGACACATGAACGTTACCCGGTACCCGGGTACGGCCGATTCCTGCATATTATAATTTATTTATTATTTTAAAATTTTAATCATAATCAATCAAATATTTTAGATTAATTTAAAGTATTACCTCCGGGAAAGGTAATAGGTACTATAAAGGTGCCTAATAAGATATATAAGTTTTTACTATATATCATAACTAACTTTTAAGATAATAATATATGGAATTATTATCAAATATAAATATATAATATATAATATGCATAACAATAAATTTAAATATTTTTAATTTAATTATTAGTTAAAAGTTATAATTTTTTCTAAAAAATGAATATCAGATGTAATAGACAGCTCGGCCGAATGAATCAAAAGTCACAACAAAATCTAGGCCCGGCAGTGAATGGAACCATAACGATTTTTACGGTTTGCCAAAATGCCATCGTTGTGTCACTGCCAGATGGGGGCCGCCACAGTCACTGACAGTGGCATGTAGGCAATTTCTAAAAATTATAATGGCATGTGAGTAATTTTCCCTAACAAACCGTGGTAACGAAGTTAAAACCGCAATAAATGAATTTTAAAACCGTCAAAACGGACAGATTTAAATTCAAATTTTGATCGAATTTCTTCGGTATCCATTTGGTTACAATGGTTATCTTTCTTTGAGGGCTTCAAGCGAAACAGAATTTCAAGAGGTTTTAGGAAGTGTATAGAATTTGGAGATATGTAATGGAATTTAAACTTCACGGTTGAATTTGAATTTCACGAAAGAAATCGAACGCACAAGAGTTAGGGGCTTTCGAATACCCAGAATAAAAGTTAACAATATTCATTCGAAGATTTGGTAAGGGTCGATATAGAAATTTCTAGAAGGATTTTTAATTAAAATTAATATTGAAATTATGTCTGTTGTTTAGAGATCGAGTCCTTCACTCCAAAAGTTAGAGCAGTTTTTTTGGGGAAGCATTTCATGATGCAGATAATTTTATAAAATAACTCTGGCTGTGGTTATTTTGAAACAAAATTTTTAGGCTCACATTTTAGCTTGTTTATTTAATTGCTTTACTGTAAACAATTTCTTGAAATACCTTTATTATTTCATTTATTATTATTTAGTGCCTGATATAAAATCAGGGCGATGGAGCTAACTGCTTACTGCTGAGCGTTGATAGCCAATCAAATCATCCACGGGGTTGTTTCAACGTTTGGAAGGATATCTTACAAACTCATTATCATGAGTAAATTTGTGATCAGGCAGTCTGCATGGATGAGCGTGTTGAACCAGTGCAGCAAATTTACTTATTGTTCATGCCATGACGGTCCCAAAATTTAGGATCTACCAAAATTGCCGCAAAAGGTGGTGTTTAGGCTAAGTGCCGAACAATGGATAATACATCTGCAAAAAAGATAGTTTAGTGTGTGATGCAAACATATGCACATAAGTTAGTGAGTAGATAACATATAAACTTACTTTGCTTTGTAGCTTTCTTTGGGGGATTTACTCATTTACTGGTTCAAACTTCAAAGTATAAAATGCTCCTCTATAGAAATCAGTTAATCCATATTCTAGTCAGCACAACTCTGACATCTAAGATGTGGTGTTGCCTAGAGCAGCAGCATGCATTAAACCATAAATAATTACAAAGATCCCGTGCTGACAATGGATGGTATACTACACGCTCCGATGAAAGTCATGGAACCCAAATCTGAAGAGGTTTCCTACAACAAAAAATGGATATTGTTAAACTCGCAATAGAAATGCTCTCTAATAATGAAATTATATAATGTGTTCATAGTTGCCAAATTGAGTTTCAATTTAAGAAACCAAGGGTCTCTGTTTTCAGATGTTGAGATACAATATTATAAGGGTCATCAAATTGAGATAATTTGAGAAATCAAGGTCCATGGATAGAAGTTAAGACTCACCAAATGGAAAGATCACCATAGAGAAGGTGCAGAGCAAGGAAAAGACCAGACCATTCACCTCACGGTCCTCACCAATAGTCCCTGCATGAGCAAACCCCATCTTTGAAATGATGGAATCTATTAGCATCTCTCAGTATGATTTCCCTAGCAGTTATCTTCGCAATCAACTTAATTGCAGAATGGCAGTCACCACAAACCCTGAGATTTTTCATGACACGGATGGGCATTCCTTCTGGGATTTTCAATAGTCCATATGCCACAGCCTGTCTCTCACTATGATACCGCAAGCTATGAGCTTTTTGCTCCTCGTCTATATCATGAAGCACAAAACTTCCATCAGCCGAGTAACCAGATTCCATCAACAGCCCATCTAGCTTCTCCAACATCTTAAGAATAATGGCATGTTCTGGATGTGCTAATACATCAACAGATGTGAAGAGATGCACTCTTTTGTCATATTCTATCCAACTACAGCCTGGTGACTTGTTCAAATTCCTTGAGCTAATGAACTTCCGTATCTCAGAAGCATCTTCCCACCTCCCAGTCGATGTATAAATGTGAGAGAGTAAGACATATGGTCCAGCATTCCCAGGTTCTAGTTCTAATAGCTGCTTAGCAGCAACCTCAGCAATCTCAGCATTCCTGTGCATCCTACAGGCACCCATCAGAGCTCCCCAGATGACAGCATCTGGTTCAACTGGCATATTCTTTATCAAATCCAATGCTTCCTCCACAAGTCCTGCTCGACCAAGTAAATCAACCATACAAGAATAATGCTCAGCTCCAGGTCGGATAGCAGAATTCATAGCCATAGAATTAAAAATCTCCCTCCCTTCTTTAACTTTACCAGTATAGCTACAAGCTGTGAGGGCCCCTATATATGTAATTCCATCAGGTGCCATTCCTGCCAACTTCATATCATGAAATATGCCAAGTGCTTCCTCGCCCAACCCATGTTGAGCATAACCAGTGATCATTGAGTTCCACATCACAACATCTTTTGGCTCAAATGTGTGAAAGACCCTCTTGGCCTTATCCAGATTTCCACATTTTATGTACATTGTGATTAATGCTGACACAACAAAGACATCCATGTCAAAGGAGCACCTCAGCATCGCAGCATGGACCTCCCTCCCGTAATCAAGAACAGCCAGTGCCGCACACACTGTGAGGATGCTGATGACTGATGGGTAGTTTGGTCGAACACCTCTCCACAACATCTCACGGAAGGTAGATAGTGCTTCCATCAAGAATTCATTCTGCCCATACACTTTAATCATGGCACTCCACGTCCCATCATCTTTCTCCCGCATTTCCTCGAACACTGCCTTGGCACCATCCACCATTCCACGCTGCCCAAACCCAACCATCATGGCATTGCAGGCTGCCACTGGATGTACTGGCATTGCATTAAACAGCTTCTCAGCTTCCTCAACATGACCAGCTTGTATGTACCCAACTAACATTGCAGTCCATGACACCTCATTCCGCTCAGGCATAACCTCGAACAGCTTCCTTGCAAGGTTCACCTGTCCATTTTGAGCGTATCCAGAGATCATTGCCGTCCATGACACAACATTCCTCTTCGGCATTTCATCAAACAGAGCACGTGCCTCTGGGATCCGACCAACCTGGCAGTACCCAGATAGCATGGCTGTCCACGCAACGACGTCCCTGTCGGGCATTTCGTCGAATAGCTTGCGAGCCTCGTCCACACGGCCGGCGTCTAAGAATCCACCAAGCAGCACAGTGTAAGAGATATGGTTGCGCTCTGGCATCTGGTGGAACAGGCGGATAGCGTCGGCCAGGAGGCCGTGGAGCACGTACCCACGGAGGAGGGAGGTGAAGGAGACGACAGAAGGCGGGAAGGGGATGGAGGCGAGCGTGGCGGCGGCGTCCTGGAGCGTTTGGCGACGGAGGGAGAGGCCAGATATGAGAGCGTTGTAGGAAGCGAGGTCGCGGGAGGGCATTCGGCAGAAGAGGCCGTGGGCTGCGTCCGGCAGGCGGTTGCGGAAGTAGCCGGCGAGGAGCGCGTTGTAGGAGGCGGTGGTGCGCAGGGGCATGGCCTCAAAAGCCGCGCGCGCGCCCTCCATGTTTCCCGCGCGCGCCAACCGGGCTATGCGCGCGTTCGCCGCCACTACCGCCGGCGCCGTGCTCGACGGCAGGAAGCGGACCGGAGGGAGGCGCATGGCGAATGGTAGCAACGCGAAGTCGGTAAGTTTCACGGCGCCATACTCCTAATTTTTATGCAGACTCCCTTCTCTCCGACACAAAATGGAACATTTCTCTTTCATAAAATGCAAGGCCGAATGGCCTTTGTCTAAAAGAACTGGAACATTTGACACTCACGACTAAATTTAGGTACTGTTTGGAACCTCTAAAGCTAATTGTTAGCTAGCTAATAATCTATTAGCTGAATTGAGCCAGTTAATTATTAGCAGAGGCTGTTTGGAACCTCTAGCTAATTCTTTGGTTGCTAGAGCTAATTGACCATAGTGCCCCTAGAACAAGTTCATGATTTTTTTAAATGATAGTATATAAACAAGACTTCTCAGTTGTAACGGGCAACATCAGTTATGAAACACAAGTCATGAAACACAGAATATACAATACGAAACAAAAAAACACTCAAATTGTGTAAGCTAGATTGACCCAAATAGTCATCCTCTCATATTGAACAAAACAGTTGCAAGGGTATCACGAAACTCATTCATGTCTTGTTCTTCATCACCATTTTCTTGAGACGAATAGCCTGATGGAATCAGCATATAATTTTCATCATTGTCACACCTTTCAAAGTCTTCATCCGCTATAGCACTTTCTCTAATGAAGTTATGTAGAGCCATGGAAGCAAGTATTATTTTTGTTTGCTTTACCATTGGATACGACGGTAGGTGCAACAAGATCCTCCACTTCATCTTCAACACACCAAATGAACGCTCGATGACGTTACGAAGAGATGAATGATAAAAGTTGAATAATTCTTTTTTTCCACTTAGTCTTGGGCCTTGACGAAACTCAGGTCGATGATACTTTGTCCCTTTGTATGGTGCAAGATATCCATCACGGTTAGGATAGACCGAGTCAACAAGATAAAATTTTCCAACAAAAGTAAGAACATTAGAAAGTAACAACGAAATATTTGTAAATTTATATTGCAGTATTTAAATTTACCATGAGGAGGATGTGGGAATTTGTTGCCGTATTTGAGTAGAGCATCATTGAACACTCTCATATCATGCACTGATCTTGGCCATCCGGCAACCGCAAAGGTGAACCTCATGTCGAAGTCACATATAGCCAGTACATTTTGAGTTGAATACACATGACGCCCTGTATGTTGGAGCACCTTTGACGATGGCACAACAACACGTATATGTGTCCCATCTATGGCTCCAATACAATTATCAAAATGAGGTGAAAATTGAGGAGCTTGTACTCTAGGATGCACTGTTATAAATCCTAGATCTCGTGGTTTAATAATTTCAGCTGACATATTATATACACAAAGCAACACTTCCTCAAACTTCCGACTAATAGTTTCTTTTGACCTCTCAAAACGATTAGCAGCTTGTCTAATTTATTGTGGGTCACCAACGATCCACAAAAACATGGTTAAAGCCTCTATGGAACACATGTGCCATGTAGACCGCAATCCATGTTTTGATACGAGCAAATCATGTAGGCTTTTAAATAAATCTCTATTCATCCTAAACATGTTAAAGCACTCTTCAGGATCCTAGCTCCCTACGTCTTTTTTTATCCAAAATAGTATAATCATAGTACATACCAAAAGCACATATGAAGGCACCATATTCATCCATTATCTCAAGTTCATGTTGTGCAGCCTCAAATGTTTCATCTTCATCATCACTTGGAAAAACCTAGCATAGTTCATGACATAAAACATATAAGAACACATGTTCAAGACATATAGAAGTAACGACACAGGTTCATGACACGTAGATCTAACGACACAAGTTCACGACACATAGAAATAATGACTCAGGTTCACGACACATAGAAGTAACAACACATGTTCATGACACATAGAAATAATGACCCAGGTTCACGACACATAGAACTAACGACACAAGTTCATGACACATAGCACTAACAGTACATGTCGTAATCCTGGCAATTCCTCTTTAACCAAGCAATCCTTCCATCATTTGTTTCAAAGATGAAGAAAATATCTCGATTCTCACCTTTCACAAATAGTTTTGTAGCCATGTAATGATCAACACTTTCTTCTACTGCCCCACTTTTGACTACCAACCGCATCGCCTTCTTGATTGACTCTGACCTGTATTCTCCCTCCATCACCTTTTTAGCAACAACACTATTAGACTGCATAGTGTCCCGTATTTCTTTCATAATCTTCACCATAGGGTTCTTTCCTTTCTTCAATGGACTAGTAGCACAAGTATTAGAACTCTTGGTTCTCTTATTGTTATTAGTAGTAGGAGTTGCAGCATTTCCATCAACGTCATAACCTTCACCAGTTGCATCCATATTCTGGCCAGGAATACAAGAGGATGATCCATCAACAACAGTGTGTTCAAACATCTATTCAAGTTGATCAAGATTCTCTGGCGGGCCAAGCTTGAGCTTCTTCCATTCCGAGTGACCCTGAAAAAATATCATCAATCATGTCATAAGTCTAGAATCAAATAAATTCACAAGTAACATATATATTATACCAACAAGTAAACTCACAACTACCTTTGTGTACTTCTTCCAAAAGTCATCATCCGTGATCACTGTTCCATTTTCCCGACCAAGTTCGGTCTGCTTGTTCAACCACAACCAAAAGCTATAGAGACCCTTCAGTTGATCCCACCTATTTTTCAACTGAGTTCTAGAGTGTCGTAAACCAATGCTGAGATAGAACTTTTCAGAAATTATCTTATAACCTCTAGATGTCATGAATCCATTAATCCTGTTACCAGCCCTAATTTGTTCGACACAAAGTTCACAAAACACAAGATTGTTGGTTGGATCCGTCCAATTTGCCTTGTCAAATTCCTCACCCATCTACCATATTAAAAATTTCAACATTGTTAACAGTTCATCACAAATTATACTACACACATTATATAATGTAAATAGTTCATCACATATTGTACTACACAAATTAGAAGATGATAAAAGTTTAGAAAATCTTTCACCTGGCTACCAAAAACTTCATCAGTGTCCTCTTGACTGTCAGCTGCATTTGCCGAGAAAGCATTGGCACCACGCCCACCTGTGGAAGCACGTCCAACAGATGAAATTGCACCCAATGGAGGAGATTCACCACGACCAACAGCGGCACCCTGACCTCCACGACCACCTCTAGGAACTGCACTTTCACTTCGTGGAGTGCGAAACTCTCTGGACCCCTGAGAGGACGATCCCCACCTGATCCAATGTGTGTCGCCAAGCCACGACTAGTGCTGGATGATCAAATAATTTCTTGGTACGATGATAAGTTGGGAAACTCAGTGCCATCAGAGTTGAGGTCAAATCCTGCCATTCTAGCAGATCCCGGTGAAGAGAGACCCTGACCCCGACCTACACTCGAGTTCACCTCAGGGAATAGGTCTCTGTTGAGGCGATTCGACGACGGTGTTGGATTCGTGTTGTACTCCTCCTCATCCCCGAAGAAATCCATTGCCAGGTGCTACGAGTTGAAGCTGGGCGGCGGCGCGATTTGAAGCAGGCCGGCGACACGATTTGAAGCAGGCGGCGGTGACGCGTTTTGATAGATGGCGGCGATGTGATTTGAAGCAGGGCGGCGGCGTGATTCGGTGGTGGACGATCGTGCGCTGGCCGGTTGTGGAGGGCAGTGGCGCGAGTGGGATAGACGGGAGAGCGGCGTGCGATGGGATCGAATGCGAGAAGTGCTTTCTGTAACATGGAGGAGAGGGAGGGAGGAGAGAGGGCAGGGGTAGAATGGACAATAGCCAACAATTAGCTAGGATTAGCTGGGTTGGACCAACTAATGTGATTATTGTTATTTGGGGGGTTGACTAATAATTAGCTGAGGTATTAACTGCCCTGTTTAGAACCTCTATAGCTAATTTTAGCAGCTAACAATTAGCTCTAAAGGTTCCAAACAGGGCCTCAGCCAAATAGACTAATTGTTAGTAGCTAATTTTTAGCCTTAGTTCATTCAAATAGCCCAACTAATTACTAAATTATTGTTAGTTAATGGACCAGCTAATATTTAGCCATTAGTCCACAAAAGTGAACTAATGAGAGCTAATAGGGGTTTTTTTACTCTTTTTTCAAGTATTAGTCTAAAGTATCCAAACACATGTGAACTAATTATTAGCCAACTAATTATCAGCTAACTAATAATTAGTTCTAACTAACAATTAGTTTTGTATCCCTCAACTCTTATACCATGGGAACAAAATAGGTAGCATTAGACATATTGTTTCTAATATATCACATTTATAACCTAAATAATTAATTAACCATTCTCCTCTTTTTTCATTAAATATGATAGAGATATAATCTTCTTCTCCATACAAAAAGTGTTAGTATCCAGTGTATTTGATTTCTTATTAAAGTTTTATCTTGTATGGTCTGGTTCTTATACGAGACAAGTTTCTTTCTTTTTTCTTCTCTCATTTAATTTCTGTCTTGTATAATATAGTGTGATATCACTGTATCAACTGAAAAGTATCAATATAATCCATGTCATAAACATCATTGGCTTTATTTCGAGAACTTTAGATTTCCAAAAATAGTTGGTAAGTGTAAGTCTTGGTTTCTAAATTTTAGTTTATTTTTAGATTTTATAGATATCGATTTTCGTAATATAGAACAAAAATCTATATCACATGAAGTGATTGTAGCTACATAAACAGAAACTGTTTATAACCTACTCCCTCCGATAGGTAAATAAAGACGTTCTACAGTTGTTTGCTCATACCACTACGTGATTAATAATGTTATTTATTTCAATAATACCCCTAATTGATTATTTATATTGAAAGGAAATGTTTCTCATGGATCCTATGGTAAACACTATTACCAATCGCGGTTATCCAAAAGGTCACGAGAAGAGCAGCTTTACGCCTTTACTTATATCAACATAATCCTGCATGCAAATATAATTAACAAGGCAGTCCCAACTCTCCATATACTTCATATGAGATGTTGTTTTAAATATTTATTAGGCTACCATACAACAAAGAATATGATATGATAAACAAATTAAAGAAAATATATAATAAAAAATAAAAGCAACATGTCTTAATTAAGACACCAAATGGTTATTCTATCAACATAGAGATTGGATAAGAGGAAGAGAAATAAAAAAGAGTGGTATAAAAAAATTTACCAAACCACAAAATTTCGGTTTCCCACTCGTCATCTTCTTGCTTAGTAAACGGCGGACTCTTGTATAGCAATAAAAAAAAGGTAAAACCGAAAGACACCACACAAAAAACGGCTATATGCATTATCAACGAAAAAATTACTTATAAAGAGACAAGACAAACGGCGGAGCTCTTTGAGCTGTTCTCTCTGTGATTACATTACTGTTGCTGACAACTCCTGTGGTGTTGTGTGAGTGTGTGACCTATTGGATCTATAGGATCGTTATTCATCGATACAACGGCGAAATGTCAGGACAAGATTATTGCCTGAGAACGCTGTTAGAGCTGAAAATGAAATTCTCTTCGCCAGCTACCGTTGATGCAAGCCTTCCTGCTGCCCACCCGTTATTCACTGCTCTGGCAGCGCTCTTTGCAGGATCACCTATAACCCGGGTCCCCTCAGCAACCTTGTCGAATTCAGGGAGGCCTTTCTCCTTCCGCTCCTTTCTTCTCCGCCTGTCCTCATCCCTCTCTTTCCTCAACCAGCTCTCCACTGTTCTCTGGGGTCCAAATGCACAAAAACCAGATGAAATACACTCTACGGTAAAACATATTTTTGTCTCAGATGAATGCTACTCACCATGAGGGATAATTGGCTCATTTCTTTCACCTTTTCTAAAGGCAGTGCTAGTTGCAACTTCCCATGGGCAACGTATACCTGAAATTCAATGTCAACAATGGTCTTCACAGTCCACAAAAATTCTTAAGCCAGGAGATGTACAGACAGTACGGTGCAGAGGCTCACAATGTGTGTTGGCCAATCATCAAGGCCGTCAAAAATATGTGTAGCGTAGATGATTGTCGCACCTCGTTCTTCACATTCCTTCTTTAAATATGTCAATAGATTTGATCTTGCCAACACATCCAGGTCGACTGTGATCTCATCAAGAAGAAGAACCTGAATAGTTTTTTTAAAAAAATAAAAAAACATGTTTTTTATTTTTTAGGTGAAATCATGTTTTTATGATATTAAAATCATGTTAGCACTTTGTTGTTTGGATGCAAACTGCAGATATGACCCATCTCTTTGATAACCAGTAAAATAAAGCAAACCTTGAATGGCTTGAGAAGTCCCATACAAATTTGGACTCGTCTCCTTTGACCATCGGATGCCTTGTGCATCCGCCAGGAAAGGTCAATATCCAAAATCTGTAGCATTGAAAAAGGGAAGTTAAAAGTTGTGCTATCCTATGTAAAAGTCAATGGATCAGCAAATACACCTTCCAATGAAAACAAGAATTTGCAATCTACACTTACCTAAATATCTGTTATGGCTTACCTTAGGTTATTTGGGTCGTCTATAATAAACTCGATTAGGTAGATATACCGGTATGAGAGATCAATCAATGATAATAAATCTTAAATCGTTTTAAGATTAATTGAATGCATCAATCAAATGTTTCATTCCAGGTATAATAAAATAAATTTTCCATCTTTTCCTGCTGTTCTCTCTCTGAACAATCAAAACGTCTGCATTTACAGCTCTGTGCTTTCACTTCTTCAGGACCCTTCAAATTGCGATTCCAACTCAAAGGTGTGTTTATACCCATGCAGCCATGATGCCATCAGATGATGCTTTCAAGCTTACCGAACATGATGATAATTAACTTCATTATATAATATTATAATGCATTCTTTATAGGATGACAGTAACCTGAGATTCATGCTTCACGTAAATGATAAATAGATTCACAACTTCCATCCGACTCGATGAGCATATATATATATATATATTATAGAACATTGAATTAAGTTCTTCTACTTCCAACCAGAGAGTATAATCCTACCAGCCTCTCGTTGATGCCTATGCTGAGGCCATAGGATCTTTCAGCTAATGTATTTTCCTACTTTGAAAACTTCTATTTTTCATAAATCAATGGAAAATGGAGGGACTACCCCCATTGTCGAAAAAATATATTAAACCATACCCATTTCTACATAGTGTGCATCAGAGAAGGGGGTGGCCAATAAGTAATTTATACAGAATATAGATATGCCAAAACAATCAAGCTCAAAGTACTAAACTTTGGTTTTTCTCATGCATTGTGTCAATTCAGCATCAAAATTTTGTCAATAAGCTTCCATGAAATGCAATGCCCATGAATTTGTCGTGAGTGAATGTAAGCATGCCTTGATAAGGTCATCTCTCCTTTGAGGATCAACGCCAGCAACACCAAATATCATCTTCTCAGCTGAAATGTCCATCTGTATGTTCACCTGGTAGCCAGCAAAGGCAACATCGCGCCTCCACTGCATTCAATTCACAAAAATACCCAATTAGATTCATCGGACCATCTGATAGTAAAATCCGCGGATGCCATTACCAGTATGACATAGAATGCAATTGCAAAAGAAGAATAATGAAAATCATAGATCACCAGCCCACCTCGCCGCCGAGGTAGCAGAGGTCGCCGGAGGAGGTGAGCGCCGTGTCGTGGAAGGCCGACCTGCCCATGACCCGCACCATGCTCGGATCCACCATGTGCTTCCCGCCCAGTATCTTCAGTATCGTCGTCTTGCCTACGCCCGGAATCCACCCAAATCATACCCCGCGACCAGAGAGCAGGAACGAACCGAAGAGAGAGGAGGGGACGGTCCTGAAAAGGGCGGTAGGGTTACCCGCGCCGTTGGAGCCGAGGAGGAGGCAGCGCTGGCCGGCGTCGAGGGAAAAGCAGACGTCCTCGATGAGCGGCCGCGCGCCGGGCGGCGGGCGGCCGTCGATGCCCGGGTAGGTGAAGGACAGGTGGCTGATCTCCACCGTCGGCGCCATCGGAGGCCTCTCGCCGCGGTGGCCGGAGGAGGAGGGGAGGGTGAGGAGGAGAGAAGCGTAGCGGGCCAACGCGTGATGGTGGATTTCATCTTGCAAGTTTCCGGGCCGCGCGGTCGGTGACTGGCCCAGTCGGTGGCCGGACATCAGGGGACAGCACGCGGCCACGTCTCTCTTCCCATCACGCACTCTTTAATGAGACGGAGACGACTTGAGTGCACAATTGCACGGATACACGTAACATATTCATACCGTATCGGAATTCGGAAGGCTTAAAATTGTTTGGTGTTACGTCCTTGTCATCTCTCCCAAAGAGATGACCAGTTTAGCTCACGACTCACGAGCCAACTTGACTCGACAACTGAGCTGAGCTGGCTCACGAGCAGCGTTTGGTGGCTCGGTCAAACGAAGGTCAATGCGATCAAAAGCCACAATAAACCATTAACGTAGGAGATAGGAGGTAGTCGGCAGCTTGCACCACATAATAACTTCTCTCATTCTCATTTCTTCATCGTCGCTCCCGATCTCTCCGATCGTTGTTGCCGCTCCCGATCTCGCCAGCCACTGCCATCGTCATCGATCTCATCGGCCGCCACCACCCCCTCTGCCCTCATGTCGTTGCCGCCTTGGATTCAGATTCCAACCAGCACTACCTAGATCTAGCCGGCATTGCTCTTATGGTCGTTGCAACCTCATGGCCCCAAATCTAGACATCCAATCGGTGTCCGCTCTTGTGTATACCACCGCCACCGCGTCCTCCACCCTCATGGTTGTTGCTAGTCCCGTTTGAAGGATCATGCCGTCCGTGGCTCTTCGCCCATCGTCTCCCTCGTGTCCACCACTCATTGCCACCGACGCCCACTACTTGTCCGACTGCTGCGGCCTACGTGCTGCACTGCTACATCCAACCCGTGAGAGTTTCAGAGCAGAGAAACAAGCTAGAACAACTACAAGTTGTCCAAGAAAAAATAATCTTCTTTATTGTTTGTTGTGTGCTTGTACGCTGCTAGCAAAGCTATGAGCCGACCTGGCTTGAGGCTCGGTCGAGCCCGAGTCGAGCCATACTCTCAGCTTGTTTGGGCAGCCGAGTGGAGCCAGGCTCAGATCATTTAATACATGGCTCGCTCGAGCCAAGCCCGAGCCAGCTCGGCTCGGCTCATTGCCACCCCTATTCATCAACCACTAATAATAAAAGTATTTTTTTTGCATGTGTTGCAAGTATCTATACCGTTGTATGAATCGATTCAAATGCTTTAGGTTTAAGGTGTGTTTGGATTGATGTATGAAAAGGGATGTGATGCAATGGTTCCATTCTTACGGGACGTGATGGAATGAGAAAATTTTGTAAATGTGTTTAGTTGGATGAATGAAATATTTCAATACTTTGTTTGGTTGAGAGAATGAAAACGAATGGGATGATTCGATCCGTTGTTTGGTTTCCTCAATGAAATCTTTGTTCATTTAGAACATAATTTATACTACCAATAACACAAACATGAACAACATAAGATCAACAACAAGTGAGCAATAAATAAGGTGTCACATAATAAAACTTTCAATTGCACTGATAATCCCAATAAACTTTCAATAAAAATTTTGATCACAAGTGAAACTTTCACATAATAAAACTTTCAACAACACAAATATTGCATAATAGCCTCAAAGCCCCTGGATGCACACTAGCAGCAAACTTACAATGTCTCACAATGGCAAGTGAGATCTCATCAGCAAATAAACAATTAATCGTAAATAAACAAAGCTCTTAGTAGCAATTCAAGTCAATCAATTATACAACCACTTAAGTCTAGCAATACTACACCACTTGAACATTAATTTTTTTGCTCATATTATAGGAGCACAAAATAAGACAAGAGCTTAATAACAACCATTCATGCGTCTAATGTTTATGGTTGCATCGATAAAATACATATCAATGCAAATTTCCGTCTAACAATTTCTAGATAGCTATTGAAACTTCACTTGAAGTGGTTGGAAATGTACCTAGTGACCCAAACTAATTTGGCTGTCAAGTCTAGATTCAAGAATGCCTTAGCATTGCGAACAATATCACACAAATAAGCATAATAGTGAGCTAAATGTTCATGCTTAAATCCTGGCAGAGATGACAAGTTATCCCAAAGATCTTCGGGAATTTTTGTGGCAAAGGCAGAAGAGTCACTTGGTTTCTCAATAGTTGCAGCTAACCTATTAAGGCTCTTAGTGATTAATGGTATCATCCTATCATCATCAACATCACATGTTCTAGCACTTTTAGCTGACATTGGTTTGATTCTTGATGTCTCATCAACATTGCAACTTGCTCCTATTTCTCATGTTATGCCCAACAATGTTTAAGAACATTGCAACTTTATCCTCAATAGATAAGTATATGGTATATCAGAGCAAGTTGCATTCCCTTAAGACTTCACACAAATGGAAGAAATGAGCTCTTGTAAGTCTTAATATTTTTTTACAAGTTAAATCATCTTTAAAACTTTTATTATTTAGGTACTCAATTCTAACTCTATATCTTTCCTCCGTTGGACCATAAGTAATACATCTTTTTTGCTTCATTATTCTAGACCTAACATATATAGCCATCAAAGAAACAACCATGAAAGTAGCAGATCTAATAATCACCTTTCTCCTCATAGCAAGCATCTTGTCCATCTGACAATACAAGGATGAAAATAACTACTAGCTATATTCATACTCAAACACAAATCTTAGAAAAACTGTAAAAATTACAAGCAAATGTAAGGTGACATGGATATTTACTATAATGATAAATATATCACAAATCAAACATGAATCAAGTGGAATTATGTGAATAATCCATGTCAAATAATCTAGATCTAACCATTTAGAGTCCATCGGTTTAGAAATTTTACATCCGCTAGGGACATTGAGGGAAATGGAGAGCCTAATAGAGCTTGGAGATTAGGTGTTGGGGGGCAAAATCTCACTAGAAGTTGAATATGGTTTTATTCACAACCAACTTTGATTCACAACCAATGATGAAAAACAACAATTTTATTTATTTAATCAATGGAACTCACGACCAATTTGATTCACAATCAACACACAATGCAAACAACAAAGATCTCATGAATCTAGGCATAGGAGGATATATGAGGAAGACATACCTTGTTGCTGTGCAGGAATCCTGTGTTGATGCGTTTGTTGTTGTGCAGCAATCTGAGCCAATGCATTCACTGCTGCTAGCCGATTCCGCCACTAGGAGGTCACCGTCAAGAGGTCACCACGTCATCTCTCACTACCAGGGGGTTGTCTCTCGTCGCTAGGAGGTCACTACCACGAGGGGAATAGGGATGGAGAAACATGGAGAGGGTAAATGTAACACCCCAAATTTTCAATACAATAAAAATATTATTAAATTCAATTTCTTGGAATATATATTTCTGAAAAAACTTTAAATACCTCTTTATACCAAATTGAACTACAGCATAGAGTAGATGGCCAAACTAGGAGGTGAAAATTTTTGTATATGATCCTAAAGCCAAGAAATATTTTTGAGAATTTTTATAAATTTTGTCCACTTTGGAAATGCCCCAAATGATTTAATCTATTTTCTGCAATTATTTTTAATCAGAAAATAATTTCAAACAGTAACGGGCTCCCTCCCCTCCCTTCTCTCCCTCCCGGCCGGCCCAGCCCGTTACCTCACGCGCCTCTGGCTGACAGCCCGACCCCACCTGTCGGCGCCGAACGCTTTCCCTCGCGCGCGCGCCTGACACCTCGGCCCCACCCGTCAGTCGCCACCCTCACCCTCTCGCGCCCACTGACGAGTGGCCCCCGCTTGTCAGGACCTTCGTCCCCGCGAGATCCGCCCCTGGATCCCCCCCTCGCCGGCCGAAGCCCTAACTCCGCCTAGGATCCGCCCTCGCCGGCCCCCTCCCTTTAATCCGACGCCTGCATTGAAGTCCCCTCAACGCGCCGGCCGTTTCCCCCTATTAATCCCGCCCGATTCACGTCCAAGTGCGTTGAACCGCGTCAACCCGAGCTCGCCGGCGTCAAGGCGCATTTATCCCCGGCCACCGTCGATTGCGCCCTCCCTGCCCCCGCCGGTACCCCTATTTAAACCACGGCCCTCCACCGCGTTCGGTTCACGCATCCTATTGAACTCAGGCCAAACAGAGCGCCCTCCACTCGGTCTTTAGCGCAACACCGCCGCCCGACCTCCAGCCATCGATCGTCGTCGCCGGAGTCCCCCTCCGCCCTCGCCGACCGCACCGCTGCAACCGCAAGGACCTCCCCAACGCCGGCCACCACTCCGTCGTCGACGAACCTCGCCGGATCGCCGTCGCCACCTAGGGCCCGAACGCCTCCACTGCCTCCTCTCATCGCCGGCCTCACCCCGTCGACCTTTTCTCACCGCCGAGGTACCCCCATGATCCCCATGCCACCCTCGTTCCGTTTTAGGCCTTAGACTCGATCGCCGTCGCTCGCCGTGGCCGCTGGCCCACTCGCCGTCGTCGGAGAAGACGACCGGCACGGGTCGAGTACCCGTGCCGTGTCGGATTCACGCACGACCGTGCGATCTGGATCCGACGGTGACGATTAATCCCCGCGTGCGGTTTAATCTGATCCGTTAGATCTCGGCGAAGGGGTACGTTTTAATCTCGTGCATCCGTTAGTTTTAAAACCCCGCATCGCATCTAAGCCGTCCATCGCGTACTGGTTCAAACGTTTTAATCCTGGCCGTCCACGTCACTTTAACGCGCCCCGCCCCGCCCTCGCGCGTCGGATCTGGATCCGACGGTCCAGATCGACCCGGTGCATGCGCACAGTGCGCGGGTTCACCGTGGGCCTGGCTCACCGTGGACCCGAGGGGTTTAAAAATTGAAAATGAATTTCAGAAATACTTTTAAACTTGTAAAATTCATATCTGGTGCATTTGAACTCTAAAAATTGCCATTCCAATTTCAGAAAATTCATAATATTATTCTCTACATGTTTATGCAATAAAAACAGTAGGTTTACTTTGACTTTTTCATGTTTATTCAAATGAATATCCAAATGCCTTTAGGATTAAAATATAAATTCAAATGGTTAAACTTCAGAAAAATTTAGATTTATTTCCATTCTGTCCATTCACTGAAAACCATCAAACTAACATGAACTTTTCATTTCACACTTATTTGAGAATTCAATATGGCAATAATCACATTTAAACATCCTTTTCAAAGAAAGGACAACTCTTTAAGTCCTTTAAAATTTATTTATAAAATAAACCACAGAACCTTAACCATTGAATTTATTTTATTTATAATCAAACCAACTTTAACTTATGTGCTTATAATGTAATGTTATATTGTTTGATTGAATGTTGTGTTCTTTTCATTTTACTTTACTATATCAAAAAGACTACGACGTCGCCGAGGAGCCGGAGTACTTCCCCGAAGTCCCTCCCTCTCCTTTTGCTGAACAAGGCAAGTCACCAAACCAATCTTTTGAGCATATTGAACCCATGTTTGATTAAACTATCGCTAAAACACATAGGTTATATATGCATTAGTCAAATGAACCCTTACATTATATTTATTTAGGATCCCCCGACCTTGATGTGCAACCCAAGCCATGCTATCTCGCCTAACCTCCTTGTCACCATATGATCAATGATATTAGCTAGTGTCCAATGTATTGACACGATCGCTATAGGATAAAATGAGTCGTAGCATAATGGTTCTATTATATGATCCCCGTTACTTCTTATCCTTGGAAATTCTGTTGGTGATGAGTTATGGTTGTGAGTGTATGCATGGTGGGTTCCGGGTGCAAGCTAGGGCATTGGTCGGTAGCACCTGGGGCACTATAAGGACCGGTCTGAGGGATCCATTGCAATACACTTACGTACTAACCACAAGTCTAGTGGGTAAGTCCTAACTAAGGTATGGGTTGTTCCAAACCGAGGCCACCATTTGGAGATGGGTCAAGTTGCACCTGCGGGTGACTTGTACCAATGTGGCGCAAAAGGGGGTGCGACGTTAGCCGGGATGCGGCCCGGCGCGCCGGCGAAACCTAGAGCGGGTGGTTATCGCTTGGAACATCTCATATTGAGGTTTTGGCACGAGTTCCCGTGGAATGGGTCGTCTCGTTTGGGATGAGTGCGTGCCTTGTGGGTACAATAGTACAACTCTGATCAGAGTCTTAAATCTTTTCGAAAAGCCGAGCCCGCGGTCAAGGGCGGGTTGCGTGACATCCCCCAGTTAGTTTGAATATGTATGTGCATGATGGATTGACATGTAAGGACTGTTGAGCGAGGTGGGGCTGACTGTACCCCTCGAGTTAGTTGATGTTGATGATATTCATGTTTACTTTCCGCATGATTAAAATTTGATTACATTAAATGCAATAACTGAAACTGTACTTTTCCGCAATGTTAGCCATTACCCTTCCTTGTTTATTATCCTGCATTATTACTTGCATTTGCGGTGGCTTGTTGAGTACTTTTTGTACTCATACCCATTGGACCCCACAGAGGATGCCTACTATGAGGACGGTCTGGAGTAGCGACCCAGTCGAGAAGAAAAATCCTGAAGAAGATGTTCGTCATGCCGTTTTCTAATTATTTCCATTTACTGTTTTTATTAAAACATTGATGTAATAAATATGGTCTGCGTACCATGGATATTGTAGTATGTACGTTGTCGCATGATGAACCTCTTGTATTATTGTTTTTCTACTGAAATTCAATAATGTCTCGATTTGATAAATCGGGGCGCTACAGTAAACCTAACAATGAAAGGAATTGGGGATGAGTTGGTTTAAAGAAAAAATCTGTATCAAACCGTTCAGTATCTAGACCAAATATTCCTATCTAAGGAATCAACCCAACCCCGCCAGTTTTGTCCCATTCCTCAAACCAAACACATGTACCATCCTATATTCATGAACCATTCCACCTCATCCCTTCTCATACATCAATCCAAATGCTACCTAAATAATTTGGTGTCCTATCATGGACGCCCCTTCCCATATTGTCTCTTTGCCAGTCATGATCTCTCCTGAGTCGCCCCTCATGGCTGCTATAGCTATGCCCTAAAAGCTTACCCACTGGTCTGTCACCTATCACCCATAAGTTCTTTGGTGGCAGAGATTTTAGTTCCATTCTTTAAAAGATATATTTGTTCTATTTTATATTTTTATCTTCATATTTTATTGGATTTGCGGTTATTCGTTGATAGAAAATTCATGCGAACAATGTACCTAGGCGACGACGATGGTAGGAGGGAGAAGCGATGGCGACTATTGAATAGGCTACCGTTGTGATTCTACATAGGGTGCGTACTGTGATTTTAGTATATATATGTAGGTTTCTTGGTTAGGTTTTGACGGGAAATGAGGATAAGAAATGGTGCAATGTTTTTGTTCCCATTTTACATGATAGAGAAAGGATTTTTACCGCTATTCCTCTCACAAAAATAAGATTTCTTCGTCTTTATATCTTAAGGCCTTGTTTGATAGGCAAAGATCTTGACCTATTTGAGGAGCCATGGTGAATATAGGGGGCCTCCTGGCACTAGATGATGAAGAGTAATTGTCAACGAAAGTCAAAGAAGAGAATAGAAGAGGAGAAGAGAAGACCTGTAATGTCTTGGATGTGTGACTTAGGTACACAGACGGGCGACCACCGGACTGAGGGAGTCGTGGTGTTGTGTCGGTCCAATCTAGGTACACGGAGTGAGAATGACATGGGACTTCTCATGGTTTGACCGAGTTTTACCCAGGTAAACGGGCGGCGAGTGACTGTCGGACAGAGAGAGCTATGAAGTGATGTCGGCCCAATCCGGGTACCTGGTGCGAAGGTGGGAAGCGCTTTGGCTATTTGAGCTCAAAACCGTCACCTCATATGTACCGTCGATCTAAAATCGGAAGGTCATGATACGAAGCGGTAGCTGCTATGAAAGCTTCGTGTTAGGACAAACTATCTAGAAATAGGGTTTTACTATTTTTCCCATTGGCCCCACTTCTGTATTTTTGCGTCTTTGAGAAAAATACTCCAGGGGTAATATTGTATTTCCTTTTTTGTGGGCTGACTATAAATAGCCATGTAAACCCTAAGGTTTGAACAACTCAATCAGATTTCACTTTACTAAATATTCAGGAAATCACTTCTCTGTTTTGTGCCTCCAGTCCAGATTTTATCTCCTTCGATTATTTCTGTTGTTTGAATCACGTTGGTTTATCTACTAGTTTGTTCTTGGACCGGATTTGTTTATTCTGTTGCATATCGAGTTTCTATAATCGAAAACTTTTTGATTGAACTTCTCTGCCCTAGATTTTCCAACCTGTAGAATTCCATCCATAGCAATCTATTTCCTCTGCCTCCGATCAAGTTCTTTGTTGCCTACTTTTCTCTTGTTGTGGGCACTTGGTTCAAGGCAGAATACTCAGTCTTCTTGCTGTGACTCAAGGCTGATATCTCATGTAGAGTGCAGGCAGAGTTACTTTTTGCGTGGTTTTCTTCGTTCAAGCTAGTGCCTACGATAGTGGCTTCTCTGTCCGATTTTAGTTTTCGTCTCGTTCTATTGCGCCTTGGTTCCCTGTTTGACGGTTGAATCTTGACACACCTCTGCTCGTGCCTAGGTACTATTGAACCCATCAACATAGTATTGTTTTTGGCGATTTTTCCTGCTGCATCGATTAGAAATACTACCTTAGTTCCTGCCCACGCGTTCACTCCGTCGACCACAGTTCTGTTGTGTCCAAGATAGGAATCTGTTGCAGGTCATTTGGATTTTTTTGCATCAAGCAATGCACTTCTACATGTAAGTGGAGGTAAGAATACTTCATCACTTATATCTATTTTTTGATTTAATTGTCTGAGATTATTTGATTCTTAAGTTTTGAGAATTGTGTGCATGCCAAGTATGTGAGTAGATGTTTATCTAATTTCATACTATCTCTAATTATTACTTACTTGATGAAATTGCTGTGATCTACTGAAATACTTGGTGATGTGTCTATCTAATCTGTGAGTAGAATTAATATTCCTTTGAGCACTATATGTGTGTCTTTTCAATTAGAACACTAGTTTCTTTTTTAAGGCTCGATTATTTTTTTATGCTCATGATCTCTCAAGTTGTCGCTTCATATCATATCTAGCAGGAGAGTTATAACACCTATTTTTATCTGTGATTTGCGAAATTGTTATTGCTCCCATTCACCCCTCCTCTGGTCACTACTCTCGGTCTTACAAGTGATATCAGAGCTTGGTTAGGGGTTTTCCATATCTTAACCGGTTCTAATCCAAGTTAGCGACTATGAGTTCGTCGGTGAGAAACCAAGGGTTGGTTTCGGAGTCTGTGATGAGTGATTGACTATGATTAACCTCTGATTCGAAGGAGTACCTCTGAAGGGGTTCGGAGGTTGGATCTCCGAAGTTGTTCGGAGGTTGCTTTGGTTGCTGCAGCTGTTGCAGCGGAGTGTGCCTGTCGGAGGGGTCCGACAGTACACGATGACTGGGTTTGTACCGAAGGTCTCGGTACTTTGGGCGGTACACCGGAGTGTGTGCCGAAGGTTGTTTACCCGGAGAGGTCTACGGAGTACTGGATACACTTGTCTACTTGTCTGTGGTACGCAGGGGACTTCGGAGGCGACAGATGGTTCGCGGCAAATGAACCTGGGTCAAGCGGGAGGCTTGATGCCAGTGGAGCGGGGAGCTCTGTCACGGTGGCTGCGAAGGTGTCTAGGTCGGACCTCGGGTCAAGGTGCTCCAGGAGAAGACAGTAAGTGCGGAGCGTGGCTCCGGGTGAAGGTACTCCGAGACAAAGTCCTTGGAGGCGAGGCACTTCGAAGGGTACTCCGTATGGAGTGACTTCAGAGTATGGTTGATCAAGTCCTCAACAGAGGCAAGGTGTTCGATGTGTGCTCCGGAGGGAGACACTCGAAGGTACCCGACGAAGGTCTCAGAAGTCGAGGCGCATCGAAGGCATGGTCTGGGTGAGGCTCGTCGAGGAGTGTGCCCGGGGAGAGACACTGCGACGAAGTGCTCATGGAATGCTTCATGCAGAGGCCTTGGACGAAGGAGGGACTTCGAAGGGTGGTACTCCGAAGGTGGGGCTTCGGAGTGAAGCAGGCTTCGGAGCGAGGCTAGCTCCGGAGCAAGGATGACTTGTGGTACTTCGGCCATGCATTGCTTCGGTACACGGACTGATGGAGTTCAAGCTGGGAGTAGCTGCGAAGCCGTGGTGGTCCACTCCGGAGGTGGTGGTGCGAAGGCCCAAGGGCTTTGACGGCTTCGGCTCAAAACCGTCACTGTATCGGAGGCTAACTTCGATGAAGCGAAGGCCGTCAGGCTCAAGACTTCTCACCGAAGCTACCGCACCCCTCACGTGCGAAGGAGGGCTTCAGAAAAGTCAAAGACTGCAAAGGCTGACATTGTCTGCTCTGCAAAAAGCTGACGTTGTCCCCTCTGCAAAGCTGACAGAGAAGCCTCCAGAATAAAGTTGACTACCTTTTGTACCCCTCTGTTCTGTAGAGACAAAACCAATGTAAACCCTAGGGGTAAAGTAGTCAATTCACTTGGGTGAATAGTGGCTATAAATATGGGGGCTGGGTAGGTAACATTTAACACTTTGAGCATTTACTGTTGAGCTCCTGTACTAGCCACCACACTTTGTATTCATCCTGTGAGTTCATTTATTGTGTTCCTTGTTCAAGCAGCGAAGCCCTGCATCTGTGTTGTGGTTCTGCTTGAGCTTGTTTGCATACCTCGCTAGTAGTAGTGCACTGAAGCCTGTCTATGCGAAGTGTGCTTTTCAGTGTGCGTTCGCTGTGTGTAATAGGAGGCTAGACCTCGCTGCTTACTAGCGAAGCCCTGATCGAAGCCCGTGTTCCTTATCGTGTCTAAGCTCCTAGCAAAGTCTGTTAGTGTGCGTTTAGACCTTCGGTGTACGAAGCCCAGCACCAGTTGCTGCTGCTAAGTACTTGGTCGAAGTCCTCAGAGGGTAGTTCACTCTTGCGAAGGGTGAAGTGCGAAGCCTGCTCGAAGCACCCTGTGTGCGGAGCCTGCACTGACTTAGCAGAGTTGGTTTTTCGGTTTGAGTGGAGCGAAGTCTTCTTGACTTCAAACTTTTTCTCCCTTGCGAAGTCTGTGTTCGGAGCTAGAAATTACCTCCGAACCAGAACTTCGAAGGTTGTGTTCGAAGCCTGTTCCAGAGAAGACAGAATTAAAAACAGAAGGCTGGTTTTAGCCTGAAATTTTAAAAGCTCCCATTCACCCCCCTCTGGTCACCGTTTCCGGTCCAACAATTGGTATCAGAGCAGGTTAAGATCACCAGTTGACCTTAACCGGTTTTGTGATCTCTTGGCGACATGGACAGAGCTAGTAAAATTCCTATGTTCGATGGGACTGATTTTGCATACTGGAAGGTGCGCATGGAGGCTTATTTGCTAAGCCAAGGAAATGCAATTTGGGAGATTGTGGACTCACAATACTCCATCCCTGAAACTCGCACTTCTCAAACAGAGAAGGATCAGTATAATGCCAACTCCAAGGCTAGAAATATACTATTCATCGATTTGAGTAGAAGTGAGTTTGATAGGGTGCAGCACCTTAGGACTGCTAGGGAAATTTGGACAACACTCACTATTTTTCATGAGGGCTCTACACAGATCAAGGCCAGGTGCCAAAGCACATACAATCAACAGTATCAGCTGTTTGTGTAGGCACCTGGTGAATCTATAGATGCCATGTTTTCTCGCTTTGATGCGATAGTGAGTAACTTGCGGTCCAACGGGACGCTTGCTTACAATGATCATGACAGGGCTATCAAGCTTCTCTATGCTCTTGATCATAGCATATGGGAAGTGAAGATATCCAGCATTGAGGAGTCCGCAGGTTATGACACATTGACTTGTGATGAGCTCTTCAGCAAGCTGAAGTCCACAGAGATTGCCAAGGCATCTCTTGCTGTGCACAGAAGCTCTTTGCCACATCCATTGGCATTGGTTTCTAGCACTAGCCGTGGCACCGCTGCAGAACCAAGCACATCTGGCACTTGTGTTCTTGCAGATGGTTTTGCTTTGTCCTCCCTGGTCTCCGTCACAAAGGAGCAGGTGGACACTCTGGATGATGATGAGCTTGCTCTCATTGCCAAAAGGTTCACCCGTTTTCATCATGAAAGACGGGATCAGAGGAGAAGTGGTTTTAGTGGGTGCTTTGAATGTGGCGACACTTCTCATATCAAGGCCAACTGCCCTAAGCTCAAAAAGAGAGATGAGAGTGAGCGCCCTAAATACCACAAAAAGGAGAGGAAGCCTTTTGTGAAGGGCAAGCGCGGCAAAATGGCTAAGAAAGTAGCCAAAGCCGCTTCCAGAGCATTTGTTGCCGCTCTCAGTGACATCGACACTTCCTCAACTGAGTAGTCAAGCTCTGAGGAGGAGTCCCCAAGGAAGGAGGACAAGAAGGACAAGAAGGGACGAGACTTCACCGGCCTTTGCTTCATGGCCGACAGCGATCACAGCGGCGATGAGCTTGACTCATCTGAGGTACCTCTATCCTCTGACCAGCTTTTAATTAAACTAGATGAGCTGAATGAAGTAGTTCTTGGTCAGGATAGATTACTTGTGCAAGCCGCTAGAGAAAGAAAAGACCTTAGACTTAGGCTAGAATCTGTTTCTACTGAGTATGCCATGCTTAAGTCTAAAGTAAATGATGCTGAATGTGAATCTTGTACTGTTGTCATGGGTGAGCTTGCTCAGTTGCGTTCTGTTCATGCTCAAACTCTTTCTGAGCTTGAGACTGCAGAGAAGCAGCTTTTGATGGTGGATTCTAGTCTTGATAAAACTGAATGTATGAACTGCCCTTTATTACGTGAGAGCATTAATTTACGTGATAAGCATGTTCATGATTTAGAGGCTAGATTGGAGAGGGACGGTAGTTCTAAGGATGTGCAGCCTGTTTGTGACACGTGCATTACCCTTAAGGACCAGCTAGGCACAGTTAGAGAACGAGCTGAGAACCTCATGTCAGAAAATGAATACCTTCTTTCTGTGGTTAATAAATGCACTGAGGTAAGGGTAGAATGGACTTGCTCTTGGCTAAAACCAAGATGTGTGCTGACAGAGCAGGGGTAGCTCTAGGTTTGGGTTTTGAGAGGATTCCTTCAGATAGTGGAAACAAAACTGTTTTTACCTCTCCCACTACCCTAGAGAAAGAGAGAGCTCTGTTAGACACTCCATCAGCCAAGAAACCTACCCGAGCTCAAAAGAAAACCACTCCTCCTGCCAAGAAAATCCCTCCAAAGAAAACCACTCAACAGAAGCCCAAGGAGCCTGTGAGAGTTGCTCCTGTGACCCATGAGAGTGCCCCTAGGAGAATTTTTCATTGTTCCTACTGTCAGCGGGCGGGTCATTTGGTTGGTTTCTGTTTTTCGTCGCATTAAGGATGAGCGACGCTCTTAGGCGATGAGTTACTAGGACGTGCATTACCCATCTTTAGATATGCATGAGTCTGACTTTTACTATCGTTCTATTTTTGAGGCTCCTCGTGCTTCTCGGAGAGGTTTTGCTCCTCGAGGTGTTCACCGTATTCCATATGGTGGTAGACCCCGGGCGAGTAGCTTTGTACCTCGTTAGAGTAGGAGACCTCGTCATGTTGTTCGTTCACAGCATGTAGGTAGACCTCGTACTTTGCATCATTCTGATTATCCTGTGCGTAGACAGTCTACTTTTACTGTGCCTACTACTCGTGTCACTCAGTGCTGGATACCTCATCATATTTTCACTCACCCCAGCACTGAGCGATCGAGATTCTCTTATCATGTGTAGGCGGCAGACCGAGGCTTGGAGGGCACGTGGATCATGGACTCCGGTTGTTCGCGCCATATGACCGGAGATGCAGCATGGTTCTCCAGCCTCACCACAACCAAGCAAAGGGAACATATCACCTTCGGAAACAATTGAAGGAGTAGAGTGAAAGGTAAAGGTGTGGTAAGAATTAATTTGAATTTCACTCTCAAAGATGTTGCTTTGGTTGAAAACCTGGGATACAATTTGCTATCTATATCTCAGTTGCTTGATGAGGGCTTTGAAGTGCGATTTCATCGCGATACTTCGCAAGTACTCAATTCTGATGGCGTTGTGGTTTGTAAGATCTTTAGAGTTGGGAGAGTTTTTGGAGCTGATTTTTCAGAGTCATCTGGTTCTTCTCATTGTCTTGTTGCATATTCTACTTCTGAGCTTTGGAAGTGGCATAGGAGACTAGGGCATATGAGCTTTGAGTTGCTCGCTCGTCTGAGTGCCCTAGGTCTGATCCGAGGATTGCCCAAGCTCAAGTTTGAGAAGAATTTAGTTTGCGCTCCTTGTCGACATGGAAAAATGATCGCCGCTTCGCATTCGCCAGTCACCACTGTGATGACTGAATAACCCGGAGAACTTCTCCACATGGACACTGTAGGTCCTTCTTGGGTTAGTTCTATAGGCGGCAAGTGGTATGTGCTTGTTATTGTCGATGATTTCTCTCGCTACTCTTGGGTCTTCTTTCTTGCCAGCAAGGATGAAGTGTTTTCACACTTTCGGAGCTTGGCTTTGAGACTTTTCACTGAACTCCCTGGTGCATTAAAATTCATTCGAAGTGATAATGGCACTGAGTTCAAGAACAATCTCTTTGTTGACTTTTGCATGGAGCATGGCATAGAACATCAATTCTCTGCTCCGCGGGTTCCTCAACAGAACGGTGTCATTGAGAGGAAGAACCGCACTTTGGTTGAGATGGCTAGGACGATGCTCGATGAGCATTGGACTCCTAGAAAATTCTGGGCTGAGGCCATGAACACTGCTTGTTACATCTCAAACCGAATCTTCTTGCGCTCAATTTTGAATTTGACATCTTATGAGCTACGTTTTGGGAGACAGCCCAAGGTTACTCATCTTCGAGTTTTTGGCTGTCGTTGCTTTATCCTAAAACGTGGTAATTTGGACAAATTTGAGTCGTGATCTTCCGACGGGATCTTTTTGGGTTACACTACACATGGTCATTCTTATCGTGTTTATAATTTGGAAACTAACACTGTCATCGAGTCATGTGATGTGACTTTTGATGAATCAACCCCCTCTGTTAGTTCTGCATTTGAACAGGCAAATGAACACGACATGGAATAGACCATCTTCGAAGAAGAAGATCCCGGAGATTTCGAGGATGAACCCCTACTACCCTCGACATCAACCCCCGAAGCCGACCCCGCTTCGACCACTTCGGCACTAGGTCCCAAAGCAACTACCTCGACATCGGTCATCTTGGACCACTCCAATGCACAAGTTGAGGGGGAGACTGCATCTCGTCGCGAGGCTCCACATCATGTTCAAAGGATGCACACTCCCGAGCAGATCATTAGTGAGCTTGATCAAAGGGTAACACGTTCACATGCTCATTTCACTAATTCTGCTTTTGTTGCTTCTTTCGAGCCCTTAGATGTTAGTCATGCACTTTCTGATTCTAGTTGGATCAATGCCATGCATGAAGAACTTGAAAATTTTGAGAGAAACCAAGTCTGGACTTTAGTTGATCCTCCACCAAACGTTCATTTTATTGGAACAAAATGGATTTTCAAAAACAAACAAGGGGAGGATGGGACAATAGTTAGAAACAAGGCTAGACTTGTAGCTCAGGGTTATTCTCAATTAGAAGGGATTGATTTTACTGAAACTTTTGCACCTGTTGCTCGCCTTGAGGCCATTAGGATTTTGCTTGCCTTTGCGACATCCCGGGGATTCAAACTCTATCAAATGGATGTCAAAAGTGCTTTTCTTAATGGTTTCATAGGTGAAGATGTTTATGTAAAACAACCCCTGGTTTTGAAAACCCCAAATACCCACATAAAGTCCTTAAACTTCATAAGGCTCTTTATGGACTCAAGCAGGCCCCTCGGGCATAGTATGACAGACTTAAGTCTTTTCTGCTTGAGCGGGGGTATTTGATGGACTCTGTTGATAAAACCCTGTTTACTCTCAAGCATGGCAAATATTTCCTCCTAGTTCAGATTTATGTGGATGATATCATCTTTGGTGGCTCTTCTCATGCTTTGGTTGCCGAGTTTGCAGATGCCATGAGCAGGGAATTCGAGATGTCCATGATGGGCGAGCTTACATTTTTCCTTGGGTTGCAAATCAAGCAAGGCAAACAAGGTACTTTTGTCCATCAGACAAAGTACACCAAGGACCTGCTCAAGAAATTCGACATGGCCGATGCGAAGCCCCTCGCCACTCCAATGGCTACATCTGTAGCATTGGATCCTGACGAAGATGGAGAAGCCGTAGATCAGAAGAAGTTCCGAAGCATGATCGGCTCCCTCCTCTACTTGACTGCTACGAGGCTGGACATACACTTCGCAGTGTGTCTGTGCGCTCGTTTTCAGGCTTCACCACGAGCTTCGCACCACCAAGCGGTAAAACGCATTCTAAGGTATCTCAAACATACCCTTGAGTTCGGCATATGGTATTCAGCGTCTTCCTCTTTATGTCTTCGAGGTTATTCCGATGCGGATTTTGCTGGGTGTAGGATTGATAGAAAGAGTACCTCTGATACTTGTCATTTTCTAGGTACATCACTGGTTTGCTGGTCTTCCCGCAAACAGTCTAGTGTTGCACAATCGACGGCTGAGGCCGAATATGTTGCTGCAGCTAGCTGTTGCTCTCAGATTTTGTGGATGGCTTCCACTTTGCGGGATTTCAGGTTAGATTATAAGAGTGTTCCAGTTTTCTGTGATAACACTAGTGCTATTTGTATTGCAAATAACCCGGTTCAGCACTCCAGAACCAAACACATTGATGTGCGATATCATTTTCTCAGAGATCACAATGAGAAGGGTGATATTGAACTTCAATATGTTGATACCCAACACCAGCTAGCCGATATTTTCATGAAACCCTCGATGCTTCTCGATTTGCCTACTTGCGTGGGGAACTTGGTATTTGTCACCCTTACGACATTTTGTGAGGGGGAGCTGTTTTTAATTAGCTATCTTTTCTCTGCCTGATAGCAAGACACTTTTCTTTGGATGCTAAACATTGCAACTTGAAAAATTGTTCTACATATTTATGGATATTCTTAAAATGATAAACAATCTGTTCATTTAATCAAAATTCAAAAATCCATGATTTACATGCTTCAAAGTAAAAAGATCCAGGTGGGTTTGTTTGTCGCACTACTCTATTCTAGACTGCTTACCATTGCACATTGGTCTGAACTGAAATAGTGTAGTGTCTGCCAAAATCATTGCCTTAAGCTTCTGATGGCTTTCATGCCTAGGCTTGGCCTGATTGAAAAGTATAAGGTGGACAAACAAATAACCCCTGGCATTATGAAAAGAACAACAAAATTCATCTGATTATCAAGTTTGCTTTTAAATGCTCCACTTGAACTGGACTTGTCTTGCTAGAGTAGAAATTGATTGGCTTTGCACAATCCATGCTTTTACTTGTCTAGTTACCTTGATTGAGTGGTGATGCTTTTCTTTCAAACTGATAAAATCACATGCTGTCATCATGTTTTTAGAGAATGTTAAATTGAGCTGAGCACATGAAAAATTGGTATTAATGTTGGCATATTTTTGCTTTGTATGTCTTTGCAATTCTGCTCATTTCCAAGCAATGCATCTTTTACATGCTCCTTGATGCTTGCATTGCCAAAGGGGGAGAAATTTTTGAGTTCTCTATTGCAAGGTGTACAATTAAATTACTCAGGGGGAGTTTTTATCTTGCAAAAGGGGAGATTTGCCGAAGGGGCTTTTACTCTGTTGAAAAGGGGGAGGAGAATTCTTTTGTCAAGTGACATGATTTGGCTCGTTTCTGAGTTTTTATGGTCACTTGTGTGCTGAAATTCTTTAAATTTTCTTGAACTTGATTTTGGTTGTCAATGCACTCATCAAGGGGGAGATTGAGAAACCAAGGGTTGGTTTTGGAGTCTGTGATGAGTGATTGACTATGTTTAACCTCTGATTCGAAGGGGTATCTCCGAAGAGGTTCAGAGGTTGGATCTCCGAAGGTGTTCTGAGGTTGCTTTGGTTGCTGCAGCTGTTGCAGCGGAGTGTGCCTGTCGGAGGGGTCCGACAGTACACGATGACTGGGTTTGTACCGAAGGTCTCGGTACTTTGGGCGGTACACCGGAGTGTGTGCTGAAGGTTGTTTACCCGGAGAGGTCTCTGGAGTACTGGATACACTTGTCTGCTTGTCTGTGGTGCGCAGGGGACTTCGGAGGTGATGGACGGTTTGCGGCAGATGAACCTGGGTCAAGCGGGAGGCTTGATGCCAGTGGAGCGAGGAGCTCCGTCACGGTGGCTGCGAAGGTGTCTAGGTCGGACCTCGGGTCGAGGTGCACCAGGAGAAGGTAGTAAGTGCAGAGTGTGGCTCCGGGTGAAGGTACTCCGAGACAAAGTCCTCGGAGGCGAGGCACTTCGAAGGGTACTCCGGATGGAGTGACTTCGGAGTATGGTGGATCAAGTCCTCAACAGAGGCAAGGTGTTCGATGTGTGCTCCGGAGGGAGACACTCGAAGGTACCCGACGAAGGTCTCAAAAGTCGAGGCGCATCAAAGGCATGGTCCGGGTGAGGCTCATCGAGGAGTGTGCTCTGGGAGAGACACTGCGACGAAGTGCTCATGGAATGCTTCATGCGGAGGCCTTGGACGAAGGAGCGACTTCGAAGGGTGGTACTCCGAAGGTGGGGCTTCGGAGTGAAGCAGGCTTCGGAGCGAGGCTAGCTCCGGAGCAAGGATGACTTGTGGTACTTCGGCCATGCATGGCTTCGGTACACGGACTGACGGAGTTCGAGCTGGGAGTAGCTGCGAAGCCGTGGTGGTCCACTCCGGAGGTGGTGGTGTGAAGGCCCAAGGGCTTTGACGGCTTCGGCTCAAAACCGTCACTGTATCGGAGGCTAACTTCGGTGAAGCGAAGGTCGTCAGGCTCAAGACTTCTCACCGAAGCTACCGCACCCCTCACGTGCGAAGGAGGGCTTCAGAAAAGTCAAAGACTGCAAAGGCTGACATTGTCTGCTCTGCAAAAAACTGACGCTGTCCCCTCTGCAAAGCTGACAGAGAAGCCTCCAGAATAAAGTTGACTACCTTTTGTACCCCTCTGTTCTGTAGAGACAAAACCAATGTAAACCCTAGGGGTAAAGTAGTCAATTCACTTGGGTGAATAGTGGCTATAAATATGGGGGCTTGGTAGGTAACATTTAACACTTTGAGCATTTACTGTTGAGCTCCTGTACTAGCCACCACACTTTGTATTCATCCTGTGAGTTCATTTATTGTGTTCCTTGTTCAAGCAGCGAAGCCCTGCTTCTGTGTTGTGGTTCTGCTTGAGCTTGTTTGCATACCTCACTAGTAGTAGTGCACTGAAGCTTGTCTAGGCGAAGTGTGTTTTGTGCGAAGTGTGCTTTTCAGTGTGCGTTCGCTCTGTGTAACAGGAGGCTAGGCCTCGCCGCTTACTAGCGAAGCCCTGATCGAAGTCCGTGTTCCTTATCGTGTCTAAGCTCCTAGCGAAGTCTATTAGTGTGCGTTTAGACCTTCGGTGTACGAAGCCCAGCACCAGTTGCTGCTGCTAAGTACTTGGTCGAAGTCCTCAGAGGGTAGTCCACTCTTGCGAAGGGTGAAGTGCGAAGCCTGCTCGAAGCACCCTATGTGCGGAGCCTGCACTGACTTAGCAGAGTTGGTTTTTCGGTTTGAGTGGAGCGAAGTCTTCTTGACTTCGAACTTTTGCTCCCTTGCAAAGTCTGTGTTCGGAGCTAGAAATTACCTCCTAACCAGAACTTCGAAGGTTGTGTTCGAAGCCTGTTCCGCAGAAGACAGAATTAAAAACAGAAGGCTGGTTTTAGCCTGAAATTTTAAAAGCTCCCATTCACCCCCCCTCTGGTCGCTGTTTCCGGTCCAACAGTCACGGAAGGTCCCATCCCTTGAGGCCTATGTGATGAGGACATCACTTCACATGATACACACACAGAGCCTCCACCTACAATTCAATTACAAGGACCAATCACACGCGCCCGTGCCCGTCGCTTGAACCAAGAGGTTAATTCTTTCCTTAGCGACTATGTTAATATTTGTTTGGATGGGATGCTAGTGAATACTAGTGATATTTTGTTGCTTAGGAACATGGGAGATGGAATAGGAGAGTTGGGGTTGAAGACGGAGTCGCACGGATAATTTGAAGTCAAGAATTCGCTGGTTCAGACTACATCAACCACCATGAACTAAAATGGGCGTAACTTCCTCATACGAAGTACGATTGGCGCGTTCTTAGACTTTTTGGAACGCTAAGGAGAAGAATGATCTTTTGGCATTGGTTTCGCCTTATTTGGAGTCTCGAGTCGTCCTATGTGACTAAAACAGTCCCGCATGATAGAATTGGGCCGAGTTGGACCTTGTACTGAGTTGGAGGCCGTGTTGGCCCATAGTCCGAGTCGTGTGCGCCTCCTACAGGATGCCCACGCCCTATATACTCACGACAGCCATAATTAGGGTTAGGTTTTGCTTTGTTTGCATCTACAATCGTGTGTTTAGATCCCGCTCTTGCATCGGACCGATTGGCTGTTGCAACGGCGTTTGTGAAACCTCACCTCATCATAGTTCATCTGTGATTTGGCATTCGACTCGTGTTCTTCCTGTTCTTGCTTGTGTTCTTGGATTCGCTTGTAGGAACTAGCCTTCGTGGTGAGGTCAATCGCGCCCTGCGTGGTTGATAATCGACGGAGACGGTGGTGAAGCGATTGTAAGGTTTTGATCCGCCGGACCGGAGCCTTGGATCGTCAACGTCGAGATTCTCCACCAATCCAAGTTATCCTTACCTAGCAGAAGATCGGGACCAATCCCCCTATTAGTTGGTATCAGATTTCAGGTTTCCCGTTAGGTAATCTCGATCTTCTTTTATTTTTACCTAGAGTCCAGAAAACCCTCACAAAAAAATCCCCACCGAGAACCCCTTTGTGCCTTGCGATTTTAATTCCAGTTTTAGCTTTGTTGAGTTTGTGTTCTTGGTCGAGTCTTGTTGCTGGTTTAGTCATCCCTTTGTGTCGTTTGAGTAGTAGTTATCTTGTGTCTCAAAAAAATTACCCCACCCGAAACCCCCCTCCACAACCCTAGTCGGTTTCCACTTGGTTTCCTACTCGGTTTTCCACATCGAGTCCTTGTGACCCCCTTTCGGTAAAACAAGCATAACTTTTCGCTCGTTTGTCAGAAAAATCTGAAATTTTTTGAGCATCTTCTTCTCCCAACTGGGAACCGACCCAAACTAGGCTTAGCCCTGTTTTGGTTTCATCAGAATTGCCAAAAAAATCAGTAAGATAAAGAAAAAATTTGGTCAAAGTTTTTGCACGCCGTTCAGAGAACTTGTTGAATTCCTGTGAACCACATCCCACCTCAGTTGCAGGTGCCAATTTTTGTGGTTGAATTTCTTGTCATCCTTGTTCAAAAAAAATATAGTGAAAAAAACGAGAAGAAGCAAAAGAGAGCCAGTCCTATCGTTTGCTACCTTGTTCTGCCTTCCACTTGAGTTTGGGCACATAGTTTCCCTCTATTGCTTGAATTTCACCTTGGGAGCACTTAGACCAGCAACTTTGACGAGTACTAGGGAACACTTATTGAACTTGGTTTAACTGTTATTATTGTCGCTATTCCTTGCTACTTACTTTGCCTTCCAAGCTACTCCTTCTCTTGGTAAGGACAGGTTCACATCTTGCAATCGCCCACCACCCTCCACTTGGTTCTTCACCTGTAGGCCGGTCACCTCACTGCGGCATGGTAAGAACACTTGCAAGCGTGGGTAAGGCACTTGACGGATTGCTTCCACCAAACACCCACCACCCCACCTAGTTGCTTTCCATAATGATTATTCTTTGTTGTTTTGTCTTTTCACTAACATGGCAGATAACAACGGTACCCCTCCATCCGATTTTAATGACCGTGTCTCACGACGTGCTATACTGGAGTCTCAGCGGCAGACCCAACACTCCATCGAACGTCTCGCGCGTACTGTGGCTGACCTAGTGGACCAGATGACTGCCCTGGAGACACGCTTGCCTGCTGCACAAGCCGACGACGACCATGTTGAGGAGGAAGACGACCATGTTGAGGAGGAAGACGACCTATCCGATGCCGGGAACAATGACATTGACCCTGGCGAGGCTGCACGTCATCGCTTTTAGTTAAATTGTCAAGGTATGGGTGGCCACCGCAACCACCATCCACGAGGTATCAATGACAACCGCGGGAACAATGATCCCTACTGCAAGGTAAAATTTTCAGTACCTCATTTTGCTGGCACCTATGATCCAGATGCATATTTAGATTGGGAGATGTCAGTCGAACAAAAATTTAATGCTCACATGGTTCCTGCTATCCACCGCGTGCGCTTAGCTACTAGTGACATCACTGGATATGCTCTTCTTTGGTGGACTAAAATAGTTCAGGTTGGCAATGAACCACAAAATTGGGGTATGTTAAAACGGCAAATGCGTGGTAGATGGGTTCCTCCTTCATATAAACGTGATTTGAGAAAAAAATTGCAGCGCCTAAACCAAGGAAATAAATCGGTAGAGGAGTATTATCAGGAGCTGCAAATAGGTTGCATGCATGCTGAAATTGAGGAGGACAATGAGGATAAAATGGACCGTTTTTATGGTGGTTTAAGACGTGAAATTCAGGATATCATTGATTATAAAGAATACAATACTATCACTCATCTTTTCCACCTTGCTATACTTGCAGAAAAAGAATTGCAGGGTCGCCAACAACCACAACGCAACATAAGGACCAACATTGGTGGTGCCACTTCACGCTCAAGTGGGCAGCAACAGCGACCACCACCTCCTTCTCGACCGGCGGTTACATCAGCACCTTCCGCATCTACAGCCCAGGCTGAGAGCTGCAAAGCCGCAGCATCCAAGGCGCCAGCCAAGCCCACCTCCTCGGTGGCCTCTACTACACGTTCTGCAGCGATCCAGTGTCACCGATGCAAAGGATTCGGCCATGTTATGAAGGACTGCCCTAGTCAACGGGCTTATATTGCTACGGAAGATGGTGGCTATGTAAGTGCTAGTGATGTTGAAGATGAATATGCACTTGCTGCTAACATTGCAGGAGATTACGATGCTTCCGACGATGACGCTGTTTTTGCACCGGATGCCTCTGCCAACCATAAAGCACTTATTATACAACGTGTTTTGAGCACTCACATGGAGCAAGACGACCGGGTACAACGGAACAATCTATTTCAGACCTTCTTCATCATCAATGACCGCCGTGTACGTGTCATCATCGACAACGGTAGTTGAAACAATTTGGTGAGCCACGACATGGTAACTAAGCTTCAACTTCCCACACGTGCGCATCTACACCCTTACCACGTGCAATGGTTCAACAATAGTGGTAATGTCAAGGTAACACAAACTGCTCACATCAGATTTTCCATTGGTACATACTTCGGAGTTGCTGATTTTGATGTAGTACCAATAAAAGCATGTTCTCTATTACTTGGTAGACCTTGGGAGTATGATACTGATACTACACACGATGGTAGGAGCAATAAGTACACATTTATGTATAAAGGAAAGAAAGTTACTTTGCTTCCTATGACTCCTGTTGAAATTGTGAAATTTGAACAAGAAAAACATGCTAAAGACGCACAAACGAGCAAACAACCTTGTGAAAATCAACAAGTAGCTAAGACGCTTTTGAGGCAACAGAAATATAAAGTTTCTTCTCCTTCTTCATCACAAGTTATTAATCTGAAAGGACGTGTCATGCTTGCAACTAAAACTGGCCTTGCTGAAATTTGTGATGATACTCCCATGATATATGGCTTGATTTGCATGAACGTGCTGTTTTCACTTGCAAACATTCCTAACTCTATTCCCGTTGCAGTCACGGACCTTTTGCAGGAGTTTAACGATGTTTTTCCTACTGAGATACCACCCGGGCTGCCACTGATACGCTGCATCGAGCACCAAATTGATTTGATTCCGGGAGCGTCTCTTCCTAATCGTGCAGCGTACCGTACCAATCCGGAGGAGACAAAAGAAATTCAGCGCCAAGCACATGACCTTCTTGATCATGGGTACGTCCATGAAAGCCTTAGTCCTTGTGCAGTACCCATTCTTTTGGTGCCTAGGAAAGATGGTAGTTGGTGCATGTGTGTTGATTGTCGTGCTATTAATAATATCACCATTCGATATTGACACCCTATTCCTAGATTGGATGACATGCTTGATGAGCTTAGTGGTTCCATTATCTTTACTAAGATCGATCTCCGTAGTGGCTACCACCAAATTCGCATGAAACTAGGTGATGAATGGAAAACTGCTTTTAAAACAAAGTTTGGATTATATGAGTGGCTTGTCATGCCTTTTGGACTTACTAATGCACCTAATACCTTCATGCACTTGATGAATGAAGTCCTACGGCCCTTTATAGGACGCTTTGTGGTAGTATACTTTGATGATATCTTGATTTACAGCAAGTCTCCCACTGAACATATTGAACACCCACGTGCTGTTTTTTCTGTCCAACGTGAGGCTAGATTGTTTGGTAACCTTGAGAAGTGCACGTTTTGCACGGATCGAGTTGTGTTTCTTGGATATGTTGTCACTTCACAGGGCATTGAGGTTGACGCGGCGAAGGTAGAAGCAATCAACAGCTGGCCGCAACCTCAAACTATCACACAGGTACGTAGTTTTCTTGGTCTTGCAGGTTTCTACCGGTGTTTTGTGAAAGATTTCAGCACCATAGCTGGTCCTTTGAATGAGTTGACCAAGAAGGGAGTTACTTTTACTTGGGAACCAGCACAAGAACAAGCTTTTGCCACACTCAAGGATCGCCTTACACATGCACCTCTACTTCAGCTACCCGACTTCGGTAAGACTTTTGAGTTAGAATGTGATGCTAGTGGTTTTGGAATAGGAGGTGTGCTGCTACAAGGAGGTAAACCCGTGGCCTATTTTAGTTAGAAATTACATGGTCCACAGTTGACTTATTCTACCTATGATAAGGAATTATATGCCTTAGTGCGTGTGCTTGAAACTAGGCAACATTACCTTTTGTCTAAGAAGTTTATTATTCATTCGGATCATGAATCATTGAAGCATATACGTAGTCAAGCAAATCTGAATAAACGACATGCTAAATGGGTAGAATTTATTGAGACTTTTCCATATATCATTAAGCATAAGAAAGGGAAAGATAATGTGATTGCCGATACTTTATCTAGACGTTATACATTGCTTTCTCAACTTGATTATAAGATCTTTGGTTTAGAAACATTGAAGGACATGTATGCTACTGATTTGGACTTCAAATATGCTTTTGCAAATTGTACATATGACCGTGCTTGTAACAAATATGTGCTGAATAATGGATATCTTTTTCGTGCTAACAAGTTATGTGTGTCGGCTAGCTCTCTTCGCTTGTTGTTATTGCAGGAAGCACATGGTGGTGGTTTGATGGGTCATTTTGGATCAAAGAAAACTGAAGATGTGCTGTCCACACACTTCTATTGGCCTAGGATGAGACGAGATGTTGAGCGCTACGTGGCACGATGCACTACTTGCAATAAAGCTAAGTCCCGTCTAAACCCACATGGTCTTTATATGCCTCTGCCTGTTCCTAGTGTACCTTGGGAGGATATTTCTATGGATTTTGTGTTAGGATTACCTAGAACTAAGAGGGGGAGGGATAGTATTTTTGTGGTGGTAGATCGGTTCTCTAAAATGACGCATTTTATACCTTGTCACAAGAGCGATGACGCTACCAATGTTGCTGATTTGTTTTTTAGAGAGGTCGTACGCTTGCATGGAGTTCCCAATACCATCATTTCAGATCGTGATGCTAAATTCTTAAATCATTTTTGGAGGACGTTGTGGCATAAGTTGGGGATGAAGCTGCTATTTTCTACTACTTGTCACCCACAAACGGATGGGCAAACGGAGGTCGTCAACCGTACATTGTCTACCATGTTGAGGGTTGTTTTGAAGACCAACTTGAAGCTCTGAGAAGAGTGTCTACCTCATATTGAGTTTGCATATAATAGGTCAGTACACTCCACTACTAAGGTAAGTCCGTTTCAAGTGGTCTATGGCTTTAATCCGCGTGCTCCTATTGATTTGCTACCATTGCCACAATCTGAAAAATTGAATTTTGATGCTACTACACGTGCTGAATTATTGCTTAAGATGCATGAAACCACTAAAGTAAACATAGAGAAAATGAATGAGAAATATCGTGCTTATGGTAGTAAGGGTAGAAAAGAGATAACATTTGAACCGGATGATCTTGTTTGGTTGCACTTGCGCAAGGATCGTTTTCCTGATTTGAGAAAGTCTAAATTGATGCCCCATGCTGATGGTCCTTTCCATGTGCTTGAGAAGATACGTGATAATGCATATAAACTTGAGTTGCCTGCAGCTTTTGGGGTTAGTCCCACATTTAACATTTCAGATTTAAAGCCCTATTTGGGAGATGATGATGAGCTTGAGTCGAGGACGACTCTAATTCAAGAGGGGGAGGATGATGAGGACATCACTTCACATGGTACACACATGGAGCCTCCACATACAATTCAATTACAAGGATCAATCACACGCGCCCGTGCCCGTCGCTTGAACCATGAGGTTAATTCTTTCCTTAGCAACTATGTTAATATTTGTTTGGATGGGATGCTACTGAATACTAATTATATTTTGTTGCTTAGGAACATGGGAGATGGAATAGGAGAGTTGGGGTTGAATACGGAGTCGCACGTATGATTTGAAGTCAAGAATTCGCTGGTTCGGACTACATCAACCACCATGAACCAAAATGAGCGTAACTTCCTCATACGAAGTACGATTGGTGCGTTCTTGGACTTTTTGGAAAGCTAAGGAGAAGAAAGATCTTTTGGCATTGGTTTCGCCTCATTTGGAGTCTCGAGTCATCCTATGTGACTAAAACAGTCCTGCATGACAGAATTGGGCCGAGTTGGACCTTGTACTGAGTTGGAAGAACCCATCCAATCCAATCCAAGTTATCCTTACCTAGCAGAAGATTGGGGCCAATCCCCCTATTACTATGGCTATAATTATTGAAAGACTCACATGCATGCCTATCTATTGAGCGAGGGCTCGAACACATGGGACATGTGTGTTCATGCCTCTTTTTCTGTGCGTCCTCCTGCTGAGCGAACTACTACTATTTTAGTCGTCCAACATGAGAACAATAACAAGGCAGTGAACATACCATTTTCTGGTCTTGGTTCTTCTGAGTTTGAGCATGTGAGCTATCTCGACACAAATCGAGAGATTTGGGCTACCCTCGAGGCACACCATAAGGGGACAACTAAGGTCAAGGCTCGACTCTACTAGACATACCTGTGTGAATATGAAAATTTCACACAAAAGTCGGGTGAGACTGCTGAAGCCTTGTTTGTTTGCTTTCAATCGATCATTTAACAAGCTTCGAGCCAACAAAGCCGAACAGAATCAACTTGTCTCAGACTATGAACATGCGCTGAATGTTCTTCATACCTTGGATCCTAAGGTCTGGGAGATCAAAGTATCTTTGATTATTGAGAGTTATTCTTATGATACCTTGACTATCACAAAGCTTTTTAGTAAGCTCAAGGACTCATAGGTTGATATCTAGTTGAGATCAAATATCACTGATTTTGGTTCCAAAAGTCTAGCCCTTGCGACTACTACTGATGCCTCTTCCTTGAGTTGTGCTTTGTCCTCTTTGATGTCTATTACTAAGGATTATCTAGATTTGCTAGGAGATAATTATTTGTGCTTGTGTTAACAATCGTGTTCATCATGTTTATGATAGAAGGATGATTAAATGATATGGCACAAAACCTGGTTGCTTTGAGTGTGGTGATCTAGGTCATTTCATCGCTGACTGCCCCAAGTAGAACGACTACAAGAAGAACATTGGCGGTGACTCCTACGACTTCAGCAAGCAAAACGGGTCCGACAAGAACACCTTCACCAAGGGCAATCCTAAGTCGAAGTTCTTCCAAAAGGCCTTGAAGGACTATCGACATGATAATTGAAGGCGAGACAAAGCCTTCTTCACCAAGATTGAAGAGAAGTTTGGCAGCCGATCATCCTCTTCTTCCTCTTCATCGAGCTCAATTGATGAAGAGATCATCGACAAGAAAGGGAAGAAGAATATCACAAATGATCCTGTTGGTCTCTGCTTCATGGATTTAGAGGACAAACTGAAGATTCGGACTCAGCACAACCGAAGATCCTGCAAGAGCTTCTGCACAATGACTCTTAAGGATGAATATGAAAAGAGTTACTCTGACAACTCCGACGATGACAATGTGAAGGTATATCCCTATGAGCTTGAGGTTTGTGAATTACTAGAAGGGAATAGTCATGAGTTGAAGTATCGGGATAAGTTGCTTAGAAAAGCTATGAAGAAGTTAGATGAGTTGACCAGTGAGCTTACTATGGCTAATAGAAAGATCGAGAGTCTATCTTCTTCTCCTTGCTTGCTTGAGGGTGGTGAGTGCTCGTCCTATGAGGTGTTGTTTGGTGACCTGACTTATTTGAAGTCCAAGTACACATAGAGGGTGGATGAGAGAGACACTTTGGCCATTGATCTTGAAAATGCTCAACTAGAGTTATCAAATGCTCAAGCCTTAGTTGTCATGTCCTACGGAGACTGCACATCCTCGTTAGTTGGACTATCTAAGCTAAAACTCAAGAGGGATGAGCAGTTGAGAGAGATAGAGAGCCTTAGATCCAGTTTGGTGTAGACCCAACATGAGCGTGAGACCTTGTCAGTTCCTCCCACTGTTTGTGAGGATTGTCTGTCTCTGAGAGCTAATCTGAGGAAGCTTGAGAAGTCTGCCCATGTGAATAGAGAGTGTGAGGTTTGCCTGACTCAAGTAGAGGTGCTAGCCTCTTTGAGAGAGAATCTAGCTGATGCTGAGAATGAAAACTCTTACCTCCGTCAAATCCTGAGTTGGATAAGCACAAGAGAGCCTCAATTGGGTATGATGATCCAACAGTTCAAGATGGAGGATGGATTCAGCATTGGGTACACCTACACCAAGGCTAATTTTGAGAGTGCTATGAGTAGGACAGTGGAGTGGAGTAAGATGACCCTAGAGGAGAGATATCTCAATACCCACACCATTAAGTCTTTCCAGACTAGTGAGCCCAAGGATGGTGTTTTCTAAGAAAAACCTAAAGCTCCACCCAAGAAACCTGTCTCGATACCCAATCCCAAGAACCTCCACACTTCTCTTGACTCTCTTCCATGACTAGGGGTGGAAAATACACCCGGTGGGGTTAGGGAACCACTTGGGACCCACCCTACAAGGCCAGGGTCAGGTTCATTTTTTCACCCGCGGGTTCATCGGGTTGAGGCCCCACATAAAGTCAGGTTTGGGTTGGTTATTTGACTCACAGGTCACCGGCCTAGTAAGTAAAAAGCCCAATATATATATATATATATATATATATATATATATTGGCCCAATGTAAGATGATACAAAAACCTCTAGCTTTAATATCGATGGAATTTGCTTGTTGGAATGTTGGAAAATGTAAACAAGATAATTTATGATGATGTTTGGTTTGAATTTTGCTATATTTGTGATTTATTAATTATATCATTTGTGTACTTTGAAATTTGAAAATGGGTCCATGGGGACCCGGCGAGTCCAGGTTCAGATGAAAAAATTCACCCGCAGGGATAACGGGCTGAGTCCTATCGGGTTCAGGTGCGGGTCTAGTATTAACCAACCCGGTGAGGAGCCATGCTGAATAGCGTGGGTCTCATGGCTCCAGATGTGATGAGTCATTGTCAACGATAGTCAAAGAGGACAGAAGAAGAGAGGAGATCTACTACGTCATGGGCCGCATGTGACTCAGATACACGAGAAGCAAGCGACTGTCGGGCAGAGGGGCCGCGAAGTCGGGCTGGCCTAATCCGGGTACATGGGCTAGGAGCAGCAGAAGACCCACTGAGCTGTTGACCAGGATTGACTCAGGTACATGGGCGGTGAGCGATTGCCGGACTAAGAGAGCTACGGAGTCGGGCCGGCCCAATCCGGGTACCTGGTGAGAAGTCGGTGGAGGCTTTGTCAGTTTCGGCGCAAAACTGACGACCGCTGATCTTGTATCGGACTGTCCAGAAGAGAAGCCGTAGTTGCTACGAAAGCTTAGCTTCTGGATAAGTCATCTGGAAATAGGAGTTTACTATTTTGTCCCTAGGCCCACAGTCAGTCAGTCGAGTCTGTAAAAATATCGTAAGGGCCCCAATCCCTAGGGTTAGGTCACCCTTTTGCTGAACTCATTTTTTAATCAATTCCTTGGGTCATTCCTCTCTTGTTCCCTGCGTTCTCTCTGCTCCTGTTCATGTGCGCCGCCAGAAGTTTTAATACTGCCATTCCTTCTGTTCTTCACGTTGCAGTGAGATTCTATTATCTGTTCGTGTCTTTTGCTGTGCTGTGATTTTTGATGGATCTGAAGCTTTGTTTTTCGTGCCCCTATTGATTATTCTTGAGATCAGGCTTTGTCTCTGCTGGTTTTTGTTCTATGGGCTGAGAAGTACTAGTTCTACTAGCTTGTTCCTGTTGCAAGTAGTACTAGTTCCCTGTAGCTACATTGCGCTATTGTTCTAGCTGTTGCTTTTCCTGCGTAGCCTTTTTGATCGAGTAGACAGGACCAAGTCCTTTCTCTAGCTGTTTCTGGTGAAGCCCCCTTCTCTGTTCGAAGTCCCTCATCTCTGTGAGGCAGGCTTTGACCTGACATCTTCGAAGGCTTCGCTAGAAGTTTTGACTCCGAACTTGAGCGTTAAATCCTGCTTCGAAGTATGCTCTGTTCTAAGGTTTTGTTCTAGCATACTTCGGCACTGTTGCGAAGCATACTTCGACAAGCTTCGAAGTTAGCTTCGAAGCATGTCTCTTAGGTAGACTTTGCTCGAAGTGTGTTTTTCTGAGATTCTTCTGCTGCTGTCCTTTTCGAGGGTCACAGTTTGTGGGTTCGGAGCTTGTCATTCGGAGTTAGTCATTGGTTTGAAGGTGACCACATTTGTAATCATACCTCGATCAAGCTAGCTCCGGAGGTAGAGTGTAGGCTTCGATTTAGTCTTGCTGCCGTGTGTCGGGCTTCGCTTCTCGTTCGAAGATTGCTTTTCTGTGAACTTTGTTCGAAGCTTTCTGATCGAAGTCTAGGCTTCGAAGTACTTTGTTCGAAGCAGGCTTTGATACATTCATACTTCGCTTCGAAGCATACTTCGCTCTCTGCTACACTCGAACTAGGATAGATTCTACAAACCTTCGGCACTTCAATGACAACCTTCGCTAGACTTTGACAAAGAACTCCGAAGCAGGCTTCGACACAGCGAAGAAGGCTTTGCCAAGTTACTAACCGGAGACAAATTTGAACATTAACTTCTCATCCCATTCCATGTGTACTTAGATTATTTTTATTGAGAAGTTTGATCTGCCATGTCTTGAATATTTTGTTTATCTGCCTATTAGTATTGTTTTGGTGTTTCTCTATTTTTTGACACCGGTTGTTTCTAGGCTAGATATTTTTAGACTTAGGCTTTCTGTTCACACTTTGCTGCTTAGTCTTTTGAGGTGCGCTGGGTATTGGGAGCAGGCCATAGATTCGAAAGAATTTTTAGGCGCCCATTCACCCCCCTCTGGTCGCTACTTTTGGTCCTACAAGTGGTATCAGAGCCTGGTTAGGGTTTTTCCATACCTTAACCGGTTCTAAACCCCAGTAGTGATCATGACGTCTCCTGGCAAAGTCCAGTCCTTGGAAGCTTATGGCTATAACTATTGGAAGACTCGCATGCGAGCCTATCTCATGAGCCAAGGCTCGGACATCTGGGACATTTGCGTTCACGCTATGGTTGTTATATTGCCAGTTGCTGAGCATGGTACTCCTGGTATCATTGCCCAGCATCTGAACAATAGTAAAGTTGTGAACATTTTGTTTTCTGGTTTAGGTCCCACTAAGTTTGAGCGTGTGAGCCATCTCTCCACTACGAGAGAGATCTGGGGTACCCTCAAGGCACACCATGAGGGGACAACCCAGGTCAAGGCTCGACTCTATCAGACCTACCGGCATGAATATGAGAATTTCACACAAAAGCCGGGTGAATCTGTTGAGGCTTTGTTTGGTCGTTTTCAATTGATCATAAACAAGCTTCGGGACAACAAGGCTGAGGGTGCTCAGTTAGTCTCAGATCACGAGCAGGCGCTCAAGGTTCTCCATACCTTGGACCCAAAGATCTGGGAGATCAAGGTATCCTCTATCATTGAGAGCACATCTTATGATACCTTGACAATTTCTGAGTTGTTTAGCAAGCTGAAGGCCACCGAGGTTGATATCCAGTTGAGATCAAATCTCACTGGCTCTGGATCAAAGTCTTTGGCCCTTGCTACACCTTCTGTTGATCCTTCTTCTGTGAGCAGTGCTAGGTTCTCTTTGATGTCTATCACTGAGGACCAGCTTGAGTCCTTGGGAGATGATTACTTGTGTCTATTTAACAACCGGGTGCGTCGTGTTTATGACAAAAGGATGTTCAAGAGACACGGCACAAAATCTGGGTTCTTTGAGTGTGGTGACCTAGGACACTTCATCGCTGACTGCCCCAAGCACAATGGACAGAAGAAGGGCACCGGTGGTGGCTTCCATGACTCCGGCAAGCACGACAGCTCTTCCTTCAACAAGGGCAAGCCAAAGACCAGATTCTTCAGAAAGGCCCTGAAGGACTACCGGCAAGAGAACAAGAAGCGCGACAAGGCCTTCTTCGCTGAGATGGAGAAGAGCTACTCCAAGCGGTCCACGTCTTCTTCCTCTTCATCGAGCTCAAGCGATGAGGAGATCGTCATCAGGAAGGGGAAGGACAAGGACGATCCGGCGGGTCTTTGCTTCATGGCTTTCAGGGACAGACCGAAGAGCCGCTCACATCAGCGCCGAAGATCCCGCAAGAGCTTATGCTCAATGGCTCTTGGGGATAAGGAAGAGAAGAGCTCCTCCGATGACTCCGACGACGACGACAACGAAAAGGTATCATCGTATGAACGCGAAATCATTGATTTACTTGAAAGAAATCGTCAGGAGTTAAAATATCGGGAAAAACTGCTTAGGGGAGCTAAGAAGAGGATAGATAAGTTAGAGAGTGAGCTTGCCGTGGCCAACGGCAGAATTGAGAGTCTATCTTCTTCCCCCTGCTTGGGTGATAGCAGTGAGTGCCCGAAGTGTGAGGTGCTTCTGTGTGACTTGTCGACTCTGAAGTCCAAGTACACAGAAAGGGTTGATGAGAGGGACGCTTTGGCCACTGATCTTGAAAGCGCTCAGCTGGAGCTGAAAGATGCTCAAGCCACTATCGTCGCACCCTGTGCTGATTGCCCATCTCATCTAGCTGTCTTAGCTGAGCTGAATGCCAAGGGTGATGAGCATTTGGGGGATTTGGAGAGAGTGAGAGCTGAGCTGGCGCAGACTAGGCTAGAGCTTGAGACACTGTCAGTTCCACCCAATGTTTGTGAGAACTGTTTGTCTCTTAGAATGGAGTTAATTAAGCTAAAAGCTGAGAAGACTGTCCAGGTAGATAGCGAGTGTGAAACCTGCTTGTCTCAGGTGGAGGTTCTAGCTTCCTTGAGAGAGGAGCTAACTGATTCTCAGAATGAGAATTTTTACCTTCGTTCTATCCTGAGTTGGATCAGTGCCCGAGAGCCACAGCTCGGCATGATGATCCAGCAGTTTAAGAGGCAGGATGGGTTTGGGGTAGGTTACACCTACACCAAGGCTGACTTTGAGAGTGCCATTAGCCGGGCAATGGAGTGGAGTAATATGACTCCTAAGTAGAGATACCCCAAGACTCAATCCACTGAGTCTTCACTGGCTAGTCAACCCAAGGATGGAGTGATCCATGAACAACCCAAAGCTCCACCCAAGAAGCCCATCTGGGTTCCAAAGCCCAAACACCTCCACACTTCTCTTGACTCTCTTCCTGGACCCTCTCAACCCAAGAAGACGACACCCAACACCACTAATCCCAAGAATCCCAAGCCTCAACCACATCCCAAGAAGCCCACCTACCATTGTGAGTATTGTCAAAGAGAAGGGCATCTTGCGGAGTTTTGCTTCAGGAGGAAGCGGGTTGAGAGAGCAGAACGTGCTCATGGTGGTCAGGAGCAGTTCTACCAGCAGGGTGGTAGACTGCGTGTTCCTCGACGCGGGGAGAGGATGGAGGCCAGGACGCATCGTGTAGGTGGTGGTAGAGGAGACAACTTTCATGCCCGTGCTCCAGTTGGTGGTGTTCATTCCGGCAGAGCTCCGGGCCGTTTTGGCTATGGTCCTGGACCTCGTGGCCGAGGTTTTAGGCAGAACAGAGGACCGCGCTTTGAGCCACGTTTTGGTCCAAACTTTTCTGGTGATTTCTGCTTTCCGTCTTTTGAGTAGATGGCTCGACACTGGTTTAGCTCTTTCGCTAAACCTGGTGCCGGACCATTTGCTCCCCCTTACAACCATTGATTGTGCAGGATCGGGGACTGGAGGACGTTTGGATCATGGACTCAGGATGCTCTCGCCACATGACGGGACATCGCAGATGGTTCTCCAGTCTCACTCCCCCGAGCTCCAAAGAGTACATCACATTCGGGAACAGTGGACAAGGGAAAGTAAGTGGCGTCGGCTCAATTCGCATTTCAGACCATTTCTCTTTGAAGAATGTTGCCTTGGTTAAAAATTTGAACTTTAACTTGATTTCTGTCTCACAACTTCTTGAGGATGGTTTGGAAGTGCGTTTTAAGAAGGGCAATTCTTTTGTGTTTGATTCTAGAGGGTCTTTGATTTGCCAGATCTTACCATTCGGTAAAGTTTTTCGAATTGACTTCTCTAGTTCTTTATGCCCTTCTCGCTGTTTGATTGCTGGATCTTCTTTTGAGCTCTGGAAGTGGCATAGGAGGTTAGGTCATTTGAGTTTTGATCTGCTAGTCAGGTTGAGCTCTATGGACCTCATCCAAGGATTGCCCAAGCTTAAGATGGAGAAGGATCTAGTTTGTCACCCCTGTCGTCACGGGAAAATGGTTGCCGCTTCTCACTCACCTGTGACTCAGGTGATGACTTCGTATCCGGGTGAGCTGTTGCATTTGGACACTGTCGGTCCAACTCGGGTACGCTCAGTCGGTGGGAAGTGGTACGCGCTTGTCATTGTTGATGACTTTTCTCGATTCTCGTGGGTTTTCTTTTTGGAGTCTAGGGATGAGACTTTTCTTTTTGTTCATGACCTGATTTTGAAGCTGAAGAATGAGAACAATGGTCGAATGCGAGCAATTCGCTCTAACAATGGCTCTGAGTTCAAGAACTCTCAGTTCGTCAGCTTCTGTAATGATCAGGGTCTTGACCATTAGTTTTCTGCTCCTTACACTCCCCCACAGAATGGCGTTGTGGAACAAAAGAACCGCACGCTAGTCGAGATGGCCAGGACGATGCTCGATGAGCACAGGACTCCTAGGCGTTTTTGGGCTGAAGCCATGAACACGACTTGCTATCTGGCCAACCGCATTTTTCTTAGAGCTTACCTTGGTAAGACTTCATACGAGTTGCGGTTTGGCAGACAGCCCAAGGTGAGCCACTTGCGAGCGTTTGGCTGCAAGTGCTTTGTGCTCAAGAAGGGAGGGCATTTGGACAAGTTTGAGTCTCGTTGCTGGGACGGAGTTTTTCTTGGCTACACTTTACATTCTCGAGGTTTCCGTGTTTGGAACCTCGACTCCCAGTAGCTTGTTGAGACTTGTGAGGTTTCTTTTGATGAATCCTTGCCTTCTTTAACTCCTTCTTTTGAGATTTCTGGTGATGATAAGCTCAGAGAGTCCATCTTCGAGGAAGATGAGGATACTCCAGCTGCTGATGAGGGTGGGCCTTCTGCACCTCCTGCAGAGCACACACCTTCTGTGACTTCGACTAAGGATGAGGGCGGACCTCTGATCACTTCTTCCACTTCGATCGAGCCCCCTCAGTCGAGTCCAGAGGTGCCTGCTGCTGACTCCGGTGAGGTGAATCCAGATCACCAAGGATCCGAGCAGTTCAGCGTGATCACCCCTTAGAGCTCATCATTGGTGATTTGACTGAGAGAACTTTGCGTTCATCTGGTACCTCACTTGCTGTGTTTGCTGAATCTGCTTTTGTTGCTTCTTTTGAGCCCAGAGATGTTTCTCATGCTCTTTTTAATTGTAATTGGATTAATGCTATGCAAGAAGAGCTTGAGAATTTTGTCCGTAATCAGGTTTGGACACTAGTTGAGCCGCCACCAGGTTGCAACCCCATAGGCACCAAGTGGGTGTTCAAGAACAAGCAAGGTGAAGATGGGGTTGTGGTGCGCAATAAAGCTCGACTAGTTGCCCAGGGTTTTTGCCAGAAGGAAGGTATTGATTTTGAAGAAACCTTCGCTCCTGTTGCCCGTCTTGAGTCCATTCGCATTCTTTTAGCTTTTGCCGCTTCGAAGGGTTTTAAGCTTTTTCAAATGGACGTCAAGAGTGCTTTTCTGAACGGGTACATAGATGAGGAGGTTTATGTTAGGCAGCCCTTCGGTTTTGAGAACCCTAAGTTTCCTAGACATGTTTTTAAATTGCAAAAAGCTTTATACGGGTTGAAGCAAGCCCCTAGGGCTTGGTATGACCGGTTAAAGCAGTTTTTGTTGGGGAAGGGCTTTGTGATGGGTTCTGTGGATAAAACTCTTTTCTTGCTCAGAGATGCTTCAGATTTCTTAGTCGCTCAGATTTATGTGGACGATATTATTTTTGGCGGTACTTCTAGTGATCTTGTGTCCAAGTTTTCTGAGCAGATGCACAATGAGTTTGAGATGAGCCTCATGGGTGAGCTCAAGTACTTCTTAGGGCTCTAGATCAAGTAGACCAAGGACGGCACCTTCATCCACCAAGGTAAGTACACTCGAGACATGCTAAAGAAGTTCGACTTTTGTGGAGAGCTGAAGCCTCAGATGACCCCAATGGGAACATCTGGGGGCCTAGACAAGGACGAGAGCGGTGTCAAGGTCAACGAGAGAGAGTTTCGAGGGATGATCGGTTCGCTGTTGTACTTGATGGCGACAAGACCGGACATACAGTTCGTCGTGGGACTTTGCGTGCGTTTCCAGTCTTCACCACACGTGTCTCATCGGCAGGATGTCAAGCACATCTTCAGGTATCTCACTTATGCGCCCGATCTTGGTCTTTACTATTCAGCATCATCATCTCTTGATTTATCTGGCTTTTCGGACGCCGACTTTGGTGGGTGCCGGTTGGATCGCAAGTCGACTTCCGGTACTTGCCAGTTTCTTGGTTCTTCTCTTGTCTCTTGGTCTTCTCGAAAGCAATCTAGAGTTGCTCTTTCGACCACTGAGGCTGAGTATGTAGCTGCTGCTAGCTGCTGCTCATAGTTAGTTTGGATGATTTCCACGTTGCGAGATTTTGGGTTGTTCTTTCCTACCAGAGTTCCTTTGTTTTGCGATAGCACCAGTGCTATTAGTGTAGGGAAAAACCCTTGTCTCCATTCAAAAACCAAACGCATTGATGTGCGCTTTCACTTTCTGAGGGATCAATATGAGAAAGGTGTCATTGACCTTGTTCATGTTGATACCCATCATCAGTTGGCTGACATTTTCACCAAACCCCTAGATCAGTCTACCTTTGAGCGTTTACGAGGGGATTTGGGTGTTGTGTATCCTTTCTAGGATATTTTGTGTCAGTTTTCTTTCTTCTTTAACTCTTTTCTTGAGTCTTTTTGTGTGTGTTCATATCATGCATATTCACATATCACACTTTTGAGCTTGCTTTTGTTATATGATTGAACTGCCTTACTTATTCTAGCTGGTACATGCTTTTGATTACTTGTCAATGATCATGCTTTGTGTCAGTTCACTTGATATGTCTGATATCTGTCATATGCATGGCTTTTACACTTTCAACTTGAAAAATGATCACCATTGCTTCTGGTAACTAGCATGCATAGGCTGAGTGCTTTTGCTATCTATTACATGCCTTGTAGCTAGTTCCTCACATAGATGCAGATATGCAACTTGGACATCTTTATGCTTTAACATGGAAAGTGTGCTATAAAATGATAAAAATAAAAAATGAATGAAAATTCCATGCCTTTTTATGCATAACTTGAAAAAATCCAGGTGGGTTTGCTTTGTCGCATTGTATTATTCTGGACTGCGTACCATAGCCCTTTGGTATGAATTAGGACAGTGTAGTGTATGCCAAGACCAATGTCTTAAGCTTCTGATGGTCCAGTTCTGGCCTAGGCTTGACTTGGTTGGTTAGCATAAGGTTTGACATGCAAATAACCCCTGGCAAAAATGAAAAAAGAAAAAGAAAAAGCCTGAAAATTGAAATGATAACAAGTTTGCTGAAGCACTTTGTTTTGAACAATGCTTATCTTGGTAGATATCAGTTAGCTTCTGCATCTCGTGCTTTACTTTGCTTGTTCACTAGAAAATGTGGTGATGCTTTTGTTTGCAAAAACTGAAAAATGCGTGCAAATGACTTTCCTTAGATATCATCTGTTGCACTGATCTTGCCATGTGTCTTAGACAGTATGTCTTTTGCTATACTTGTTAGATGTTGTAATTGCAGTCAATCATATCTGAGAAGCATGCTCTCTTCACTCCACCGGCACCCCAGTTGCATTCATTGCATATTTTGAGGGGGAGTTGCGTTTCAGGGGGAGTCTGTGTCTTTTTAGAGTGCTTGATGAGTTCACTGGTCAACAAGGGGGAGAAATTTTGGGATAAGAGTTTAAGGGGGAGTTTTGTTTCAGGGGGAGTTTTTGTCCCGTTTATCCTTACTCTTTTAAATATCCTTGTTGATGTTTTTGAGATCGCACCCATTTTGAGCTTTTACATTTTGGTTAACCATAATGACCACTTCTTGCTTTTGTTTGGCTTTCGGTCATTAGGGTTAAACTTTTACTTTATTTTCTTCTTCTTTGTTTTCTTGTGTTTTGTTTTCATGTTTCCACAGTTGTTCGCAAGTAATGAAGAGCTAAAGAAGTGAAGTGTTGACAATGCACTCATCAAGGGGGAGATTGAGGAGCCATGCTGAATAGCGTGGGCCTCATGGCTCTAGATGTGATGAGTCATTATCAACGATAGTCAAAGAGGACAGAAGAAGAGAGGAGATCTACTGCGTCATGGGCCGCATGTGACTCAGGTACACGAGCAGCAAGCGACTGTCGGGCAGAGGGGCCACAAAGTCGAGCTGGCCCAATCCGGGTACATGGGCTAGGAGCAGCAGAAGACCCACTGGGCTGTTGACTAGGATTGACTCAGGTACACGGGCGGTGAGCGATTGCCGGACTGGGAGATCTACGGAGTTGGGCCAGCCCAATCCAGGTACCTGGTGCAAAGTCGGTGGAGGCTTTGTCAGTTTCAGCGCAAAACTGACGACCGCTGATCTTGTATCGGACTGTCCAAAAGAGAAGTCGTAGTTGCTACGAAAGCTTAGCTTCCGGATAAGTCATCTGTAAATAGGAGTTTACTATTTTGTCCCTAGGCCCACAGTCAGTCAGTCGAGTCTGTAAAAATATCCTAAGGGAAGTTTAGTCTTTTCCTTTATTTCAGTATCTGTAAAAAACCCTAAGGGACTGGTGGAATATTCCTAGCTATTGGGCAGCCTATAAATAGGGCCCCAATCCCTAGGGTTAGGTCACCCTTTTGCTGAACTCATTTTGTAATCAATTCCTTGGTCATTCCTCTTTTGTTCCCTGCGTTCTCTCTGCTCCTGTTCATGTGCGCCGTCAGAAGTTTTATTACTGCCATTCCTTCTGTTCTTCATGTTGCAGTGATATTCTATTCCCTGTTCGTGTCTTTTGCTGTGCTACGATTTTTGATGGATCTGAAGCTTTGTTTTTCGTGCCCTTATTGATTATTCTTGAGATCAGGCTTCGTCTCTGTTGGTTTTTGTTCTATGGGCTAAGAAGTACTAGTTCTACTAGCTTGTTCCTGTTGCAAGTAGTACTAGTTCCCTGTAGCTATAGTGCGCTATTGTTCTAGATGTTGCTTTTCCTGTGTAGCCTTTTTGATCGAGTAGACAGGACCAAGTCCTTTCTCTGGCTGTTTCTGGCGAAGCCCCCTTCTCTATTCGAAGTCCCTCATCTCTGTGAGGCAGGCTTCGACCTGACATCTTCGAAGGCTTCGCTAGAACTTTTGACTCCGAACTTGAGCGTTAAATCCTGCTTCAAAGTATGCTCTGTTCTAAGGTTTTGTTCTAGCATACTTCGACACTGTTGCGAAGCATACTTCGACAAGCTTTGAAGTTAGCTTCGAAGCATGTCTCTCTGGTAGACTTTGCTCGAAGTGTGTTTTTCTGAGATTCTTCTGCTGCTGTCCTTTTCGAGGGTCACAGTTTGTGGGTTCGGAGCTTGTCATTCAGAGTTAGTCCTTGGTTCGAAGGTGACCACGTTTGTAATCATACCTCGATCAAGCTAGCTCCGGAGGTAGAGTGTAGGCTTCGATTTAGTCTTGCTGCCGTGTGTCGGGCTTCGCTTCTCGTTCGAAGATTGCTTTTCTGTGAACTTTGTTCGAAGCTTTCTGATCGAAGTCTAGGCTTCGAAGTACTCTGTTCGAAGCAGGCTTCGATACATTCATACTTCGCTTCGAAGCATACTTCGCTCTCTGCTACACTCGAACTAGGATAGATTCTAGAAACCTTCAGCACTTCAACGACAACCTTCGCTAGACTTCGACAAAGAACTCCGAAGCAGGCTTCGACACAGCGAAGCAGGCTTCGCCAAGTTACTAACAGGAGACAAATTTGAACAGTAACTTCTCATCCCATTCCATGTGTACTTATATTATTTTTATTGAGAAGTTTGATCTGCCATGTCTTGAATATTTTGTTTATCTGCCTATTAGTACTGTTTTGGTATTTCTCTGTTTTTTGACACCGGTTGTTTCTAGGCTAGATATTTTTAGACTTAGGCTTTCTGTTCACACTCTGCTGCTTAGTCTTTTGAGGTGCGTTGGGTATTGGGAGCAGGCCATAGATTCGAAAGAATTTTTAGGCGCCCATTCACCCCCCTCTAGTCGCTACTTTCGGTCCTACACCCAGACTCGCCTCACCCCACCCTGTTGCCACCTCTATCTAGGACCTTCTGATACCAAAAAGCTTCCACGAACACCACCATGCCCAAGAACCTCAAAACTCAACCACATCCTAAGAAGTCAATCTATCATTGTGAGTTTTGTCACAGAGGTGGGCAGCTTGAGGAGTTTTGCTTTAGGAAGAAGTGTGTTGAGATATCTAAGGGTGGGCAAGATCAGTTCTACCAATAGGGTGGTAGAAAAAGAGTCCCTCGACGTGGTGAGAGGATAGAGGCCAGGGCACAGCGTGTAAGTGGTAGTATATGAGACGACTTTCATGCCCGTGCTCCAAAGGATGGTTTCCGCTCCGGTAGAGTTCCAGGTCATTCTCGATACGATTTTGGACCTCGTGGACGTGACTTTGAGTAGTTCAGAGGACCGTGCTTTGAGCCACATTTTGATCTAGATTATTACACTCCTTTCAGCTTTCCTTCTTTTGAGCAGATGGCTCGATACTGGTTTATCTCTTTTGCTAAACCTAATGTCGGATCGTTTGCTCATCTTTTTCACCATTGATTTTGTAGGATCGAGGCTTGGAGGACATGTGGATTATGGATTCAGGGTTCTCCCGCCACATGACAGGACATCACAAATGGTTCTCCAGCTTTAGCCCCCACGAGCTCTAAGGAATACATCACTTTCAGGAACATTGGTCAAGGGAAAGTATTTGGAGTTGGTTCGATTTGAATCCCTGAGCATTTCTCATTAAAGAGTGTTTCTTTGGTTGGAAAGTTGGATTTTAATCTATTTTCAGTTTCACCACTTCATGATGAGGGCTTTGAGGTTTGCTTTAAGAAGGACATGTCTTCAGTGTTGATTCTAGAGGATCTTTGGTTTGCATAATCTTACCCTTTGGTAAGATTTTCGGATTGATTTCTCTAGTTCATTTAGTCCTTCTTGCTATTTGCTTGCTGGATCCTCTTCTGAGCTCTTGGGGTGGCATAGGAAGTTATGTCATTTGAGTTTTGATCTGCTAGTCAAATTGAGCTCTATGGACCTCATCCGAGGATTTCCCAAGCTTAACATGGAAAATGATCTTGTATTCCATCCTTGTTGTCATGGGAAGATAGTTGCTGCTTCCCAGGTATCTATGACTCAGGTGATGACGTCATATCTAAGAGAGCTGCTTCATATGGACACTGTTGGTCCAACCTGGATACACTCAGTCAGTGGGGGTGTGATTGTTGACAACTTCTCTCGATTTTCGTGGATTTTCTTCTTGGAGTCTAAGGACGAGACTTTTCAGTATGTTCATGACATGATCTTGAAGTTGAAGAATGAGAACAATGGTTGGATGCAAGCCATTCACTCTAGCAATGGATCTGAATTTAATAATTCTCATTTTGACAACTTCTATAGTGATCAAGGTCTTGAACATCAGTCTTATGTGCCTTACACTCCCCCACAGAATGGCGTTGTAGAATAAAAAAACTACACGCTTGTCGAGATGGCTAGGACGATGCTCGATGAGCATAGGACTCCTAGGCATTTTTGGGCTAAAGCTATGAACACAACTTGCTATCTAGACAATCGCATTTTTCTTAGAGCTTACCTTGGTAAAACTTTTGGGTTGCGGAGAAGCTACGGTAGCTGGAAAATTAAAATTTCTGTCTTAAACCTGGGAACCATGCGTGTGAGGGATCATGAATTGTTACCTTCTAGCGTGAGATGCGCTAGGTACAACAGAAGAAGATGTCAAGGAAGCACGTCCTCACGAAGTTCTTCCTCGATTCATCCATTCATCGATGATCCTCGCGATGAAGACCGTTGGTGAAGGCAATGAAGACCGACGTTCACCTCGAGAAATACGACAAAGATGAGTGTCGCTGTTCAAGAAGCACCTCCATGGAGTCCACACACACAAGGAAGGATTGTTCCCACGTTAGTGTGCTAGCACTGCTCGTGAGAACTGGGGAGAGGTCAAAATTGAAGGTTATGCCCAAGAAAATTCCGTGGATCGGAAGTTATGATAGGTAGTATCGGAAGTTTCGATTATTATCTGGTCTTGATACAGAGAGCAAATGTTGCTTCGGAAGTTCCGATATGGCATCGGAAGTTCCGACGAACTAGAAGTTTTTATTTGGAATCGGGGAATTTTGTACTGATCAGAAGTTCTGATATGATATCAGAAGTTCCGAGGTAGGCAACAACAGATTGGATCTGTTGCGCGTCACACTGTATCAAGAGACCTAAAATACCTTGTCGGAAGTTCCGATTGAAATCGGAACTTCCAACATGGGCGAACAGATTGGATCTGTTACGGTTTTGAGGGTTTTGAGTTGAGCACGACCAGGGGGCTCTTAGACCTATAAAAGGAGAGGAAGAGGACGTCTTGGAACATGGAATAAGTCTAGATTAGACCTAGCCACATGTTGACGCAGAAATGCGCCCCCGCACTTGGGCCGGTTCGACATCCAAAAATATCGTAACGATACCGACACCTCATTCCGACTACCCTAGATAGTGACAAGGGATTTGGAGTCACCAGGCAATCAGATAAATAATTGATATTTTAATCCAATTGGCTGAAAAGTACTAGTAATAATGTAAACAACAACAAAATGATCAAAATACCTAGAATCGGCCAATTCGGAGGCCGATTTGGAGTTACAACGAAGGTGGTCCGAAGGCTCCCTAGGGCACCTTTGGCCTCAAGTCCGGTCGGACCGGAGGTGCGAAGGGGCCTCGGGAGTGTATCCCGAAGGTAGTTGCGAGGTAGGCTCCAGCAGTCTGACCGGCAAAGTACTCTCGATCGGACCGGCGAAGCAGGCTTTGGCGCGCGTGGGCTCCGGCACGCAGAACTTCGGCGATCAGGGCTTCAACAAAAATCTTCGGCATGATGCGAGGGGTCCTGGTCAGACTAGCGGGGCGCCTTCGGTCTGATCGGCTGTTTCGGAAAACATCCCGACGAAGGGAGCTCCGGTCAGACTGGCCCTACGCCACCGGTCGGACCGGTGATGACAGATTTGATCTGCCAGGGGTCGGATGACCTAGCTAACAAGATCCAATTGCCTCCAAATTTTGCAGAGGTGTTCAAGAAAACAATTACTCTACAAAAATAATAAGAGATCAAACATAATTCGGTCAGAGGGCCAAATTACCGAGTATGACGATAAAAACCGATGAAAAGGATAGCAATCCGTTACGTGGATTAACAGGGGTTTCACAAGCGAACTAGCAAGGGTTACCATGATTACGGACGCAGCAAACGGAGGGCTTTCAAGCAAACCCACGAAGATGCGGAAAGTAAAGAAAAGTAAATGCGATTCAAAGCTAGGGCTTTGGATTTCTTTAGATTGGAGAGAGGGGCCCTTGAATCGGCCTTGCCCCTAATATTTATAGGGGGTGGGCTGGTTATCCCTAGCTAGAGATAGAGTAGGATTCGGCCAAACTCTGTTAGGATAAGATTTGGGTAAAAATAGCTCAAATCCTCCTCGGATTCATATTCAATATCGGCCTTTTAACACTTTAAGCGTTTTGCCACACACTTGGGAAGTACTTTTTCAAATATCTATCATTCAAAGCCCTTCGAAATCGCCCTCCTTATTAAGACTCTAGGACATATGCATTGCCTGGAGCAATTTCAACTACCTTAAAAGGTCCTTCCCAACTAGGTGACCATTTGCCAAATTTTGAGCTCTTAGTGCCTAATGGTAAAATCGTCTTCCACACCAAGTCGTTGATTTGAAACGATTTTGCCTTGACCTTCTTGTTGTAGGCTCTAGATACTCTTCTTTTATCTTTATCTATTGCCTCTAGAGCCTTCAACCTTTTATCGGTCACTTCTTCTAAATTATCCTTTAGAAGTGTCTCATATTCATCGACCGATAAGCCATCTTGCTTAAGAAATCTAAGTGAGCCAAGATCCACCTCTAACGGTAGAATGGCTTCTTGTCCATATACTAACTCATATGGACTGACTTTAGTGGCACCGTGCCTTGCAACTCTACTAGCCCATAAAGCTTCGGAAAGCACCTCATGCTACCTCTTTGGAAACTCTTCAATCTTCTTCTTGATTAGTAGACTCGGCCTGACCATTGGCCTGAGCATAATATGAGGAAGAGTTCACCAATTTGATCCCATAGTATTCGGCAAAGTCCCTCACTTCTTTAGCAACAAACGAAGTACCTTGGTCTGTAGTGAGAGTTTGGGGAATGTCGAATATGTGTATAATATGTTGCAAGATAAAATCAATTACCTCGTTGTGACTCATGTTCTTGAGCGGCACAGCCTCAGCCCATTTGGTGAAGTAATCTGTTGCCATCAACACGAACCGATGCCCTTTTGAAGATGGAGGATGAATTTGGCCGATGAAGTCTAAGCTCCAGCCTCGGAACGTCCATGGTTTGATAATAGGATTGAGCATCGATGCAGGTACTAGCTGAATATTACCAAACCTTTGACAAGTCTCACATCCTCTATACTATTTAAAATAATCCTCAGTCATAGTCGGCCAATAAAAACCCGCCCTTTTGAGCATCCAACTCATTTTCGGGGCCGACTGATGTGTACCACAAAGTCCTTCATGGACTTCACCGGTAGCAACTCTAGCTTGATCGAAGTCCAAACACTTCAAAAGTACCCCATCGATAGTCCGGCGATACAACACATCGTCAAGCAAAACAAATTTGAACGCTTGTCGCCGAACCTTCCGATCAACCTTTTGGCTTGGATCTCTTAAATATTGAACGATTGGGATCCTCCAATCATCCTCACTAATCAAAGGAGCGATGGCCGAATCCCCACTAGAATTGGCCTCTAGATCTTCCATTTGGTCCTGCCCCCCGAGTGCTAAACCCTCCTGGCAACAGTCGGTCGGACCGACCATGTTGGCCCGATTCAACTGGCTATTGCCGGTTGTCCGGCAAGGGTCGGTCTAACCGGCATGACATGGTCGGTTAGACTAGGAATGCAAGGGCAGTCTGACCATGCTTACAAGGCCGGTCAGACCGTCGTTAGTACTCTCGGATGATACATTGTCTCCAAACATCGACTTTTCTCGTGTGCAGAATTTACCTTTCCTAATTTGATAGCCCGATGCTTGTTGAGCCAAGTCATTCGCAATTGAATTGGCTTCTCTAGACACATGAGCAATTTCAAAATCATCAAAGGTGGCGATTATGTCTAGACACTTGTCCAAATAGCTATTTACCAGACCATTAAAACATTGAGCAAGTTTATCTACTTGTTTTACCACTAATAAAGAATTACTATATGCATGGACAGATTTCACACCCATGGAGTTTAACAACTCAAGGCCTAGCAACATGGCTTCATATTCGTCTTGATTATTAGTTGAATGAAAATCTAGATGGGCCGAGGTCTCAAAGTGCATAACACTTGGTGATACGAGCACCACTCCAACACCTTGGCCACTTTTGCAAGCCGAACCATTAAAATAAAGTTTCCATGGTAATACCTCAATTAAAGCGACCTCGTCGCTCCAATTGACATCTACATGGTGATCCACTATAAAGTTAGCAATGATTTGGCCTTTCATAGCTCTCAACGGTTCATAAGCCAAATCGTATTCAATTAACGCATACGCCCACTTGCCGATTCTACCACTTAGAATTGGCTTTTGCAACATGTACTTTATGACATCCGTTTGGCAAGTGACAACACATGTGCTAGGGAGAAGATAGTGACGCAATTTGGTACATGCATAATAAAGGGATAAACACAAACACTCCACAAACACGTACCTTGTCTTGGCATCCAGAAGTCGACGACTCAAGAAGGTGATGTTGTACTCTATTCCTTCAATATCTTGAGTCAACACGACTCCAATCACACTCTCCTCCGTGGCAATATAAAGTCGAAACGGAATCTCGGCCTTCGGCGCCCTTACTACCGGCGACGTCGATAGGCACTCTTTGATTTTCTCAAAGGCACGTTGTTGACTTGCCTCCCAAGTGAACTCGGCTTCATTTTTTAGCCGGAGTATCGGGACAAAAGCATTAATTTTTCCAGACAAGTTAGATATAAAGCATCGCAAATAATTAACCTTGCCTAGCAGTTTCTGCGCATCTCTCTTACATGCCGGTGCTCCACATCCTCTAATTTTCTCAAGCCTCTTAGGATCGATTTCAATGCCTCTTTCATGGATCATGAATCCCAAGAACTTGCCCACCGACACGCCAAAAGCACACTTGAGAGGATTCATTTTTAAGCCATACTGGTGCATTCTTTCGAAAGCAACTCTCAAATCGGTGAGGTGACTCTCCACATCGTCCAATTTGACCACAACATCATCTATATAAACCTCTAACATAACTCCTAGCAAGTCATGAAAGATCAAGTTCATGGAATGTTGGTACGTGGCACCAGCATTCTTTAAACCAAATGTCATTACTACCCACTCAAACAAGCCGACAAAACTAGGGCAGCGAAAAGCCGTTCTAAAAACGTCCTCTTCGGCCATAAAGATCTGATTATAACCAGCGTTGCCATCAAAAAAACTTAGTACCTTGTGTCCTGAGGCATCGTTGATCAACATGTCAGCTATTGGCATGGGATACTCATCCTTCAGAGTGTCTTTGTTCAAATCCCTAAAGTCAACGCAGATGCAGATCTTGCCACTCTCCTTCTTCTCGACAGACATGATGTTAGCGACCCATTCCGCGTACCTGCATGGCCTAATAAAACCTGCCGCTAATAGACGTTCAACCTCCTCTTTAACTCAGTCATAGATGGCCGAATTGAAGCGGCACGATGACTGCTTATAAGGCCTAAACCCAGGTTTGATGGGGAGCCGATGCTCAACAAGCTCTCGGCTTAATCCGAGCATCTCGCTGTAGTCCCATATGAAGCAATCAACATACGATCGAATCAATTTTATTACTTTGGCCTTTACATCATTATTCAAATTCTGATTTACAAATGTCGGCCTCGGAACACTACCATCTCCTATGTCTACTTGTTCCAAAGGGTCGGCCAATGAGAAGCCTTGACCTAATTTTTCTACCTCGCTAAAATCTTCAATGGCTTCGGTGATACCGTCTTGAGAAGACCGATATTGCTCCACGCAAGATTTTAGCCAATCAAGATTAGCACTAGACATTCTACTATCTTAGACACAACCGAGCCACACCGATCGGCTTTACAGAAATAGGAATGAACCTACCCTTTGATACGCTGACAAAATCGTAATCCGAGAGGTCCCGCCCCGACAAACACTCTATCTCATCATGGGCGGTGTTACTGGATGCATCGGCCAAGCTAACATGGGCCGATGAGTCTGCGTGTACTATCTCGACTTCGTCGCCATCCCATTGTATCAAGTGCTGGTGCAAGGTAGACGACACACATTGGTTTTCGTGGATCCAATCATGCCCAAGCAATACATTATAATTACCTTGCACGTCGACGACGAAGGAAGCGGTGGGTAGCGTCTTGTTCCCTACTGTCAGTTCTAGGGACATCACTCCTCTGGCTTTCGTCGTGTCGTCGTTGAAGCTGTTGAGGGTGACATTGGTCTTCTTCAGGTCATTGTCATCTTTGTCGAGCTTCATTAGAGGAGAGTATGGCATTAGGTTCACGGTGGCGCCGCCATCGACGAGCATCCTCGAGATAGGATTCCCGTCGATGTGCCCCCTTATGTAGAGAGGTCTCAGGTGACGGCTCGTGTCTCCAGGCTTTTTGAACATGACGTCCCGTGGGCCAAGGTCTATCTGTGCGACCCCAGCCTCCTCCTGTAGTGGAGCGAACTCGAAAGGTAACATGACGACACCGATGTCCATCGCCTGAGGAGCGGGCCCCTCGGAGACAGGAGTGTAGTCGTCGTCGAGCAAGTCGTCGTCATTGGAGCTAACAACAGGGGCCGAGTCATCGACCATAACCAGCCTAGGTCTCTAGACTTTCTTCACCGCGGGCCGAGGATGGATTTCCTCAAAAAATGTGTCCCGTGCCTCCTCGGCCTTCTCTTCTCGTATCTGTTGTACCCGCAAGCGTTGCAAACTTCTCTTTTGTGACTTGGACATCCCCGAGGGCACCCATGATGGCTGAGGATGGGTGCCGGGTGCCACGGTCTTGCTTCTAGCATTTTTGGCTGAAGGGGACTTGTCCGTATAGGCCTCGAATATCTTGCACTTGCCATGAGAGATCCCCTGCTCCTAGTTGGTCGGACCGTCCATAGCGGGCCGGTCAGACCGGCCTGTGCTGAAAACTACTGTAAGGCCAGTCGGACCGACCACAGTAGGCTAGTCAGACCGGGCTTCGGCTGGGCTCCGGTCGGGCTAGGAGATGCGTCTTCGCGCTATCCCACTGGGGCACCCTTCGGGATTGGGACCTCCTGGGATCCCACCCTGATGACTATAATCTCTGGGTCATCTTCACATCCATTCCTTCTGGTGCCATCTCGTGGGGCCCGATTCTGAGGTACTACGGACAGGCGATGAATAATATTCTCATCCTGCACCAGCCCCCAAACCTTCCACTCAGAAACACTAGAAGGAATGTGAGTGTTAGTAGCTAGACACTGCCCGGAGTTCTCCGGCAGTGGAGTCCAAGTCGGAGCCATCGCCTAGTAGTAGGGTGGGGGCATCGGAGGATCTAGCAGCCTCGCCCACTAGGTACCGAACCCATTGGCCTATTGGAAGCTCAGCCACATCGACGGTACCTCAGACCAAACAAGTGAAGGGTCCTGCCAGGCCGGAGGTAAACTAGACCATAGCGGAGACGGATCCAGCCACTAGAGGCCGAATCCATCCGGAGGCTGTAGCCCACTCGGCGGAGGTAGGTTCAGCCACTAAGGTCTGAACCCTCCTAGAATCTGGGGCCAAATTGGAGGATTCAGCCACTGAGGTCCGAACCTTGCCGGTGGCTGGGACTAGCCCGGAGGGGGGTTCGGTCACTGAGGTCCGAACCCTGCTGGAGGTTGTACCCACTCCGAAGAGGGGTTCGGGCCCTGAGGTCCGAGCTCAACCCTCACGGGGTTCGGTCTCCTAGGGAGGTTCGACCGTCCTGGAGCTCGTGGGTGAACACCTCTCCTCTCGGACCTTCGCTGGTGCTTGTCCAAAAGCATCTTGTATGTCACCTTCGGCCTTCTGCGATGCCTGGCCAAAGATGATGGCTTAATATTTTCTTTCCACACTCCTACCTCCGGATTCTTTGGTACGAGTGTGCGCGTGCGAGTGTCTCCTATGACGACCGCTTTCCCTTTAGCCGACTCGGCCTGCTCCGACCGAATCAACACCTTCTTTCCCTCGAGCTCAACGTTGTTTATGGGAAAGGGGTCTCTATCTAATTTCATCTTTGGATTTGCTTCTATTTTCAATCATCCTTCCTCTATGGCCGATTGAACCTGCCGACGAAAAACATTGCAATCGTTAGTGTAGTGAGAATGTGAATCATGCCACTTGCAGTAGGGACGCTTTTTTAATTCGTCGGTTGATGGCATGACTTGCCCTTTCGGCAGTCGCAGAAGCTGATTTTTAAGTAGAAAATCGAATATTTTATCGCACTTAGTCACGTCAAATGAATATCTAACTTCATTAGGCCGACTCTTAGAGGGAGATGGCCGCAATTTGGAGCAGGTGACAGGTTTAGACTTCGCGCTCCAAGTCCATTTGGCCGTGTACATATCAATCGAATCTTCTTCCTCTTCGGATCCTTCCTCGTCAGAGTGCTCCATAGTGTGGATTTCAGCCCTTGGCTTATTAAAAGTTTTAATGAATTTTCTATCTTTGGCCCAGCCTTCCTGGACCAGAGCGTGTTGCAAGACTTGGCTAACGTCTAAGAGGTTTTGATTATCCATACGTTCTTTAATTTCTACATGTAGGTCATTAAATGCTAGATCTGCTAGGTCTCTCTCCGATACGTTTAGGCTAAAACATTTATTCTTGGTGTCTCTAAAGTGCTTGACATACTTAGAAACACCCTCGCCAGATTTTTGTCTAACCACCGTGAGGTGCAATAGCCTAAGTTTGGTCTCGCCTATGTAGAAATAATCATGAAACATGTGCTCCAATTGAGCCCATGTCTGGACGGAGTTCGGTGGGAGCATCAAAAACCAGGTGAATGCGGTGCCGGACAATGATAAGGAAAATAACCTGAGTTTCAATGCATCCGACCCACTAGCTTCGCCACATTGTGCTAGAAATTGGCTAATGTGTTCTAATGTGGATTTACTACCCTCGCCGTCAAATTTCGTGAAATCTGGGACTCTATAACCACGAGGGTATGGAACGTTATTAAAGTGGTCGAGATATGGTTTCCGATAAACCCTAGCTCTATCCCGAGGAGTAAAGCCGGTGCATTCCCTAAATAGCGCATGAATACGTTCATCGATATCATCGTGGTCTAATGCTTGCGCGCGTCTTTCATGTGGTGGTTGGACACATGGTGGTATATCGACATGCTCTAGCCTATGCTGCGGTGTGGGAGTGTGCAGTGCGAGCAGCGGCGGCAGAGCTGGTATGGGCGTAGGCGGCGACACTTGATAAGCTGGGTTTGCCTAGACATAAGCTGTGCCGGAAATGTGATGGTTCTTCTAGTATTGCCATCGGTTCTACTATAAATGTGCTGCGCTGGCGGAATACTAGTGATTGGTGCTGGTGAATCGGCCTCAGTAAAACCAAATCTCCTAAATACTGCTACCACTTGCGAGACAACTACGGGTTCTAATTTGTTAGCTAGCGAGGTGCTAACCACCTGATCAACAGACGCAACTATTCTACGGTCGACTTGTGAGGCAGATAAAGGGGGTGATGGCATGCATACCTGGGTTAGGTTGAGGTTGTCGCGCATGACGAAGCCCGAGCGTGTCTTTATGGAATCCCTGAGCATCAGCTCTTCGAGTTCCTTCTTCTTCGCTTCAATCTTTGCTCGGTCTTCCTCAGATATATCTTCCATGGTGGGCGTCATAATGTTGCGGTCATCGATGTCCGCACCCCCATGGTGTTTATCAGCGATGTAGTGGATGTAGACATGGTAGAGGTATTCACTACCGATGTAGAGGTAGTAGTCATGATTGGCGTTTTCCCCAGCAGAGTCACCAAAAAGTGTGTTGACACAGAAATGTGCCCCCGCACTTGGGCCAGTTCGACGTCCAAAAATATCGCAACGATACCGACGCCGTGTTCTGACTACCCTAGATAGTGACAAGGGATTTGGAGTCATCAGGCAATCAGATAAATAATTGATATTTTAATCCAATTGGCCGAAAAGTACTAGTAATAATGTAAACAATAATAAAATGATCAAAATACCTAGAATCGGCCAATTCGGAGGCCGATTCGGAGTTACAATGAGGGTAGTCTAAAGGGTCCCTAGGGCACATTTGGCCTCAAGTCCGGTCGAACAAGAGGTACGACTTTGGTTGGACCGTAGGTGCGGAGGGGCCTCAGGAGCGTATCTCGAAGGTAGCTGCGAGGTTGGCTCCGGCGGTCTGACCAGCAAAGTACTCCCGGTCAGACCAGCGAAGCAGGCTTCGGCGCGCGTGGGCTCTGGCACGCAGAACTTCGGCGATCAGGGCTTCAGCAAAAATCTTCGGCATGATGCGGGGGGTCTTGGTCGGACCGGTGGGGCGCCTTCGGTCTGACCGGCCATTGCCAAAAACAGCCTGACGAAGGGGGCTCCGGTCAGACCGACCCTATGCCACCGGTCGGACCGGTGATGATAGATCTGATCTTCTAGGGGTCAGATGGCCTAGCAAACAAGATCCAATTGCCTACAAATTTTGTAGGTGTTCAGGAAGACAATTACTGTGCAAAAATAATAAGAGATCAAACACAATTTGGCTAGAGGGCCGAATTACCGAGTATGGTGATAAAAACCGATGAAAAGGATAGCAATCGTTATGTGGATTAATGGGAGATTCACAAGCGAACCAACAAGGGTTACCGTGATTACGGACGCAGCAAACGGAGGGCTTTCAAGCAAACCCACGAAGATGCGGAAAGTAAATAAAAGTAAATGCGATTAAAAGCTAGGGATTTGGATTTCTTTAGATTGGAGATAGGGGCCCTTGAATCGGCCTTGCCCCTAATATTTATAGGGGGATGGGATGGTTATCCCTGGCTAGAGATAGAGTAGGATTAGACCAAACTCTGTTAGGATAAGATTTGGGTAAAAATAGCCCGAATCCTCCTCAGATTCATATTCTGAACCCTCGCTGGTCTGACTGAGCCCATGGGTCTGGTCTGATCGGACCTGGCCGGTTGGACTGGCCTACTATAGCCAGTCAGACCGGCCTTTGCCAGGTTTGACACATTTTTGGTCAAAAATACCGTTTTCAGTATTTGCCAAGTTTGACCATTAATGTCATTTTTTGCTATAAACACCACCAAAGACTCCTCTCCTTCTTTTCTTGATCTCAACTGTTGAGGTTAAGAATCCCTATCTCTCACGTGTGGTGCTAGCACGCTGTCGTGGGAGGGACTCCATCCCTATACGTGTGGATACCGTGGAGGTGTTGCTACAACAGTGATGCTTGTGGACATCTTCATGCGAACGACTACGTCGTCTTCATCAATCGGATCAGTGAGGGACGGCAAGGAAGAAGCTAGGATAGGCTTGACGCACTACTCCGACATCTTCTTCCACTGCACCTAGCGCGTCTCGTGCTAGAAGGTAACGATCCATGATCTCGCACGCGCATGAGTCTTGGGCTTATGGCAAAAATTTCGAATTTGCTGGCTAGCGTAGCTCCCCTATTCCCCAACACTCTGGTTAACTAGTTCATCATGATGGGACTCCTCTATAACATATTCCTTTTTATTTTGTTTGAGAACATTTCTAAAGTTTCTAAACTAGTCAATAATGTTTGTTCTAAAAAGAATTGGTCGCAAATTAAAAATTGATGTGTTCTTTAGGCTGTGTCATGTACACATCATCACTTAGGTTTCAATTTAGGAAAGTTGTCTTGACATCCATTTACCATATCTCATAATGATAAAATGTGGCCATAGCTAGGATGATCTAGATAGACTTAAGCATGTTGATGAGCTAAAATGTTTCATCATAATCAACACCTTGAATCTGTCTGAAACCTTTCTCCACCAATCATGCTTTATAAAGGTGAACATTCCCATCAACGTCTATCTTTTTTTAAAAAATCCATTTACTCTCAATATTTTTTACGCCATTGGGTGGATCGACCAAGTTCGAAACTTGGTTCTCTTGCATGGACTCTAATTCGGATCTAAGGCACCCAACCATTTCTTAGAGTCTGGTCACATCACTGCTTCTGTGTAGATCTTAGGTCGTCATTGTCCAACAACAACACATCACGCTGCTTAGTGGTTAGAAATATAAAATGCTTAGGCGCATGACTCACCCTCTCAGACCATCGTGGGGCAGGTGACTCAACTGTGGGTTCTGCAACACTTTGCATATAATGTTGTGACTCAATGGGATCTGGAACACTTTCCGGTGGCTCTCGAATTTCTTCAAGATGTACCACACTCCAACTAACCCCTTTCGAGAGAAACTCTTTCCCAAGAAATACACCATTATGAGTGACAAACACTTTGCCCTATTCCCTATTGTATAAATAGTATCCTTTGGTTTCCCTAGGATATCCCACATAGAAGCATTTTTCAACTTTAGGAGTGAGATTATCAGACATCAAACGTTTGACATACACCTCACTCCCTAAATATTTAGAAAAGACAAGCTGGGACGCCTCTCACTCCATATCTCATATAATGTCTTCTCTACTGACTTAGATGGAACTATATTTAATGTGAAAGTGGTAGTTTCTAAAGAGATTCCCCAAAAAGATAATGGAAGATCAACATGACTCATCATGGACCGAACCATGTCTAACAAGGTGCGGTTCCTTCGCTCGGACACCCCATTCCATTGAGGCATGCTGGGTGGAGTCATCTATGGAACAATTCCACACCGCTTTAGATGATCATTACACTCATGGCTCAAATATTTACCTACATGATATGATCGTAGATATTTGATTGTCTTACCCATATGATTTTGTACCTTAATTTGGAACTCCTTGAACTTTTCAAAAGACTCCCATTTATGCCTCATCAAGTAGACATAACCATATCTACTCATGTTGTAGGTAAAAGTGATGAAGTACAGAAAACTACCTCCAGCCGTGTGATTCATTGGTCCACATACATCGGTATGTATTATGGACAATAACTCATTCGCCCTCTCACTTTCACCAGTGAAAGAATTTTTTGTCATTTTTCCAAGTAATCAATATTCACATGTGTCATATGATTCAAAATCAAATGACTCCAAAAGTATATCTTTATGGAGCTTCTGCACGTGCTTCTCACTTATATGACCTAAATGACAATGTGAGGTGTAGGTAGGATTCAAATCATTGAGTCGTTGTTTATTTGTACTAACATTATAAGTGTGTGCATCCTCAATACCTAGAATATATAATCCATTCACAAATGGACAAACATCATAGAGCATACCATTCGAAAATATGGAACAACACTTGTTCTTTATTACAAATTCAAAACTATCTTCTTTCAAACATGAAGAAGAAATTATGTTTCTACCTAAAGTGGGAATGAAATAACAATTATTTAACTGCAAAACTAATACTGAAGGATGCGACAATGAATAAACGTCGATGGCCAACGCTGCAACTTTTGCATCATTATCTATACACACATCCAATTTGCCTCTAGCACACTTTCTTGACCTACTCAACCCCTGCAACGACTTGCATGTGTGGATCATCAAACCGATAGCAAATACCCATGAATCACTAGGGCTAGTAGCAAGATTAATTTCAATAACATTTATACCTGAAGTGGTAGTCGCACTTCCCTTCTTCTTTTGATCTTACGGGTACAATTTGCAATTCCTCTTCCAATGGCCAAGCCGTTGGCAGTGTTGGCAAACGTCAGAGCTAGCAAGGCATGACTTGGACTTTCTTGCTGGTTTAGACTTTGCACTCGAGATCACATCTTGTGATGAGCATGGGGACGTGAAATATTTGGCCCGATCTTTCGATAGGTACGACTGAGGCGACGAGTGGACGTTGACGCTTTAAGGCTTCCGATCAGGGACCGAAACCTTACAATCGCTACACCCTCTTGTCTAGTCGTTATCAACCATGCTTTCACGTAGTCGACCTCACCACGAAGGTTTTGATCCTGAAAATCAATCGTAGAACTTTGGAAGAACAAAGTAAACACAATCTGAAATTGTAGATTATAATTTGAAGATTCAAGGTTTGGGGTTTTACAAACTGGTATAGGACAAAACTGCAGTGACAAAATAATCTAAGCAAAATCCAACCCTAACTCATGGTGGCTTCCAACTATTTATAGGATTTACAGAATAGAGGTGCGGGTCATTCCCTAGGAATATGGGCCCGCACCCTAGAAGGACTCAATTCATGACAAAAACCCAGACTTAGCTAAGTCAGGTGGCATCGTATATTTGTCAACCCGATGATCAGAAGGGGCCAGCATCCAAAGGTGATGGCAATTGGCCAAGGGTTGATTCCGATTGGATTTCGAGTGGAGGTCGATGCCGATGGAGTGTCGTACTCAGCTGCCAAGTGGAGATCGATCAAAGTTGTTGGTAGTCGGCTGATGGCTGATGGAGATCTAATGGATGGCCGATGCCTATAAAGGTCGGAGCCTGCTATCACTTGTGATATGAGCGATGGTTGGTGGTCGGCCGATGGTGTTGGTGATCGACCCATTGGCTCAAGCTGAGGATGATGCCCGAGTGGTAGCCGATGTTATTGGTGATCCGAGTGGTGGCCGATGCCGATGGAGGTCACAGTCAACAATCGACCTGATCCAACATGTTCCTAAGAGTAATACAATCATATCTGGAACTTGGTAATCCGCTCATAGGATAATTTGCCTGGGTAACAAGGAGCAAATTCACTTGATCATTGAGTTGTCGGACTCAGGCTCGAGTCATCGGTCCTTGGTATTCATGTGTGGGTGTATCATCTATGGGGATGTCCTCATCATCCTCCCCTTCTTGAATTGGAGTCGTCCTCGACTCATCAAGGTCGTCTCCCAAGTAGTGCTTCAAATCGACGACATTAAAAATGTTACTGACGTCGTAATCTGTAGGTAATTCAATCTTGTATGTATTATCATTGATCTTTATAAGAACATTAAAAGGTCCTGAAGCTCGATGCATTAACTTAGATGTGCGCAAGTCAGGAAACCTTTCTTTTCGTAAATGCAACCATACCAAATCGCCTGGTTAAAAAATAACCTCCTTTCTACCTTGTCTACCAGATAGTTGGTATTTTGCATTCATACACTCTATATGCTCCTTAGTTGTTTTATGCATTTGGAGAACAAATTAAATGCATGATTTAGCATCGAAATTCATCGTTTCAACATATGGTAAGAGTAATAAATCAAGGGTTAATTTTTTCTGTGCCATTACGATTTTTACGGTTTGCCAAAATGCCATCATTGTGTCATTGCCAGATGGGGGCCGCCACAGTCACTGACAGTGGCATGTAGGCAATTTCTGAAAATTATAATGGCATGTGAGTAATTTTCCCATAAATCAATCGTAGCATGAGGGTTAAACCCATATACCACCTGGAATGGACTTAGCTATGTGGTGGAGTGGAGTGATCGGTTGTAGGCAAACTCAACATGAGGTAGACACTCTTCCCACATCTTCAAATTTGTCTTCAACACTGCTCGCAGCATTGTAGATAAGGTTCCATTGACCACTTTGGTTTGACTGTCTGTTTGAGGATAGCATATAGTGGAAAAAAACAGCTTGGTTCCCAATTTGTGCCACAATATCCTCCAGAAGTGGCTGAGGAACTTTGTGTAGCGATCGTACACAATTGTGCATGGCACACCATGATGATGAATGACTTCCCTGAAAAACAAATCGACAACTATTGTAGCATCATCGCTCTTATGACAAGGAATGAAACGTGCCATCTTAGAGAACATATCGACAACCACAAAGACACTATCCCTCCCCTTCTTAGTTCTAGGTAGTCCTAAAAAAATCCATAGAAATGTCTTCCCAAGGGACACTAGGGATAAGTAAAGGCATGTATAAACCATGGGGATTAAGGCATGACTTCAGTGATCCTTTTCACCCAATCATCTTCTTGCTGCCCTAGTGTTGGGTACCATTTAGGCATCGGGGCCTACTGATATTTCTCTGACCGAGAAGCGTTGTATTTATATTGCCCCTCATCACCATAAGGATGCACTCAAAAGTTCATGGTCCTATGGTACCCCTGAGGAATACCATCGGGTGCCCCCTTGAGAAACCATGTGAAGAACATGAGTTTTATACTCTAGATGTGATGAGTGATTGTCAATGGAAGTCAAGAAGAAACATGAATACCTGCCGTGTCTGAGGCGCGTGTGACTCAGGTACACGGGTAGCGAGCGACAGCCGGGCAGAGGAGCCACGGAGTTGGGCTGGCCCAATCCGGGTACATGGGCTAGGAGCGGCAGATGATCCACTAGGTCAGTTGACTAGGTTTGACTCAAGTACACGGGCGGCGAGCGATTGCCGGGCTGAGGAAGCTGCGGGGTCAGGTCGACCCAATCCGGGTACCCGGTGCGAAGACGGTGGACGCTTTGTCAGTTTTAGAGCAAAACTAACAACCGATGATTATTTTATTTTTAGGATATTAATATTTAGTTTTTAAGTCCAGAATATTTTTATTTGAGTCAGTTTATTTTTCTAAGGGTATGTTAGTAATTTTGGTTTTTATTTTAGAGTCAGTGTAATTTACCCTAGGGGTAAATTAGTCTTTTTCATGTATTAGGAGTCGCCTATAAATAGACCCCTACCCCCCTAGGGATAGGGTGACTGTTTTTTTCGCAATCAATCTACAATCCATTGTTTTTCCACCACCGTCAATTTTTTCCGCCTGTTACTCTTGGCCACGACACAGTTTTCATCTACAAGCGAAGACCATCACCGGTGTCTCGTCTCCGGGCCGACATCAGTAGTAGGTCCTCAGACGTCAACAGGGCGTGGTGCTTCGAAATTTCCTGCAGCAGTGGCTCGCATGAGGTCATCACAGCCGGTGCTCTGGTTTCCTTTCCTATGAGGCAGTAGTGTCCTGGCCATCTATGCGGCACAATCCTCCATTTGTAGCACTAGGCTGCCAATAGCTAGCTACCACCTAATTTGGCTAGCTTCTTCACATGCTGCAGCCTGCGAATAGGCTTTTGGCCATAGCTCCTAGCAGGTGAAGCATTTGTACGTTGACGCACGGTGTGAGCAGCAGCTTTGCTGCAGCGGGCGACGGCAGTGACACGATGCAGGTAAGTGTTTTCTAATCTAATTTCCTATTTCCTAGGTATATTAATTAGATAGATAATCATCCATTTTTAATTAGCCTGCAGATTTGATTATTAAATCTGTGGTTAATGTTTATCTGCTAGAATATTATTAGTACTCGCATAATTTTTTTAGTATTTTTAATCTGCTCGTATAAAAAGAAAACAAAATTAATTGAGATATTATTAGTCGCAATAATATTTTTATTCTCTATTTACGTGAAATAGTTTAGGCTTATTTCTGAATCAATTTTTGAATGATCCATGTTTTATTCATTTGATTAGTATTTCATTTTTAGACTGCTATATAAATATTTCGTGATATATCTAGGTGTTTTTATTTTATGCAATATTTTTATTTAGTTTATTTTTAAATATCATTTTAATTTGGACACCGATCAATTTTTAGGCTAGACAACTTTAGTTACTATGATTCGCTTTGCTACTGTTGTTTGTTTGGTTAAGTACGTTTTAGTGTTGGGGTTAAGTTTTTTTGTTTAGCAAGAAATTTTTAGGCGCCCATTCACCCCCCTCTGGTCGCTACTTTCGGTCCTACACCCCTAGGCGGCACGACGTCTAGCAGCACGTTCCTTGCGAGACCATATGTGACTTGTGGGGCCTCCTATCCTATCGGCCTGGGGTCAGCCGTTGAGAACAGCGCCGACGCACCTCTTTCGAGGTTATACGATGAACTTGACGACAAGCCCCGAGTGGAGGCCGATGGTTGGGTTGCCCTATTTCCTTCATGGCTGACCTGGAAGGTCGACTTCTCTAGCCTCATCTTGCCCTTGCGGCTATGGAGATGGCCGAGTGTGATGCGGATTATGTAGCTGTCTGGTCAGAGTATCAAGGAGATAAGTTGGACCTTGTGATGGTTCGTGGGCTATAGTGCAATCAATAGTCTTCTTGATCAGCCCGTGGAGGGTGTTGACTAGTGTTCCAGATTGATTGATGAGCATGTGGTGAAGCACGTTGTCGACGATCTCCTAGAAACTGACGTGAGGGCTTTCTGTTGGCCGACTGATCTCCATGGTCATCGTTGGTCTTGGCAACGAATCCCTTAAGATGGGACCCGCCAGAGTCATTCTGTAGGCTTGCAGGCACAACTCCTGGAAAGCGTTAACGTGTTTCTGTACCTCCGCCCTTTGTTCCTCAGTCAAAGTCTCCAGGATAATCGGAATGATGTTTTCATCGTTGAGTTCACCAGCCATGGCTGGATTGATGAAGTATTGTCCCACTGGGCATGCCAAAAAGCGCGTTGATGCATTTTTTGGTCACACTTTGACACATGCATGGCCTATAAGATCTCCTTAACTCTAGTGTAGGTCCTACGTTATTCAAAAAAAGGGTTCAAAGTGTGCCAATCAGTTTGACCCTGTAACTGATAAGAAAACCATAAAATATGATCAATAGCATAGCCTATCGGCTATCGAGCCGATGACCGTAATGAGGATGGAATAATTGTGGAATATCATGCCGATCGGCCATAGGGCCGATGACCATGGGTGAAGCAATCGGGCGGGCGTGCCATCGACCGATGAGATGGACAGTTTATACATATAGGCCAATGAGCGCCTTCCAACGGTGAATAAGATGTGGCGTTGAATTGAAGATAACATATCAGCTTGTACTCTGATAGAAATAAATAAAACATGCCATATAATATGTCTATATCAGAAAAATCATCACAATAACTAGATAGAACCTAACCAATACAGTAGCTAATCACGATGATCTTAATAATATATCAAAGTATTGGGCATGCTTTATTTAGATGAATGATATACAACATGAAAAAGATATAATAGCAAGAGATGTTGGACTCAACCGATGAAGCCTCAAACTATCACACCTAGATCACATCAATCTAAGAAATCAATCTGATGTAGCCTTGGACCTAGCCAATACACCGTGAAACCAGCGATCGTACTATTTCGATGTTCACCTCAAGACATCAATCTGATGCAGCCGTGAGGATACTGACCTAGTCGATACGATCGTTGAGGGTGGCATGATTTACCTCTTAATCAGAGATCAAAACGATGCAGCCCAGCTCTGAGTGCTGAATCTCGTCGGGATTAACCTTGGGAAGCCAAAGATGGCGATGCGCCGAGTAGTTGTTTGACATAGATGTGCTTTTTAATCTAACTAAGAGGTACATATTTATAGTCCGGAGACTTGCCATCCAAGTATTATATCTTAACCGATTCTAGATAATGTTTATCTTGTCTTCATCGTCTCCTCCATATTCGGCCAATGTTGTAACGGATGGGTTTCTTTGACTATCGTTGATCGGACTCTTCTTGACCTTCATTGACCGTACGACATCCTTGGTAGGTCCCGGGCTTTACCAAATCTTAACGTCAACACCCTTAGTACATTGTTGTTTGTACGCAACGACAAGCATATCCAAGAGAGCTTTTATTTAGCTCCCAAAATTTAAATTTAGGTGATTTGAACAAAAAAAGCTCCAACAGCAACTTTAAAGGACTCCCTTTCCTAATCCATCTCCTAAATCAATTCTAATCTCTCTTAAAAATAGGATTAGTTTGTCATTACCTAGTTTGGTTGGCACGCAATTCTTCTGTTTTGTGAGCGCCTTCTTTTCCCTCTCTCGCGCCAATAATAATATTTCTAGGCAGATCTGAGCAAACGTAGTTGGTTGGCAATGGTTCGGAAATGAAGTGGGGGCTCAACGGAGATGACAAGCACTGTTGACCGACGAAGAGTGGGCAGCAGTTCGATCGCTTTTCGGGCGCCTACCCTGCTTGCACTCGTAAACCCTTGATTTGGCTAGCAAACAAAGCACAACTTTGGGCCTAGGAATCGAAGGGAATGAGCTTGACTGATCCTCAACGGTGACTAGGACGCTCTCCTACTGCTTGTCATTCTAAAAGGTAGGTATGTGTTGGTTCCCCCGAGATCTTTTGCCCTGCTAGAGCTCCATTCCACCTGCATCAGGCGATTCTTTTGACTGTTTGAGAGAATATTATGCGAATTCTGAATTAGACGGAGCAGTGATCTACATCAACAACCATAGCAAAACCTGATCGCTCAAGCTGCTCATGCAGATTGTCTGCCGATGGACTGAGCGGCATAAGTAGATAGCCTGCTTATGGCGGTGAAGAAGAAACAAACATATTGTATAATTTAAATAATAGGGACTAAAGATTAAGGGAATATGTTGTAGATTAGTATTTTTAGGGAGAGATGTAGTGTTGTAGCAATTGCGTTAGCTACAACAGGTTTTGTGTGTATATGGTGTATAGAGTGAACCTCGAAGGGTTCTCACAGAGGGAGAAAGGATTTATACTGGTTCAGGCCTCCCCGAAGGGATAATAGCCCTACGTCCAGTCTATAGTGGATTTGACATAGTTTTGCCTCTACTGAACCTCTTAAAAATTGTCTATTACAAGGGCATGGCCCTGCTTTTATAGGCATGCAGGCCAAAGGAAAATACCTAAATGCACTCTACATGCCCTCTACAGGTTATAGGCCTTATAGGAGCAAGAAGGGAAAAAAGACTAGACTACTGTACAAACAGCTTTATAGCTTTACAGACATGTCAGACAGACACCACCTCTGAACAGCTAGACGACATACCAGGGGAAGTGGGGACCCCAGTATGCATTTACACTGTAGTGGGGTCGAGATATTTTCCTGGTTTGAGGTAGTGGCCGGAGCTCTTCGGGCGGAGACTACATTAAAGGCTTCGAATGTCACTTCGAGGTGGACTTTGAAGTATGCTCCGAACTGAACTCCGAATGGACCTCCGGAGACTTAGCTTCGAGAGGGACCGTAGAAGGGTCCGGAGGCTGGCTTCAGGGAACTCCGAAGGAAGCTCGAAGGCTTGACCTCGGAGGGCTCCGAAGGGAGCTCGGAGGCTAACTCCTAAGAGAGCCTGGAGGCTTGGCTCCAGAGGGCTCTGAAGGGAACCCAAAGGCTTGGCTTTGGAGGACTCTGAAGGGAGCCCGGAGGCTTGGACTGATTTCTGCTTGGAAACAACTTTGGTAGGAGGGAATCTGCTCTGACTTCATGCTTCGGCGGTGTCAGGCTCCGGGCTCGAGGCCTACGAAGACTGACGTCATTTGGCCCCTGTTTAAGGGAAAACTTATTCCCCCAACATGTAGTTTAGGATGGTCCCTATATGAAATTTAGAGAATCAATTTTTTAGTTAGGTTGGTCTAAAAAATGAGCCAACCAAATATTTATTAAGATGGAAGAGAAGAACAATAATAAAGAGTTTACATCGGTAAGAGGCTAACGAAACCAAAGAAAAAACAAAAAGCCAACCCTTAGAGACCATAACACCTAAAAAAGTTACAACGTCGTAAGAGACAAGCATGACTTATTTCAAAAAACTCAGCCTCTTTCCAAACTAAGAGTTCTTCCTTTATATTACTTAGCAACTGAAGTAATGTCCTACGACTATGTTGAAAAGTCTACTGTTTCTCTCCTTCCAAATACACCAACAAATCAAACCAAACAAGAAATCAAAAAAAATTCTCAAAGATCTATTGGAGATGTTATTAGTGAGCAGGCACTAATACAAAGCGACACTACAGTGGTGGGAAAAAACGTACTGTAGTGGCGGGCAACCAGTCCGCTACTGCTCTAACGCCACTGCTAACCCTGGTTAGCAGTGGTGGGCAGAGTGTCCGCCACCGCTATGTCAACAGCAGTGGCGAGCTCGCCGACGTCATCTGCCCGCCACTATTGATAGTTGTAGCAGTGGAGGGCAGATGATGTCAGCGAGCCCAACACGGGTGCGCTGATGTCATCTACCCACCACTGCTATGGCTAACAGTAGTGGCGGGCAGAGGATGTCAGTGTGCCCACTACTAATGTGTTTTCCCCATTACACAGAATGTTATAAACCTTAATTCACATAATCCCACAAACAAAAACACAGAAATATACAGCTTCACACAGCCATCCACATCCACAGCAGCAACACAACCACAGAAATTATCAGCTCCCACAACCATCCACAGCAGCAATACAACAACAACCCATCTCATCAATTTACAAATTTACAAAGTTTGCATTTCATCACACATCAAGTTTACAAAGTTTACATCTATCAAAACTTCAAAATTAACAATTGGTCACAAATACATGCCCATTTTGTTTAATGTTTCTTCTCGGAAGGCCATCTCTGATCTTACGCGTCTTATTTTTGCTTCTGAGCTTCAAAATTCTTAGAAATTTGTTGTTCAAGCCTTTTAGGTCTTCTGTCCCAACGTCTCATAGTTGGATGCTTGGACATTTCACCCTTAGGATCGAAGAGTATTCCATGCTCATGAATAATTTCATGCATCGTGAAGCGGCATATCCTTGATAAGATTCCATACATTTTTGCATCATAGAGTTCGCTCTTCCCGGCAACGGTTGATGGACCTGACGTCTGCATACATAACATATAAGTACATACGTTGCAGGTTATATTAGATTAACACACAATAAATCAACTTACTTATTTAGTATCCTCAGATACTGTCTGCGCATACTTTCCTAAGTCATTGCTCATGAAATTACAAGTGTAATACCTGCAATGCACCGAACCAGGAAGTTATTTGTGACACTTCAAAATAGACAAAGTTAGAACAATATATAGTTTGGCTTTATTATTTGAATTAAGAAATTTCAAAATGTAATCTTACCAGATAGTTGGTTCTGATATGCATTTCTTTCGGCCTTTGTGGATCATGTGGGCCGTGTAACTTCTCCACGTAATATTTATATGCACTCTGAAGAACATTTATTATATCTTGATATTCTTTTCTGGGTTTGTCGAGAGAGTCGAGCACCCAAACCCTAGAGTTCTTCGGGTATATCAGAAGTGCAATCCAATGATCACTATCGAAAGAAGTAATATGTGATTATGTTAGTTTCATAATCGATAAAGCGTGATTAAGTGGATATAGTGGGTATACTTACTTAAAGTTATATGCCCCACTTATCATTTATTTGTCCCTCCATTGAAACATGCACCGCGCAATATACAATGCGGCACAATTCCTTTTATTCTTCTTAAGTGTGTCTTGGTCTTTATTGAAAATCTTCCTTTGAAACTTTTTCCGACCCACACTCCAGTACTTTGCATCGTTCTGGTTTAGTACTAGGTTCAGTGTACTTTGACTTATTAATGATGGGTTCAAGTACCCATATTTTTTAGACTCATTAGCACATGAATTCAAACTGCATATGTTATGAAACACTAGTCAATATAAGACATGATTGATTTTTTCTTTGTATTAATAAATTAAAACTACTTACAAGCACCAGAGTATCATGCTTGTGATGTCGGTTCGCTTCAGATGGATCCGGTGGAAGTCATCGAAAAATAGTAAAAGATTAAACTATGGGTAGTTGAATACTTCTTTTGGAACCTTCACTTCTATTTGCATAACTCCTAATGAAGACGCTTCAAGATACCAGTCATGAAATGAACTCCCAGTTCATACTCTTAAGTACTCGTTGGGGTAAGAATGGTTTGTCTGGTTCATACTCGATAAAATTATCGTCTCCATAGGTCCATTGATCCGTAGAAAGTGAGCCATGTTTTTGTACTAGAGCCTTTAAGTGAGCCTCTACGGGCATAGAACGTGTTTTCCCCACAGTACTAAAGAATTTGAGCATTTCAGACTTTTTCCTAGAACACTGCCCAACTTGAACAATTGTCTTGTGGATTGTGGGCTTTGGGCGTGCCTCTTGATTCTCGGGCTCGAGCTCGGCTGCTTGAAATGACTCTTTCAGTTGACCAGGCTCATCCACTAGCTCTGTCACTTGAGGCTCGGCCGTTGGAACTGACTCTTTGACTTGATCAGGCTTGGCCACTGGAACTGACTCTTCTACTTGATCAGGCTCGGCCACTTTAGGATTTGTCACTTCCTCCGGCACATGTTGTTGAGCCATTTGTGGATCTACCACTTTTTCAGGCATGTGTTCCTCGAGTTCTTGAGCCATTTGATGATCTGCCACTTTATCGAGCACTGGCTCCTTCTATGCCTCTTCCTCCATCTCCCGCTCAACAACAGGTAATAAAGATCCTATATTTTGCATATCATGAGATGAAGGATATGTGGGGGATTATGACGAGAAAATAGGCGATCTACTCTGAGAACTTGTCGGAGACTGTCTCTGGAGTAATTTGATATCTCGGCTGGCCCATAAGACAAAGTTATTCAGTGCATCTCCGATTGTCTCAATCCCCTCATCAGGCATTGGAAGATCCAAGGGGTCATTGATAAATCTGTCATTGATGATCTCATTGACCTGAACCTTTGTATACTCTACAGGAATAGGCCGGCTTTGAAATAAATCCCTAGGCATAGTAATGCCTTGTGCAGCCTCTTGGGAATGCCCTTTGCGCCCAATCGGTACATGTAGACTACATGGTGTGTCCTCTTTGATATAATTTACAGTAAATTTTTCTTGTACTGATCCAACACTGTTTGGTACGTCAAGTCGTACCTTTGGCACAATTATCTGTCCCGATTCAGCCTGCATTATGTTTGGATTCTCACTAATAAATTCAAAAAAGTGTCTCTCTCACTCTGCATGGTGCTCTGCAGCATCGTATGTGTGTGCTTGACGCTTCTTGTATGTGGCATCATCCTGTTTCATGAAAGTATTTTTCCAGGGTGCTATAGAAGAGACACCTCGGGTGCGCCCTCGATGTTCCTTATTTCCGAGAGCAGATGTAAGGTGGTCATTACATCCCTCGGGCTTGAACTTTCCAGCCTTCTCAAACTCAGCGATTTCCTATGCTTTCTAAAATACTTCACTAGTACATTAGTCGGAGAGGATATATTGGCCCTCGGGTGTTTTTTAGCTCGACCTAGGAGCCATCTCTTAGTGCGCTGATCAACACCTAAAAACTATTCAGGTAACTCATCCGCACGGTTCTCCTCCTCCTTTCTACTCCCCTCATCCTCCTTGGACTTATATCCACCTGGGCCAAGTTTATGTGGGAACTTATTCTTTTTATTAAGCTCTTTGAACATAATGCTCTCTTGTTTGGCTTCTTCAGAGCAATGCTGCAATTTGAATTCGTTCCATTCATTTGGCCTGATAAAGCCATAGTCGTTGAGCGGCGACTCTCCTTTCTGAAGGTACTGAGTGTTCAATTTAGTCCTAAATGTACGAAGAGATTTCCCGATAGTCTTCAATGTGACAGCTTTAGCATCTTCTAAGCAATCTTCTGGGAATTTATAATGCACTTTTATATGCTACCACAATTCGTTCTTTATAACTTCAGGGACACTCTTCCAGTTTTTCCAAACTATTTTACATCGCTCTCTGGCGAGACATCCACAGTCGTTGCGCCACTTAGCTGTGATTTCTTTTGGCTTCTTTGGTGCCCCATCAACATACACTTCTTCAACCTCATAGATAGCTGTATGCAACTTGTTATTCTCCCATTTTCCTCTCCTCTTCGCATTTGCAGAGGATGTAGTGGCAGCGGGCTCAACAGCTGTTGGCTCAGATGACTCAACAGCTGGGACAATGGTCGTTCTTTTCTCGACTTGGAATAATCGATGCTTGCTTCCTCGCTTTGGACGATCCTACGACAATAGACAATGTGAGCTTCAGGAATGTAATCCTCGGTTAGAATCTGCTCTGACTTGTTACTAACGCAATAATTACCTCCGCTTGAGCTTCAGGAATGTAATCCTCATTGGCGTCTTCTCTCATTCGCTTCTTCCTAGGCTCCACTGGATATTCATTCTCCAGAGAGTGGTACGAAGATTCGCTACCGGAGGATCCTTTAGATGAACCCTCTTTATTTGTTTTTGCAGGAGACTCGTAGATGAGCTCCTCGACGGGATATCCTTCTTCCGCCATAGATGAACTATTCATAGTTAAGAGGCTAATGTATAAGAATTTTGGTTATGTAAAAAAGGCCTGCTGTCATATTTTCATGTACAAAACAATGCACATGTCGGATACACTTGAGGATTAGTATAGTAGCTTCAGAAGAAATGGATGAAAACTTTTCTTAGCCACAGCTCTCCTGTTGGTTGTGTTATGTATGATTCAGACTAGGCAGTGGCCTCATGCATCAATAGTCAATTATTACTTCTGAATCTACTATACTAATCCTCAAGTATAGTGCTTGTTTTATGTATGCATCATATAACAACTAGCTAGTTTACTAATAGTTGTTCTCTCTCTAGTACTGTTGTGTTACATTGGATTTTGCACAAAGTTGTTGAGGCTTCAACATATTTTGTGTTCTTTTTCAAATATGTTCATGGCTGCCATGGAACCATGGGCACATCCATTCACTGCCAGCAGCACAAGAAAGAAGAAGCTGTTGAACGGAATGGGCGTGTCACATGGCTTGATGACATACATAAGATAACTCAATAACAATTTGCATCATAGGCCTCTAATATAGCAATATAATCTAAACAGAACTCTTGAAGATCTAATCCTTAGTAGTGTTTTAAAAGGCACCGGGCGCTAGTCGGGCGGCGGCCTAGCGCCTAGTACCTAGAAGCACCTAGGCGGTGCCTAGGCAGCGCCTAGGGCAGAGCCCATTAATCCTCAAGTATAGTGCTTGTGATATGTATGCATCATATAACAACTAGCTAGTTTACTATTAGTTGTTCTCTCTCTCTCTAGTGTTGTTGAGGCCTCAACATATTTTGTATTGTTTTTAAAATATGTTCATGGCTGCCATGGAACCCGTGGGCACATCCATTTCCCACTAGCAGCACGAGAAAGAAGAAGTTGTTGCAAGGAATGGATGTGCCGCATGACTTTGATGACATACATGAGATAACTCAATAACAATTTGCATCATAGGCCTCTAAAATCTCTGAGTTTATTTAAAAAATCGTCACATCAAGCTTATTTACTATTAGATAATCAAGCAGAAAGAATAAAGAGTTTTCTGCACATATCCATCTATCACTACACGAATCCGCTATCGACAAATAGGGGTTCGCCAAGTTTAATTTATCGAGCACATTTTCATGTGTTGTATTGCTTATGCATTTTTGCGTTCCACCATCCACAATATCTACATATTAGCATTTATAGGTGTTTTACTAATGCTGCAATTTTGCCACGTTTATCAATTCTTCCATACAACAACATATCACGGGCATACAACTCCATCAATAGGGACAAAAGACGTAGCAGAAACATAATTCATCAAAGGATATTTTGACCTCATGAAGCTATAAACAAATCCAAAATTGCATGCAAACAAACGAAGGGTAATATACGGTCTGGATTTTCTTGAGGAAAATTGAAGCAGAGGGTGAGACACGGCTTAGTATTAGGGTAATGCCTCACTTTTATGAAGGATGATGTCGGGGACGACGGCGACGAGCTCCGGGATGGAGGTGATGGGCTCTGGGACGGCGGCGTGCACATGGGGACGGGGACGACGGCGACGGGCGGAGATCGGCGGCGCGGGCTCCAAGGACAGCGGCGTGGGCTTTGGGAGCGATGGGCGGAGTTCGGCGGCGACGAGCTTCGGGGACAATGGCGACGGGCACCGAGTGCTGCACGAGCTCCGGGAGCGGTGGCAACGGGTGGAGTTCAGCGCACGAGAGTTTAGGGATAGAAATGAAACTAGGATTTCAGACGGTAGGAGCGAAAAATTTTATATAGGTGTATTAGCAGTGGCAGACATACTGACGTCACCAGCCCGCCACTACTAATCCGCCCGCCGCTGGTGCTCGACTTAGTAGTGGCGGGCCGCTGACATCACCCAACCACCGTTACTAAAATAAATAACAGTGGCGGGCTAGTGATGTCAACATGCCTGCCACTGATAGCGGTAGGGATTATCTAGCATAGACTGCCTAAAATGTCGAGAAAGACTTTGTAGCGCAGTGGTGCAGGGGGCTCGCTTGGGGCCATGTGGTTCGAGGTTCGAACCTTGCTGCCGGCAGGCAGTTTGAGGTTTGAACCTTGCTATTGATGCCCAAACAATTTTTTCAGTTCTTATTTTTTAAAATTTCAGCACTTTTTTTATTTATGTTTAAATCCTCGTTTGAACTTGATTTTTTAACAATAAAAATACATCATAACTTATCAAATTTAAAAAAATGTTATTTTTCTGCCTCAGTTTACTGTTTTTTATTTCATTAAGTGTGTTTTTATGATCAATGTCAAAATAAGTTAAATTTGAACTACAAGACATGAAATAATTAACCAAAATTTATAGAAAACCCATATTCATGTTTTTGACTCTATTATTAGTTATTATCCAATAAATTTAAAACCATTATAAAAAATGTATCTTTATATCCACACTCACAATCAAACACAATTTATATCCAAATTCACATATCACAACAAAAATCACATATCACATCCAAATTCACATCAAAATCACATATCACATCCAAATTCACATCCAAAATTCACATATCACATCCAAATTCACATATCCATCCAAATTCACATCCAAACTTGACACATCACGTTTATTGGAAAGCAAGTAAATAGACAAAAGTCTAGGCTAGGGAAAACAGCTTACACATCGAACCACACACCAAACCAAAATGCACTTCCGGCCCAAACCCAAAAGGAAGCTATGGTTTGCTCTTCTTCCTCGGTCCACTCTCTTCAAGCGATTCTTCCACTGCAAAATGAAATTCATCAACTTATACCAACATCACTAGCAATTAATTTTAGGCAATTATTATCAGTAGATTGTAGAATAGTAAACTTCGACAAACCTGAGATATCAATTTTATGATCAGCCCTTTGCTTTGCCTTTTCCGAAATGGGCACCCCATCACGTTTAATTCTGGCACTCTAACGAAGCGCCACAGTTGGCACCACCTTCTTCATTGTTCTGGCAGGGTTCTTCCGTCTCTTCCTGTTCTCAACAAACCCAACCTCTTTCTGGTTAAACAGATGAAAAGCCTCAACTTGCTAATCCTCAACCAACTCGGCATCATCAGGCAGTCTGAACCGCTCTCCCACGTTTACATCATCAACACCTCTTGACCGATCATCAATATTCGGATCCGGAATAGGCTTAACAGGTTCAACAGGAACAAGGGGGAGCATTCTCTTGAACTGTTTCAGTAGGCCCGGACATGCATTACAAATGATTCAATTATTCATTATATCACATACTACAACTCACAATTCACATCAAATGAATCAATTATTCATTAGCAAATGAAATTATAAAGTCTAATAGCGGCAAGCTTTTTACATGCTCCATATGGTTCTATGAAAAAATAATAAAATCCCTTGCAGCTACAAACAAGTGAAGTAGTGAACAACTACAAACAAATGTAACTGTTGTGCTAAACTTTTCTGCAAACACATAAAGGTTTATCATGCAAGTGGTGTTTAAAGACACCATAAATAAATCCCATTAACATAGAAGAAATCAACTCATATATAGAGTGAACTACTAAATAAACCATGCATTTGACCGAATTGTTGTTACCTACATGTATAAGTACATTTGAAGCTAGATATGCACGGCTAGTTCTTTAATTTATTTCCTTTCTCTTCCAATGAAATAATGCATCCATGCAACTATTTTCTACAGTGAAAAATACATACAAGTGGCGGGGATGGGCTCTAGGGGTGGCGCCGACGGGTGGAGGGTGGCAGAAACGTTCTCTAGGACGGCGGTGACGGGCGGTGGGGGGCGACGCGGGAGTTTAGGGTTTAGAAATGAAAATAGTTTTTTGGACGGTGGGAGTGAAAAGTATATATAGGTGTATTAGCAGTGGCGGGCATGCTGACGTCATCCTGCCCGCCATTGCTATTTTCTCTTAGTAGTGGCGGGCGCCCGCCACTACTAATCCGCTTGCCGCTGGTGCTCGACTTAGTAGTGGCGAGCTGCTAACGTCACTCGACCGCCACTACTAATAGCGGTAGGGATTATCTAGCATACACTGCCTACAATGTCAAGAAAGACTTTGTAGCGCAGTGGTGCGGGGGACTCGCTTGGGGCCATGCGGTTCGAGGTTCGAACCTTGCTGTTGGCAGGCGGTTTGAGGTATGAACCTTGCTGCTGACCCCAAACAATAAAAATTTTCAGCACTTTTTTATTGATGTTTAAATTCTCGTTTGAACTTGAATTTTTTTAACAATAAAAATACATCATAACTTATCAAATTTAAAAATTTGGTATTTTTTGCCTCAGTTTACTGTTTTTTATTTCATTAAGTGTGTTTCTATATATGATCAAAGTCAAAATAAGTTAAATTTGAACTAATTAACCGCATTCATGTCACATGAAATAATTAACCAAAATTTATAGAAAAACTATATTCATGTTTTTGACTCTAAATATAAATGATCTAGCCTTGCAATAATTTTCCATCGCCATCGGTGCGTAGATAAAGAATCACACTGCCAAATGACAGTTTTGATTCAACCACATTGATCCCTGATATGTTAACGAAAAACAGCACCTCATCAAATTGATTGTATTTTTCTTCGTCTTCGACTCCATCAACTCCAACAATTCTTTGTTTTCCTAGAGCAACGATGTATTTGTTCTCGTCTTTAGGATCAAGTATGTAAAATACTTGTGCCATGGATTGAGCGAGTATCCAAGGGTCATATTTATAACCCACCTTATTAAGGTCAACTATCGTAAACCCGTAATCACCAACTTCCACACCTTCTCGATGTCTGACCCACTGGCACTTAAATACGGGGATTTCTATAGAGTTCCCGTAGTTAAGTTCTCATATTTCTTTGATGTATCCATAGTAAGCATTCTTTTGTCCAGTGCTATCTTCTGCATCTGCTCTAATACCACTATTTTGGCGCCGACTCTTTTGATCCTTTGCTTTGGTATAGAATGTGAAACCATTGATGTCATATGCTTTCCATGTTTTAACCATGCTCAATGGACCGTAAGACAATTTATTTATCATCATCTCTTTGTCGGTTTCTCCAATCGAAAGGTTCAGATCCCTCCGCCATGATGTGAAATGAATTTTGTGCTCTTTCATAATCCATTGTTCATCGCGATCTTCATCCTTTTCACGAAGCTCTTGCAGGTGTAGTTCAACATATGGTCTCATAATCGCCAACTGATGTATTACACTGTAATGTGATTCTCTTACTGTTTGGTAGCTATTGTCTCGTATGATTTTCCTGCCTTTAGTTATTTTACCGGTGAGTCTTCCATGGTGCCGGGACATGAGAACTCCTATTGGTTTTCCATCTCTTATGTAATTTGTGTGGCACTCAATGACTTCCTCAGTCGTGTAGCCCTCTATCATGGAACCCTCTGGATAAGCACGATTTCATGTTAACCCTTGAAGATAACCGTTAGACGCTCATACGTATACATATTGTGCAGTTACGTTGGACCAAGAACAAAGATTTGGTCTGCTATATGTATCATATAGTGCTCCATAATATCAAAATATGAAGGAGGAAAGCACATTTCAAGATGACACATAGTCTACCTCATTTGTTTACGTAATTCATTTAACTCTTCGGTGTCGATCACCTTCTTTGATATGACGTTGAATAAGTGACACAGGCCTGTTATCACCATCTTCAGAAATGAATGTTTGATTCCTCTTACTGCGATGGCGAGGAATAGCCCAAGCATAACATGACAATCATGAGTGTTGTAGCCGCTCATCCTCAAATCTGCTACGGAGACAATATTCTTTATATTTATTGAGAATCTTGTTGGAACTCTGATTCCATGTAGACACCTACAGATTGATCTTTTCTCGTTAATTGTGAGGTTATAGCTAGCAGCCGGAAGGAAAAAATTTCCATTGGCCCTTTCTTGTGGGTGAAGCTTGGGTCTAATTCCGAGAGTTTGAAGGTCTTTCGTACTTTGAGTCTATCTTTCTCAACGTGCATTGTATCGATAGCATGACCAATCTCCAACTCCTTTCAATAGGGCAAATACCTAAAGAAGATTGACTGCTTTTTAAATGGAGTGTCCATTGAAATTTTTTTAGATTTCTTCCTCTTCTTTCCGAAAACAACTTTGATATTCTTCACCATTTCGAATAGAAATTTGTCGTCTCGATGTCATGGCGGCCGTCCAAGCTCGATTGTACCATTGAAATAGTTCCTATTTCTTCGATATTTGTGGTTTCTTAGTAAAAATATGCGGTGTCGCATATATATTGTCTTAACGAATGATGGAAGATGCACAGATTCTGTCTGGTCTACACACTATACATGTTGTCTTTCCTTTAACCTGTCTTGTTAGGGACATATGTCCCGGGTTGTCAACTATGGTGCAAAAGATCATGGCTCTTAGATTGAAGTCCTCTTTCTTGTGCTCATCCCACACACGGACACCATGTTCCTATAGACGTTTCATATCCTCCATCAAAGGTTCTAGAAACATATCAAGGTCATTGCCTCATTGTTTTGGATCGGAAATTAGAGTAGTGAGCATAAGGTATTTTCTTTTATGGCACAACCATGATGGAATGTTGAACAAGCATGAAAAGACCAACCACGTATTGTGTGGGTTCCTCATCTCACCGAAGGGATTCATTCCATCCGTGCTAAGTCCCATCCTGATATTTTTGGGATCCTTCGAGAAATCTGGATGGGCCAGGTCAAATGATTTCCACTTCCTAGAATCCGTAGGGTGCCGAAGTTTTCCGTCCTTCTTTCGCCCAGCGAAATGCTAGATTAATAGTTCAGCATCTCTGGGATTAGAGAACATACGTTTCAAGCGATCAATCACCGGTAGGTACCACATTACTAAGGCTAGAACTTTCCTCTTCGTCTTATATCCGTGCTGGTTTGCAATAACATTCTTCTTCCTCTTCTACAACCTCTTATTCTTCTTCCGGTGGTCATTGTAGTCCTCCACATAGTCATTTGCACGTTTGTATCGACTTGCATTGCACTACGGACAACTCTCTAACAATTCATACTCTTTTTGATATAGGATACAATGGTTCGGGCATGCATGAATCTTTTGAATGCCCAAAGTCAACGGACAAATCATCTTCTTTGCTTGGTACGTATCAGATGGCAGACCATTGGGTTTTGGCAAAACCTTTTTTTAGGAGCTGCAAAAGATCTGAAAAACTAGTGTCGGACCATCCATTGCTGGCCTTCAGTTTCATAAGCTCAAGAGTTGTGTACAACATAGTATACTGCTTATCGCAACCGTGGCATTCCTCGTAAAGAAGGTTTTTCGATGCTTTGTCAAGTGCTTCAAAGTTATCGTAGCCTTTCGTTGTAGTTCTCTGCAACAGCACCTCAGGCACAACATTTCGCATCAGTTCATCCACATCAAAGGCGTCATCATCATCATGTTGATCAACATCAAGTGTTATATCCGATGTATGATCACAACCTCTTCTATGTTGATGAGCATCTTGCGGCACATCAGAATCATACAGTAGTTCTTCACGAAACCATTTTTGAATAAGTGAAATCGTATGGTTTCACGATCTGAACACGTATACTTCGCTTCGTTCTTACAAACTTTACAAGGAAAATATATTGCCGTTTCACTCTAACGTGAAGCATATTGTGCGACAGCTTCAGTAAATTCAGCTACTCTATTAAAATATGCCACCACATCTCCGTCGTTGGACGAGTACATCCAGGACCTGTGCTCTATCTAAAACATATTATTTTAAAAAATATTAATAAATTCATTATTGTTAATTTTAGTAATTTACAAATTGAAAATATATTGATTTATCTCTCTTAACAACATTAATTAAAAATGCTTTAATTCAAACTATGTATTAAGTAGAAAAAAATTATTAAATAAATTAACTACATTGGTTTCTCTCTCCAAACAATATAACTCTAGATCTATAATCATAAATCAAATTAAAAAAGAGATTAAAACGACGTAAAAATGTATACAAGTGATGAATAATTGTGAGGAGTGTCATATTTCTTCATTCGGGAGAAAGAAACACTATAAATGGAAGAATATTTGAAAATTTCTATTCACAAATCCTAAATTAGTAAAATGCTAATAACTCATTATATACATGATTAAATAGAAAATAAATGTGATATTCGGCATGGATTTACCTCCTAGAAAGAAATCCTTCAAAAGAAACGAAAACAAAGCCTCCCTCTCTTTTTCTAGATTTTTGTCGCTATTGTATGGACCAAAATGCGAACTCTGGTAGCCTCGGGCTCGGGGAGAAAGAAGTTGTGTATTTATAGTCAGAATAGTTGTGACGGTCGCAAGTGATGTCATCAAATCATTAGTGGCGGACAACGTAGCAGTGGCGGACAATTTTCTATCCATCACTACTAGTGACTATAGTAGTGGCGATCGGTGCTGACATTATCAATGACCGCCACTACTAGTGGTTATACTAGTGGTGGTCGGTGCTGACGTCAGCACCGACCATCACTAGTGGCGGTCGCTGGCGTGGCAGCGCCTAAAACCACTATAGTGGCGGGCCTCTAATAATCTACCACTACAGTGTTTTTGCCTAACGCCAATGGCGGTTTGTAGTAGCGAGGAGTACAAGACTCGATGACGTAAGGAATAAATATTTAGCTTTATAAGGTGGTGCCGATGCACAACTGCCCAGACCACAGCGACACGCCGTGGCTGAGCCACGTAGTTTATCCTGTGCACCTGGCGACGCGTGCTTGCGTGCGTATGCAAGTCGGCATACGTCGCGGGGCGCAGCTAGCTCGCAGCCACTGACAAAGAAAGCCATCGGCCTGGGTCCCACGCGCGACTCCAAAATTTGGCGCCCCAGAACAACGACATGCGCCACCGCGCCAGTACCTGTACGGCTGTACTACCCCGCTGGAAACATCTCAACCCCACACGCGAGACGCCGCTCTAGGGCCAAATAAAAGAATGAGAAACCATCCGCCCACTCGAGCCAAGCTTATTGATCCACAGTATACTGGCATACCTACGAATTTGTGAGGCATCGGATGTTATATTGTTCATCGCCAGTGCTGAAAATTTGCCATTGTAGTTGTACCGCGTATTTCGCTACTGATGGAACTGCCCTTTCGGCGAGTTAGGGAGATCGTCAGTACTCCTACCAAACACCCGTGACACAGAAGCTGAGATCAGAATTAGGGCTGGCCATAATTCTGGCGACTTTCTATTAGTCATTCACCAAATACATGTAATTTTTGCAAAGAAAAGATAAAAATACGTGTACTCATTTACACGGTAGTACTCATCCCCAACTAGTTTGATTCGGTAGGAGTATTCACAAATGTATAGCGGAGTTCTTCTGATAAAACCTCCGTATCTGTACCGGTGGTGTATACTGTATAGTAGTATCGTGAACAGCATCTGATCCCAGATCGCACACCATAAAAAACGTTAACAAAACAGAGTCGCTGATGCTGGTGGTACACGGCGTGCCGAATGGAAGCGTCACAGCATGCAGGGGACCGATCGATCACGCGGCCGATCGCGCCGTGACGTACTTAATGGTGCATGCCGCCTCCGGCGCCAGGGCGGCGCGCAGCGGCTTCTTGGCCACCGCATCGACCTCGTCGGCGTCGGCTGTTGCGACAGGCGGGAGGCCCTTGAAGTCGAGGCTGTCGTCGTTGTAGATGTCCCACCACCACTTCACCAGCATTCTGATGTCATCCCTGTCCATGTTCGCATCCTTGCCCGTGTACCTCCATGGCTTCGACCCCTGCGAACCGATAGATCATCGGTCGAGATGAGCGGTAAAATTAAACCAAGCACTAATGTAAAACGCCATTAATGGTGTCAATGACTCGATTCACGTACCGCTGCACAGTAGTGCACTACCTTGACCATATCGAGCTGGACGTTCTCGGGATGTCTCCAGAGCATGGCCAGAACAAGGTTGTAGATCAGCGGGATCGGCTTGTACTGCTCCCTGAAGAACATGTTTAGGAAATCCTGCAATTTCCAGCTACAAAAACGGTGAGCAGTTCGATCCCGAGCCATTAATCGGGAGCATGTATATTTACGAGCTCTTCGGGATCAGGAGTTCTGGCAAGTAGGCTCACCTGCTCTGCGAAGGGTGTGGGCGTCGTGACACGCAGTGCGTCGAGGAGGGCCTTGGCGGTGGCCATGCTGGGCTCATGGACAAACATGCCGGCGTTGAAGTATAGCGCCGGCGGCGGGCCGAGCTCGGCGGTCGGCCAGGCCACCCTGTCGGGGCACTGCTGGCAGTAGCCGATCTTGTACTGCGGGGTGTGGCTCCACGTCTTCTCGCAGAAGCAGTCCATCACAGCATAGAAGTGACCCTTGGGCAGCTCGAACAGCTCGTCGATGTTGTCGAACAACTGGATGTCGGCGTCCAGGTACACCATCCTCTCGTACTCCACGAACTGCAATAACCAAATCAAGAACCCTGGCACACGTGAGCACAGTGACGGGATCATGAATGGGCGAGGAGTTCTTGGATTAGGTGTAGCTAAAATATTAAATTACCTCCCAGATACGGAGCTTGGAGTAGTTGATGACGTAGTAGGCCATGGCGAACTGCGTATGGTTTTCCGGCGGGTACACCGGCTCGATCTGCCGGACGATGCAGCCCTGGGAGATGAGGAAGCGACGACGGGACTCCGGCACGTCGGGCAGCACGGCGACCACCAGCGGGTAGGCGGAGCCCGCATTACGCAGGCCCTTGGCCAGCCCGACCACGCCTTTCCAGTAGTCACCGTCGCCGGCAAGGAACGTCACGTACGCCCTCGTTGTGGGCTTCACCCCCGCCGCGGCAGCCTTGGCAGTCATCTTGCCGACTAGCTCGGGAGCCATCTCGTCGGAAAAATACCGGGAGGCTGGGTTAAGAGCGGGTTTTTTGTCAGAAGATTTGGAGGCCTGGGATGTGCTTTTGGTTAAGCTGCTTGTTGCTCAGGCATTTGCTTGGGTCTTCCCGCGCGGGGTGTGGCAAAGCTTAAATAACGAAGTGGTGGGCGACGCATTTGCACGTGTTTGGATCTAGTAATATCTAGAACGAGATAGAGTGATCTCACTTTTGAATGCATTCAGATGAAAAACTGATGTGACAGGATAATCCATAGAGTTTCAAATTTTAGAGCAAGCAAGTTCATTCAAATAGATACATCTCACTTACACGTGAGAGAATTCTCGTGTGATATCCACGTGTAAGGCATCATATGATATGTTGTTCTATCTATTTGATCAAATAAAAAAATATGGAATAAGTTTATCTCGCTACCTAAATAAAAAATGAGATAACATATCTAGAAAAGAGGGATGAAACATTTCGTCTAAATGTGTACCTGATCCAAACACAACTAAGATCGTGGTGACCCTTCCAACATGACATTTTCTGTAGACTACATTGATTAAGCCATTCCATTCTATCAAAAAAATAAAAAAACAAAATCATTCTATCGAACCAAAATCTAAACATAATCGTTCCATTCTTTCTTACCCTTCAACCAAGCTAGCTAAAAAACTAGCTACGTCCATTGCTCATTGTTCCGTTGCCGTTGTTTTTATCGTTAATTAGGCTTCTTGATTGCTTCACCGATCCTGCTTAATTATTTGCGTACATGCATGGCAACCGCAAAATCTCTGGGACAATCATGGTGGGCGAAAAGGCCAAAGTTGAAGGCAATGGATTATCCATTCTTTCCAGCTACAGTAGCTTTCTTTACTTCGACTTTATTTTGTGCATATTTTCTTCTCGTCGGATCAAGTGGCACTTCAGCTTGTTAATTAGGACGTCCTCCTAGCTACTTAGATTGATCTATCGACATCTCAACTCGAAAATGAAGAAAAGCCTACTGATCAGTGTGTGTATATGATTCACCCATTCTAGTACTATTCCTCAATCCACTGCTAAGCACAATAGTTCTCCCGTCGTTTTCTGAAATTGCCTCGCGGTGAAGATGCGGTGGCTTGCTTCTAGATCAGAATGAGAAAAATCACTTGGTCGCATGTCGAGCCCCAACGAAAATGGAGAGGTCTGGAACTTGGACGAGAGGCCTGGAAATTTCCGGAACCACGTACTGTGTTAGACTGTTAGGGCCTATTCGGCTGCATGGGAATAATTCCCAAAAGGGAACAATTCCCTACAGGGATTGAGTTAATCCCCTCCTGTAAACTAAATCTCTGTAGGGTTTAATCCCCACATTTTCTGCCTCCATGCCTATTCGGTTGGTTACCTGGTAGTGTTGTCCAACAGCAATACAGTTCAATAAGCTACGGATTGACAAGAAATTGTCACAATTCACAGATGCTTGATACCAGTCCGTGAACATATATTTGATCAAACTATTGAACACAGTGAACACAGTGATCAAAAATATATGTGTGCATAGTGAGCCAAAAATGAAATAGAAAACAAAAAATTAAACAGTATCGAAAACTAGTTGCATTGAACACAGTGATCACATTGTATTGTAAAACTCATCCAAAAAACATTGTGTTGAACATCTAGTCTCCAACACAGTGATCACATTGTACTATAAAACTCATCCAATAGAACATAATGATAAACATCTAGTCTCCACAGGAAAAAAGACTACTCATGAAGAGTTTTAGTTAAACATCTGAATTTGAACTTGAACTTGTAGTCTTGCAGTTAGATTCATGGGTGCAGGAGTAACAAGTTTTCTCTGCAACACTTGAACTTGCAGCCTTGCAGGTGTTTGAGCAGTGAAGCAAACAAAAAGGCAATATAGAAATCCACCTGAAAACTAAAAAAAGTTACAAAGTTACAGAATGCAAGAACATATCCAACACTTGAACATATGCATTCAACTCATACATTATTAGTGATGTAGCAAGATAAAGAACTTGGTTCTTGCAAAAGGCACAAGGCATTTTCTACTTTTACAGAAAAAAACACATTTTGTTCTGTCTATTGCCATCACTAATTCACTATTGTGCATGTGTTTATTACTTGTTAACCAGTTTGCATTCATTTACTCTTGAGCATAGACCTGGTTCATAAATTCTAGTGCTCTCCAGTTAAGTATTTGGTATGTGTTCCATTGATGAAACAGGAAGAATGCAAGAACCAAGTTACAGAATGCAAGAACCAAGTGAAGATTCATACATTCACACATTAGTGTTAAAGCAATTAAATAAATAGTGGTACATTGATCCAACATTCAGACAGTTAGTACCTGTTAGATATGAACTGTTCTCAACAATTAATAAAGATGTTAAGTGAGTATGGACATTTCAGGAATCAGACCATGACATCTCGGAACCAAAATTTCCTACTGTCAAATTAGTTAGACATATGATAGCTTAAGAAAATACTGGAAAACCTGAAGCAAAGAGTATCAAATCAAATAAACCACACATATATCTATCATTTATTTTCTTTCAGCAGGTTGGGGACATTGTTTGATCAAATCCAATATGAACGAACATAGGTGTCAACCCTTATTCTTCGTTCATACAGAAAGAACAGTGCTGAGGAAACATAAACACACCATTCCTACAAAAGAAGATTTCCTACAAAAACATAAACACACCATTCTTCGTCATACAGAAAGAAGTCATATTCTCTCTACCATTATTCACAAGAAAACGTCAACCCTTGCTAACATAGGTGTCAAAAATGTGGCATGGGATGGCCATGGCAAACTGGCAAATGAGGAAGTCCACGAAAATGGGCGGATAGGGAGAGAGGGGAGGCGGGGAAGGAGCTCACCGACCGGCGGACAGGGAGAGAGGGGAGTCGGGGAGGCTAGGGACCGCTCCGCCTAGCCAAGCCACCCCGGCGCGCCTAGCCAAGCCGCTCTGCCGTGCACCACCGCCGCCCGCTCGTCTTCCGCTTGTCGTGAGCGGCGCACACCAGCAAGAAAGGTACAAGCCGGTGGACAGAGAGAGAGAGGGGAGCCGGGGGAGGAGCACAATGCTCACCGGGAGAGGCGGCGGAGGAGGACTGTTGCGCTGTCGCCTGGTGTCGCGCCCGCACCGCCGTTTGGTGTCACACCCGCGCCGTCACCAGTTGGGGATTCAATCCACTCCCCAACCCTAGGGGGGTGGAATCCCGGACCGGGCTGGGGAAAAAAGAGGAAATTGGGTCGGGTTACAATCCCACTGTGCTTAAACCGAACGGGCAATTTTTCATGGACTGGGAATTTTACCAGGCCAGGATGATCCCTGTGGAATTCAACCCAAACCCCTCATTCCCTGCCAAAACGAACAGGGCCTTAAGGGTTTCAATTTTCGCTGGACCCCAAATATGCAGGAGCGGTGGAGCTTCAAGTCGAAAACGTTAGCAGCCATCCGATCCTCGTCCAACGATGTCCGGAGCGCACGGACGCGGCTTCAGGATTCAGGAATCGGAAGGCGCTAAGGGCCGGTGGCTTATGGTGGTCGTCCTACGATATTTTTTTCTCAGAGGATCAATCGTGAAAAAATTGATGTAGGTTGTGATCTTTAAAAAAACTTGTCTCGAGTTGTAAATAAAGTGAGAAATTGTTTGGTTGCAATAACTATAGATTTATGTTTTGAGAGCTTACGATGTTTTGTTACATTATTGATACGTATTTTTGCACACAAATCATTATAATCATGATATTTTGTAATGTTTTTATTAAAATTATACATTTTTTGAATTACACTAAAATAATATATTTTACTAAAATTTTACCTTTTTGAATTTTATGAATTGGTATGTTGTAATGACATGATAAGTAATTTTTATTCAAAATTGAACCGAGAAATGTGAAAGTTGGGGTTCCAAGCTTTTAGTTTGTACTACAAAAAAGTTGTTGGTTTTAAAAAACTAGTTAACCCTAGAACCTATTTGCTTCAACTTCCAACTTCTTAGGCAAGAAGCTGGTTAGAAAAACTGAACCAAACACAACCTAAGGAGAGGATATGCTTTCAACCTGATCTAACCAATTTTATATTTTAGTTCCTTATTAAAAATTATTTTACAAAAAAAATTAAAAAACACTTAATTTAGAAGAAGACCTAAAACTTAGCGCCAGAACCATTGAAATAAAACATATGCACACCAGAGTTGCTGGCGCCAAGCTCCCTGCCACGCTAGGTGAATGAACTAAGGTGGCATGGGTCTTTAGCTCAAGTAGTATTTCAATTCAATCCAAGTAAAGATATCCATCTTGCTCCCACACCGAGTATCAAACCCTCATCACTCTTATGAGTGGTTTGGCGTTAGTGACTCTGGCGCTAAACTATTGTTGGTGTCTTTTTTGATCACACGCATGACATGCGAGGTCTTCTTAACTATAGTGCAAGTCCTACAATCTTTTAAAAAAGGTTCTGAGCGTGCCAATCAGTTTGACCCCGCAACTGATAAGGAACTAGAGAAGATGACGTTAGTAGCAAAGTCGATCGGCTGCCGAGCTGATGACCGCGGTGAGAATAAAACAATCATGAGTAAATGCGTCAATCGGTCGTAGGGCCAATGACCATGGAAACATCATCGGCTGATAGGATAAAGTCCGTGCACGTAAAGGCCGATGAGTACCTATAAAATGCAGGTAAAATATGACGTGGAATTAAAGAAAACCTATCGACTTGTACCCCGATAGAAACTAAATCTAACATACTAGATAACATATTTGTATCATTCAATTATCATAACAGCAAGATTGGACCTAACCAAGGCAATCGCTAATCACGATAAATCAATAATGCTTCTACGTATCGGGCATGTTTTATTTAGAGGAATGGTATACAACATAAATCAGATACAATAGAGCGAGATGTCAAACTTAACCGATGAAGCCGCAAATTACGATACCTAACAGTTGATGCCAAGATTTGGTAAAGCCCAAGGCCCACCAAGGAAGGAACACGGCCAACAGAAGGTCAAAGACGATCCGGTCAAGGAAAGTTAGAGGAGTCTGCCCGCAATAGCTGCATGATCGGATAAGGGAGCCGATGGAGATAAGAATAGGAGATGGTTATAGATTCATCCGAAATCGGCTGGATAAGTTACTTGGATGGCAAGTCTCGGGACTATAAATATGTATCCAATAGGTTATATTAGACAACTCTCGTTCAACCAATCAATCGGCGCATCACCACCCTTGAGCCCCAAGGTTATCCGGCGGGACTCGGGTGCTCAGAGCTGGGTTGTATCCTTTCGATCTCCGGCGAAGAGGTGAGTCCCGCCACCCCCGATGTCCATACCAACTATGTTAGTATCCTCACGGATGCATCGGTTCAGTTCGATCTCTTGAGGAGAACGGTGAAACAGTACGGTCGTTGGTTGTTCTCAGTGTATTTGGCTAGGTCTAAGGCTGCATCAGTTAGGTTTGATATCTTAGATTGATGTGATCTAGGTTAGATAGTGTGAGGCTTCATTGGTTAGGTCCAACATCTCTTGCTATTGTATCTTCTTCATGTCGTATATTGTTCATCTAAATAAAGTTTGCCCAATTTGTTGATGTTGATAGCAAAAATGGCATTAATGGCAATGATTGTCAAAATATCAATTTTTTGTAATTGGGGCTGAAAGTATGCAACTCCTGGTACAGGCCGAAGCCCTGAACGTGCCGGAGGCCCACCTGCATGAGGTCTCAGGAGAACTTTTAGCGGCATGCTGGCTTCGGCTCGAAGGCACTTCGGCCCGAGGAGCAGGCTTCGGCAGGCCTACCGAAGGCCCACTTCGGGCAAGCTTCGGATGTAGAGTCTGATACAAATTCTAGTTGTTTTTATCCCTAAACTTGATTAAGTCGAATCTTATCAGATTAGAATTAGAGATAACAAGACTAGCCCCTATAAATACAGGGGTGAGGTCGGTTCATAGGACCCCCACAACACAAATCAACTTCAAACCCTAGTTTGAACCGTACCTTTACTTTCTTTACCTTTCCATACACCTTCGTGGGTTTGCGCTGGAAACCCTCCGTTGGCCTCACCGTAATAGTGGTAAGCCTTGTTGGTTCGCTTGTGAATCATCCGTTAATCTACGTAATAGATTGCTATCACCTTGTTGGCACGCATATGAACCATCCGTTAATCTACGTAACAGATTGCTACCTTCGTTCTATATACTGCAACACTTAGTAATTCGCTCTCCAGGCCAAATTGGCACTTGATCTTAACTTTGCTGCAGGTTTCAAGTTCGAAGCCCCCTTCGTCGAAGGTTCCCGAAGCTAGGAAGCTGGTTTTGGAGGCTGCCAGAGCACCCTTCGGTGAATCCATGCTTAGTCTGTCCATGCCGGATTCGTCACGCTGTTGTCAGTCTGGTTAAGTCCTGTGCACCGGAGCCACTTCGCATCGGGGTCGCTTCGCACCGACATCATGCCAGAACAGACCGCACTGCATCGTACCTCATCACATCAGTGCTCCGTCCTGAAATTCGTCGCGCCCATGCTCCGCGTTGGATTTTGTCATGTCAAGAGGCTTCGCAATGAACTTTGTCGTTCGAGAGCGATTTCACCGGTTTCTCACCCAGTGTGGGGAGGCATCGGCTGACGAAGCGCTGAAGGTCTGACTTTTCCATCAAAGGATGGGCAGACCTAGAAATGAAGTTTCACAAGTACTTCTTCGCCGACATCCAGGAGATGAAGCTGACCAACTTGACGTCCGTAAAACAAAGGATGAATGAGTCGGTCCCAGATTATATATACAAATGTTTCGAGATGTGTGAAGCAGATGTTATAGCGTGAGCCTCAGTGACTCAGTTGGCAGAGCTGGTGCTCAAGGGACTTTTGAGCCCTATTAGGGAGAAGTTTTCATCACATGAGTTTGAAAGCCTCTCGCAACTGCTGCAAAGGGTATTGTCCCATGAGAGCCGATTCCAAGAAGCCAGACAGTCAAGTACCAAAAGAAGGTTGCGTACACCCAAGTGTACCACTCGGACTCCGACGAGGACAGCGACTCTGATGTAGAGGTCGGGATGGCCGGGTGGTCTAAGAACAAGAAACAGGTCGCATGCCCATGGATAAAACTGACCGAAAAGGAAGAGAAGTATGACTTCGATATCAACAAGGCCGATAAAATATTTGACCTATTGCTTAGGGAGAAGAAAATTTACCTGTCACCTGGCCATATAATACCACCTACCAAAGAACTAAAGAAGAAGAAATATTGCAAGTGGCATAACTCTCTGTCGCATCATACTAACAAATGCAAGGTCTTCAGGCAAAGTCTTCAAGTAGTAAATCCAATCGACCATAGAACAAGGCCGAATCAAGTTTGATGATGGGAGACAGCCGATTAATATATACAACAATCCATTCCCAGTCAACATGGTGCACGCACACTATGGTGATAATTGGCATACGAGGAACGGAAGGCGGACCAGCGGAAATGTCACCTTAGTAAGTGTTGGGGGAAAATATCTCATCTTCGGGGTTATTGCCGAAGCAACATAAAGGCAGACAACAGATTCGAAGGTTCCCAGACGATCATCTTCGAAGATACCCGGAACCAAGTTCGAAGTACGAAGATAGGCATTGGTTCGGAGTACATCTTCGAACTAAGGCCCTCCAAGATCTTTTCTGCCAGCTAAGATGGAAGACTTATCTTCTTTCTCATTAGATTAGTCGTTTACCATTTTAGCCCTATTAAGGGAACCGAATAGTTTCCACTATGTCGGTTGTAATAGAGGGGTAAATAGGTCTTTTCCTTAATGTTTGGGCCTATAAATACCCCCCATTTCACCCTGTAATACGGACCGAATACAAGTTATTCAATACACACATTCGAACTATTCTAAGTTATTATCCTTTCGGAGGCTTAGAACAGTTCTCTTCGCAAACACTTCGTTTGTTAGTTTCTCTTCTACAGAAACCTGTTAGCGTAATCTTTTACGCCAACAGTAAGACTTATCGAAAAATATCAGAAGAGGTTGGCAGAAAGGTTAGGTAGCGGAGACAGTCGTATCCACTCGAGTTTCAATCCCCATTGGAACTGCGAGTTCTTCAGACTTTGTTGGAATGAAGGGTTGCGGCTACCGTCCATGGACGACTGCCCGGGATGCAATGGGACACCAAGTGATCATCGGCCACGTAACGATGAGCTGAGGACATGTGATCAAAGAACTGTGTGCCAAAGGTTGTCACCTCCAAGGACATCGGTGCTAGAAAGTCTTGGCCCCATCGACCCGGAAGAAATTGGCCTGACGGCCAACAATAACGAAGACATAATGGAGAAGCCGCAATGGTGCCCCTAGGGAATTTTTACGCAAAGCCAGAAAATAAGGGTGCAACGTCTACGACAAATAGAAGGAAGGGCACAAGTGTACGTCAAAGGAGTTGATCGACCCCCTCAAATCAAGAGCGAATGGCACCCTAAAGATAATGTCGATCATGATGATAAAAAGGACGTAGAGATAAGTATGGTCTTCTTCCTTCCTGTAGAGTATATGGCCATCTCAAAGGAATACACGGAGCAGGCCGATACCATGGCTCAATTAATGTTATCTCCACAGCCAGCAATTTTTGATAAACTAGAAGATCTGGAGCATCGACACCTGAGGCCTCTGTACATCAATGGGTTGATTAAATGGAAGCCGATGTCCAAAATGATGATAGATGGAGGGGCGACCGTCAATTTGATGCCTTATGCCACCTTCCGAAAGATTGGGAAGACACCAGAGGACCTCATCAGAACTAACATGGTGTTAAGGGATTTCAGCGGTAACTCGTCAGACACAATGGGAGCTTTAAACGTAGAGCTGACAGTTGGAAGCAAGATGGTGCCAACAACATTTTTCATAATAGAAAGGAAAGGATCCTATAGCTTGTTGCTGGGATGTGACTGGATACACGTGAATTGCTGCGTCTCCTCAACAATGCATCAAAACCTCATGTATGGGGTCGGCGATCAAGTGGAGGTTATTCCCACTGATAAAATGGTTAATATAGCTATTGATAGCAAAAATGGCATTAGTGGTCGAAATTGTCAAAATATCATTTTTTGGTAATTTGGGCCGAAAATATGCCTTTCCTAGCATAGGCCGGTCCAATCTCCCATAGTAGGCCGGTCCAACCGTCCATGTAGGCCCAGTCATACTGGCCCAATGGGCCCGGTTAGATCGGCCCAAGTTTGAAAACTAGAGATAGAGTTGGTTTCGGGCTGCTTTGATCTCTAATTAAATCTTAACCACTTTTTGGCCGAATCCTACTCAGAGTAGGCGCTAGGGAACTTGAAACCAGCCCCTATAAATATAAGGGTGAGGCTGATTCAAAGGGTATCTCCACAGATCAACTCAAAACCCTAGTTTTTAATCACACTTTTATTTCAATATACTTTCCTTGCCCTAGGATTGGACATAACGTCCATCTTTGTGGGTTTGTGCTGAAAGCCCTCCGTGCATCACGTCGTAACTGTGGTAAGCCTTGTTGATTTGCCTCTGAATCACCTGTTTAATCAACGTAACAGATTTTTATCGTTTTTATCGGTTTTTCTTTGCTACCATTAGAAATTCGGTCTTTGGCTGAATTGCACTTTATCTTTTCCTATTTTGTAGATTTATCACCCTTAGATTCCTCGTCGAGGAGTTTGGGGTGACTTGCTACAATTTCTTAGGTCGTCGGAGCCTAGAGGCTGTTTTTCAGGACCTGCCAGTCTGACCGAAGGCCTCTCGCCGGTCAGATCGCTCGTTGTCGTGCCGGGTCATAAGGCTGTTGTCGGCACGCTCCATCGCACCGTTGCCAGCACCCTCCGATCTGATCGGTGTCCGTTTGCTGGTCCGATCAGGCCCCTCCATCGGACTACGCGCACCAGAGCCCCGCGCTGGAGCACTTCACGCTGGGGTGTTTTGTCGCGCTAGAAGCCATACACCGGTCCAACAGACCCCTTCGCACTAGAGTGTTTTTTCGCGCTAGAAGACATACGCCGAGGGCCACCTCGCAGCAAGCCTCTGAAGCCCTTCGCACACTCCCGGTCCGACCGAAGCCCTACCTCCGATCTGACCGCCCGAAGATTCGAAGTCCCCTTCATATTTATTCAAAATCTCTCGCACCGTTGGTCAGACCGAATGTGTGCCCTCGGTCTGACCAGACTACCTTGGCCGGTCTGACTGCCTATGATACTTCGGTCCAACCGGCCTATTCTGGCCGGTTTGATCTTTTACCCTTACAATTCGGTTAATTGAGGATTATTTCTAAATACTTGTTTGATTACATGGTGACTCTGTTATTCCCTTACCACTGTTTAAGGGTCATCAGAATGCGGCGTCATCTTCTCACGACGTTTTAGGATTTCCCCTTAAAACGACCTCGCTCTTTTGGATCGCCGAACCAGACCAAGTGTGGGGGTGAGTTTTAGTGTTAACACACTTTTTGGTGACTCCGCTGGGGACGACATTACCAAGCATGGCGAACACTTCAACATTGGCAGCGGGTACATCGACCATGACTACTATGACCACATCAATAGTACCCCCATCGCCGGTGGACCCGGGGGGGATGAGCACGGAGATCGATGACCACAACATCATCCTCCCCACCCTTGTAGAAATTTCCGAAGAGGATAAGGCCGATATTGAGGCCAGGATGAATGAATTTCACGCACTCATGCTTGGGTGCTACACCAAAACCCACATGGGCTTCATCAAGTGCAACATCGACATTCCCGACCTCTCCGGAAACAAGGTACCACCGCCATCATCCCTGTCTCTATCCCCCTCAAAAATCAGGTAGGAGATAGCTGCCACAGTAGATCAAGTTGTTAGCGCCACCTTTGTGAATCGTTTAAGGCTTGAAATGGAAGCGATGTTTAAGAGATTCGGCTTTTCCGATGCCGCTTCTCCCACTCCAATTCCTAGTTTACCCCCTGTGCACCACATTTACAGCTGAACAGATGGGAGCAAAAGGAAAGTCATCATGTCTTCTCTCACACCCTCTAGGGTCGAGACCACATATACCACTGTCAGTCAGACCGACACTTGGATCGGTCAAGCCGACACGTATCAAACACCACTCTCGATAACAGTCGGTCTGACCAGATACCAGGCCAGTCTGATCGGCCTATACACCTACGGTCAGACCGGCTGCTAGGCCGGTCCGACTAGCCAGTACGCCTACGGTCAGACCGGCCCTATGGCTGGTCAGACCACCCCTATCTACTATGCGCCGCCTCCGCCCATGCCTACACTACCTTTCCCCCGCGTTGTCCGCACCTACTACTCCCACACACCGCGTAGGCCTAAACATGTTATTTATCATGAGCCGGCACGAGAGGAGGAGCCGCACGACCGACACCTCGGCATACCACCATGTGTCGTGCCCTCGCACGAGAGACGCGCACAGGTAGAAGGCGTAGATGATATTGACGAGCGAATTCACGTGCTTGTTAGGGAGTGCACTGGTTACGTGCCTTGGGATCAGGCTAGAGTTTACCGTAAGACATACTCGGACCACTTCGACGCTATCCCATACCCTCGCGGCTTTAGGGTCCCCGAGTTCACCAAGTTTGACGGTGAGGGTAGAAAGACCACCCTAGAGCATATAGGTTAATTCCTAGCACAGTGTGGTGAAGCAAGCGGGTCAGATGTGCTTAAACATAGATTATTCTCTTTTTTGCTTCCTGGCACTGCTTTACTTAGTTTTTGGCATTGCCGCCGAACTCTGTGCAAACTTGGGCCCAGATAGAGCAGAAATTTCACGACTATTTCTATACTAGGGAAACTGAACTTAGGCTTTCACACTTAACATCGGTTAGACAAAAGGCTAGTGAGAGTGGCTCCGACTACATTAGGCATTTCTAGGACACCAGAAATAGATGTTTTAGTTTGAACATCTCCGAGAGGGATTTGGCCGACCTATCTTTTAACGGCTTACACTCCGAACTGAAGGAGAAGTTGGATGGCCATAGTTTCCTCGAGGTTAGCCAAGTTAAGGAAAGGACTCTGGTCCAAGAAGGCCGAGTCAAATCTAAAAAGGGCATCAAAACTCTTAGTGAGCCCAAGGGCGAGGTACACATCATAGAACACTCTGATGAAGAGTCGTCAGAAGAAGAAGATGACTCGGCTAACGTATACACGGCAGAATGGACCTGGCCTAATGGGTCCAAAATGGTCACTTGCTCCAAGCTACGGCCGTCTCCCACTAGGAATTGGCCCAGTGAAGTTAAGTACTCTTTTGATGTGACCAACTGTGATAAAATATTTGACTTTCTATTAAAGAGCAAGCTCCTCAAGTTGCCTAAAGGCTACATCATTCCAACCACCGATGATTTAAAGAAACATGCGTACTGTAAGTGGCATGATTCACTTTCCCATTCTACTAACAATTGCAATGTTTTTCATCGGCCGGTTCAATCGGCCATAGATGAAGGACGATTGAAAATAGATTCTAGCCCTAAAATGAAGCTAGACCAGGATCCCTTCCCTGTGAACAACATCGACCTCAAAGGGAAGAGGGTGTTGATTCGGCCTGAGAAGGTCGAGTCATCCAAAGGGAAGGCGGTCGTCATTGGAAAGCTTTGCCCACACACGCTCGTACGGAAGAATCCTGAAGTAGGAGTGTGGAAAGTGAATGATGACTCATCATCTTCGGCTAGGTCCCACAAGAAGCTGAAGATAACTTTTGGGATGCTGCTCTAGAAGCATAAGAGAAGGGCTGTGTGAAACCAAGTGAGGTCGCACTGTGGTTTTTGTCTTTGTGATGAGTGATTGACAAGATTGATCGATCTGGAGTGTTGAGTGAGTGGTGGTTTGCTTGCATCGATGGGATCGATGTGTGGATATTGATTGTGTGCTGAGGGGATCGGTGTGCGTCACGTTCCATGTTTTGGCTTGTCTCATGTGTGTAGGGAGGAGATGCTAACCAACTGTCAATGACAGGTGATCAAGGGTCAAGCAGGGAGCTCGATGCTAGAGGATCAAGGATGCCGGGTGAAGTTGGAGATGATCTCAGGAGTGCACGAGGAGATAGAGCAAGACATGGATGGACAAATGGTCGAGACAGCGTGACGATCAAGTCAGCGAAAGGGAGGCCAATGCAAGTGATCAGGCGACTCGACGGGATCGAGAGCGAGAGAGACTTGCTGGCGGTCGAGTTCGCGGATTAGCGTCACATGTCGACGATCGAGGAGGCTTTGCCGGTTTTTGTTGAAAACCGTCACATCAGAAAATGTTTTTAAATTCCAATAAATAGGAGTTTATTTTTCTGTTTAGTCGACTAGATTAAGTGTAATCTTTTAGTATTTTTCGAAATTCTTAATTCTGAAAAAACATTAAAGAATTGGGTCAATGATGTAATAAATTAGGAGTATACATTAATGTATTTTTCAGAATTTGAAATTCTGAAAATACATTATGGCCATTAGGTAAATACCTAGAACTTTAACCCTAATGGCATTTTGGAGAATACCTTAATGGACTTACCTATATAAAGGACTCCATGCCCAAGGGTTAGTGGGGTGGATGGCTGTAATCTTTTGGTGGCTGAACTTTAGAGCATTTCATCCAAAAATTTCAAATTATCACATCTTCTATTTTCTTGCTCCTGCTGATTACTTTTGATTTGCTTTCATTGTTCGTTTTGGCGGCCGCTACAGAGTGAAGCATCACCGGACACACTACAGTATCGCAGCGCTACAACCATTCTGGACTACACGAAGCAAGGTACTGTGCTTGGTCTTTTATTCTGGTTTTTTGTGGGAGTCACTGTGCAGTCGGTTTTCTACTGCTTTTCTGGTTTGATTGCTTTTGTTCCGAACCAACTGGAAGCACCGACGAGCAGCGCCGCTATGTGTTGGATCGGCTACAGGCTACCAACAGTGCCGACGCAGCCATGAATAGTTCTTGATTATCTGAGAAGCGATTTGTTTGGTTTTAAACCTTTCTTTTTAGTTTGGCTCTGCCATTTTGCCATGAAATAGTTTTGATCCTTCTGTTGTTTGGTTCATCATTTGTGACAGTCAGTGTATTTTATTCTTGCATGTGATTTTAGCCGGCCAAGTCAAGAACATGTTTACCCATTTGTGTTTCTTCTTGGCCTGCTAATTTTCATGCCTAATATTCATGTGAGATTGATCTTCTTCACTATGTGAAATACATCCATGGAATTCATTTTATTCTGATTGATTTCTCTTGGGATGTCATTGTTTTCTTATTCAAACCATCAAGTTAATTACTCAGTCTGATTTTGCGATTGTGCACAGCAGGAAGTGTGTGTGCTGTTTGTTGTTTGTGTTTTAATCTTGATTTCATGCAGCAGCAAGCATACTATTAACACAATATTTTAGTATAGTTGCATTTGGTTTATTCTCAAGCTGTTGGCTGCTTTGTGATGTTCTGCAACAAGACTTATGCATGTTGGATGTGCTACTAGTATGCTTTTTGGTGTGTGTATGTATTCTGTTTGATTTTTGCCGAGTGTTTATCTCAAAGTACATGCACATAATTCAGCTAGTATTACTACTGCTACTGAGTTTTTAGTTTCACCAAATGGCCATTGTTTCATCAGGATCATTCTCTGAATTCGAACACAAGAATTTGAACCCTAAAGTATATGGTCTTTCCTGATCATAGTTTTTCTAGAATACTCCAGAGCATTGTTTGAGAACTTTTACTGTATTTTTTAGATTCACTACAGCAGCAGCAATTGCAATCCTGTTTTATCAAGAAGTTCATAGCTGAAAAAAGGCTCAGGAGAAAATGCTGCCACATATATTTTTCTCTGTTGTTCCTTTGATGTTTTACTCCTGTTTGATCTGATTTCTCTCAAAGTTGCAACACTGCCTTGCTACTTGCTGAGAGAACAATAGAGATCAATGGCAATCACTGCATAGCACCATCATACCGAATACAGAAGCCAAGAGACAATGCAGATGAACTGTTACAAATTTGTCAAGACAGTACTCATATGCACAAGTGACTTGAGCAAGTTCTAGCCTAAACACGGTTATTGTTTTGATTCTACATCCCTGTAATCTTCAGTATATTACTTTTGTGCTTCACTGTTCATCATCCAATAGAACTGTTAGTTTTGTTGGTTTGGTTCTTTACTCAGAAGATCTACTGATTGAGTATTTAGTCAGCTTTGATTAAAGATTATCAGTGAACCAGATCACTACTTAAGTCCTTGATGAAACCAATCTTGTATTGAGTTTGTTTGCATTTTAAAATGCTAGGCAAATTGGTGATGTACTGATATAATTGAGTGGTCTGCATACTAAATCAATTGTCTATTGCATTTGCCAATTGATCCTTGAACTTAAGTCTGTTAATCTGATTTGAATTTATACTGAAGCCTCTCTGTCTGATTTTGCATAGTATGAACCCTATCGACTATTTAAAGACCGATTGACTTCTGTCGGCAAACCAATCTCCGAACTAGAATCAGAATTTCAGCAAATTAGTTACCGACAGACTATTTTGGCACCTCATACTCCGATTTAGACAGAAATTTTATTTGGGGTTGATTTCTGTTCTGAATTATACTACTGATCTCAATTTTGCTTTTGTAATTTTTAGAGGGGCGTTGGGTGTTTGAACAGGTCATCTTATTCACGAGAATTTGTCGAGGTGCCTATTCACCCCCTCTAGTCGCCATTTCGATCGCACGGGCCGAGAAGACGCACTCTCGGCCATGACAGCCAAGGAGGCCGAACCTTCCACAGGGGCGCGAGTTTGGCCCACAATGGACTAGACCGCCAGCACCATCCCGATCTGACTGGCTTTCTATGGCCGGCCCGACCGGCCCATCCCAGGTGTCTGGCAACAGCCGGTCCGACCGGCCCAATAAGGACGGTCTAACTGACAAAAGATAGAAAGATGACTCTGCCAAGCGTGAAATTGCTGAGGCCAATCTGGGTATTCAAAAGAGACACTTACAATGTCTTCGTACCGATTATCTCAAAGAGAAGAAGGCCTAAGAATTCGAGGATAACCTGCTTGATGAGTCTAGAGCCCTAGCAAATACACGACGGGTGTGGAAACCGAAGTTGTTTGATAAGCCAGCTTCTAGCCTCGTTGAGTAGGGGTGCGTCCCTACAAGAGAATAAAGGGGCAAAAACCAGTAAAAGCACTGAAGGCCGAGTTGGTGAAAAATTCGGCGCTTAAGTCAGTCATATTAGTAATTCAGGCAAATTGTCCTTAGAATTCAGATTTCCTGAGTTATAAAATGGAAGGTTTGGTAGATAAATGGATATTGAGTACTTTTGAAGAACTCAACAAAAAAACACTTGAGAGATCGTAAGGCCGATATGGATTATATCACCCTTTTCCCGTTGTGATTTTATCTCACTAAGTTTGCTAAAAGGTAGCGGGGCATGTGTTGATAGCAAAAAATGGCATTAGTGGTCGAAAATTGTCAAAATATCAATTTTTGGTAATTTGGGCCGAAAATATGCTTTTCCAGGCACAGGCCGGTCCAACCGGCCATGTAGGCCCAGTTAGACCGGCCCAATGTGTCCGGTCAGACCGACCCAATGTGTCCGGTCAGACCGACCCAATGTGTCCGATCAGACAGGCCCATGTGTGAAAACTAGAGATAGAGTTGGTTTCGAGCTGTTTTGATCTCTAATTAAATCTTAACCACTTTTTGGCCGAATTCTACTCAGAGTAGGCGCCAAGGAACTTGAGACCAGCTGAGAAACCATGTTGAAGAACACGGGTTTAATACTCCAGATGTGATGAGTGATTGTCAATGGAAGTCAAAGAAAGAGACATGAAGACCTACCGTGTCTAAGGCACGTGTGACTCAGGTACACAGGCAGCGAGCGATAGCCGGGCAGAGGAGCCGTGGAGTCGGGCTGGCCCAATCTGGGTACATGGGCTAGGAGCGGCAGAGGATCCACTAGTCTGTTGACTGGGTTTGACTCAGGTACACGGGCGGCGAGCGATTACCGGGCTGAGGAAGCTGCAGGGTCGGGTTGGCCCAATCCGGGTACCCGGTGCAAAGACGTTGGACGCTTTGTCAGTTTCGGCGCAAAACTGATAACCTATGATTATTTTGTTTTAAGGATATTAATATTTAGTTTTAAGTCCAGAATATTTTTATTTGAGTCAGTTGATTTTTCTAAGAATATTTTAGTAATTTTTGGATTTTATTTTAGGTTCAGTATAATTTACCTTAGGGGTAAATTAGTCTTTTTCATGTATTAGGAGTCGCCTATAAATAGGCCCCTACCCCCCTAGGGATAGGATGACTGTTTTTAATAGATCAATCTACAGTCCATCGGTGCCTCTATTCTTCTCAATTTTCTGATAGATGCCACCGTGATCTGTTCCATCGTGCATTGGCAACTCTTGGGAGTCTTGCGTGCTGGCAGCAGGTTTTTGGCGCGCAAAGCCTAGTCACGCGCAGCGCAACAGCAGCAGCTGGCTCGTGGTTCTGCTCCCGTTGGCAGCAGTGACGGCGCATAGTTTTTTTCTCCAACAGTTTTTTTGCGCACAGGACACGCAAAGTTTGTGGTAGCCAGCCTAGGCGGAAGACCCGAGTAGCAGCTGCATACGACAGCGGGTCCCACAGCATTAAACCCATCGTTAGGCGTGCAGCGACCAACACCATCAGAGCGGCAAAGGCAAATTTTTCTTCCCCAGGCATCAGCGCGGGCCCCACGCCAGTGCAGCAGGACAGGCAGACAGCTACTCGTCTAGCACCTTCCTAGCGCTGCGCCTGGTTCTTGCTATTGTAGCACGCAGCTATGGCGACGCACAGCCGGCGATGACTAAATCTCAACGACGTTCTTTTCGCAGATCTTGGATGAAGGTAAGTTTTTTTATCTCCTAATTTTTAATTAGTTTAAATCTGTTAGTTAATTTTTAATCTGCTATTTTTTAGCTAGTTAATTAAATAAATATTGATCTATTTTTAATTAGCAGTAAAATTGTTTTTAGTATTTTCGTAGATATTTTATTTATCTGCTAGATATTATTCTTTAATCTTCTTATTAGTTATATCGTATTATTTATTTAAATATATCTATTTAATATGCTCATATAAAAGGAAAAGAAAAATTTATTAGTCGCAGTAATATTTTTATTCTAGTTTTCACGTGAAATATTTTAGGTTTATTTCAGAATTAATTTTTGAATGATCCATGCTTTATTCATTTGATTAGTAGTTTATTTCTAGACTGCAATATAAATAATTAGTAATTTAGCTAGGTGTTTTTATTTACTGCAGTATTTTTATTTAGTTTATTTTTAATATCATTTTAATTAGGACACTAGTCATTTTTAGGCTAGACAACTATAGTACCAGTAATTTGCTTTGCTAATATTGTTTGTCTGGTTAAGTTGGATGGGTGTTGGGTTTAAGTCATAGTATAGCAAGAAATTTTTAGGCGCTCATTTACCCCCCTCTGGTCGCTACTTTCGGTCCTACAAGTGGTATCAGAGCGTGGTTAGGGTTTTCTCATATCTTAACCGATTCTAAACCTAGGTATTGATCATGACGTCTTCTGGTAAAATCCCGTCCCTAGAAGCTTTTGGCTACACTTATTGGAAGACTCGCATGCGAGCCTATCTTATGAGCCAGAGCTCGGACATATGGAAGATTTGTGTTCACCCTACTTTCACCATAGTGCCTATTGCTGAGGGTACCGCTGTAGATGTAATTGCCCAGCATCAAAACAATAGTAAAGCTGTGAACATTTTATTTTCTGGTCTAGGTCCTAGTGAGTTTGAGCGTGTTAGCCATCTCACTACTGCACGAGAGATCTGGGCTACCCTCCAGGCACACCATGAGGGGACAACTCAGGTCAAGGCTAGGCTCTACCAGACCTACAGGCATGAGTATGAAAATTTCTCACAGAAGCCGGGTGAGACTGTTGAGGCTTTGTTTGGTTGTTTTCAATCGATCATTAACAAGTTTCGTGTCAACAAGGCCGAGTGTGATCAGCTAGTATCAGATCATGAACAGGCGCTTAAGGTTCTCCATACCTTGGAACCTAAGATCTGGGAGATCAAGGTTTCTTCTATTGTTGAGAGCGCGTCTTATGATACCTTGACTGTCGCAGAGCTTTTTAGTAAGCTCAAGGCCTCAAAAGTCGATATCCAGTTGAGATCAAATCTCATTGGTTCTGGCTCAAAGACTCTAGCGCTTGCGACACCGTCTGCTGATCCTAATGCCATGAGTTGTACTGCTTTTTCCTTGATGTCTATCTCCGAGGAACAACTTGATTCACTAGGAGATGATGATCTGTGTTTGTTTAACAACCGGGTGCGACGTCTCTATGATAAGTGAATGTTTAAAAGACACGGCACAAAATCCAGATGCTTTGAGTGTGGTGATACAGGTCATTTCATTGTCAACTGCCCCAAGCGGAAGAATTACAAGAAGGGAACCGATGGCAACTCCTACGACTCTGACAAGTACGACAACTCCACAAAGGGCAAGCCCAAGACGAGTTTCTTTCGAAAGGCTTTGAAGGACTACAGGCATGAGAACAAGAATCGAGACAAGGCTTTCTTCGCCGAGATGGAGAAAAGCTACTCCAAGAGATCCTCATCTTCCTCCTCATCTTCAAGTTCAAGTGATGAAGAGATCGTGATCAGGAAGGGGAAGAACAGGGATGATCCGGCGGGCCTCTGTTTCATGGCCTTCGGGGACAAGCCAAAGAGTTGCTCACGTCACAACCGAAGACCTCACAAGATCTTCTGCTCAATGGCTTTTGGGGAGAAGAAAGAAAAGGACTCCTCCGACTCCTCCAACGACTCCGATGATGAGAAGGTATCTTCCTATGAACAAGAAGTTGTTAATTTACTAGAACAGAACCGTCAGGAGTTGAAGTATCGGGAGGAACTGCTTAGAGGGGCTAAGAAGAGGATAGATGAGCTTAAGAGTGAGCTTGCCATGGCGAATGGCAAGATTGAGAGTCTGTCTTCTTCCCCTTGCTTGGGTGATAGTGGTGAGTGCTCTAACTGTGAGGTGTTGTTGTGTGACCTGACTACTCTTAAGTCCAAGTACACAAAGAGAGTAGATGAGAGAGACGCTATGGCCACTGAGCTTGAAAGCACTCAGCAGGAGCTAAAAGATGCTCATGCCACAGTCGTCGTGCCTTGTGTAGACTTCCCATCCCATTTAGCTAGTATAGCTGAGATGAGAGCCAAGAGTGATGAGCAGTTGAGTGAGTTAGCTGGAGTGAGAGCTGAGTTGGAGCAGACTAAGATAGAGTTTGAGACCTTGACAGTTCCACCCACTGTTTGTGAGGACTGTTTGTCCATGAGAATGGAGTTGATCAAGATAAAAGCTAAGAAGTCTGTCGATGTTGATAGAGAGTGTGAGATCTGCTTGTCTCAGGTAGAGGTGTTAGTTTCTTTGAGAGAGGAGCTAGAGGATGTTCAGAATGAGAACTTTTACCTCTATCAGATCTTGAGTTGGATTAGTGCCAGAGAGCCACAGCTCGGCATGATGATCCAGCTGTTCAAAAGACGGGATGGGTTTGGTGTAGGTTACACCTATACCAAGGCTGATTTTGAGAGTGCCATTAGCCGAGCAGTGGAGTGGAGTAAGATGACTCCCGAACAGAGATATCCCAAGACTCACTCCACCGAGTCCTTTAAGAATAGTCAGCCCAAGGATGGAGTGTTCTAAGAACAACCTAAATCTCCACCTAAGAAGCAAATCTGGGTCCCAAAGCCTAAAACTCTCCACACTTCTCTTGATTCTTTACCTGGACCCTCTCACACCAAAGAGGCTACACCCAACACCACCAACCCTAAGAATCCCAAGCCCCAACCACATCCCAAGAAACCTACCTATCACTGTGAGTTTTGTCAGAGATACGAGCATCTTGAGGAGTTTTTCTTCAGGAGGAAGCTGGTTGAGCAAGTAGAGAGAGCTCGAGGTGGGCAGGAGCAGTTCTACCAGTAGGATGGTAGACAGAGAGTTCCTCGATGTAGAGAGAGGCTAGAGGCCAGGTCACGTCATGTAGGTGGTGGTAGAGGAGACGGTTTTCATGACCGTGCTCTGGAGGGTGGTTTCTGTTCTGGCAGAGTTCCAGGTCGTTATGGATACAGTTTTGGACCTCGTGACCGTGATTTTAGGTAGAACAGAGGACCGCGCTTTGTGTCGCGTTGTGGTCCAGACTCATATGATTCCTTCTGCTTTCCTACTTACAAGCAGATGGCTCGACACTGGTTTAGTACTTTTGCTAGACCTGGTGTTCGACCGTTTGCTCCCACTCATGACCATTGATCTTGCAGGATCGAGGACTGGAGGACGTATGGATCATGGACTTAGGATGTTCTCGCCATATGACGGGACACCGCAGATGGTTCTCCAGCCTCACTCCCCCGAGCTCCATGGAATACATCACTTTCGGGAACAGTGGTCAAGGGAAGGTACAAGGTATTGGATCGATTCGTATTTCTGATTATTTCTCTTTAAAGAATGTTGCTTTAGTTGGAAATCTGAACTTTAATCTAATTTCTGTTTCGCAACTTCTTGAGGATGGTTTAGAAGTACGCTTTAAGAAGGGCATGTCTTCTGTTGTTGATTCTAGAGGATCTTTAGTTTGCCAGATCTTACCTTTTGGTAAGGTTTTTCGTATTGATTTCTCTAGTTTTTTTGGCCCTTCTCGCTGTCTGATGGCCGGATCCTCCTCTGAGCTATGGAAGTGGCATAGAAGGTTAGGTCATTTGAGCTTTGATCTTCTTGTCAGATTGAGTTCTATGGATCTTATCCGAGGATTGCCTAAGCTTAAGATGGAGAAGGATCTAGTTTGTCATCCATGTCGTCATGGGAAAATGGTTGTCGCTTCTCACGCACTTGTAACTCAGGTGATGACTTCGTATCCGGGAGAGCTGTTACACATGGACACAGTAGGTCCAGCTCGAGTACGCTCAGTCGGTGGGAAGTGGTACGCCCTTGTGATAATTGACGATTTTTCTCGATTTTCGTGGGTTTACTTTCTAGAGTCTAAGGATAAGACTTTTCAGTATGTTCATGACCTGATTTTGAAGCTGAAGAACGAGAACAATGGTCTGATGCGAGCAATTCATTTGGACAACGGATCTGAGTTTAATAACTCTCAGTTCGTCAGCTTTTGTAGTGACCAGGGTTTGGATCATCAGTTCTCTGCTCCTTACACTCCCCCACAGAATGGCATTGTGGAACGAAAGAACCGCACGCTAGTCGAGATGGCCAGGATGATGCTTGATGAGCATAGAACTCCTAGGCGTTTTTGGGCTGAAGCAATGAACACAGATTGCTATTTTGCCAATCGCATGTTTCTTAGAGCTTACTTAGGTAAGACGTCATATGAGTAGCGTTTTAGCAGACAGCCCAAGGTGAGTCACTTGCGAGCTTTTGGATGCAAGTGCTTTGTGCTTAAGAAGGGAGGGCACTTGGACAAGTTTGAGTCTCGTTGCTGGGATGGAGTCTTTCTTGGTTATGCTTTGCATTCACGAGGCTTTCGTGTTTAGAACCTAGACTCTCAGATGCTTGTTGAGACTTGTGAGGTTTATTTTGATGAGTCTTTGCCCTCGCCGACTCCTTCTTTTGAACTTTCTGGAGATGATGAGCTTGGAGTGTCCATCTTTGAGGAAGATGATGACCCTCCTACTGATGATGAGGGTGGGCCCTCTGCACCACCTGCAGACCCCACACCTTCTGAGACTTCGACTGAGGATGAGGACGGACCTCTAATTACTCCTTCTACTTCGATCGAGCCTCCTCAGCCGAGTCTAGAGGTGCCAGGTACTGACTCTGGTGAGATGACCTCTCAGTCGAGTCTAGAGGTGCTAGTTGCTGACTCATGTGAGGTGACTTCAGATCACCTAGGATCTCGACCAGTTCAGCGTGATCACCCTTCAAAGCTCATCATTGGTGATCTTACTGAGAGATCCTTACGTTCCTCAGTTAGTTCTCTTGCTATGTTTGCTGAGTCTGCTTTTGTTGCTACTTTTGAGCCCCGAGACGTTTCTCATGCTCTTTCCGATTCAAATTGGATAAACGCCATGCAAGAAGAGCTTGAAAATTTTGTTCGCAATCAGGTTTGGACACTAGTTGAGCTGCCACCTGGATGCAACACCATAGGCACCAAGTGGGTGTTTAAGAACAAACAAGGAGAAGATGGTGTTGTGGTGCGCAACAAAGCTCGATTAGTGGCACAGGGTTTTTGCCAAAAAAGAAGGTATTGACTTTGAAGAGACCTTCGCCCCTGTTGCTTGTCTTGAGTCCATTCGTATTCTTTTGGCCTTTGTTGCTTCTAAAGGTTTTAAGCTTTATCAAATGGATGTCAAGAGTGCTTTTCTAAATGGGTATATCGATGAGGAGGTCTATGTTAAGCAACCCCCTGGTTTTGAGAACCCTAAATTTCCACGACATGTTTACAAGTTGCAGAAGGCTTTATACGGTCTGAAGCAGGCCCCCAGGGCTTGGTATGATCGCCTGAAGCAGTTCTTGTTACAGAAAGGTTTTGTGATGGGTTCTATGGACAAAACTCTTTTCTTGCTTAGAGATGGCGCAGACTTATTGGTTGCTCAGATTTATGTGGACGATATTATTTTTGGTGGTTCTACTAATGATCTTGTATCCAAGTTTTCTGAGCAGATGCATAGCGAGTTTGAGATGAGTCTCATGGGAGAACTCAAGTACTTTTTAGGGCTCCAGATCAAGAAGACCAAGGATGGCATTTTCATCCACCTGGGTAAGTACACGAGGGACATGCTAAAGAAATTTGACTTTGGTGGAGAGCTGAAGCCACAAATGACCTCAATGGGTACATCTGGAGGTCTGGACAAGGACGAGGACAGCGTCAAGGTAAATGAGAGAGAGTATCAAGGGATGATCGGATCGCTGCTGTACTTGACTGCGACGAGACCGGACATTACGTTTGTCGTGGGTGTGTGCGCACGTTTTCAGTCTTCGCCACGCGCATCTCACCGGCAGGCTATAAAGCATATTTTCAGGTATCTTACTTATGCTCCCGATTTAGGTCTTTATTATTCTGCATCATCGTCTCTTGATTTAGCTGGTTTTTCGGACGCTGATTTTGGTGGGTGTCGGCTAGATCACAAGTCGACTTCCGGTACTTGCCAGCTTCTTGGTTCTTCACTTGTTTCATGCTCTTCTCGAAAGCAATCTGAAGTTGCGCTTTCTACTACTGAGGCTGAGTATGTAGCTGCTGCTAGTTGCTCTTCTCAGTTGGTTTGGATGATTTCTACTTTGCGGGATTTTGGGTTGTTCTTCCCTTTGAGAGTTCCTTTGTTTTGTGATAGCACTAGTGCAATTAGTGTAGGGAAAAACCCATGTCTTCATTCAAAAACCAAACATATTGATGTGCGCTTTCACTTTCTGAGGGATCAATATGAGAAAGGAGTCATAGATCTTATTCATGTTGATACCCATCAGCAGTTGGCTGATATTTTTACTAAACCCCTAGATCAGTCTACTTTCGAGCGTTTGCGAGGGGATTTGGGAGTTGTGTATCCTTTTTAGGATACTTTGAGTCAGTTTTTCTTTCTTCTTTATTTTTTTATTGAGTCTTTTGTGTGCGTTCATATCATGCATAATCATCAATCACATTTTGAGCTTGCTTATGTTATATGATTAATCTGCTTTACTTGCTCTAGCTAGTATATGTTTTTGATTACTTGTCGATGATCATGTTATGTTTCAGTTCACATGATATATCTGATATTTGTCATATGCATGGATTTTATGCTTTAAAATTGAAAAATGATCACCATTGCTTCTAGTAACTAGCATGTGTAGGTTGAATGCTTTCGCTATCTTTTACATGCCTGGTAGCTAGATCCTTACTTATATGCAGATATGCAACTTGGATATCTATATGCTTTAAATATGAAAAATGTGTTATAAAAATGATAAAAAAATTCAGAAAAATGAAAAATGATTATCAGAAAAGATCCAGGTGGGTTTGCTTTGTCGCATTGCATTGTTCTGGACTGCTTACCATAGCACTTTGGTATGAACTAGGATGGTGTAATATATGCCAAGACCAATGTCTTAAGCTTCTGATGGTCCAGTTCTGGCCTAGGCTTGACTTGATCGGTTAGCATAAGGTTTGACATGCAAATAACCCCTAGCAAAAATGAAAAAATAAAAAGAAAAAAGAAAAAGTCTGAAAAATTTAAAAGATGACAAGTTTGCTGAAGCACTTTGATTTGGACAATGCTTATCTTGGTAGATATCAGTTAGCTTTTGCATCTCATGCTTTACTTTGCTTGTCAACTAGAAAATGTGGACAATGACTCTCTTTAGATATCATCTATTGCACTGATCATGTCATGTATCTTAGACAGTATATCTTTTGCTATACATGTTAGATGTTGTAATTGCAGTTAATCATATCTGAGAAGCATGCTTTTCACACTCCACCTGCACCCCATCTGCATTCATGGCATATTTTGAGGGGGAGCTACATTTCAGGGGGAGTTTGTGTCTATGTCTCTTTAAAGTGCATTTAGTCTCACTTGATGAGTCCAATTGTCAACAAGGGGGAGAAATTTTGAAGTTTAGGGGATATTTTTTGGCTTTCTCTAGGATTTATTTCAGGGGGAGTATTTTAGTCATTTGCCTTTACTCTATTATCCTTGTTGGTAGTTCTGAGATCACACTTGTTTTTGAGTTTGGTTAACCATAATGACCATTTTCTTGCTTCTGTTTGGCTTTTGGTCATTAGAGTTAAACTTTTATTTTCTTCCTTCTATTTTTCTTTTGTTTTTGTTTTCGTGTTTCCACATGTCTTTGCAGGTTCTGAAGAAGTGCTGAAGAGGGTGTTGACAATGCACTCATCAAGGGGGAGATTGAGAAACCATGTTGAAGAACATGGGTTTGATACTCTAGATGTGATTAGTGATTGTCAACGGAAGTCAAAGAAAGAGACATGAAGACCTGCCGTGTCTGAGGCGCGTGTGACTCAGGTACACGGGCAGCGAGCGATAGCCGGGCAGAGGAGCCGTGGAGTCAGGCTGGCCCAATCTGGGTACATGGGCTAGGAGCGGCAGAGGATCCACTGGTCTGTTGACTGGGTTTGACTCAGGTACACGGGAGGCGAGCGATTGCCGGGCTGAGGAAGCTGCGGGGTCGGGTCGGCCCAATCCGGGTACCCGGTGCAAAGACGCTGGACGCTTTGTCAGTTTCAGCGCAAAACTGACAACCTATGATTATTTTTTTTAAGGATATTAATATTTAGTTTTAAGTCCAGAATATTTTTATTTGAGTCAGTTGTTTTTTCTAAGAATATTTTAGTAATTTTCGGATTTTATTTTAGGTTTAGTATAATTTACCCTAGGGGTAAATTAGTCTTTTTCATATATTAGGAGTCGCCTATAAATAGGCCCCTACCCCCCTAGGGATAGGATGACTGTTTTTTAATAGATCAATCTACAGTCCACCGGCGCCTCTATTCTTCTCAGTTTTCTGATCTACACCACCGTGATCTGTTCCGTCGTGCATTCGCAACTCTTGGGAGTCTTGCGTGCTGGCAGAGGTTTTTGTCGTGCAAAGCCTGGTCGCGCGCAGCGCAACAGCAACAGCTGGCTCATGGTTCTGCTCCCGTTGGCAGTAGTGACGGCACATAGTTTTTTTCTCCAGCAGTTTTTTTTTGCGCACGGGACACGCAAAGTTTGTGGCAGCCAGCCTGGGCGGAAGACCCGAGCAGCAGCTGCATATGGCAGTGGGCCCCATGGCATTAAACCCACCGTCAGGCGTGCGGCGACCAACACCATCAGAGCGGCAAAGGCAAATTTTTCTTCCCCAGGCGTCAGCGCGGGCCCCACGCCAGTGCAGCAGGACAGGCGGACAGCTACTCGTCTAGCACCTGCCTAGCGCTGCGCCTGGTTCTTGCTACTGTAGCACACAGCTACGGCGACGCACGGCCGGCGACGACTAAATCTCAACGACGTTTTTTCACAGATATCGGATGAAGGTAAGTTTTTTATCTCCTAATTTTTAATTAGTTTAAATCTGTTAGTTAATTTTTTATCTGCTATTTTTTAGCTAGTTAATTAAATAAATATTGATCTATTTTTAATTAGCAGTAAAATTGTTTAGAGTATTTTCGTAGATATTTTTTATCAGCTAGATATTATTCTTTAATCTGCTTATTAGTTATCTCGTATTATTTATTTAAATATATCTGTAAAATTATTAGTCGAAGTAATATTTTTATTCTAGTTTTCATGTGAAATATTTTAGGTTTATTTCAGAATTAATTTTTGAATGATCCATGCTTTATTCATTTGATTAGTAGTTTATTTCTAGACTGCAATATAAATAATTAGTAATTTATCTAGGTGTTTTTATTTACTGCAGTATTTTTATTTAGTTTATTTTAATATCATTTTAATTAGGACACCAGTCATTTTTAGGCTAGACAACTATAGTACCCGTAATTTGCTTTGCTAATATTGTTTGTTTGGTTAAGTTGGTTGGGTGTTGGGTTTAAGTCATAGTATAGCAAGAAATTTTAGGCGCCCATTCACCCCCCCTCTGGTCGCTACTTTCGGTCCTACATCAGCCCTATAAATGTAGGGGTGAGGGCGATTCAAAGGGTATCTCCACGGATCAACTAACTCAAAACCCTAGTTTTGAATCACACTTTTAATTCAATCTACTTTCCTTGCCCTAGGATTAGACATAACGTCCATCTTCGTGAGTTTGTGTTGAAAGCCCTCCGTGCATCATGTCATAACCGTGGTAAGCCTTGTTGATTCGCTTCTGAATCACCCGTTTAATCCACGTCACGGATTTTTATCGGTTTTATCGGTATTTCTTTGCTACCATTGGAAATTCGGTCTTTATCTGAATTGCACTTGATCTTTTCCTATTTTGCAGAGTTATCACCCTTAGATTCCTCGCCGAGGAGTTTAGGGGTGACTTTCTACAATTTCTTAGGTCGCCGGAGCCCGGAGGCTGTTTTGCAGGACTTGCTAATCTGACCGAAGGCCTCCCACCGGTTGGACTACCCGTTGCCGTGCAGGGCCATAAGGCTGTTGTCGGCACGCTCTGTCACGCCGTCGCTAGCACCCCTCTGGTCTGATCCATGTCCATTCATGGTCCGATTGGGCCCCTCCATCAGACTGCCGTGCACCGAAGCACCATACCGGAGCACTTCGCACTGGGGTGTCTCGCACCGAAGCCACGGTCTGACCGGTGTCTTTACGCCGATCTGACAGGCCCCTTCGCACCGAAGAGTTTCGTCGCACCAGAATCCATATGCCAAGGGCCACCTCGCAGCAAGCGTCTAAAGCCCTTCGCACACTCCCAGTCCGATTGAAGCCCTACCGTCGGTCTAACCGCCCGAAGATTCGAAGTCACCTTCATATTTCTTCGAAATCCCTCGCACCCGGACACCGAAGGCCCCCTTCAGTGGGACCTCGCACCACCGGTTAGACCGGCCGTGTGCCCTCGATCCGACCGGACTACCTTGTCCGGTCTGACTGCATGTGATACTTCGGTCTGACCGGCCTATTCAGGCCAATTTGATCTTTTACCCTTACAATTCGGCTAATTGAGAATTATTTCTAAATACTTGTTTGATTATCTAGCGACTCCGTTATTCCCTTACCACTGTTTAAGAGTTGTCAGATCGTGGCGTCGGCGTCTCGTGACATTTTAGGATTTTCCATTAAAACGGTCGCGCGCTTTTGGATCGCCAAACCAGCCCAAGTGTGGGGGTGTGTTTTCATGTCAATAATAGCTATAGCCGATTTGTCCATATGGGAGGTAGAAAGAGTCATCTGTTCATTAGGGAAAGCTTGGGATGACAATTTCCTATAAGTGTCAGACGATGGTATCATGCCAGTCAGCGAAGAACCGCCCAAGCTTATGCTATAAGGACGGTGTCAAGGGCGACTTCGGCCAAACAATGCCGCAACTAATGAACCACTATGGTGCAGTCATCGGGCTAGGCAGCGGTCGAGGTTAGCCTCCAAGAGGCACCATGCCTCCCTTGAAACGATAACAAATTAAAAAGTTGTCACGTCAAGAGATAAGAGGCCGAGCGATTAGACTAAGGAAATATTTTCTGATCGTTCAAATGAGGAACACAGCCGACGCCTATGGTGTTGCCTTGAGATAGCCGATGTAGAGGCATCACCTTTAGCCCCTAAACACAACAAGAAGACTTCAACGCAAAGGAGACCGAGCATAGCTACTAAGGAAAAACATTCTAAGCGCTAGGAAAAAATCACCCTTAGACAAAATCACCAAAAGCAAGGAGAACATAACACAAAAGACTCAACGGGCAACCATACAAGACATGAGAAATTGGTGATATATATATTCATGATGTCTCAGATTATAGGGGGATATACTACAAGGTCTCTGATCGGTGTATGGTGGACCCTCAGTGGCTTCACCTCTGAAGAATACCCTTCCTCGGAGCGTGAGCCAACTAGGACTGCCTTCCGTTCACCCACGCCATAGTAGTGGGGGCGCTGGTGCCAAGGTTCATTGTCGGGGATATGATATAGGGTACCGCACCGAGTGGTTTTACTCGGGTCACCGACCGCTAGCCAGGCCAGCCCACGAAGGATTTCTCGACCGCCAGGCCTCCCACTCGGGAGCGATTGCGCCCGAGTGGTGAGATACCAATGGTCGGACTAGGGCCATCCACCCAATGGTTATCTCCAATCAACGTCGACGGTTACCCTCAATATTATCGTCTCTATGGCAGCCATTAGCGCCATTTAGAGGCAGTTATGTTGGTAGTTATGCGGATGTTTCTATTGACTATCAATGTCATGATTATTCTTGTAACTCCCTAATCCTTGTCATATAAAAGGATTAGGGGTGGCCCTGATAGAACAGATCAAAAAAAGAGCAGCACCACTAGCTAGCACATATGAACAACAACAAGCATCACGCTACGCCACATAGCACAATGCTGAGACCAGCATTGAGGGTTGATTCATACAGACCCCCCATTCATCCATACACACACGGGAGTAGGGTTATTATCGTCCAAGAGGCCCGAACCTGTCTAAAAACTCTCTCGTGTATGTCTCCTTATTATCTCAGTCCGCGTCCTGCCCCATTTGGTTGGGGTAACCATCGAATCCATAGCCGTGAGTCCTCCCCTCTACCAATAACAAATCACACTACGGGTACCCCCTGTAGGCTTGTCGTTCCCACACAAAGACATTCGTGGTGGTCGATACTGGTCCGTATCGTATTGGCCAGCCGCTGAAGCTCATGGAGGGGGTGTCCTCATCAACATCTAGCAAAAGACAAGTCCTGGTCAGATGAGAAAATAGAAGCAGCAAAAGGAAAAAAGAAATGTTGGAATACTTACGTTGGTATCCACCTCGGCGCCATTCGGATGAAGCCATTCTCGATAGACCAATGAGGATCGGTTGAAGATGTGAAGCTTCAACTCGCCCACCACTTGCGGAAGGCAGAAGATGTCGACCGATAAGTCATCCAGTTAGCGACTCTTCCGGAGGATATCCCATTGATCATATGGGAGAGGCGATCCCATTCCAGAGCACTCATGACCCTCCCGTGGGCCTGAATCCGTCCGACAAAGAAGAGGTGAGGAGGAAGCTAGCTAAAGCCTATCTGCCTTGAGAACACCGATGGGTGATAAAACTCATAAAAGCAGCACCAGGAATGGTCATCAGTAAAATTGATCGGGAGCAAGAAAGGAAAGGAGGCTGCAGAGAAGATACGAAAGGACTCTTTGTCCTAGGATACATGGGGCAAAACTAGTCAGTCAGGGAGTGCATACTCCGAGTGGAAGCCAAAAGGGAACCAAACGATCCAATTAGAGAACCCGAGATAGAAGCCTTTGAAAGATGCGGCCAAAGCCGCAGTGGAGATAGGAACGAGAGAACAATACGAGGCCGCTTCGTCCAAGGAATGACACCAACAAAAGGTAGGAGCAGCCGACTTAGGAAAGTTGGTGGGAAAGAGTGACAGGGAAAGAGGGGCCTCTCCGGTGGCGTTAACAGTATAGGCGTTCAGCCAAAGTTGAAGAAACCACCAGGGTCCCTGACGCCAGCCGATGAAGTTGTCAGCCGACAAGTCAACCAACACCAGGTGGAGGAGACGGTAGGTGACCCCAAGAAGATAACAACACAACGGGACCCACGCATGGGCGGCAAGCTGTTCGGCCAAGTATTGGAATTGAAGGGTTGGGGTCGGGGCCGACGCGCAAAAAAAAATTCCTCTAGTCAAAGGGTGAGGAAAGCAATATGTTCATGAGTGCCTACCGGGCCAACTTTCTTGTTGTGCAGCCTGATGTATTAGCCCCAGCTATCGGCCGAGCCAGTGCCAAGGTCGTGTGACAGTTGGAAATGAAGGGAGAAAGGGTGGACCAGTGAACCGATATCGAGGCAAGTTAAGAAGTAAACATCAAGCAAGGTGGGGCTCATTGGTCCATGGCCAAAGAGAAAAGCATTGAGAGCGTCGGACCAAAAGTAACATGATGTGGCCAACATCGGTTCATTCTGGAACATCGCAACACGGGAGAGACTGATGCAGTGACCGACATCAATCTTGTCCCAGAAAGCACGGTAAGTGGCAGATACCCTGAGGTACCAGTCACGCCAACCGGGAATGGAGGAAGGAAAAGGCGTGAAACCAAGGTCCCAGTCGGAGGGACGCATGGGAGAATATTTAAAAGGGATCTGGCAGGTCTTGGCGTTTATAAGGTCAAAAGGATCAGGGTTAGCCAGGTGACCCAAAAAGAAACTGTACAGATGGGTGACTATCGAGATGAATACCTGGTTCCAAAGGGCCTACATGTGATAAAATGGTTCAGAAAAAGGATGAAAACCATGAAGAAAATGGGAAAAGGAAAAGGCCAAACAAATAAAGAAGCAAGGACTTACCAAGGGGATCCTATCTAGATAATCCATCTCGCTGCCCTTTTAGTGCAGGTTTGACAAAGAAGAATGTGGCAAGACAGCGATGATCAGAGAGCACTAGAAGCCGATGACAATGCGTTAAGGGCCATAGTGGTAGTGAGCAGAAAGCGTGAAAAGAAAAATACAGAGGAGGCGCGAAGATTTTTTCGGCTGATGGTAATGAACGTGAGATGACCGTGTGAAAAGACTTGGCGGCGTAAGGTAATTATGACTAATAGTTTCAAAACGTCAGATGCCTCTTAATGCTTAAAAACTAGGGGGCGTGTGTTGATGCCAAGATTTTGGTAAAGCTCAAGGCCCACCAAGGAAGGCACGCGGTGAACAGAAGGTCAAAGAGGATCTGATCGAGGAAAGTCAGAGGAGTCCATCCACAACAGTTGCATGATCGGATAGGGAAGCCGATGGAGATAAGAGCAGAAGATGGTTACAGATTCATCCAGAATAGGCTAGATAAGTTAATTGGATGGCAAGTCTTCAAACTATAAATATGTATCCCTTAGGTAGGATTAGACAACTCTCGTTCAACCAATCAATCGGCGCATCGCCACCCTTGAGCCCCAATGTTATCCGGCGGGATTCAGGCGCTCGGAGCTGGGTTGCATCGTTTTGATCTCTGGCGAAGAGGTGAGTCCCACCACCCCCGACGTCCATACCAACTAGGATAGTATCCTCATGGCTGCATAGGTTTAGTTTGATCTCTTTAGGATAACAGTGAAACAGTACAGTCGTCGGTTGTTATCAGTGTATTTGGCTAGGTCTAAGGCTGCATCTGTTAGGTTTGATCTCTTAGATTGATGTGATTTGGGTCTGATAGTCCGAGGCTTCATCGGTTAGGTCTGACATCTCTTACTATTGTATCTTCTTCATGTCGTATACTATTCATCTAAATAAATTTTGCTCGATTCATTGATATATTGTTGAGATCATTGTGACTAACTACTGTCTTAGTTAGGTCCAATCTAGTTGTTGTGATGATCTCCATGGTATAGATCTGTTAGCTAGCATGCTTTATTTATTTCTATCAGAGTACAAGCTAATAGGTTATCTTTAATTCATCTTCGTATCATATTCACTGTCAAAGGGTGAGCATCGGCCTATATGCATGATCTATATTTTCTATCGGCCGATGGTGCGCTCGCTCGATTGGGTCAACTTGTGCTACCGGCCTTATGGCCAATAGGCACACTGATTCATGATTTAATTATTTCTACCATGATCATCTACTTGCCAGCCGATCGGCTATGCTACTAATGTTTATCTTTTTCGATCCCTTATTAGTTGTAGGGTCAAACTGATTAGCACACATTGAACCCCATTTTCTAAGAAAGTATGACCTACATAGGAGTTAAGCAAATCTCCCAGGCCACGCATGTGTCAAAGTGTGACCAAAAAGGATGCCAACAATAACTCACATCAATATAAGAGATCGAAGCGATGCAGCCTTAGACCTAGCAAATACACCAAGATAAATTGACAATTTCACCGACCAGACCAATGCCCCAAGATATCGACATGATGCAGCCTTGAAGAACATTGACCTAGCTGATAACGATCATCGGGGTGGCGGGACTCACCTCTTCGCCATAGATTAGAATGATGCAGCCCAATTCCAAGTGTCGAGCCCCATCGGGATTAACCTTGGGAATCCAATGGTAGCGATACGCCGAGAAGTAGTTTTGTTATTGGTTGATTGTGTGTCCTCTAAACTTAGCTAATTGGATACATATTTATAGTCTAGAGACTTGTCGTTCAAGTAAAATCCGTTGTAACCGATCTTGGATTATCTTTATCTTCTCCTATCTCCATCAACTTCCTCTTATCTGGCCACTTGTAACAGAAATGAACGAGCTTCTTTGACCAACCCTTGACCAGCTCCTTGACTTCTGTTGATCGTGTGGCATCCTTAGTGAGCCCGGGCTTTGCCAAATCTTGGCGTTAACACATGCCCCCAATTTTGGAGCATTAAATGGTAACTAATGCTTCGAAATTATCGGTCATTAAAACCCTTCATCTTCAAGTACTTTATAAAACAATGCACAAGTGATATTGTATCATCATTTCATCTTATTATTTGCATCTTCTTCTTAGGCCATACACGACCGTGATGGGTGTCGCATGGTCTGACGCATATACTTTTCTTTGTGGTGGCATCGGACAAGGCTTCATCCCACACAGTTTTGTACTGCTATTCTTTGAATCGAAGATTTTGTTCCCCTAATCCCGGGCCTACAAAGATTTCAGCGTTTCAAAAATTGTACTCCTGATTACCTTTTTGCCGAGCGTTGAAGGTGGTCCCACCAAATCTACCGAGATAAACTTGACCCGGCTGCCGAGGAGTTGCTTTCGCACTATAATTACCCATCGGCCACTCTTTCCCTTCACACTTTCTGCATACAGTGCCTTCCACTCTATCCCTTGAGCTCATCACCGTTCTTCTTTAGGTGCTCTTGCGACCGCCGTTTCACCGTCTTCACCTTCTCCGTTGGTCTCAAGCTCGGCAACATCTCGATGGTGACCAACGACATCATCCTTGTGGTAAGTCTTCGACACTCTTTTCTTTTTGCTGTTCTTCGGTTCTCTTGGTTCTTCCGCCTCCTTTTTCTTACTGTTTCTTTTTCCTTCTTTTCTATAGAACCTGAAGAACCAAATCCTGATTCCTATGGCTAGCCATCACACTTGCTACTTCTTGGGTCCGATTGGTAACCCTGATCCCACCGATATCATAAATGCTGAAACCAATCAGATCCCATTCAAACATTCCTCCTTGCTTTCCTCCAATTGGAACCTTATCTTTAGGGCTTTTCCTTTCCCACTTTCTGGTTGGCGCGACTGGTACTCAGGGTATCGGCCGTCAATCGTTTATCTTGGGATGAAATCAACATCAGACACTGCATCAGTCTTTTCTCTCGCTGAACCCTATAAAAATGAGTCGCTGCTTGCCGCTGATTGTTAAATTTGGTCTAATGCCCTTACACTGGCCGTGTTCCTAGAATTCCATAGCTAGACGTGTAGAGGGTGTTGAAGCAAATGGGCGATCGTGCTAGTTGTGCGTCACAGCGGGAAGCGGTCAAGATCCACGATGAGGCGATACTTGCTGAAGGTACTCTCCTGAGTCACGTTTGGGAAGAGTCATCGGCCATGTCGCTGTAACTTGACCAACTGTGGGCGAAAAAAACCGATCTGGCCTCGAGGCTGGATGGGGTCTAGGTGAAGATTGCCGAAAAGGAAGGTGCTCTAGCCTCCTTCCCAGCTCAGATCTAGGATTAAGAACGTCGAATCGCTGGTGTCGTCTGCCACGCACAACGCCGACGCTGCGCCATTCAAGACGTCCCTGGCTCGGACACTGAAGATCGGGACATCCTTTGAAGCGTCGATACGATTCATCTACGGGTGATCGAGGCAATCCGCCACGCTCTTCTTTGAATATTTTCTTTGTATCAGATCTTTGACCTGTAACACTCAAAACACTATGCTTTGTAATATATCAATATTGATCATTTAGTTGGTCTTGAGTCTTTTGTGTCTAAGGACGATGTTTCACCATCGATCCTCTAAATACGATACCATCGATATCGGCTATTTGTTGCTTGCAAGTAGATCTTTAGGCATTTATCCAAACCCTCGAGAAATACTTCTTCAGATACTTTCCATTCAATGCCTTCCCGAACACTTCTCCATCTAATCCTTCGAGCAGATAGGCATTACTAGGCACCACTTGATGTATTCAAAATGGTCCTTCCCAATTAGGCGACCACTTATGGAAACCGATTGTCTTTAGACCCGATCGGTAGGGTAAGCTTCTACACAAGTCCTCCCTCTTCAAATGACTTGGACACCACTTTATTGTTGAAAAACCTAGCAACTCTTGATTTGTTCTCTTCAATCTTCTCAAGGGCTCTCAATCGGACATGCGCTAGATTGTCTAAGCCATCTGTCATTAAATTATATTAACCATCGGTTGTGAGTTGGTCTTGTAGTGTTATCCTTCTTGAGCTGATGTTATTTTTCCACAATAGTATTGCTTCATGGCCATAGACTAACTAATACGATGGTACTTGAGTGGACTCGTGACGTGCCATACGATAGGCCTAGAGTGCTTCTAACAAAGACCGATGCCAACGCTTCAGCTACTCATTGACCTTATGCTTTATTAACTTGATCAAACTCTTGTTGGATGCTTCAGCCAGACCATTAGCTTGTGCATAATATGGCGATGAATTTAAGAGCTTGATTCCCATACCGGTTGCGAATTGCTGGAACTCCTCTGATACAAAAATTGTCCCCTCATTTGTGGTCATGGTCTATGGAATCCCGAACTGATATATTATATGTTAGCTGGTGAACTCAATAGCATCGACAGAAGTAACCCTTTTGAGTAGAACGACCTCTACCTATTTTGTGAAATAATAATTAGTCGCTAATATGAACTTATGTCCTTTACTTGACGCTGGATAGATTTGGCTGATCATATCGATGCCCCATCCCCGGAAGGGCCAGGGTTTAATTATCGGGTTCATTGCTGATGCGGGTGCCCTCTGAATAGCTCCAAACCTATGACAGTCTTTGAGAAACCAAGGGTGGTTTCGGTGTTGTGATGAGTGATTGACAGTCTTTTACCCTCTGTTCGAAGGGTACCTCCGGAGGGGGTTCGGAGGTGGTACCTCCGAAGGGGCTTCGGAGGTGGTTTCACCGAAGGGTGTTCGGTGTTTGCTTGCTGCAGCTGTGCAGCGGAGTGTGCTTGTCGGAGGGGTCCGACAGTACGCGATGACTGGGTTCGTACCGAAGGCTTCGGTATTTTGGGCGGTACACCGGAGTGTGTACCGAAGGTTGCTAACCCGGAGAGGTCTCCGGAGTACTGGATACACTTGTTTGCTTGTCGGTGGTGCGCAGGGACTTCAGAGGCGATGGACAAGGTTCGAGCCAGGTGAACCTGGGTCAAGCGGGAGGCTTGATGCCAGGGGAGCGGGGAGCTCCATCACGGTGGCTACGAAGGTGGTCCGGGTCGGTCCTCGGGTCGAGGCGTGCCAGGTGAAGGCAGAGAGTGCGGAGCGTGGCTCCGGCTGAAGGTACTCCGAGACAAAGTCCTCGGAGGTGAGGCACTTCGAAGGTACTCCGAATGGAGTGACTTCGGAGTTGGTTGGAAGAAGTCCTCTGCGGAGGCAAGGTGTTCGAAGTGTGCTCCGGAAGGAGACACTCGAAGGTACCCGACGAAGGTCTCAGAAGTCGAGGCGCATCGAAGGCATGGTCCGGGTGAGGCTCGTCGAGGAGTGTGCTCGGGTAGAGACACTGCGACGAAGTGCTCATGGAGTGCTTCATGCGGAGGCCTTGGACGAAGGAGGGACTTCAAAGGGTGGTACTCCGAAGGTGGGGCTTCGGAGTGAGGATGACTTGAGGTGCTTCGGCCTACATGGCTTCGGTACACGGACTGACGGAGTTCGAGCTGGGTGAAGCTGCGAAGCCGTGGTGGTCCACTCCGGAGGTGTTGGTGCGAAGGCCCAAGAGCTTTGACGGCTTCGGCTCAAAACCGTCAGTGTATCGGAGACTGACTTCGGTGAAGCGAAGGCCATCTGGTTTCAGGCTTCTCACCGAAGCTACCGCACCCTCGCGTGCGAAGGGAGGCTGCTGAAAGTCAAAGACTGCAAAGGCTGACACTGTCTGTTCTGTAAAAGGCTGGCACTGTCCCCTCTGCAAAGCTGACAGAGAAGCCTCCAGAATAAAGGTGGACTACCTTTTGTACCCCTTAGTTCTGTAGAGACAAAATGAATGTAAACCCTAGGGGTAGTGTAGTCAATTCCTTTGGATGAACTGTGGGCTATAAATATGGGGGCTCGGTAGGTAACATTTAACACTTTGAGCATTTACTGTTGAGCTCCTGTAGCCACATACTTCGATTGAATACATCCAGAGAGTTCATTTTCTGTGTTCCTTGTTCAAGCGGCGAAGCCCTGTTTTCCTGTGCTTTTGCTTGAGCTCGCTTTGCATACCTCGCCTGTTGTTGTGCACCGAAGCCTGTTGAGGCGAAGGCTGTTTTTGTGCGAGGTGTGTTTTGTCAGTGTGCTTTCGCTCTGTGTAACAGGAGGTGTGACCTCGCTGCTTACTAGCGAAGCCCTGATTGTTGCCCGTTTTGCTTCTTGTGTCGAAGCCCCTAGTGTAGTCTGTTTGTGTGCGTGTAGACCTTCGTGTACGAAGCCCAGCACCAGTTGCTGCCGCCAAGTACCTGGTCGAAGTCCTCAGAGGGCTGTCCACTCTTGCGAAGGGTGAAGTGCGAAGCCTGCTCAAAGCACCCTGTGTGCGGAGCCTGCACTGACTTAGCAGAGTTGGTTTTCGAGGGTTGTTAGTGGAGCGAAGTCTTCTTGGCTTCGAACTTTTGCTCCTCCGAAGCCTGTGTTCGAAGGTGTCGAAGTACCTCCGAACCAGTCCTTCGAAGGTAGTGTTCGAAGCCTGTTCCGCAGGAGACATAACTGAAACCGAAGGCTAGTTTTTAGCCCGAAATTTTAAAAGCTCCCATTCACCCCCCCTCTGGTCGCCGTTTCCGGTCCAACAATTGGTATCAGAGCGGGTTAAGATCACCAGTTGACCTTAACCGGTTTTGTGATCTGTCCCTGAGACTCGCACCTCACAGACTGAGAAGGATCAGTATATTGCCAATTCCAAGGCAAGAAACATATTGTTCATCGGTTTGAGTAGAAGTGAGTTCGATAGGGTGCAGCACCTTAGGACTGCTAGGGAGATTTGGATAACACTCACTGTCTTTCATGAGGGCTCTGCTCAGATTAAGGCCAGGCGCCAAAGCACCTACAATCAACAGTATCCGCTGTTTGTGCAGGCACCTGGTGAATCTGTAGATGCCATGTTTTCTCGCTTTGACGCGATAGTGAGTAACTTGCGATCCAACGGGACGCTTGCTTACAGTGATCACGATAGGGCTATCAAGCTTCTCTATGCTCTTGACCGTAGCATATGGGAAGTGAAGATATCCAGCATTGAGGAGTCCACAGGCTATGACACATTGACCTGTGACGAACTCTTTAGCAAGCTGAAGTCCACAGAGATTGCCAAGGCATCTCTTGCTGTGCACAGAAGATCTTTGCCACAACCATTGGCATTGGTTTCTAGCACTAGCCGTGGCACCACTGCAGAACCAAGCACATCAGGCACGTGTGTTCTTGCAGATGGTTTTGCTTTGTCCTCCCTGGTCTCCGTCACAAAGGAGCAGGTGGACACTCTAGCTGATGATGAGCTTGCTCTCATTGCCCGGAGGTTCACCCGCTTTCATCATGAGAGACGGGATCAGAGGAGAAGTGGTTTTAGTGGCTGCTATGAATGTGGCGACACCTCTCACATTAAGGCCAATTGCCCCAAGGTCAAGAAGAGAGATGAGAGTGAGCGCCTCAAATACCACAAAAAGGAGAGGAAGCCCTTTGTGAAGGGCAAGCGCGGCAAGATGGCTAAGAAAGTAGCCAAGGCCGCTTCCAGAGCCTTTGTTGCTGCTCTCAGCGACATCGACACTTCCTCAACTGAGGAGTCGAGCTCTGAGGAGGAGGAGTCCCCAAGGAAGGAGGACAAGAAGGACAAGAAGGGACGTGACTTCACCGGCCTTTGCTTCATGGCCGACAGCGATCACAGCGGCGATGAGCTTGACTCATCTGAGGTAAACCTATCATCTGACCAGCTACTAATTAAATTAGATGAGCTGAATGAAGTAGTGCTTGGTCAGGATAGATTACTTGTGCAAGCCGCTAGAGAAAGAAAAGACCTTAGACTTAGGCTAGAAAATATTTCTACTGAATATGCCATGCTTAAGTCTAAGTTTGATGATGCTGAATGTGAGTCCTGTTCTGTCGTCATGAGTGAGCTTGCTCAGTTGCGTTCTGTTCATGCTCAAACTCTTTCTGAGCTTGAGACTGCACAGAAGCAGCTTTTGGAGGTGGATTCTAGACCTCATGATATTATTGATTGCATGAACTGCTCTTTATTACGCGATAGCATTAATTTACGTGATAAGCATGTTCATGATTTGGAGGCTAGATTGGAGAGGGCCGGTAGTTCTAAGGATGTGCAACCTGCTTGTGACACTTGCATTACCCTTAAGGACCAGCTAGGCACTGTTAGAGAGCGAGCTGAAAACCTCATGTCTGAAAATGAATACCTTCTTTCCGTAGTTAATAAATGCACTGAGGGAAAGGGTAGGATGGATTTGCTCTTGGCCAAGACCAAGTTGTGTGCTGACAGAGCAGGGGTAGCTCTAGGTTTGGGTTTTGAGAGGATAGCTTCAGACAGTAAGACCAAAACTATTTTTACCTCTCCCACCACCCTAGAGAAAGAGAGAGCTCTGTTGAACATCCCTTCAGCCAAAAAGCCTACCCATCCTCCAAAGAAAACCACTCCTCCTGCCAAGAAAAATCCTCCCAAGAAATCCACAAAAAAGAAACCCAAGGAGCCTGTGATAGTTGCTCCTGTGACCCATGAGAGTGCCCCTAGGCGAGTGTTTCATTGTTCTTATTGTCAGCGGGCGGGTCATTTGGTTGGATTTTGTTTTCGTCGCATCAAGGAAGAGCGACGCTCTCAGGCGATGAGTTACCAGGATATGCATTACCCATCTTTAGGTATGCATGAGTCTGAGTTTTACTATCGTCCTGCTTTTGAGGCTCCTCGTGCTTCTCGGAGAGGTTTTGCTCCTCGAGGTCTTCACCATGTTCCATATGGTGGTAGACCTCGGGCTAGCAGATTTGTACCTCGTCAGAGTAGGAGACCTCGTCATGTTGTTCCTTCACAGCATGTAGGTAGACCTCGCACTTTGCATCATTCTGATTATTATGTGCGTAGACCATTTGCTTTTACTGTGCCTACTACTCGTGTCACTCAGTGCTGGATGCCTCGCCATTATTTTACTCACCCCAGCACTGAGCGATCGAGACGTTCTCATCTTGTGTAGGCGACAGGTCGAGGCTTGGAGGGCACGTGGATCATGGACTTCGGTTGTTCGCGCCACATGACCGGAGATGCAGCATGGTTCTCCAGCCTCACCACAACCAAGCAAAGGGAACATATCACCTTCGGAAACAATCGAAGGAGTAGAGTGAAAGGTAAAGGTGTGGTAAGAATTAATTCGAACTTCACTCTCAAAGATGTTGCTTTGGTTGAAAACCTGGGATACAACTTGTTGTCTGTATCTCAGTTGCTTGATGAGGGCTTCGAAGTGCGATTTCATCGCGATACTTCGCAAGTGCTCAATTCTGATGGCGTTGTGGTATGTAAGATCTTTAGAGTTAGGAGAGTTTTTGGAGCTGATTTTTCAGAGTCATCTGGTTCTTCTCATTGTCTTGTTGCACATTCGACTTCTGAGCTTTGGAAGTGGCATAGGAGACTAGGGCATATGAGCTTTGAATTGCTCGCTCGTCTGAGCGCCCTAGGTCTGATCCGAGGATTGCCCAAGCTCAAGTTTGAGAAGAATTTAGTTTGCACTCCTTGTCGACACGGAAAAATGATTGCCGCTTCGCATTCGCCAGTCACCACAGTAATGACTGAACAACCCGGAGAACTTCTCCATATGGACACTGTAGGTCCTTCTCGGGTTAGTTCTTTAGGCGGCAAGTGGTATGTTCTAGTAATTGTCGACGATTTCTCTCGCTACTCTTGGGTCTTCTTTCTTGCCAGCAAGGACGAAGTGTTTTCACACTTTTGGATCTTGGCTTTGAGACTTTTTACTGAACTCCCTGGTGCATTAAAATTCATTCGAAGCGATAATGGCACTGAGTTCAAAAATAGTCTCTTTGTTGACTTTTGCATGGAGCATGGCATAGAACATCAATTCTCTGCTCCGCGGGTTTCTCAACAGAACGGTGTTGTTGAGAGAAAGAACCGCACTTTGGTTGAGATGGCTAGGACGATGCTTGATGAGCATAGGACTCCTAGAAAATTCTGGGCTGAGGCCATGAACACTGCTTGTTACATCTCAAACCGAATCTTCTTGCGCTCAATTTTAAATTTGACATCTTATGAGCTGCGTTTTGGGAGACAGCCCAAGGTTACTCATTTTCGAGTTTTTGGCTGTCGCTGCTTTATCCTAAAACGTGGTAACTTGGATAAATTTGAGTCGCGATCTTATGATGGGATCTTTTTGGGTTATACTACTCATGGTCATTCTTATCGTGTTTATAACTTGGAAACTAACACTGTCATCGAGTCATGTGATGTGACTTTTGATGAATCAACCCCCTCTGTTAGTTCTGCTTTTGAACAGGCAAATGAACACGACATGGAACAGACCTTATTCGAAGACGAAGATCCCGGAGAATTCGAGGATGAACCCCTACTACCCTCGACATCAACCCCCGAAGCTGACCCCGCTTCAACTACTTCGGCACGAGGTCCCGAAGCGACTACCTCAACATCGGTCATCTTGGACCACTCCAACACACAAGTTGAGGGGGAGACTGCATCCCGCCGCGAGGCTCCACATCATGTCCAAAGGATGCATCCTCCCGAGCAGATCATTGGTGAGCTTGATCAAAGGGTAACACGTTCTCACGCTCATTTCACTAATGCTGCTTTTGTTGCTTCTTTCGAGCCTTTAGATGTTGGTCATGCACTTTCTGATTCTAGTTGGATCAATGCCATGCATGAGGAACTTGAAAATTTTGAGAGAAACCAAGTCTGGACTTTAGTTGATCCTCCGCCAAATGTTCATTTCATTGGAACAAAATGGATTTTCAAAAATAAACAAGGGGAGGATGGGACTATAGTTAGAAACAAGGCTAGACTTGTAGCTCAGGGCTTTTCTCAACTAGAAGGGATTGATTTTACTGAAACTTTTGCACCTGTTGCTCGCCTTGAGGCCATTAGGATTTTGCTTGCCTTTGCGACTTCCCGGGGATTCAAACTCTATCAAATGGATGTCAAAAGTGCGTTTCTTAATGGCTTCATAGGTGAAGATGTTTATGTAAAACAACCCCCTGGTTTTGAAAACCCCAAGTACCCACATAAAGTCCTTAAACTTCATAAGGCTCTTTATGGACTCAAGCAGGCCCCTCGGGCTTGGTATGATAGACTTAAGTCTTTTCTGCTTGAGCGAGGGTATTTGATGGGCTCTGTTGATAAAACTTTGTTTACTCTCAAGCATGGCAAAGATTTCCTCCTAGTTCAGATTTATGTGGATGATATCATCTTTGGTGGCTCTTCTCATGCTTTGGTTGCCGAGTTTGCAGATACCATGAGCAGGGAATTTGAAATGTCAATGATGGGTGAACTCACCTTCTTCCTTGGTTTGCAAATCAAGCAAAGCAAACAAGGTACTTTTGTCCACCAGACAAAGTACACCAAGGACCTGCTCAAGAAGTTCGACATGTCCGATGCGAAGCCCCTCGCCACTCCAATGGCTACCTCTGTAGCATTGGACCCTGACGAAGATGGAGAAGTCGTAGATCAGAAGGAGTTCCGGAGCATGATCGGCTCCCTCCTCTACTTGACTGCCACGAGGCCGGACATACACTTCGCAGTGTGTCTGTGCGCTCGTTTTCAGGCTTCACCACGAGCTTCGCACCGCCAAGCGGTTAAGCGCATTCTAAGGTATCTCAAACACACCCTTGAGTTTGGCGTATGGTATTCAGCGTCTTCTTCTTTATGTCTTCGAGGTTATTCTGATGCAGACTTTGCTGGGTGTAGAATTGATAGGAAGAGTACCTCTGGTACTTGTCATTTTCTGGGTACTTCTCTGGTTTGCTGGTCTTCCCGCAAACAGTCTAGTGTTGCACAATCAACGGCTGAGGCCGAATATGTTGCTGCAGCTAGCTGTTGCTCTCAGATTTTGTGGATGGTTTCCACTTTGCGGGATTTCGGGTTAGATTATAAGAGTGTTCCACTTTTCTGTGATAACACTAGTGCTATTTGTATTGCAAACAACCCGGTTCAGCACTCCAGAACCAAACACATTGATGTACGGTATCACTTTCTCAGAGATCACAATGAGAAGGGTGATATTCAACTTCAATATGTTGATACCCAACACCAGCTTGCCGACATTTTTACAAAACCCCTCGATGCTTCTCGATTTGCTTACTTGCGTGGGGAACTTGGTATTTGTCATCCTTACGGCATTTTGTGAGGGGGAGCTGATTTTAATTGTCTTGCATATGCTCATTATGTGTGAAATTGCATTTACATCTTTTGCTATTATATGCCTGCTTTTAATTCAAAGCAATCATGACAGCTCAGCTCTATGAAATATGTCTGGAACATTGATTGTGCATGATGTTTTATTTTCTAAAATCAAAACTTGCTCACCGCACAATCGTGTATCTAGCTTGTTTAGGCAGGACTGCTTTTAGCTATTGTTTATCTACTTGACAGCAAGACACTGTTCCTTGGATGCTAAAATTTGCAACTTGAAAACTGTGTTCTTTATTCATGGATATTCAACAAAATATTTAATTCACCTGAATCAAAATCAAAAATCCATGATTTGTCTGGTTTAAATGAAAAGATCCAGGAGGGTTTGTTTGTCGCACTACTCTATTCTAGACTGCTTACCATTGCACTTTGGTCTGAACTGGGATAGTGTAGTGTATGTCGAAATCACCGCCTTAAGCTTCAGATGGATTTCATGCCTAGGCTTGGCCTGATTGGAAAGTATAAGGTGGACAAACAAATAACCCCTGGCATTAAGAAAAGAACAACAAAATTAATTAATCATCAAGTTTGCTTTCAAAGCTCCTTTTTGAACAAGACTTGTCTGTCTAGGGTAGAAATTGTTAGCTTTGCGCAGTCCTTGCCTTCACATGTCTAGCTGCTATGATTAAGTGGTGATGCTTTTATCTCAAAATGACAAAATCACATGCCATCATCCTGTTTCACAGAATGTTAAATTGAGCTGAGCACATGAAAATTGGTATTACTGTTGGCATATTTTTGCATTATCTGTCTTTGCAATTCTATTCATTTCGAAGCTTTGCATTTTTTGACTGCTCCTTGATGCTTGCATTGCCAAAGGGGGAGAGATTTGCTATGTTCTCTGCCGCAAGAAGGCATAATTTCGAAAAAGGGGAGAGATTTTTGACATAAAGGGGGAGAATATTTTGCTCAACTCAGGAGGAGTTTTTATCAAGGGGAAATCTGCCAAAGGGGCTTTTACTCTTTTACAAGGGGGAGAAAAATTCTTTTATCAAGTGACATGCTTTGGCTCTTTTTTGAGTTTTTATGGTCACTTGTGTGCTGAAAGCTTTTCAATTTTTCTTGAACTTCGATTTGGTTGTCAATGCACTCATCAAGGGGGAGATTGAGAAACCAAGGGTGGTTTCGGTGTTGTGATGAGTGATTGACAGTCTTTTACCCTCTGTTCGAAGGGTACCTCCGAAGGGGGTTCGGAGGTGGTACCTCCGAAGGGGCTTCGGAGGTGGTTTCACCGAAGGGTGTTCGGTGTTTGCTTGCTGCAGCTGTGCAGCGGAGTGTGCTTGTCGGAGGGGTCCGACAGTACACGATGACTGGGTTCGTACCGAAGGCTTCGGTATTTTGGGCGGTACACCGGAGTGTGTACCGAAGGTTGCTAACCCGGAGAGGTCTCCGGAGTACTGGATACACTTGTTTGCTTGTCGGTGGTGCGCAGGGACTTCGGAGGCGATGGACAAGGTTCGAGCCAGGTGAACCTGGGTCAAGCGGGAGGCTTGATGCCAGGGGAGCGGGGAGCTCCATCACGGTGGCTACGAAGGTGGTCCGGGTCGGTCCTCGGGTCGAGGCGTGCCAGGTGAAGGCAGAGAGTGCGGAGCGTGGCTCCGGCTGAAGGTCGAGGCGCATCGAAGGCATGGTCCGGGTGAGGCTCGTCGAGGAGTGTGCTCGGGCAGAGACACTGCGACGAAGTGCTCATGGAGTGCTTCATGCGGAGGCCTTGGACGAAGGAGGGACTTCAAAGGGTGGTACTCCGAAGGTGGGGCTTCGGAGTGAGGATGACTTGAGGTGCTTCGGCCTACATGGCTTCGGTACACGGACTGACGGAGTTCGAGCTGGGTGAAGCTGCGAAGCCGTGGTGGTCCACTCCGGAGGTGTTGGTGCGAAGGCCCAAGAGCTTTGACGGCTTCGGCTCAAAACCGTCAGTGTATCGGAGACTGACTTCGGTGAAGCGAAGGCCATCTGGTTTCAGGCTTCTCACCGAAGCTACCGCACCCTCGCGTGCGAAGGGAGGCTGCTGAAAGTCAAAGACTGCAAAGGCTGACACTGTCTGTTCTGTAAAAGGCTGGCACTGTCCCCTCTGCAAAGCTGACAGAGAAGCCTCCAGAATAAAGGTGGACTACCTTTTGTACCCCTTAGTTCTGTAGAGACAAAATGAATGTAAACCCTAGGGGTAGTGTAGTCAATTCCTTTGGATGAACTGTGGGCTATAAATATGGGGGCTCGGTAGGTAACATTTAACACTTTGAGCATTTACTGTTGAGCTCCTGTAGCCACATACTTCGATTGAATACATCCAGAGAGTTCATTTTCTGTGTTCCTTGTTCAAGCGGCGAAGCCCTGTTTTCCTGTGCTTTTGCTTGAGCTCGCTTTGCATACCTCGCCTGTTGTTGTGCACCGAAGCCTGTTGAGGCGAAGGCTGTTTTTGTGCGAGGTGTGTTTTGTCAGTGTGCTTTCGCTCTGTGTAACAGGAGGTGTGACCTCGCTGCTTACTAGCGAAGCCCTGATTGTTGCCCGTTTTGCTTCTTGTGTCGAAGCCCCTAGTGTAGTCTGTTTGTGTGCGTGTAGACCTTCGTGTACGAAGCCCAGCACCAGTTGCTGCCGCCAAGTACCTGGTCGAAGTCCTCAGAGGGTTGTCCACTCTTGCGAAGGGTGAAGTGCGAAGCCTGCTCAAAGCACCCTGTGTGCGGAGCCTGCACTGACTTAGCAGAGTTGGTTTTCGAGGGTTGTTAGTGGAGCGAAGTCTTCTTGGCTTTGAACTTTTGCTCCTCCGAAGCCCGTGTTCGAAGGTGTCGAAGTACCTCCGAACCAGTCCTTCGAAGGTAGTGTTCGAAGCCTGTTCCGCAGGAGACAGAACTGAAACCGAAGGCTAGTTTTTAGCCCAAAATTTTAAAAGCTCCCATTCACCCCCCCTCTGGTCGCCGTTTCCGGTCCAACAGTCTTAACACCCCTTGTAATATTTTATGCAGTCCTCCACCATAGTCGGCCAAAAGTAACCTGCTCTTCGAATGAACCACTTCATTTTTTGGGCCGACTGGTGTGTTCCTTATATGCCATCATGTACTTCACACATCACCACTTTAGCTTCTTCGATGCTTATGCATTTGAGGTGAACTCGGTCGGTTGTCCTATGGCACAAGTCTTCGCCGAGCAGCGCGTATCTCGTTCCTTGATACCTAAGTCTTCTTGGTGTTGACATCAAAGTATTTTTCAAATAATTAATAATATCGTACCTCCAATCATCGGCCTCTATTTATGCGATCTCTACCTCAATCGACCTAGCCTTCGGCTTATATCAAGACATCGTTTGGGCCAAATCATTCGTTTGTGAATTTTGCCTCCTCAATATATGAGTAAGAGTTATGCCTCGGAAGCTTGACATTATAGCTTGACACCGATCATGATGTTCTTCCAGCATATCGTCTTTGCACTCGTACTCATCTGACATTTGCCTCATCACTAGTAGAGAGTCTCCCAAAATTTCTATTGTATCAGCGTCCTTCTTCCAATAGTTGTAGCCTTTTCAATATTGCTTCGTACTCAGCCTGATTATTGGTAGAGAAAGGTCTGATGGTGTATGCAAATTCAAATGATGCCCCCGAGGGGAAATAATTACCAGACCTATACCACATCCATGCCAACACACTGATCCGTCGAAGAATAAGGTCCATGGTGTCGGCTCAACATAAGTTATTGCCTCATCTTTGTGCTGGACTATGAAATCGGCTATCGCATGTCCCTATACTACCTTAGCCGATTCATATCTAATATCAAATTTAGTGAGAGCGAGGACCCACTTTCTGATACGCCCTTTCAATACTGGGCCAATAGCATGTACTTAATGACATCGGCCTTACACACTATGGTGCACTCCATTGAAAGTAGGTAATGCCTTAATTTGGTGCACAAGAAATACAAACATAAACATAGTTTTTCCACTGTGGTGTATTGGGTCTTAGTGTCCAGTAGCCTTCTACTGAGATAGAAAATCACCCTTTCCTTCTTATCGACATCCTGCACTAGAACTAACCCGATGGCTTTATTATCGGCTGATAAGTATAACTTGAACATAATTCCTTTTTGTGGCGGCATCAACACTAGTGGTGAGCTTAATTATTCTTTAATCTCGTCAAACGCCTTTGGTTGCTTCTCTCCCCATATAAATTCCTGATCAAGCTTCAACTTCAACAATGGAGTAAATGGCTCTATTTTTCTTCAAAGATCAGCTATGAATATCTGGAGAAAGTTTATCTTCCTAATTAATGACTGCAACTTGGTTTTATCGGAAGGGGGCTAAGTGTTCTTGATTGCTTCAATGTTGCGCTGTCTTATCTCAATCCCTCTTTCATGCACAATAAATCCCATAAACTTCCCCACCGATACACCAAAAGCACACTTCTCAGGATTCATTTTTAGTCTGTATTTCCTGGCTCTCTTCAGAACTTGACGTAGATCGGCCACATGGTCTTGGGTATTGCTTGATTTTACCACAACGTCATCTATGTATACCTCCACTAATAAGACGATTATGTCATGGAAGATGTAGTTCATGACCCTCTGGTAAGTTGCTCCAGCATTTTTCAAGCCGAATGTCATCACCACCCACTCGTAAATTCTGATAGCGCAAGAGCACCGGAAGGTCATCTTGTGGATGGCTTCGTCAGCCATGAAAATCTAATTATAACCTGCATTCTCATCCATGAAGCTGATAATCTTGTGACCCGATACGACATCCACCAGTAAGTCCATGATCGGCATTGGGTATTTGTATTTCGGGGTCGCCTTGTCCAAATCTCTGAAGTCAACACATATCCTGAGCTTCCCACTTTTCTTCCATACCGGTACAATGTTCGATACCCACTCTATGTATCAGCATGGTCTTATGAATCCTGCATTATACAACCTTGTTACCTCGTTCTTGATATTTGGATATATTTCTGCCTTGAATTGCCGAGGTAATTGCTTGATTGGTCGATACCCCTTCTTTATTGGGAGCCAATGTTCTACAATTGATCGTCTTAAACCTAGCATTTCATGATATTCCCACGCAAAGCAATCCCGATATTCCCATAATAATGCAATTAATTCATTTTTATTTCATAGAGAAGTTGAGCACATACAAAGGTTAGCCTCAGTCTATCACCGGGTCCGATGTCTACTTCCTATAGCTCATTAGTTGCGGCAAAGCCTTGACTAAGTTTACCTTCTACTTCGTCGGTGTCACTTTTAAAGGGTAAGCTTGGGTTGTTCATTGTTAATTGGTTTGACTCCATCATTTGACATTTCGAGAAAATCATCGGCCCAAGCTCTAGCTAACAAATAGACAACTTATTCCATCTTTCATACCGATAAATCGGTTATTGCTACGTTAACCTATTTATCGGCAGGAATGATTTCCACTTGATCACCAACCCATTGCATTAGACTCTGATGCATTGTTGATGGGACACAACAATTTTCATGAATCCAATCACGTCCGAGCAACAGACTGTAGGATCCTTTCCCCTCTATCACAAAGAATGTAGCTGACACTATCTTACTTCCAACCGTTAACTCTGCATTTAGCACCCTCATTGTTTCTGATGAATTGTCGTTGAAGTCCCTCAGTACCATGTTGGTTTTGATGAGGTCCTTCGGCCCTTTTCCTAACTTCCGGATGGTGGCATACGACATCAAGTTGACGGCTGCCCCTCCATCTATCATCATCTTAGACATCAGCTTCCCATTGACCAAACCCTTGATGTAAAGAGGTCTCAAGTGTCAATGCTCGTGATCTTATGGCTTGTCGAATAATGTTGGTTGTGGGGTCAGCACTAGTTGGGCCATTGTATTGGTCTGCTCGGCATCGTCTTCAGGAGTGGCCTAATACTTTGTAAGGAGGAAGAAAACCATTTTACCCCTGCATCTCTCTTGTTGTTGTGATCGGCCTTATATTTTACTAGCCATTCACTTTTGATCCTTCGGGGCCGATCAGTCTTCTCGTTGTACTTTTGTGGTTTCAGTTCTCTCTATCGCAACCGTTGTACTCTCCTTTTTCTGATTCCTTGTGAAGATTCCACTGGGGCACTAGTGCGGCTTTCTCGATGTGGCACTTTCATCGGTCGACTGGCCATTTTCCTTGGTATTGACGGGGCTGAGCCTTTCAAGTATCGACACCCTTGGTGCTAGCCCTCAATGAGTATCTGCCCTTTCCTGATCACGTGGCTTTTCCCTGTCACTGTGCGAACCATGTTCATCTTGCCACCTATCTTCGCTGCCACACTTGGGATAATCGTCCATCGACAGTAGATGCAATCTTTCATTCCAGCAGAACCTGAAGAACTCACAATTCTAATGGCGGTTAAATTGTGAGTAACTTCGATCATATTCACTATCCACTCCTCTCGATATTTTTTTTCATATTTCTCGATTAGGTATGATGAAGTGATACTGTTGCTGGTCCGCCTGCTCTTCCTCGTATGTCAATCGCCAACACGATGCACATGAACCATGTTGACCGAGAAAGGATGGTCGTCGATATTCATCGGCTTCTTCCCATCATCGAACTTGATTTGGCCTTGCTCCATGGCCGATTTGATATGCTGCCTAAACACCTTGCATTCATTAGTGTGGTGCGATGGGCAATTGTGCCATTTACAATATTTTCTTTTCTTCAGCTCATCGATGGGTGGTATCATGTGGTTAGGTGGCAACTGGATCTGCTTCTACTTGAGCAATAGGTCAAATATCCTATCAGCCTTATTGATGTCGAAGTCGTACTTCTCTTCTTTATCAAATACCTTCACCTAGGGACATCCAATCTGTTTCTTGTTTCTGGACCATTCGGCCAATCTGACCTCTACATAATACCCATTATCTTCGTCGGAGTCCGAATGGTATGCCTGAGTGTGCGCCACCTTCATCTAATACATGTCCCTTTTGCTTCCTGGAATCGACTCAATGTGGCGTACCCTTTGTTCCAGTTCTAAGAGGCTTTCGAACTCATGCGATAAAAATATATCTTTGATCGGGTTTAAGAGTCCTTGGAATGTGAATTCTATGATTTAGGCTCAGATATAGCATCTACTTCTCATATCACGGAACCTCTGCGCATAATCTTGCACCAAGTCATCCAACCTCTGATTTACTGCTGTTAGGTCAGTAAGATTTATTTCGTGTATGCCGGTGGAGAAATATTTGTGAAATTTCTTTTCTAGATCCGCCCATCCTCTTACAGAGTTGTTGACGCCAAGATTTGGTAAAGCCCAGGCCCACTAAACTATCGCACGGTCAACATAAGTCAAAGAGGTCCGGTCAAAGAAAGTCAAGGAAGCCCGTCCATGCTGTTACAAGACGATCGGACGCAAAGGAGCCGATGGATATAAGGTGCAGAAGAGAAGATAAAGATTATCCAGAATCGGTTAAGATAGAGTACTTGGACAATAAGTCTCCGGACTATAAATATGTATCCCTAGTTAGCTTAGGAAAAACACATCTCTGTCAACCAACTATTCGGTGCATTGCCACCCTTGGTCTCCAAGGGTTATTCCAGTGGGGTTTGGCACTCGGAGTTGGGTTGCATCGTTTCAATCTCTGGCAAAGAGGTGAGTCCTGCCACTCGCCACGTTCGTACCGATTAGATCAGTATCCTCACGGTTGCATTAATTCGGATTTGATCTCTTGAGGTGAACCTTGAAATAGTACGGTTGCCGGTTGTTCTCGGTGTATTAGCTAGGTCTAAGGTTGCATCAATTCAGTTTGATCTCTTTGATTGATGTGATCTAGGTGTGATAGTTTGAGGCTTCATCGGTTAAGTCCGACATCTCTTGATATTGTATCTCGTTCATGTTGTATACCGTTCCTCTAAATAAAGCATGCCCAATTCTTCAATATGTTATTAAGATCATCGTGACTAGCTACTATCTCGGTTAGGTACAATCTAGTTATTATGATGATTTTCATGATATAGACTTGTTATCTGGCACATTTTATTTATTTCCGTCAGAGTACAAGATGATGGGTTATCTTCGATTCCACGATACATCTTATAAGTCATCGGAAAGGCATCCATCGGCCTGCGTGGTTCACTGTTCATCTTATCGGTCGATGGCATGCTCGCCCGATGGCACGCTCGCCCGATTGCTTCATCTCAAGTCATCGGCTTTATGGACGATCGGCGTGATATTCCACGAATATCCCATCCTCGTTGTGGTCATCGGCTCGATAGATGATAGTCCGTCCATGCTACTATTGTCATATATTCGGTTCCCTTATTAGTTGCAGGCTCAAACTAATTGGCATGCCTTGAACCCTTTTTATAAGAATGTAGGACCTGCACCGGAGTGAAGAAGATCTCCTAGGCCACGCGTGTGTCAAAGTGTGACCAAAAAACACACCAACATGTTTTTTGGCACACCCGGTTGGACTCAAACTTTGCTTACTCATCAGACTAGGCCAGAGGCAGCAACATATTGAGGCGACAGATGGTGAAATTAGGCCAATCCATGGTGGAGAGCCCAAGCTCATCATGTGATGACCGCATTGACGGAACGGAGGGCAAGCTTGGTTAGGGTTTCTCCACAACCGATGAACATTAGGAAGTTGACATCGGGTCGGGTGACAGACTGACGCCAACCTTGATAAGTGTTCAACTCTCTGATGAAATAAAGAATGAGCTAGTCACGGTACTACGAGAATATCAAGACTGTTTCACATGGGAATATCATGAGATGCTAGGATTAAGTCGATCGATTGTGGAACATCGACTGCCGATAAAACAAGGGTATCGACTGTTTAAGCAGTCATCTCGGCAGTTCAAGGTGGAAATATATCCAAATATCAAGGCCGATGTAACGAGACTGTATGACGCGGGATTCATAAGATCGTGCCGATACACAAAATGGGTATCAAATATTGTACCAATCTGGAAGAAGAGTGGAAAGCTCAGGATATGTGTCGATTTTAGATACTTGAACAAGGCAACCCTAAAAAATGAATACCTGATGCCGATCGAAGATCTGTTGGTGGATGCCGCATTGGGACATAAGATCATCAACTTCATGGATGGGAATGCAGGCTATAATTAGATTTTCATGGCCGATGAAGATATCCATAAGACAGCCTTCCGGTGTCTGGGTGCTATTGGATTATATGAATGGGTGGTGATGACCTTCAGCCTAAAGAATGCTGGAGCCACCTACTAGAGAACCATGAACTATATATTTCACGACTTGATCGTTCTGTTAGTCGAGATATACATCAACGATGTTGTGGTCAAATCAAGCAATGTCCAAGACCACGTGGACGATATGCGTCAAGTCCTAGAGAGGGCAAGGAAATATGGACTGGAGATGGATCCTGAGAAATGTGCCTTTGCTGTATCGGCGGGAAAGTTCTTGGGCTTTATTGTGCACGAGAGGGGAATCGAGGTCAGCCAACGCAGTGTCAAAGCCATCAAGAATACTCAACCCCCTACCGATAAAACCAAATTACAATCGCTGATCGGGAAGATAAATTTCCTCAGGATATTCATAGCCAACCTCTCAAAGAAGATAGAGTCATTCACTCCGCTATTGAAGTTGAAGCCCAACCAGGAGTTTGCATGGGGAGACAAGCAGCAGAAAGCTTTTGATGAAATCAAAGAGTACTTATGTTCACCGCCGGTGCTAATGCCGCCGCAAAAGGAACCTTGTTCAAGTTGTACCTATTGGCCGATGATGAGTTCATCGGCGTGGTGCTGATTCAAGAGATCGACAAGAAGGAAAGGGTGATCTTCTATCTTAGCAGAAGACACCTAGATGCCGAGACTCGGTATCCAGCGGTGGAGAAGCTTTGTTTATGCCTATATTCATATGCACTAAATTGAGACATTATATACTTTCTATAGGATGCACTGTGGTGTGCAAGACCGATGTCGTTAAATATATGCTATTGGCCCCAGTATTGAAAGGACTGATCAAAAAATGTGTCATCGCTCTGACCGAATTTGACCTCAGGTATGAATCGACAGATTGGTATGCCGACATGGATGTGGTATCAGCCTGGTGATCATCTCCCCTCAGGGGGCACCGTTTCAGTTCACGTACACCATCAAACCTTTCTCCACCAACAATCAGGCCGAATACGATGTTGTGCTAAAAGGATTGCAACTATTAAAATAAGTCAGTGCTGATACGGTTCAGATTCTCGATGACTCTCTACTGGTCATGAGACAGCTGGCGGAAGAATATGAGTGCAAGGATGATGTACTACGAGAATATTATGATCGATGTCGAGCTGTGATAGCAAGCTTCTGTAGCGTGATTTTTACCCATATCCCAAGAGAGCAAAACTTAGAAGCTAATGATTTGGCCCAAACAGCATCAGGATACAAGCCGATGGCCAGGTCAATCGAAGTCAAGGTTGCGGAGATAGAGGCCGATGATTGGAGGTATAATATTATTAATTATTTGAAGGATCCTTCGACATCGGTGCCAAGAAGGCTTGGGTATTAGGCGACGAGGTATGTCATGCTCAGTGAGGATTTATACCACCGGACCAACGACGGGGTCCTCCTCACATGTATAGGCGCCGAAGAGGCCAAAGTGGTGATGTGTGAGGATCATGACGACATATGTGGGACACACCAGTCGGCCTAGAAAATGAAATGGCTATTATGGAAGGCAGGTTACTTTTGGCTGACTATGGTGGAGGACTGCAAAACATATTATAAGGGGAGTCAGGATTGCCAAAAATTTGGGGCCGTCCAGAGGGCTCCTGCATCAGCGATGAACCCAAAAATAAAACATTGGCCCTTCAGGGGATGGGGCATCGATATGATCGATCAAATCTACCCAGCATCAAGTAGAGGACACAAATTCATAATAGCGTCCACAGACTATTTCACAAAATGGGTGGAGGTCGTTCCACTCAAGAAAGTTACGTCTGTCGATGCTATCGAGTTTATCAAGGAGCACATAATATACCGGTTCGGGATCCCACAGACCATCACCACGGATCAGGGGACGGTTTTCGTATCGGAAGAATTTCAGCAGTTCATAGCCGGTATGGGGATTAAAATTTTAAATTCATCACCGTATTATGCGCAGGCTAACGGGCAAGCCGATGCGTCCAATAAAAGTTTGAACAAGTTGATAAAGCGCAAGATCAGTGAATAGATGAGACGCTGGCATCAGTCCCTATCGGAGGCGCTTTGGGCTTATCGGATGGCATGACATGGATCGACTCAAGTGCCGCCGTATCAGCTAGTGCATGACCATTACCTTGGGAGAATAATATTGGGTCAGGGAGGATTGCGTTATAGGATCAGCTTATGGGCGATGACTGTTATAACCTAATGACAGACGGTCTAGATGTCTTGGCACAAGTCTGATTAAAAGCTCTCGAGAAGATCGAAGAAAATAAAGCAAGGGTCGTCAGGTTTTACAATAAGAAGGTGATGCCAACATCATTCAAGCCAGAAGAGCTCGTTTGGAAACTTATTCTACCGATCGGATCTAAAAACAATTGGTTTGGTAAGTTGTTTCCCAACTAGGAAGGGTCGTTTCAGATACATCGAGTGGTACCTGGCAATGCTTACTTACTTGAAGGACTGGATGGAGAAGTGTTCGGGAAGGTGTTGAATGGAAAATACTTGAAGAAGTACTTCCCGAGATTATGGATAAATGCATAAACACATTCGTGTGGAATAGCCGATACTATTTGTATCGTCTTTAGATGGCCAATGTTGAAGCATCGTACGCTATAAAGGAAACACAATTCAAGACCATGTCATGTGAAACTTAATAACATGTATATGCAATTGGTTTTTAGATTACAGAACAAAAGCATGACAACTGACTAGTGGGCTTCTATCAACTCCACCTCCAAGGGAATCCTCCTCGCTAGTGGCCGATCGGAGCCCCTCTACACGAACGGTAGTCTAGGGCCGTCTTTCATTCACCCACACCGTTGGAGTGGGGGCACTAGCACCCAAGTTCAGGATGACCGATACCGGCCCATACTATATCGGTTAGTCGCTGAAGCTCACTAGGGGAGCATCATGATCGTTGTCCTGTGGAAAATCAAAAAACAACAACAAGGGATAAGTAGAAGAAGGAAGTCAAGTTACACTACCTCGAGTTCCGTGTCCACAACGTCTTGATGGAGTCACACCTGGTAGATCAGGGAGGAGCAGTTGAAGACGTGCTGCTTCACCTCACTCCACCATTGGTGGAAGGCCATGGAAGTCACCCGGCATGTCGTCCAAGACATAAGCTCCCCAATGCGGATCCCATTGGTCATCCACGAAAGACGACACCATTCCCAGGGGTTCGTGACTCGACCGTGATCCTGGATTTGGCCAACAAATAAAAGATTTGGTGGGAGTTGACCGAAGCCTAGTTGGTGGGAGAAGACCGATGGGTGGTAGAATTCATAGGAAGAACGATGAGGGCGCTCATCGGTGAAGTCGATGGGGAGCAAGCAAGGAGAAGTAGCGGCCAGGAAAATACTGAAGGATGCACCATTCCAAGATACATCTGGGAAAATCAGCCGGTTGGGGAACGCGTACTCTGAGTAAAAGCCAAAAGGGAACCAAGTGGTTCGATTCAAGAATCTGAGATACAAGATCTTAAAGAAAGCAGCTAAAGTTGCAGAAGATAAAGAGAAATTAGGTGGAGACGTGACTGCCTCGCCTAAAGAACGACAATAACAGTATGCGGGGATAGCCGACTCAAAGAAATCAAGGGGAAAAAGAGATTGGCTGAAAGGGGCTCCTCCAATAGCGTCTGCGGTATATACATTTAGCCAAAGTTGAAGAAACCACCAAGGGCCTTTGAGACAGTCGATGATAATATTACCGGCTAATAAGTCAGCCGATACAAGATGGAGGAGATGGTAGACCGCCCCTAGGAGGTAGAGGCCGAGCGGGACCCGCACGTCAGCCGTGAGTTGCTCGGCTAGGAAGCGAAATTGGAAGGTTGGGGCTAGAGCTGGTATGCAGAAGACAAATTCTTCCAACCAGAGGTTCAAAAAAGCAATATGCTCAACAATATCCATGGGATCAACTTTCTTGTTGTGACTAGCGATATAGCAGACCCAAGTGTCATCTGGTGTGACGCCAAGGAGAGAAGAAGGTTGAAAATGGAAGGAAAAGGGATCGACCGATGAGTTGATGTTTAAGAAAGTAAAAAATGGACGTCAAGCAGGGAAGGGCTCATCAGCCTGTGACCAAAAATGAAAGCGTTTAGGACATCCGGCCAAAAATATCAAGATGCGGCCAACATCAGCTCGTTTATGTACGGCTCGACAAGGGAGAGACCGATGTAGTGGCCGGTGTCAATATCATCCAAGAGGGGATGATAGATGGTCGATACCCTAAGGTACCAGTCATGCCAACCAGGGATGGGAGAAGGAGAATAGTTAAAACCACAGCCCCAATGGAGGAGCGCATGGGGTAACACTTAAAGGGGATCCTACGGGTCTCAGCATTTATAAAATTAGCAAGATCCGAGTTGCCCAGAGGGCCTAGAAAGAAACTGGAAGGGTGAGTGACTATAGGGATGAGGACTTGATCTTGCAAACTCTACAAAAGGGGAGAAAATACGCCATAAGGAAGAAGTAACCCAAGAAAAGTCAAAGAAATAAGAAGGATAAAATGCTGGGAGCTTACCTCAGGAGTTGCACAGATAATGGCCATTTTGCAGTAGCTGAAGTGTGGGACGATGATCACGAAGAACCATAAGCTGATGACAGCAAGTTCAAAAGGGGAGTAGCAAACAGAAGGCGTGAAGAAAAGGAGGAAAAATAAGATGGATATTTATAAGCCAGGGTGATTCTTTGGCTACCATGCCAGACCAATCCCGAAGGAGAGACAGAGAAAAATAAATTACTCAGGGTCAAAACACGAAGAGATTTCAAAAGACGAAGATTTTTTGGCTCATGGTAATGAATAAGAAAAGATCGTGTGAAAAGGCTGGATTGCAGAAAATAATGAATGATAGTTTCGAAGAATCAAAAGCATGCTGATACTCCAAAACTAGGGGACATGTGTTGAAGCCAAGATTTGGTAAAGCCCAGGCCCACTAAAATGTCGCACGATCAACAAAAGTCAAAGAGGTCTAGTCAACAAAGTCAAGGAAGCCCGCCCATGTTGTTACAAGATGATCAGACGCAAAGGAGCCGATGGAGATAAGGTGCAGAAGAGAAGATAAAGATTATTCAGAATCAGTTAAGATAGAGTACTTGGACGGCAAGTCTCCAAACTATAAATATGTATCCCTAGTCAGCTTAGGAAAAACACATCTCTATCAACCAACTACTCGGCGCATCGCCACCCTTGATCTCCAAGGTTTATTCCGATGGGGTTCGGCACTCGGAGCTGGGCTGCATTGTTTCGATCTTCGGCAAAGAGGTGAGTCCCGCCACCCCTGACGTATGTACCGATTAGATAAATATCATCATGACTACATCAATTCTTTTGATCTCTTGAGGTGAACCTTGAAACAGTACAGTCGCCAATTGTTCTCGGTGTATTAGCTAGGTCTAAGGTTGCATCGGTTTAGTTTGATCTCTTAGATTGATGTGATCTAGGTGTGATAGTTTGAGGCTTCATCGGTTAAGTCTGACATCTCTTGCTATTGTATCTCTTTCATGTTGTATACCATTCATCTAAATAAAGCATGCCCAATTCTTCGATATGTTATTAAGATCATCGTGACTAGCTACTGTCTCGGTTAGGTATGATCTAGTTATTTTGATGATTTTCATGATATATACTTGTTATCTAGCACTTTTTGTTTATTTTCGTCAAAGTACAAGCCGATGGGTTATCTTCGATTCTGTGATACGATACATCTTATAAGTCATTGGAAAGGCATCCATTGGCCTGCGTGGTTCACTGTTCATCTTATCAGTCGATGGCACGCTCGCCCGATCGCTTCATCTCAGGTCATTGGCCTTATGGCCGATCGGCATGATATTCTACGAATATCCCATCCTCGTCGTGGTCATCGGCTCGATAGCTGATAGGCCATACTACTAATGTCATATCTTTTTTCCCTTATTAGTCGTAGGGTCAAATTGATTGGCACGCTTTGAACCTTTTTCTAAGAACGTAGGACCTGCACTGGAGTGAAGCAGATCTCCCAAGCCACACGTGTGTCAAAGTGTGACCAAAAAATGCACCGACAGGAGTTCACCAGCAGTGACGAGAACCATGCGAAGGCTGATCCCGATAGTGTCAATGGGAAGAACCGGACCTTGAGTGCTTCCTCGCCCAATGCCTGGCCACACTGTGCGAGAAAATGGCTGATGTGCTCAATCGTGGAGACCGGGTCTTGCCCCAAAAACTTGGTGAAGTCAGGAATCTTGTATCAGTTCGATAGAGGCACCTGATCAAACCACTCCGGCTATGGCCGCCGATACACGTACGTCTGGTCTTTAGGCTTAAGTACAAACTGGTCCCGAATAGCTTCAGTGATTTAGTTCACCCAATCATATTTCTGCTAGTTTAGTGCGGGATACCAATCAGTCATTGGAGGTTGTTGGCACTGATCCAGCCGAACAACATTGTATATGTGTTCTTCATTGGAATAGTATGGCAGTCCATAGTATGTGGTATGATGGTATCCCTGAGGGATTCCATCGAGTGCCCCCCTTAGTGGCACAAGGTCACATAGCATATTCCTCGCAATTCTGTATGTGGGTTGAGGTACTTCTTGCCTAGTCGGCCCTTGTGACGCGACCGAAGGCTAGGACGGTAGCGTACTCCTTCTGATGGGATACATAATTTGCGACAGGACCTATCTACCTAGCCCTTGGAGGACAAGGGAAGGCAGCGGGGCCATCATGGTCCCTTCTAGGTTGAACGAAGTGTTCGACGGACCATGCCTCATCGGCCCTTGCGGTGGTGGTGCCAGCCAAGTGTGTTGAGGGTTTTGCAGTAGACGGGGATGGTTAACGGGGAAGTACATTGGGCCTTGGGCCAGCTCCTGAGCAATCATACCGTCAACAGTCTTCTTGATCAACCCATGCAATGTATTAACCAATACCTCGGACTGATTGATGAGGGCGTGGTGGAGAGCATTATCGACGGTTTCTTGAAAACTGATCCGTGGACTCTCAGTCCGTTGGACGATTTCCCAGGCCACGGCTAGCTTCGGCAATTGGTTCCTCTGGACAGGGCCAGATCAGGTCATGCGAAAGGACTCGAGACACAATCTGTGGTAATTTTCTATTTGGTCTTGTATCTTCGCCCTTTGTTCATCGGTCAATGCTTCCATAGTGACTGGGATGATGTTATTGCTGTCAACTTCGCCCACCATGGATGAATGGTCTGAAGGAAGTCCCACCGGGCGTGCCAAAAAGTGTATTGGTGTCTTTTTTGGTCACACACGTGGCCTGAGAGGTCTGCTTAACTCTAGTGTAGGTCCTACAATCTTATAAAAGAGTTTTGAGCGTGCCAATCAATTTGACCCTACAACTGATAAGGAACTAGAGAAGATGACATTAGTAGCAAAGTCGATCGGCTGTTGAGTCGATGACCGTGGTGAGAATAAAACAGTCATGAGTAAATACGTCGATCGGCCGCAAGACCGATGACCATGGCATCCCCATCAGGATGAGTATGCCATCGGCTGATAGGATAAAGTCCTTGCGCATAAAGGTTGATGAGTACCTCCTAGATGCAGGTAAAATATTACGTGTAATTAAAGATAACATATCGGCTTGTACCCCGATAGAAACTAAATCTAGCATACCAGATAACATATTTGTATCATTAAATTATCATAACAGCAAGATTGGACCTAACCAAGGCAGTCGCTAATCATGAGAAATCAATAATGCTTCAACGTATCAGGCATGCTTTATTCAGATGAATGGTATATAACATAAATCAGATACAATAGAGTGAGATTTCGGACTTAACCAATGAAGCCTCAAATTATGATACCTAACTCACATCAATCTAAGAGATCGAAGCGATACAGCCTTAGACCTAGCAAATACACCAAGATAAATCTACGATCGCACTGACCAGACCGAACGATGCAGTACAATTCCGAGTGCTGAGCCCCATCGGGATTAACCTTGGGAATCCAAGGGTGGTGATGCACCAAGAAATATTTTTGTTGTTGGTTGATTGTGTGTCCTCTAAACCTAGCTAATTGGATACAAATTAATAGTCCAGAGACTTGTTGTCCAACTAAAATCTGTTGTAACTGATCCTAGATTATCTTTATCTTCTCCTATCTCCGTCGACTTCATCTTATCCGGCCACTTGTAATAGAAACGAACGGGCTTCTTTGACCAACCCTTGACCAGCTCGTTGACTTCTTTTGACCGTGCGACATTCTTAGTGGGCCTGGGCTTTGCCAAATCTTAGTGTTAACAATTATATATGTTTGTCACCAATAGTTCTAGCGCTAAGCTTTGGGTCTACTTTTGGAATACGTTTTTCAAATGTCTATTTATGAAATCAGTTTTTAAAAAGGACTAAATTGTAAAATCTAATGTGGTATTAGTTTTTTAAAATCTAATTTTTTCGATGTTGATGTTGATATGAATGTAATATCAATAAAATATGATGAATTATAACTATTGGAGAAAAAATCCCATCACAACTGTAGTTGGCATAAGTCCCGAAGACCATTACAAAGGCACCCCGAAGCTCCTAGATGGTTAAAGGATTCCGAAGGCCCCCCAATTCCTAAGATACTTCATCTTGAAGGCATGCCATAAACTATGACAAGATGTTCACTTTATAGTCGCGTTCACATTTGGTCTTACTATTCTGTCTCTACGGAGTCTTGTGAACAGAGCATATAATGACGGTTGTAACTAGAGGACAAAATATTATTTTCCTATTGTATTTTTGTCTATAAATACCCGCACGGCACTACGTCACTGTGCCACGGCGCTAGATCTACGCTCATGGCGGCTGCCCCCCCTCTGCAGCTCCGGCCGAACTTAAATATTAATTTTTAGTTGATTTATAAATTTATGAGATGTAATTACTCTGTTTAGGATATATTTTAAAAAAAAATTTTGAGAAAAGGCAGCCAACAAAGGCGCCCTGCTTTATTAGAAAGCAAAGGAGTTACCCATCAGTTTAACATCGGACGAGACCGACAACATCCAAGCACGACCCCCCCGAAGGCCAACACGCTAACCAGCACGGATTGATAGAGCAAAGCTAACCCATAAAAGAAAGGAAAAGCAAGCCGGCAAAAAACCAGCACCAGCTAGACACAAACACCATACAGAACAGGTTGGCGAAAACACCCAGGAATGAACAGAAGGAGCCCCAAGCCAAGCTAGTCAATGCAAACAGCCACATCTTCATGACGGATGTTAAGGTTTTGATCCCCTTCGGCGCGGATGAGCTGATGCAGACGAGCACGAAGCAATGCGAGGCATCTTGTAGACTCCTCCTTCAGACGAGCTGACACCAGTGGCAACCACTGGGTGAGAAAATTGATCAGCTTGTGCAGAACATGAAAAGCGTTAGTATAAATTTTGTTTTGAAACACGAGTTCGTTGCGAAGCAACCATAACGTCCAAGCCCCCGCCCCCAGAATCTGGGAAGCAATCAGACCTTTTTTAGAGTCCCGAAACGTAGCCAACATATCAAGAAACCCTCTTCTACTTAAAACTTGAAAATCCCATTCTAAATTTTGAGCGATAAAAATCCACAGAAACTTAGAGGAACAACATTCAAAAATCAAATGATCCACCGTCTCTAACTGACCACAAAACCGACAGTTGGGGTCCCCATTCCACTTCATATCCCTAAGACTCTCTCCCGCCTGAATCCTCCCTTTCAACATAAGCCAAACAAAAATTTGAACTTTGAGAGGAATCCCGCATTTCCAAATCAACATACCATCCTTATCCACTACCCCTCTATTAGCAATAAATCTATACATCACCCCGGTGGAAAAACTTTTTTTATCCAAAAGCCATTTGATTGTATCATTGCCCACAGAGAAATGCATGGATTCACACAGATGTCTCAACTTGGTCCACTCGGCGACTTCACACCCCCTAAGAGTTCTTCTTAGCATCTCATTGTTTAGACACAGGTCAACCCCTTCCGCTACTGAAACATCACCGGCACCACTAATAGTAAAAAGTCTATCAAATTTTATTTTAAGCGGAACGTCTCTCTCCCATACATCATGCCAAAACGAGGCCCTGTCCCCTGATTTTACCTCAAAACCACAGCTCAGCCTCACCCAGTTTCTAACTTTCAACAGGCTCTTCCAAAAGTATGACCCCCCTGACCATCAGCTTGAAGGAACCCTTTTTCCATCCTGTATTTCTTCCGTATGAGCTCATAGCAGTAGCCAGGATGCCCCCCTTCAAGGCTGTAAACCCATTTACACAGCAAAGCAATATTCATAGCCCTAATGTCAATAAAACCCATGCCACCCATATTTTTCGGAGCACACAGAGCGTGCCACTTGATCATATGATATTTTCTCTTATCGATCAAACCTTCCCAAAAGAAGCGAGATCGGATTGAGTCAATCTCTCTACAAATAGTTTCCGGCAGCCAAAAAACCCCCATGGTGTACATAGGAATGCTACTGAGACAAGCGTTAATGAGTGTTAATCTACCCCCATAGGAAAGATGGGCTGCTTTCCACGAAGCAAGTTTACTTTCAATTTTAGAGACAACCCGCCGGAAATCGGCTTTCTTAGGTTTGGACGCGGTGATAGGCATACCTAGATAGATCATTGGCCACACCCCCATTTTGCAGTTGAACATATCCGCGGCCCTTAAAGTTTCCTCGTGAGAAAGACCAACCCCAAAGACCTCACTTTTCTGGTAGTTAATTTTCATACCCGAGATCATTTCATAACAGTACAGCAGAAACTTCATAGTGGACAGATTTTCTTCACTATACTCCATGAAGAGAACCGTGTCGTCGGCGTATTGTAAGTGTGTTATACCCCCCTCAACCAGATGCGAAACCACCCCCCTCAGATGACCATGTTCACCAGCTCTGACTAGCATTTCTGAAAGAACATCCCCCACCAGATTAAACAGGAGCGGGGAGAGTGGATCCCCCTGTCTCACCCCCTTATATGTCCGAAAGAACCCCCCAATCTCACCATTGATATTAATGGCTACTCTACCCCCTTCCACAACTTTCTTAATCCAACCAATCCACTTATCATCAAAACCTTTTCTCTGAAGAACCTCGTACAAACACCCCCATCTGACTTTGTCGTACGCCTTTTCGAAGTCAAGTTTCAAAATTACCCCGGATTGATTTCTACATTTGAGTTCATGAATAGAAACTACCCCATCCATGATATTTCTTCCAGGGATGAACGCGGCTTGTCTGTAATCAATTATTTCACCAGCAACCCTAGCGAGTCTATTGGTTAGAACCTTAGTAACAATTTTGAAGCACACATTTAACAGACAAATCGGTCTAAATTGCCTGATATTATTTGCCTCTCTAATTTTAGGGAGCAAAACCAGCACCCCGTAATTGATTCTTGCAAGGTTTAAATCCCCCTCAAATAATTTATCTAGCATTTCCTTCAAATACCCTCTGATATTGGGCCAAAAAGCTTTATAGAAGTTAACAGATAACCCATCGGGACCAGGAGCTGTATTTGACTTCAAAGATTTTAAAGCTAAATCAAGCTCATCAAAAGAAAAGGAAATAGACATACGATCTCTATCTTCCAAAGTCAACCTCCTCCTGTCATGCCACATAGACGCATCCAGACGACAGGAGTACTCAATCTCGGAACCAAATAAGTTTTTGTAAAACGAGTAAATGTGCTGAGACAGAGCATCCTTATCGGAGATCAACCTCCCTTCATCTTCCAAGAAAAGAATACTTGCTTTCCGCTTCCTACCATTAGCAATCTTATGAAAATACGCACTATTAGCATCCCCCTGCAGAATTCACTGCTGCCCACTCCTATTGTGCCAATAGACAGCATCCTGATGATGGATACTCACAAGTTCTCTTTCGGTTTCATAGATACGCCCCCACTCATCCGCTGTTAGACTCTGGCGGCACTCTTTCTCCTCCCAATTAACCAACTCTTCCTGGAGCATTTTTCTATGCTTATTCATATCACTTAACATATTAGCCCCCCAACCTTTCATCAACCTCCTGAGCTGATTCCCCATCTTATGCCAATAGTCCATAATATGATGCTCCCTTCTACATGGCCATCTAGTGACCACCCACTCTTTAAACCCCTCTTGGAGCAGCCACACATTTTCGAATTGAAACCGTTTAATAACCCCGACATTTTGTCTGTCCATATCAACAATCAGAGGGCTATGATCCGAATCAACCCGGATCGCATTCTTAACTATCGCCAACGGGTAAATGGTCGGCCCGGCCCGTAGTGGCGTCAAGGCAATTTCTGTGGGGATCAGAATGTGTTGTACCGAGCGAACGACGTGTGAGCGGCAGATCGGACGGGTTCCATTCATCGTGTGTGCTCAGAGTTTGTTTGGACGTTTGGCTACAGACCTACGGGCATACGAGCGCGGCAGATAGGGTGCTTGGCCACGAAAGCTGAACCGCACATCCTAACCACAGGTAGCCTCGATCACGTTTTTGTGTGGATTTTTAGGGCTTATTGTCATGTTAAGTTAAAATATATGTTTATTTGTTTTTTATATAAAATATATATGTCCGATTTTATTTGAAAATTATATGGTAAGAATATAATACACGAACAAAGTTATGATAAAATCTTGTACTAAATTCCTCACAACCTTTTAAAAAAATTGCTCACCTCCTATACTTTAGTCTTATTCTTCAGTCCCGTGAACAAAGAGAGAAGCCAAATTCGCCTCGACCGTAGCATAGAAATGAGAACAGCCGAAAACAGAAGACGATAATTTTCATTTCATCCAGAGAACCGGAGAACCGGAGAACCGAGAGAGTCGAGTACGAGCCTGAGGACCTGACAGTTGGCACGCTGCAGAAGGAGAATTTTAGCTTGGTGCGGCCCAAAACCAACCATCGCCTATCCCGTCCAACCCGAAAAGCTGTTGTCTCCTCTCTCGCCCGTAGCGCGCACCACACCCCAGAGGCAGAGGCGAATGGCGACCCTGGCGCAGCACGTCGCGGGGCTCGCGCGCCCGCCGCTCTCCGGCGCGTCGCGCCGCCCCGCGTCTCCCAAGAGGCCGTCTGCGCTGGTTTGCGGGACGTACGTGTTCACCAAGGACGAGCGGGAGCGGGAGCGAATGCGCCAGCTGTTCGACGAGGCCTCCGAGCGCTGCCGCACCGCGCCCATGGAGGGCGTCGCCTTCTCACCCGAGGACCTCGAATCCGCCGTCGAGTCCACCGACATCGACACTGACATCGGCTCGCTCGTAATCCCCCGCCCCTCCGGTCCCCATTCCCCACTCTGTTGTCCTTGCTCGCTCGTCTGATGTGAAACAAATTGTAGCAACTAGCAATTGGTGCGGAAAAGAGCCAACTGGCTGTAGCAACAAAAATTGGATGTATCGTTGCTTGCATGCTACCTGAGTTTTATCTTGTGCTCAACTGGATGTCACTCGCGGGAGAGTGAGGCCACTTGCTCCTGTTTGCACCGTGACTGCTACATTCCGTTTGTTAGTAGTTTTAGGGTTCCAACAAGGTGATTAATTATGGAAAGTGAGCCAAGTTTAGACTATTATTCTTTGTTTCGAATTCCATCGTTTGCTTTCTTGGAATGTACTATGTTTATCGTGATTCGAGTATAATTTGTTAGTTGTTACTCCCCTATGGTGCAAAAGCATGCTCAGTTTTCTGTAAGTACCTCTTTTCCAGTTTCTGTCCTCCTCATAGTGGTAGAAGCCCTAGAGTGAGAGTAATCTCCCTGGGGTTTTAGGGTAAGAGTTTTGTCTCCTAAAATATCCTTTGTGTTTACTGCGTCCTATCTTCGCTTCTGAACATGGACCAACTAATATGCACTTCATCTTATACAAATTCCTTCTTCACCTCACCAGTTGCTAATCCATCAGAACATGGACATTTGTTCGAAGCATGAAATGACTTATTGTCCACAAAACATGAATTATGTACAGATTTCTATCTATTGAATAAAGAACCTCTGAATTATAGTTAACCTATCAATATTACACACTACAATCAGACATGCATCTGTTATTTGTTACAACACACCTGCCACCTGGACACACAAAAACTCATCTTGCCCAGCTGTAAGGTTTGTATCTGGCCTTTACTATTTTCTTCTGTTAGCAGTGATTCTGCTCTTATCTCCTTTTGGCATAGTGTTCTGTTGGTTGTGTTATGCACTGCAATATTTTGTGTAATGCTGGCTCTGGTAGCATAAGAGACTACTTAGAGTCACAAATTTTTTAGAGATTAACATAAATTTTACGGTACTATTCTTCACATCTGAAAAATGTTTCACGTGCTTGCAATCTCTACAGATTAAAGGAACAATATTCATGACCACTTCAAATGGTGCATATGTTGATATCCAATCAAAGTCTACTGCTTTCTTGCCTTTGGAGGAGGCATGCCTTCTCGATATTAACCATATAGAGGAGGCAGGCATCCGTTCAGGCTTGGTAGAAGAGTTCATGATTATTGACGAGAAACCGGGTGATGAAACTTTGATTTTGAGCTTACAAGCAATTCAGCAAGACCTTGCCTGGGAAAGGTGCAGACAGCTTCAGGCAGAAGATGTTATTGTCACGGGTAAAGTGAGTAAATTACATGCAGAAGGAACTATCTCTGTGCTATTACTATTTTTCTTCACTACTCCTTTAATAACTTGTGTTCCTTGATCTTGAAAACCAAATGTTTGTTAACTACCGTGTCCTCTTGCCAATTGTTTGTGTTGGACCAATCATACTTTGTCCTTGTGATTTCTACCTAACTACAGCACAAATTGTTCTTTAGGGAATCAATGAAGTGGTCATTTGTGGTGTACATCCACTTTATGACTCCAGCCGTAATTCTCAATTTCTCATTCTTATTGGATTATTGTGATTTTTCTAGTTTGTTTCTGCGCGACTACTTATAAACTCATGAAGTCTAGACCAGTCACTTGGTAACAACATGACAACAGATTAGTTTTTTCCAACAAGTTATATGATTGCTCTTATTGAGTTTTATGCAATTTTATTTTTCCACTGTGTTGCTGTCTACTTGTCTTTACTGTTAATACATTGTCTGTGCCTAGTATGATGTCTCTCGTTATAATACAATATCATTGCTATTTCTGTTTGGTGAATTTGCAGTACATTATTATTGGGGCTCCCCAGCTATTTCAATTGTTAATTTTGCAATATTTTCCTGCAGGTAATTGGTGGAAACAAAGGAGGTGTGGTAGCTCTTTTGGAGGGTCTTAAGGGATTTGTCCCATTTTCACAAGTGTCATCGGTTGGTTCTCAATATTTTTAGTTATCACAAAACTTTCTTCCATCCTATGGTTTAAGTTCATGGCATGAGATGCCTTTTATCTTTCCACCGTAGTTCAAAAGCTCTTATGTGGATATCTGAATATCTCAATCATGTGACCAACAGTAGTTTCTTACTATTTTACAACCCACTGCTTGGCCTTGATCAGAAATCAACTGCTGAAGAACTGATTGGCAAAGAGCTACCTCTGAAGTTTGTGGAGGTCGATGAGGAACAAGGCAGGCTTGTCCTCAGTAATCGCAAGGCAATGGCAGATAGCCAGGCTCAGCTTGGTATTGGCTCCGTTGTCTTGGGAACTGTTGAGAGCCTAAAACCTTATGGTGCATTTATTGACATCGGTGGCATCAATGGCCTTCTCCATGTCAGCCAGATTAGTCATGACCGTGTTGCGGATATCTCGACAGTTCTTCAACCAGGAGATACCCTCAAGGTATTACCACATTGGTACTTGAGAGTTGAGCATTATACTATCTAGAGTTTCTAGATCTAACACCAGAGCATTTTTTTTATGTTAGGTTATGGTACTAAGCCATGACCGTGAAAGAGGTCGTGTTAGCCTTTCTACTAAAAAGCTTGAACCAACACCTGGTGACATGATTCGCAATCCGAAGCTTGTTTTCGAGAAGGTAAGTGGTGATAACAGTATTTGTCCTTCTTGATATATAAACAAACTGACGTTCCATTTTCTGTCTCAAAATAGGCTGATGAGATGGCTCAGATATTCAGGCAGAGAATAGCTCAAGCGGAGGCAATGGCTCGTGCTGATATGTTAAGATTCCAGCCTGAGGTACTAGCACCATCATTTTATTACGACTATATAGTGCAGTTTATCTAACTCTTTCTGAGCCACTAAGTAACATTTTTAAAATAACTGAACCACTACAGTAACATACGGCTCGATTAATTTAGATGTCTTCCTGTATCTCCTCTTCACAGAGTGGATTGACTCTCAGTTCAGAGGGCATATTAGGGCCATTATCGTCAGACACACTTTCGGGGGAATTGAACTCCGGCGAAGGGCAAACCACGGATGAATAATATCAATGTGTAATTGTGTATGAAAGCATACTTCCCTTTTGTAAATCAGTCCAATTTTTGCAGAAAGGCCTCCACAAGGCCCAAGTGCAGTTTGACTTTCAGGTATACCCTTTTCTATTTCCTGGACCAGCCTTCTATTTCTGCTCAAAATGAAGAGCGAACAAGAAGAGGTTTGCCAAGTAAGAGACCAGTTTGTCGGGTAGGTTACCGGTGCGATCGGCAAACCAGTACACGGAAGCCATCTACAGAATCCAAATTTGTTGTTGCATTTGGGTGTATCAGATATTCAGATGGTCTGGTCATGTAAAATTCTACCGGTAAAAAAGGGATAGGAAACTTGTTTAACTTGGATACAAGGCACTAGCAGCACATTGTCATCCCTGGCAGTGGCGGAAATACAGGGGGGCTGGGGGTGCCCCCCCCACTACCATCCAGCTTCTCCTGTTCCACTTTTTTTATATATAGATAATAATAAAAATTAATTATTAATATAAATTTTTATGTTAGAATGCGGTTCACATATGTTGTCTTCTTTTTCTTCAATTTCTGTCTTTTTATTTACCTACATGGTTTCTCTATTTTTTATGTATACTTTTTAATTTTTTTCTAAACTGCATTGCTTGTATATATACATAACTTCCTCCTATAATAGCATATACATGTGGATAAAATCATAAGTGATCTATAATAACCGGTTATTCATGTATTTATAATTTTATTTAATTTTTATCTCAATTAAAATCTCAACATGCCACTCTGTCCGTTCTGACTAGACACGTGACCCACGTGGACATGCCACCTACGGTAGACGTCGGTCGTGTCCTACTGTCTTGCGCTACTGCGGTCGGTGTCGTTCTGTACCGTGCATTTTTACTTATTGCATGTTTTATTGTTTATTACTTTTTAGAATCTTATTCTTAGAATCAATATAAACACGAATGGAGCTAGTTCTTACAATAATAGAACTTCATGAATCAAAGAACAAATATTGAACAAAAATTAACTAATTATACTAAAAGTGTATTAAACCCTTGATCCTTTGAACTTAGCCCCCACATTTTCGGTTTAGCTCCACCACCCGATCCTCGGTGTCCACAAAGGGCAATGCTGTTGTTTCACCAAGATGGTGCTAAAAAGTAGAGAGAGTGATTGAACCAAACTCGTTGACTTTTTAACTTCGTAGGTTGACAAAGGATAAAACCCCGCATTCCTTTTGTCAAGCTAGTTGTACTACCTGAGGCCTCTGGTCTTCTTCATGGCCACAGGAATAAAAAACGATTAAAACTGCTCAAAAACCGTTTGCTTGTGTGTTCAATCCTCTTAACCTTTAATTTGTTCAAACATATCAAGCTGCCAAACCTGACAATGCAAGTTTCATCACTGAAAGCGCCCTCCACTATTTTCGCTCACATACCGAACATCAAATTGTTTTTTCCATGTCAACTCTGCTTAGTGATAAGCTTTCTTCAGAAAGGCCTTTTTTCACGTCTTTACCTGCTTCCATGCACTACAACAAAACAGAATATTTTCGTCGGCCAAGTTAACTTTCGTCGGCTTTTGGGCAAGCCGACGGAAGTTAAATAACTTCCGTCGGCCTCCCCGAGCCGACGGAAGTTAACTTAACTTCCGTCGGCTTCTGACAGTGGCCGACGGAAGTTAGCGAGGGTTTTTCCGCGGCCGTCCGGATCCCCCTAACTTCCGTCGGCCAGCACTAAAGCCGACGGAAGTTAAGTATTGATAATTGGTCTATCCGGTTTGATCAACTTGGGTGCCATTTACGCTCAATCACGCATACTGAACTAGCCAACAAAACCAACAATCTAATTAATCATCTGCAGTCAGCAGGAGAGCTACCAAACTCTGAAGCAGATGGTAAGCAGCAGAGAAGTACGCTAGCTAGCTTGAGCTAGTTAGTGTCAGTCACTTTCCCTAGGCGCGTTTTTTCTGAACCCTTGTCTCCACTGCAAATCGATATTGTTCCAGTTTGAGCTCTTTGATTTGATCAATTGCTTTCCCCCCGGTAATGGCATCTTCAGGTGGACCTACTGTTCACGCACGCACGTCGGTCCATTGCCCGCCGCTGACGCGTCGTCGATCAGCCTCCGCCCTTGCGCCCGCACATCCGCCGTGAGTGGGAGTAGGAATTTTCCGGTGGGGGAATGGGGGTAAGCCACCCCGCCTTCCCCTCTCGCCTGCGACCTGCAGCGCAAGCAGCAAGATGAGGTCGACGGCGGCGGCGGCAGGGCAGAGCCAAACGCAGATCAGATCAACAGCAGCACAACAGAGAGAGGGAGAGAGCATCGAGACGTGCATGTGCTTGAGTGCTTCTCCTTGCGTCGCGGTTTCGTCGTAGCTGTCAGCTCAAAGCCATGCAAAGATTGCAAGCGTGTACTTGCTTGCTGATGTTTGACCATGCACAGGGTAGCTAGCGATCTTAGCTTAGCTTATTAGCTAGCTCACTGCTTCTCTGCTTGCTTGCTTGCTTGCTTGCCTGCATGATAGCCTGCTTAATAATTAGCATTTGACAAACGGTGAGTACGTTGACCAGAAACTGAAGAGGATTAGGTCCCATGGCATAACATACACATACATGTCCGCAAGACAATCTATGCAAGTAATCACCCGCACTAGCTTTTGAGTTGCTGTAGTTCGCTTTCCTTTCCCCTTTCATCCTTTTTCTCCTCCGTTTCAGCATGCAGGCTGGTTAGCTAGCTTCCTGTGTACTCCGTAGATATGTAGATGGATCAGGAGTTCAAAAAGGCGGCAGACTGCAGGAGTCAGTCCAGCTGCAGGATTGTAGAGCCGATCAAAACGGCGCGTGCACCTAGACGAAGACGATTTCAGTACGCTGTACGTGTTGGAGGCGGAGGTAAACGAGGTCGTCGACACAGGAGTCGGCCTCCTCGACCTGCAAGGAAGAATTCCCTTTTCTGAATTTTTTGGTCACCTTTCTGCAGAATTTTAACGTCGTCAAAGCAGAGAACGCACGCTAACGATGGATCAATCGGTCGCCGTCGATGGCTTTCTGCCCCCACTAACAGATACAGATCGATACGGGCATGCAGAGACGTACACATTTCGGCCGGAGATGAGCACCACGATCGAGGCCATCGTCAACCGGTTGGCCGGCCAATTCTCTCGGTATTTCAGGCCGGCTGTATCAGCACGTTGTGGTAAAAGCTGGCCAAGAACAAGTTCAATTCTGGTACATTACTTTAAAAAATAGCAAACATAAACATATATCGATATTTAGGCCTGATATTTAGGTCTTGTATGATCCAGGAGTTAGAGTTAGTTTGGATTAGATTTACCCCAACTAACCCCAAAATACTCATACAAAAGGGTTAGAGTTGGGCTATTTCAATCTAACCCATCAAAAAAAATTAGCACCTCCAAGAGATGCTAATTGAGACTAGTTTGTGTGAGGCCCACCAAAAAAGGGATTTCTAGCCACACAGTGGATCCCCACACAGTCACACAGCCACACAACGAGACTATGCTAATTGGGACTAGTTTGTGTGAGGCCCACCCCAAAAAGGGATTTCTAGCCACACATTGGATCCCCACACAGCCACACAACGAGACTAGTCTGGCCACACTAAATCAAGCTGAAAAGTAGTCAAATGATTGAAAAATTAACTAACACTAACATCTAACTCTTGCATCTATACACCTCAAGAGCTAGAGTTAGTTCAGAGTTAATTTAGGGTTACAATCTAACTCTAACCTCTAGCCCTGCTAGAGTTTCCATACAGGGCCTTAAGTGTTGATAGTGCTAGAGATAATATTCTAGAAGTTTGATATATTCTAGGTTGGTGTATAGATAGAACTCCAACAATAGATTGATTCAGTTGCCTCATTGTACAAGTTGTTGCACTCAGCCTTGGCGCCTATATAAACATGCAATCCGCGGCCACCCAAGCGTGGTAGAAAATGCTTCAACCTATCCCATCCTAATGGTATCGGAGCTAACCACTGAAACATCTCATCTAGCCATGGCATTTGACTCAAATTCAACTACCACCATCTCCTTTCCTTCTAGATCCCAATTGCTGTCAGCAAAACCAATTACATGCTCTGGAAAGTCCAAATCCTACCACCAATCAGAGCGGCGTAGATGGAGGGACTACTTATTAGAGCCGAGGCAATGCTAGCCCAGACCAGTGGTGGAACTAGACACAAAACATAGGGGAGCTGAGTTTAAAGGTCGAATATATTCAATAACCAAAACAAAGAAAATACACAAGAATCAAAGAAAAAAGATTGCACTAAATAAACCGACACAACGTGTTGACGATATTCAATTACACTTCATGAATATTGCATAGTAATATGCACAACAACATGCAAAATAAAAAAATCAATACAACAATAACTTCAGAGTTTATGATTTATGATCAATAAAGTACGATGAGCATATCGTAAAATTTGATATAGACACCAACATAACCCGTTTTTTCATGTCTTCAAACTGCCTTATAATTTGTTCATTTCTAACACTTCAAAATATTTGTTTCTCATTATAGAAAATCATTAATTCATTGAGCCACTCATCTCCATTTTATTGCACAAATATGTCTTTATAAGACTCAAGACTGAAAAATCCCTCTCGACTGATGTATTTGTCACGGGAAGGATCAAAGTCAACTCAATGATTTTATTTTTAAAGTAAAGTTAACAAATTAATGATAATATTAGAAGCTAGTGATATTGTGAAATGATAGGTGCGACATTTTAATTGATACTAGTGTTGATGCAGAAATGCACCCCCACACTTGGGCCAGTTCGACGTCCAAAAGTATCGCAACGACACTGACGCCGCGTTTTGACTACCCTGGATAGTGACAAGGGATTTGGAGTCGCCAGACAATCAGATAAATAATTAATATTTTAATCCAATTGGCCGAAAGTATTGATAGCAATGTAAACAGTAAAAAAATGACCAAAATACCTGGAATCGGCCAATTCGAAGGCCGATTCGGAATTATAGCAGATGCTGGTCCGAAGGGTCCTTGGGACGCCTTCGGCCTCAAGCCCGGTCAGACCGGAGGTACAACCTCGGTCAGACCGAAGGGCTGCGAAGGGGCTTTGGGCGGTCTCTCGAGAGTAGATGCGAAGTGCGACTCCAGCGATCTGACTGGCGAAGCTTCATCGGTCGAGAGCCTTGAATCGGCCTTGCCCCTAGTATTTATAGGGGGTGGGCTAGTTATCCCTGGCTAGAGATAGAGTTAGATGCATCCAAAACTCTGTTGAGATAAGTTTTGGGCAAAAATACCTCGAATCCTACTCGGATCTAGAATCCAGACCCTGTCCGGTCTGACCGAGCCCATGGGTCTGGTCTGACCGGACCTGGCCGGTGAGACCGGCCTACCGCATAGCCGGTCAGACCGGCCTTTGCTAGGCTAACATATTTTCGGTCAAAAATACTATTTTTCAGTATTTTCCTAGTTTGACCATTCATGCCATTTTTTGCTATAAACAACTAGTTAAGAAAATAAAATAAAATTATTTTATATGCATTGCATGCTATCTTCTCGGTTCTTACTCTAAGGATTATTTAATTTAGTGTTGATGATACTAATGGTTATCTCAATATATTAATGAAATGTTTTAAATATATATAGAGATTATCTCAATATCGTAATGAAATGTTTTAAAAACATAGAGATGCCAAGTTTCTGTGACCACATCAAGTGACCTAATCTGAAATCTTGATGCTCTTATTTTTTAACTCAAATAACTTTGGGTGAAAATACTTCGAATCCTACTCGGATCCGGAATCCAGACCCTGTCCGGTCTGACCGAGCCCATGGGTCCGGTCTGACCGGACCTGGCCGGTTAGACCGGCCTACCATAGCCGGTCAGACCGGCCTTTGCCAGGCTGACATATTTTTGGTCAAAAATACTATTTTTCAGTATTTTCCTAGTTTGACCATTAATGCCATTTTTTGCTATAAACACATGCCACCCTGCCTTTTAGCAAACTTAGTGAGCTAAAAGCATGACGAGCCTTGGGCGATACTTGCAATATCGGCCTCTTAACACTTCAAGCGTTTTGCTACACACTTGGGAAGTACTTTTTTAAATATCTACCATTCAAAGCCCTTCGAAATCGCTCTCCTTGTAAATATTCTAGGACATATGCATTGCCCGGAGCGATTCCGGCTACCTTAAAAGGTCTTTCCCAACTAGGTGACCATTTACCGAATTTTGAACTCCTAGTGCCTAATGGAAAAATTGTCTTCCACACCAAATAATTAATTTGAAACGATTTCGCCTTGACCTTCTTGTTGTAGGCCCTAGCTACTCTTCTTTTATCTCTCTCTATTGCTTCCAGAGCCTTCAACCTCTTATCGGTCACCTCTTCTAAATTATCCTTTAGAAGTGTCTCATATTCATCAACCGATAAGCCATCTTGCTTAAGAAATCTAAGTGAGCCAAGATCCACCTCCACCGGTAGAACGGCTTCCTGTCCATATACTAACTTATAAGGACTGACTTTGGTGGCACCATGCTTTGCAACTCTACTAGCCCATAGAGCTTCAGAAAGTACCTTGTGCCACCTTTTTGGAAACTCCTCAATCTTTTTCTTGATCAATTTAATCATAGTTTTGTTACTAGACTCGGCCTGACCATTGGCCTGAGCATAATACGAAGAAGAGTTTACCAATTTGATCCCATAGTATTCGGCAAAGTCCCTCACCTCTTTGGCGACTAATGAAGTACCTTGGTTCGTAGTGAGAGTTTAGGGAATGCCGAATCTATGTATAATGTGTTTCAAGATGAAATCAATTACCTCGTTGTGAGTCATGTTCTTAAGCGGCACGGCCTCGGTCCATTTGGTGAAGTAATCTGTTGCCATCAACACGAACCGATGCCCTTTCGAGGATGGAGGATGAATTTGGTCGATGAAGTCTAAACTCCACCCTCGGAACGACCATGGTTTGATAATAGGATTAAGTGCCGATGCGGGCGCTAGCTGAATATTCCCAAACTTCTGACAAGCTTCGCACCCTCTATAGTACCTAAAATAGTATTCAGTCATAGTCGGCTAGTAGAAACCTGCCCTTTTGAGCATCCAACTCATCTTTGGGGTCGACTGATGAGTACCGCAAAGCCCTTCATGTACTTCACCTGCAGCAACTCTAGCTTGATCGGGGTCCAAACACTTCAAAAGCACCCCATCAATAGTTCGGCGATACAACACATCGTCGAGCAAAACAAATTTGAAAATCTGTCACCAAACTTTCCGATCAACCTTTTGGCTCGGGTTTCTCAAATATTGGACGATTGGGACCCTCCAACTAACTAGAGGAGCAATGGCCAAATTCCCACTAGAACTGGCCTCGAGATCTATCATTTGGACGTGCCCCCGAGCACTAAACCTTCCTTACAACGGTCGGTCGGACCGACCCTGTTGGCCCAGTTCAACCGGCTATTGCCAGTTGTTTGGCACAATTCGGTTTGACCGTCCTAACATGGTCAGTCAGACCGGGTACGCAAGGGCAGTTGGACCATGCCCACAAAGCTGGTCAGACCGATAGTAGAACCCTCGGGTGTTACATCATCTCCAAACATCGGCTTTTCCTGTGCACAGAATTTACCTCTTCTGATTTGATAGCCTAATGCTTGTTGAGCCAAATCATTTGCAAGTGAGTTGGCCTCTCTAGACACATGAGTAATCTCAAAATCATTAAAAGTAGAAATTAGGTCTAAACACTTGTCCAAGTAGCTATTTAGAAAATCGTTAAAACATTGGGCAAGCTTGGCGACTTGTTGCACGACTAATAAAGAATCGCCGTATGCGTGAACATATTTCACACCCATTGAGTTTAACAACTCAAGACCTAGCAGTAGGGCCTCGTATTCGGCTTGATTATTAGTTGAATGAAATTCCAAATGGGCTAAGGTTTCAAAGTGCATACCACTTGGTGATACGAGTACTACTCCAACACCTTGGCCATTTTTGCAAGCCGAACCATCGAAGTACAGTTTCCATGGTAATACTTCAATCAAAGCGACTTCATCGCCCCAATTGACATCTACGTGGTGATCCACTATAAAATTAGCAACAACTTGGCCTTTCATAGCTTTCAACGGTTCATAAGACAAATCATATTCGATTAACGCATACGTCCACTTGCCAATTCTACCACTTAGAATCGGTTTTTGAAACATGTATTTTATGACATCCATTTGGCAAGTGACAATACATGTGCTAGGGAGAAGATAGTGACGTAATTTGGTACACACATAATAGAGGGATAAACACAGACGCTCCACAAACACGTACCTAGTCTCGGCGTCTAGAAGTTGACGACTCAAGAAGGTGATGATGTACTCTTTCCCTTCGATGCCTTGAGTCAACACGGCTCCAACCACACTCTCCTCCGCGGCAATATAAAGTCGAAATGGGACCCCGGCCTTCGGTGCCCTTACCACTGGCGGCGTCGATAAGCACTCTTTGATTTTCTCAAACGCCCGTTGCTGGCTTGTCCCCCAAGTGAACTCAGCTTCATTTTTTAGCCGGAGTATTGGGACGAAAGCATCAATTTTTCCAGACATGTTAGATATAAATTGTCGTAAATAGTTAACCTTGCCTAGCAATTTCTGTTCATCTTTCTTACATGTCGGCGCTACACATCCTCTGATTTTCTCAAGCCTCTTGGGATCAATTTCAATGCCTCTTTCATGAATCATGAATCCCAAGAACTTACCCACCGACACACCAAAAGCACATTTGAGCGGGTTCATTTTTAAGCCATACTGGAGCATTGTTTCGAAAGCAACTCTCAAATCGGCGAGGTGGTTCTCCATAGCATACGATTTGACCACAACATCATCTATATAAACTTCTAACATAACCCCTAGCAAGTCATGAAATATTAAGTTCATGGCACATTGGTATGTGGCGCCAACATTCTTTAAACCAAACGTCATTACTACCCACTCAAACAAACCAACAAAACCTGAGCAGCGAAAAGCCGTTCTAAAAACGTCTTCTTCGGGCATAAAGATTTGATTATAACCAGCGTTGCCGTCAAGAAAACTTAGTACCTTATGTCCCAAGGCATCGTTGATCAACATGTCGGCTATCGCCATGGGATACTCGTCTTTCGGAGTAGCCTTGTTCAAATCCCTGAAATCGACGCAGACGCGGATCTTGCCACTCTCTTTATTCTCGACAGGCACGAGGTTAGCGACCCATTCCACGTACCTGGATGGCCTAATAAAACCTGCTGCTAATAGACGTTCAATCTCCTCTTTAACTCAGTCATAGATGGCCGAATTGAAGCAGCGCGGCGGCTGTTTATAAGGCCTAAATCTGGGTTTGATGGGGAGCCGATGCTCAACAAGCTCTCGGCTTAGCCCGGGCATCTCGCTATAATACCATGCGAAGAAATCAACATACGATTGAAGCAATTTTATTACTTCGGCCTTTACATCATTATTCAGATTCTGATTTACAAACGTCGGCCTTGGAACACTACCATCTCCTATGTCTACTTGTTCCAAAGGATCGCCCGACGAGAAGCCTTGACCTAATTTCTCTACCTGGCTAAAATCTTCGATAGCTTCTGTGATACTGTCTTGAGAAGACCGATACTTCTCCACGCGAGACTTTAGCCAATCAAGATTAGCGCTAGACATTCTCCTATCTTAGACACAACCGATCCACACCGTCCGTCTTCACGGAAATAGGAATGAACCTCCCCTCTGATACACTGACAAAGTCATAATCCGAGAGGTCCCGTCTCGACAAACACTCTATCTCATCATGGGTGGCGTCGTTGGACACATCGGCCAAACTAACATGGGCCGATGTATCGACGTATACTATCTCAACTTCGTTGCCATCCCATTGCATGAGGCGCTGATGCAAGGTGGATGGCACACACTGATTTGCGTGGATCCAGTCATGCCCAAGCAATACATTATAGTTACCCTGCACGTCGACGACGAAGAAAGCGGTAGGTAGCGTCTTGTTTCCCACTGTTAGTTCTAGGTACAGTACCCCCTTGGCTTCTGTCATGTCGCCGTTGAAGCTGTTGAGGGTGACGTTGGTCTTCTTCAGGTCATCTTAATCTTTGCCGAGCTTCCTTAGAAGGGAGTACGACATCAGGTTCATGGTGGAGCCGCCATCGACAAAAATCCTTGAGATGGGCTTTCCATCGATGTGCCCCCTTATGTAAAGGGGTCTTAGGTGACGGTCCGTATCTCCGGGCTTCTCGAATACGGCGTCTCGCGGGCCGAGGTCTAGCTGAGCGACCCCGGCCTCCTCCTGTAGTGGAGCGAACTCGAAAGGCAACATGACGACGCCAACGTCTATCGCCTGAGGAGCAGGCCCCTCGAAGACGGGGGTGTAGTCATCGTCGACTAAATCGTCTTCATCAGAGCTAACAACGAGAGCCGAGTCATCGACTATGACCGGCCTGGGTCTCCAGACATTCTTCACGGTGGGCTGAGGATGGATTTCCTCAAAAGTGTGTCCCATGCCTCCTCATCCTTCTCTTCTCGTATCTCCTGTGCGCACAAGAGTTGCAACCTCCTCTTTTGTGACTTGGACATCCCTGAGGGCGCCCATGATGGCTGAGGACGGGTGCCGGGTGCCACGGTCTTGCTTCTAACATTTTTAGCTGAAGGGGACTTGCTTGTATCGGCCTCGAGCGCCTTGTGTTTGCCATGAAAGGTCTCCTGCTCCTGATCAGTCGGATCGGCCATGGAGGGCCGGTCAGATCGGGCTATGCCGAAAACTATCGTAAGGCCGGTCGGACCGGCCACAGTAGGCCAGTAAGACCGAGCTTCGGCCGAGTCTTCGTGCATTCCTGTCGGGGTATCCTTCGGGATTGGGACCTCCTGGGATCCAACCCTGATGACTATAACCTCCGAGGCGTCTCCATATTCACCCCTTTCGGTGATATCTCGTGGAGCCTAGTTCTGGGGTACTACGGACAGGTGATGAACAGTGGTGTTATCCTATGCCAGAGTGTAAGTGTTCGTAGCCGAACATTGCACGAAGTTCTCCGGTGGTGGAGGCCAAATTGGAGCCATCGTCCAGTAGTAGGGCGGCGACATCGGGGGCTCTAGCGGCCTCACCCACTGAGTGCCAAACCCATTGGCTAGTTGGGGGTCTGGCCACGTCGATGGAACTTTGGACCAGACCAGCGAGGGGTCTTACCAAGCCGGAGGTAAATTAGCCCATGGCGGAGGCGGGCCCGACCACTATGTAGGACCGAAAGTAGCGACCAGAGGGGGGGGGGGGTGAATGGGCGCCTTAAAAATTCTTCCGAATCAATGGCCTGTTCCCAAGACCCAACGCACCTCAAAGATACTACGCAGCAGAAAATAAACAGAAGGCCTAAGTCTAAAGGTTTCTAACCTAGAAGCATCTGATGATAGACAGGGAAAAACTAAAGTGGTGCAACTAGGCAGATGAACAAATTGTAACAGGCCTAAACTTCTCAATGAAAAGATCTAAGTATGTATAAAGTGAAATGAGAAGTTACTGTCCATAGTTGTCTCCTGTTTGAAACTTGGCGAAGCCCCCTTCGCACGTCGAAGTATGCTTCGGAGGTTGGTGACGGAGTCTGTTCGAAATGCCGAAGGTGTCACTGACTAGGCTAGTTCGAAGAGTACTTCGGAGCGAAGTAAAAACAGTGCCGGAGCTTGGTTCGAAGTATGCACTTCGAAGACAAGTCTCCGCACACAGCTTCGACTCACGAGCTTCGGAGCGAGGTAAAACAGTGCCGGAGCCTGCTTCGAAGTATGCACTTCGAAGACAAGACCTCGAACGTACTTCGTACCTTAAGCCTCGAAGCTAAACCTTCGAACACGAAACTTCGAACACAAAGCTTCGAACACACAAACAAACAACCTTCGAACGTAGGGGCGAAGTCTGTCACGTGACAGAAAATCAAGTCCGAAGCCTACACCCTATCTTCGAAAGGGAAAACTTCCGGAGGAGAAACGAAGGCAGACACGCCACAAAGAAATTCAAGCGAAGTCTATCAGAACAGACAAACTTCGAACCCAACTTCGAAACCTAATGAAGTGTGCACTTCGAACAGATAGATTCAGAGTATGCTAGTTCGAAGTATGCGATGCTGTCCATACAGGAGGAACTTCGAATCTAGTAACTCAGACACAAAACCGAAGTTCGAAGTCTGAGCGAAGCCTTTAAAGAGGTTCGATCGGAGCCTGCCTCATGGAGTTGAGGGGCTTCGCACGGAACCGAGCTTCGCCAGACACACCAGGAAAAAGTAAACGAGACTGTCAGCTTCGATCAAAAAACTGGGCGATAGAAGGTGAAAAGCTGCAGCCGAACACTGTAGCTACAGTAAAGCAGTACTACTTGCAACAGCAAGAACTAGTACTACCACCGTGAAGAACACACCCAGCCGAAGAAGCTTCTCTTCAAGAATAAATTCAGCAGCCCGTAGGTAAGGCAATAACTCCCCAAACCAAACAAAATGCAAGCAATAAATTCACCAGAGTTCAAAGATTAAATGCATCCAAAGGATTTGAGCCAAAAGAATGCAAGAACAGGGAGAGGAAGGCCCTGGCGGCGCACACAGGAGAGAGAAGACAGTGACCCAAAAAGGTGGATTTGATTTCAGCACAAAGGGTAGTCCAAACCCTAGGGATTGGGGTGCTATTTATAGGCAGCCCAACACTAGGAATATTCTACCAGCCCCTTAGGGTTTTTACAGACTCAAAAATAAAGAAAAAGACTCTACTGCCCTTAGGAATTTTTACAGACACAACTGACTGACTGTGGGCCTAGAGTAACAGATGACATATCCGGAAGCTACTCTTCTAGACAGTCGGATACAGAATCAATGGTTGTCAGTTTTACGCCGAAACTGACAAAGCCTCCACCAGCTTTGCACCAGGTACCCGGATTGGGCCGGCCCGACTCCGCAGCTCTCTCAGCCCGGCAATCGCTCACCGCCCGTGTACCTGAGTCAGTCCTGGTCAACAGCCCAGTGGATCTTCTACTGCTTCTGGCCCATGCACCCGGATTGGGCCAGCCCGACTTCGCAGCCTCCTCTGCCCGACAGTCGCTCGCTGCCCGTGTACCTGAGTCACACGCGGCCCATGAAACAGCAGATCTCTTCTCTTCTTCAGTCCTCGTTGACTATCGTTGACAATGACTCATCACTTCTGGAGCCATGAGGCCCACGCTATTCAGCATGGCTCCTCAATCTCCCCCTTGATGAGAGCATTGTCAACACTCCTCAATTCTCAGCTCTTCAGCACCTGTGAACAAATGTGGAAACACGAAAACAAAACACAAGGAAACAAAGAAGAAGAAAAATAAGGTAAAAGTTTAACCTTAATGACCAAAAGCCGAATCAAAAGCAAGAAACGGTCATTATGGTTAACCAAAACTCAAAAGCTCAAAATGAGTGTGATTTCAGAACAACAAGGATATTGACAGAGTAAGAACTCCCCCTTAAACTCTGATCCCAAATTTTCTCCCCCTTGTTGACAAGTGAACTCATCAAGCACTCAAAAGAGACACAGACTTCCCTTGAGACGCAACTCCCCCTCAAAATATGCAGTGAATGCAACTGGGGTGCAGGTGAAGTGAAGAAAGCATGCTTCTCAGATATGATTGACTGCAAATACAGTATCTAACAGGTATAGCAAAAGAGATATTGTCTAAGACACATGGCATGATCAGTGCAACAGATGATATCTAAAGAAAGTCATTTAGCACGCATTTTTTAGTTTTTGCAAACAAAAGCATCACCACATTTTCTAGTAAACAAGTAAGGTAAAGCATGAAATGCAGAAGCTAGCTGATATCTACCAAGATAAGCATTGTCCAAAACAACAGGCTTCAGCAAACTTGTTATCTTTGAAAGTTCAGGCTTTTTCATTTTCCTTTGTCATTTTTGCCAAGGGTTATTTGCATGTCAAGCCTTATGCTAACCGACCAAGTCAAGCCTAGGCCAGAACTGAGCCATCAGAAGCTTAAGACATTGGTCTCGGCATACACTACACTGTCCTAGTTCATACCAAAGTGCTATGGTAAGCAGTCCAGAACAATATAATGCGACAAAGCAAACCCACTTGGATCTTTTCAACTTAAGCATAAAAAGGCATGGAATTTTCATTCATTTTTGATTTTTATCATTTTATAGCACATTTTCCATGTTAAAGCATAAAGATGTCCAAGTTGCATATCTGCATCTATGTGATGAACTAGCTACAAGGCATGTAACAAATAGCAAAAGCACTCAGCCTACGCATGCTAGTTACCAGAAGCAATGGTGATCATTTTTCAGGTTTAAAGCATAAAAGCCATGCATATGACAGATATATCAAGTGAACTGAACCAAAGCATGATCATTGACAAGTAATCAAACGCATGTACCAGCTAGACTAAGTAAAGCAGTTCAATCATATAACAGAAGCAGGCTCAAATGTGTGATATGTGAATATGTATGATATGAACACACACAAAAAGACTCAAGAAAAGAGTAAAAAGAAAACTGACGCAAAATATCCTAGAAAGGATACACAACACCCAAATCCCCTCGTAAACGCTCAAAAGTAGATTGATCTAGGGGTTTGGTGAAAATGTCAGCCAACTGATGATGGGTATCAACATGAATAAGGTCAATGACACCTTTCTCATATTGATCCCGCAAGAAGTGAAAGCGCACATCAATATGTTTGGTTTTTGAATGAAGACACGGGTTTTTCCCTACACTAGTAGCACTAGTGCTGTCGCAAAACAATGGAACCCTGGTAGGAAAGAATAACCCAAAGTCTCGTAGAGTAGAAATCATCCAAACCAACTGTGAGCAGCAGCTAGCAGCAGCTACATACTCAGCCTCTGTGGTCGAAAGAGCAACTCCAGATTGCTTTCGAGAAGACCAAGATACAAGGGAAGAACCAAGAAACTGGCAAGTACCGGAAGTCGACTTGCGATCCAACCGGCACCCACCAAAGTCAGCGTCCGAAAAGCCAGATAAATCAAGTGATGATGATGCTGAATAATAAAGACCAAGATCAGGCGCATAGGTGAGATACCTGAAAATGCGCTTGACAGCCTGCCGGTGAGACGCGCGTGGTGAAGACTGAAAACGCGCGCAAAGTCCCACGGCGAACTGTATGTCTGGTCTTGTTGCCGTTAAGTACAACAGCGAACCGATCATCCCTCGAAATTCTCTCTCATTGACCTTGACACCGCTCTCGTCCTTGTCCAGACCCCCAGAAGTGCCCATCGGGGTCATCTGCGGCTTCAACTCACCACCAAAGTCAAATTTCTTAAGCATGTCACGAGTATACTTACCTTGGTGGATGAAGGTGCCGTCCTTGGTCTGCTTGATCTGGAGCCCTAAAAAGTACTTAAGCTCACCCATGAGGCTCATCTCAAACTCACTGTGCATCTGCTCAGAAAACTTGGACACAAGAGAATCAGTAGTACCGCCAAAGATAATATCGTCCACGTAAATCTGAGCAACTAAAAAATCTGAAGCATCTCTGAGCAAGAAAAGAGTTTTGTCCACAGAACCCATTACAAAGCCCTTCCCCAACAAAAATTGCTTCAACCGGTCATACCAAGCCCTGGGGGCTTGCTTCAACCCGTATAAAGCTTTGTGCAACTTAAAAACATGTCGAGGAAACTTAGGGTTCTCAAAACCGGGGGGTTGCCTAACATAAACCTCCTCCTCTATGAACCCGTTCAGAAAAGCACTCTTAACGTCCATTTGAAAAAGCTTAAAACCCTTCGAAATGGCAAAAGCTAGAAGAATACGAATGGACTCAAGACGGGCAACAGGAGCGAAGGTTTCTTCAAAGTCAATACCTTCCTTCTGGCAATAACCCTGGGCGACTAGTCGAGCCTTGTTGCGCACCACAACCCCATCTTCACCTTGTTTGTTCTTGAATACCCACTTGGTGCCTATGGGGTTGCATCCTGGTGGCGGCTCAACTAGTGTCCAAACCCGATTGCGGACAAAATTCTCAAGCTCTTCTTGCATGGCATTAATCCAATTAGAATCAGAGAGAGCATGAGAAATGTCTCTGGGCTCAAAAGATGCAACAAATGCAGATTCAGCAAACACAGCGAGAGAGGCAGAAGAACGCAAAGTCCTTTCAGTTAAATCACCAATGATGAGCTCTGAGGGGTGGTCACGCTGAACTGCTCGGGTTCCCTGGTGATCTGAAGTCACCTCACCGGAGTCAGCAGCTGGCACCTCTGGACTCGACTGAGGGGGCTCGATCGAAGTGGAAGAAGTGATCAGAGGTCCGCCCTCATCATCAGTCGAAGTCACAGAAGGTGTGGGCTCTGCGGGGGATGCAGAAGGCCCGCCCTCAACAACAGCTGGAGTATCCTCATCTTCCTCGAAGATGGACTCTCCGAGCTCATCATCACCAGAAAGCTCAAAAGAAGGAGTCAAAGAAGGCAGGGACTCATCAAATGAAACTTCACACGTCTCGACAAGCAGCTGGGATTCGAGGTTCCAAACACGGAAGCCTCTAGAATGCAATGCATAACCAAGAAAAACACCATCCCAGCAACGAGACTCAAATTTGTCCAAATGCCCTCCCTTTTTGAGCACAAAGCACTTGCAGCCAAACGCTCGCAAGTGGCTCACTTTGGGCTGTCTGCCAAAACGCAACTCATATGATGTCTTACCAATGTAAGCTCTAAGAAAAATGCGATTGGCCAGATAGCAAGCCGTGTTCATGGCTTCAGCCCAAAAACGCCTAGGAGTCCTGTGCTCATCGAGCATCGTCCTGGCCATCTCAACTAGCGTGCGGTTCTTTCGTTCCACAACGCCGTTCTGTGGGGGAGTGTAAGGAGAAGAAAACTGATGGTCCAGACCCTGATCACCACAGAAGCTGACGAACTGAGAGTTCTTGAACTCAGAGCCGTTGTCAGAGCGAATTGCTCGCATCCGACCATTGTTCTCATTCTTCAGCTTCAAAACCAGGTCATGGACAAATTGAAAAGTTTCATCCTTAGACTCCAAAAAGAAAACCCACGAGAAACGAGAAAAGTCGTCAACAATCACAAGTGCATACCACTTCCCACCGACTGAGCGTACCCGAGCTGGACCTACAGTGTCCAAATGCAAAAGCTCGCCTGGATACGAAGTCATCACCTGAGTCACAGGTGAATGAGAAGCGGCAACCATTTTCCCATGACGACAGGGATGACAAACTAGATCCTTTTCCATCTTAAGCTTGGGCAATCCTCGGATGAGGTCCATAGAGCTTAACCTGACTAGCAGATCAAAACTCAAATGACCTAACCTCCTATGCCACTTCCAGAGCTCAGAAGAAGATCCAGCAATCAAACAGCGAGAAGGACCAAAAGAACTAGAGAAGTCAATTCGAAAAACTTTACCGAAGGGTAAAATCTGACAAACCAAAGACCCTCTAGAATCAATCACAGAAGAATTGCCCTTCTTAAAACGCACTTCCAAACCATCTTCAAGAAGTTGCGAAACAGATATTAAATTAAAGTTCAGATTTTTAACCAAAGCAACATTCTTTAAAGAGAAATGGTTTGAGATGCTGATTGAGCCTATGCCACTTACTTTCCCTTGACCGCTGTTCCCGAACGTGATATATTCTTTGGAGCTCGGGGGAGTGAGACTAGAGAACCATCTGCGATGTCCCGTCATGTGGCGAGAGCATCCTGAGTCCATGATCCAAACGTCCTCCAGTCCCCGGTCCTGCACAATCAGTGTCTGTAAGTGGGAGCAAATGGTCCGGCACTAGGTTTAGCAAAAGAGCTAAACCAGTGTCGAGCCATCTGCTCAAAAGATGGAAAGCGAAAACCATCAAAAGAGTTTGGACCAAAACGCGGCTCAAAGCGCGGTCCACGGTTCTTCCTAACCCTACGGCCACGAGGTCCAGAACCGTAGCCAACTCGGTCTGGAACTCTGCCGGAACGAACACCACCAACTGGAGCACGGGCAAGAAAGTCGTCTCCTCTACCACCACCTACACGACGCGGCCTGGCCTCTAGCCTCTCCCCGCGCCGAGGAACACGCAGTCTACCACCCTGCTGGTAGAACTGCACCTGATCACTACGAGCCCTCTCTGCTCTCTCAACCCGCTTCCTCCTGAAGCAAAACTCCGCAAGATGCCCGTCTCTCTGACAATACTCACAATGATAGGTAGGCTTCTTGGGATGTGGTTGAGGCTTGGGGTTCTTGGGTTTGGTAGTGTTTGGTGTGGTCTTCTTGGGCTGAGAGGGTCCAGGAAGAGAGTCAAGAGTAGAGTGGAGGTGTTTGGGCTTAGGAACCCAGATAGGCTTCTTGGGTGGAGCTTTGGATGGTTCATGGATCACTCCATCCTTGGGCTGACAAGCCTGGGAGGTCTCAGTGGAGTGAGTCTTGGGATACCTCTGCTCTGGAGTCATTTTACTCCACTCCACCGCCCGGCTGAGGGCACTCTCAAAGTCAGCCTTGGTGTAGGTGTAACCTACTCCAAACCCATCCTTCCTCTTGAACTGCTGGATCATCATGCCAAGCTGTGGCTCTCTGGCACTGATCCAACTCAGGATAGAACGGAGGTAAAAGTTCTCATTCTGAGAATCTGCTAGCTCCTCTCTCAAGGAAGCTAGAACCTCCACCTGAGACAAGCAGGTCTCACACTCACTCTCTACTTGGACAGACTTTCCGGCTTTTAGCTTAATCAACTCCATTCTAAGAGACAGACAGTTCTCACAAACAGTGGGTGGAACTGACAATGTCTCAAGCTCTAGCCTAGTCTGCGCAAGCTCAGCTCTCAACCTCTCCAAATCACCCAAATGCTCATTGCCTTTGGATTTCAGCTCAGCTAAGGTAGCTAGATGAGATGGGCAATCAACACAGGGTGCGACGACAGTGGCTTGAGCATCTTTCAGCTCCTGCTGAGCGCTTTCAAGCTCAGTGGCCAAAGCGTCCCTCTCATCAACCCTTTCTGTGTACCTGGACTTCAAAGTCGACAGGTCACACAGAAGCACCTCACATTTCGGGCACTCACTGCTATCACCCAAGCAAGGGGAAGAAGATAGACTTTCTATTCTACCGTTGGCTACGGCAAGCTCACTCTCTAACTCGTCTATCCTTTTCTTAGCCCCCCTAAGCAGTTTCTCCCGATACTTCAACTCCTGATGATTGCTCTCAAGTAAATCTACAATTTCGCGCTCATAAGATGATACCTTGCTATCGTCGTCGTCGGAGTCGTCGGATGAGCTCTTTTCTTCTCTATCCCCAAGAGCCATGGAGCAGAAGCTCTTGCGGGATCTTCGGCGCTGGTGAGAGCGGCTCTTCGGCTTGTCTCCGAAAGCCATGAAGCAGAGACCCGCCGGATCGTCCTTGTCCTTCCCCTTCCTGATGGAGATCTCCTCATCGCTTGAGCTCGATGAAGAGGAAGAAGTCGTGGACTGCTTGGAGTAGCTCTTCTCCATCTCGGCGAAGAAGGCCTTGTCGCGCTTCTTGTTCTCTCGCCGGTAGTCCTTCAGGGCCTTCTTGAAGAACCGAGTCTTCGGCTTGCCCTTGTTGAAGGAGGGGCTCTCGTGCTTGCCGGAGTCGTGGAAGCTGCTGCCGGTGCCCTTCTTGTATCCACTGCGCTTGGGGCAGTCGGCGATGAAGTGTCCTGGATCACCACATTCAAAGCATCCGGATTTTGTGCCGTGTCTTTTGAACATTCTTTTATCATAGACACGACGCACCCGGTTGTTAAAGAGACACAAATCATCATCTCCCAACAACTCAAGCTGGTCCTCAGTGATAGACATCAAAGAGAACCCAGCACAGCTCACAGCAGAGGGATCAACTGAAGGTGTAGCAAGGGCCAGGGATTTTGATCCAGAGCCAGTGAGATTTGATCTCAACTGGATATCTACCTCAGTGGCCTTTAGCTTGCTAAATAACTCAGAAATGGTCAAGGTATCGTAAGAAGTACTCTCAACGATAGATGATACCTTGATCTCCCAGATCTTTGGGTCCAAGGTATGAAGAACCTTGAGCGCCTGCTCATGATCTGAGACTAACTGAGCACCCTCAGCCTTGTTGTCCCGAAGCTTGTTAATGATCGACTGAAAGCGACCAAACAAAGCCTCAACAGATTCACCCGGCTTCTGTGTGAAATTCTCATATTCACGCCGGTAGGTCTGATAGAGTCGAGCCTTGACCTGTGCTGTTCCCTCATGGTGTGCCTTGAGGGTAGCCCAGATCTCTCTCGCAGTGGAGAGATGACTCACTCGCTCAAATTCAGTGGGACCTAGACCAGAAAATAAAATGTTCACAGCCTTACTGTTGCTCAGATGCTGAGCAATGATACCAGCAGTACCTTGCTCAGTAACTGGCAGAATGACAAACGTGGTGTGAACGCAAATGTCCCATATGTCCGAACCCTGGCTCATGAGATAGGCTCGCATGCGAGTCTTCCAATAATTATAGCCATAGGCTTCCAAGCACGGGACTTTGCCAGGAGACGTCATAGTCACTACTGGGGTTTAGAACCGGTTAAGGTATGGAAAAACCCTAACCTTGCTCTGATACCACTTGTAGGACCGAAAGTAGCGACCAGAGGGGGGGGGGTGAATGGGCGCCTTAAAAATTCTTCCGAATCAATGGCCTGTTCCCAAGACCCAACGCACCTCAAAGATACTACGCAGCAGAAAATAAACAGAAGGCCTAAGTCTAAAGGTTTCTAACCTAGAAGCATCTGATGATAGACAGGGAAAAACTAAAGTGGTGCAACTAGGCAGATGAACAAATTGTAACAGGCCTAAACTTCTCAATGAAAAGATCTAAGTATGTATAAAGTGAAATGAGAAGTTACTGTCCATAGTTGTCTCCTGTTTGAAACTTGGCGAAGCCCCCTTCGCACGTCGAAGTATGCTTCGGAGGTTGGTGACGGAGTCTGTTCGAAATGCCGAAGGTGTCACTGACTAGGCTAGTTCGAAGAGTACTTCGGAGCGAAGTAAAAACAGTGCCGGAGCTTGGTTCGAAGTATGCACTTCGAAGACAAGTCTCCGCACACAGCTTCGACTCACGAGCTTCGGAGCGAGGTAAAACAGTGCCGGAGCCTGCTTCGAAGTATGCACTTCGAAGACAAGACCTCGAACGTACTTCGTACCTTAAGCCTCGAAGCTAAACCTTCGAACACGAAACTTCGAACACAAAGCTTCGAACACACAAACAAACAACCTTCGAACGTAGGGGCGAAGTCTGTCACGTGACAGAAAATCAAGTCCGAAGCCTACACCCTATCTTCGAAAAGGGAAAACTTCCGGAGGAGAAACGAAGGCAGACACGCCACAAAGAAATTCAAGCGAAGTCTATCAGAACAGACAAACTTCGAACCCAACTTCGAAACCTAATGAAGTGTGCACTTCGAACAGATAGATTCGGAGTATGCTAGTTCGAAGTATGCGATGCTGTCCATACAGGAGGAACTTCGAATCTAGTAACTCAGACACAAAACCGAAGTTCGAAGTCTGAGCGAAGCCTTTAAAGAGGTTCGATCGGAGCCTGCCTCATGGAGTTGAGGGGCTTCGCACGGAACCGAGCTTCGCCAGACACACCAGGAAAAAGTAAACGAGACTGTCAGCTTCGATCAAAAAACTGGGCGATAGAAGGTGAAAAGCTGCAGCCGAACACTGTAGCTACAGTAAAGCAGTACTACTTGCAACAGCAAGAACTAGTACTACCACCGTGAAGAACACACCCAGCCGAAGAAGCTTCTCTTCAAGAATAAATTCAGCAGCCCGTAGGTAAGGCAATAACTCCCCAAACCAAACAAAATGCAAGCAATAAATTCACCAGAGTTCAAAGATTAAATGCATCCAAAGGATTTGAGCCAAAAGAATGCAAGAACAGGGAGAGGAAGGCCCTGGCGGCGCACACAGGAGAGAGAAGACAGTGACCCAAAAAGGTGGATTTGATTTCAGCACAAAGGGTAGTCCAAACCCTAGGGATTGGGGTGCTATTTATAGGCAGCCCAACACTAGGAATATTCTACCAGCCCCTTAGGGTTTTTACAGACTCAAAAATAAAGAAAAAGACTCTACTGCCCTTAGGAATTTTTACAGACACAACTGACTGACTGTGGGCCTAGAGTAACAGATGACATATCCGGAAGCTACTCTTCTGGACAGTCGGATACAGAATCAATGGTTGTCAGTTTTACGCCGAAACTGACAAAGCCTCCACCAGCTTTGCACCAGGTACCCGGATTGGGCCGGCCCGACTCCGCAGCTCTCTCAGCCTGGCAATCGCTCACCGCCCGTGTACCTGAGTCAGTCCTGGTCAACAGCCCAGTGGATCTTCTACTGCTTCTGGCCCATGCACCCGGATTGGGCCAGCCCGACTTCGCAGCCTCCTCTGCCCGACAGTCGCTCGCTGCCCGTGTACCTGAGTCACACGCGGCCCATGAAACAGCAGATCTCTTCTCTTCTTCAGTCCTCGTTGACTATCGTTGACAATGACTCATCACTTCTGGAGCCATGAGGCCCACGCTATTCAGCATGGCTCCTCACACTAGTGGCCGAGTCCCTCCGGAGGCTGCAAACCGCTCGAAGGAGGTGGGTTTTTCCACCGAGGCCCGGATCCACCCGGAGGCTGGAAACCCTCCGGAGGAGGTGGGATCGGCCACTGAGGCTCGAAGCCTCCCGGAAACAGGGGCCAAGCCAGAGGAGGGTTCGGCCAATGAGGTCCGAACCCTGCCGGAGGTTGGGACCAACCTGGAGGGGGGTTCGGACATTGAGGTCCGAACCCTGCCGGCTGCTACATCCACTCCGAAGGAGTGTCCAGACCTTGAGGTCCGAACTCATCACTCATGAGGCCCGTCCTCCTAAGGGGCTTCGACCGTCCCGAAGCCCATGAGCGAACACCTTTTCTTTCGGACCTTCGCTGGTGCTTGTCCAAGAGCATTTTGTACGTCACCTTCAGCCTTCTATGATGTTTGGCCGAGGATGATGACTTAATATTTTCTTTCCACACTCCTACCTCCGGATTCTTTGGTACAAGTGTGCGCGTGCGAGCGTCTCCTATGACGATCGCCTTTCCCTTAGCCTACTCGGCCTGCTCTGGCCGAATCAACACCTTCTTCCCTTCTAGATCAACGTTGTTCATGGGGAGAGGGTCTCTGTCTAATTTCATTTTTGGATTTGCTTCTATTTTCAATCGTCCTTCCTCTATGGCCGATTGTACCTATCGACGAAAAACGTTGCAATCATTAGTGTAGTGAGAATGCGAATCATGCCACTTGCAGTAGGGACACTTTTTTAACTCGTCGGCGTATGGCATGACTTGCCCTTTCTGCAGCCATAGAAGTTGATTTTTTAATAGGAAATCAAATATCTTATCACATTTAGTTATGTCGAACGAATATCTAACTTCATTAGGCTGACTCTTAGAGGGAGACAGCCGCAATTCAGAGCAGGTGACGGGCTTGGACTTCGTGCTCCAAGTCCATTCGGCCGTGTAGGTATCGACCGGATCTTCTTCCTCTTCGGATCCTTCCTCGTCGGAGTGCTCCATAGTGTGGATCTCAGCCCTTTGTTTGTTAAAAGTTTTAACGAATTTTCTATCTTTGGCCCAGCCTTCCTAGACCAGAGCATGTTGCAATACCTGGCTAACGTCCAAGAGGTTTTGATTGTCCATACTCTCCTTAATTTCTGCCCGTAGGCCACTGCATACTAGATCTGCTAGATCCCTTTCCAATATGTTTAGGCTAAAACATTTATTCCTAGTATCTCTAAAGAGTTTAACATACTCAGAAACACTTTCGCCGGATTTTTGCCTAATCGCCGTGAGGTGTGATAGCCTAAGCTCGGTCTCGCCTGTGTAGAAATAATCATGAAACTTCTGCTCTAGTTTAGCCCATGTCTGTACGGAGTTCGGCGGAAGCGCCAAAAACCAAGTAAATGCAGTACCAGACAATGACAGGGAAAATAACCTGAGTTTCAATGCATCTGATCCGCTAGCTTCGCCACATTGTGCTAAAAACTGGCTAATGTGTTCTAATGTGGATTTACTACCCTCGCCATCAAATTTCTTGAAATCTGGGACTCTATAACCGCGAGGGTATGAAATAGTGTCAAAGTGGTCGGGATATGGTTTTCGATAAACCATAGCTCTATCCCGAGGTGCAAAGCCGATGCATTCCCTAAATAGTGCGCGAATACGCTCCTCGATATCGTCGTGATCTAATGCTTGCGCGCGCCTTTCATGTGGTGGCGGGACGTGTGGTGGTATATCGACATGCGCTGACCTATGCTGTGGTGTGGGAGTATGCAGTGCAAGCGGCGGCGGCAGAGCAGGTATGGGCGCAGGCGGTGGTGGTACCTGGTAAGCTGGGTTTGCCTGTCCATAAAAGTAGTTATGTGTTTCGGCTGTGGAGAAAGTGGCCGGAAACGTGATGGTTTTTCTGGTATTACTGTCGGTTCTGCTATAGATATGCTGTGCTGGCGGAATACTAGTAATTGGTGCTAGTGAATCGGCCTCAGTAAAACCGAATCTTCTAAACACTGTCACCACTTGTGAGACAACTGCGGGTTCTAGTTTATTGGCTAGCGAGGCGCTAACCGTTTGATCAACAGTCGCAGCTATCCTACGGTCTACTTGTGAGGCAGATAAAGGGGGTGATGACGGGCGTACATGGGCCAAGTCAAGGTTTTCGCGCATGACGAAGCCCGAGCGTGTCTTTATGCAATCTCTGAGCATCAGTTCTTCGAGTTCTCTCTTTTTCGCTTCGATCTTTGCCCGGTCTTCCTTAGATATGTACGCCATGGTGGGTGTTACAATGTTGCGGTCGTAGATGTCCGCGCTTCCCACAATGTTCATCGGCGATGTAGTGGAAGTAGACGTAGTAGATGTACCCGCCGCCGATGTAGAGCTAGTAGTCATGTGTTGGCGTTTTCCCCAGCGGAGTCGCCAGAAAGTGTGTTGACGCAGAAATGTGCCCCCGCAGTTGGGCCGGTTCGACGTCCAAAAGTATCGCAACGACACTGACACCGCGTTCCGACTACCCTGGATAGTGACAAGGGATTTGGAGTCACCACACAATCAGATAACTAATTAATATTTTAATCCAATTGGCCGAAAGTATTGATAGCAATGTAAACAGTAACAAAATGACCAAAATACCTGGAATCGGCCAATTCGAAGGCCGATTCGGAATTATAGCAGATGCTGGTCCGAAGGGTCCTTGGGACGCCTTCGGCCTCAAGCCCGGTCAGACCGGAGGTACAACCTCGGTCAGACCGAAGGGCTGCGAAGGGGCTTTGGGCGGTCTCTCGAGAGTAGATGCGAAGTGCGACTCCAGCGATCTGACTGGCGAAGCTTCATCGGTCGGACTGACCGTGCTACTCCGGTCACACCGAGCGAAGGGATCTCCGGGTGTCGACCTTTGAACGTGTGGAGCTCCGACGTGTAGGGCTTCGGAGGTTAGGGCTTTGACAAGTTCGGAACCCGTCTTCGGCACACCCAATGCGAAGGGTCTCGGTTAGACCGGCGGAGTACCGTCGATCGGACCGGCTATTGCCGACAACAGTGTGATGAAGGCATTCCAGTCAGACCGGTACCTCAACGCCGGTCGGACCGAAGTAATAGATCTGATCTGTTAAACCTCGGTAAACATAGCAAACAATCTCCAATTGCTCCCAAACTTCGTAGGGATGTTTAAGAAGGCAATTGACCTACAAAAACAATAAGAGATCAAACACAATTCGGCTAGAGGGTCGAATTGCTAGGTAGGGGGACAAAAACCGATAAAAAGGATAGCAATCCGTTACGTGGATTAACGGGAGGTTCACAAGCGAACCAGCAAGGGTTACCGTGATTACGGACGCAACAGATGGAGGGATTTCAAGCAAACCCACAAAGGTGCAAAAAAGTAAAGAAAGTAAATACGATTCAAAGCTAGGGCTTTGGATTGATATGTTGGGGAGAGCCTTGAATCGGCCTTGCCCCTAGTATTTATAGGGGGGTGGGCTAGTTATCCCTGGCTAGAGATAGAGTTAGATGCGTCCAAAACTCTGTTGAGATAAGTTTTGGGCAAAAATACCTCGAATCCTACTCGGATCTGGAATCCAGACCCTGTCCGGTCTGATCGAGCCCATGGGTCCGGTCTGACCGGACCTGGCCGGTTAGACCGGCCTACCATAGCCGGTCAGACCGGCCTTTGCTAGGCTGACATATTTTCGGTCAAAAATACTATTTTTCAGTATTTGCCTAGTTTGACCATTCATGCCATTTTTTCTATAAACAACTAGTTAAGAAGATAAAATAAAATTATTTTATATGCATTGCATGCTATCTTCTCGGTTCTTACTCTAAGGATTATTTAATTTAGTGTTGATGATACTAATGGTTATCTCAATATATTAATGAAATGTTTTAAATATATATAGAGATTATCTCAATATCGTAATGAAATGTTTTAAAAACATAGAGATGCCATGTTTCCGTGACCACATCAAGTGACCTAATCTGAAATCTTGATGCTCTTATTTTTTAACTCAAATAATTAACCTTTCGTGTTAAAGCTATCATTCCCCATCTCTTCTGCTCCAGGCCTCTAGCTACAATGGTAGCACAGCTAGAGCTAGCTATATATGCATTTCCATCATAGCTATATAGGGGTTCCAAGCTGGCAGTAGGGGTGCATGCCCCCGCCCCCCTATATTTCCGCCCCTGGCACATACCATCTTTGTCCAGTCTAGTGACATCACCTCAGCACAATCCAACCCAGAGTATTTTCATTAGGTCTCCCACGATCAGGTCGTTCTCGAGTATCTCTTCTCGTCATTGATGAGGGAGGTTCTCATGCGAGTCACCACGCTCACATCGTCGGCTGATGTCTAGCGCACGCTAGATAAGATGTACACATCACATACCCATGCTCACTCCATCAACACGCGCATAGCGCTTGCCACAACCAGAAAAGGTGTGTCCACAATGACTTAATTCTATTCCAGGATGAAGAGCAACACAAATGAGATGACTACGTTTAGTCAAACCCTTAGTGACGAGGAGTTTGTTGTGTATGTGCTCACCAGCCTTGATGAAGAGATCTATAATTCCTTTGTGTCCACCGTTGTTACCCAGGTCGAGCCAATCTCCCCTGTTGAGCTGTATTCATAGATGCTGACCTTTGAGCTCCGGTTGATGAAACAAGCTGCAAACACCTCCTACACCTCGTCCTCCGTCAACATAGTGTCATGGGGTTGTGGTGCTCCATGGACTCATGGTGATCTCCCTCCTGTGGCCGAGGGCGGTCCTCTAGTTCCGGCCGTGGCTCCTCCTTAAGCGGGTGTTGACACGAAAACGTGCCCCCACCCTTGGGTCAGTCCGGCGATCCAAAAGTGCACGGATACTGAGGGACATGCCTAAGCGTGACGTGGCACCGACGCCGCGTTCCAACTACCCTTAATAGTGATAAGGGGGGTGGAGTCGCCAGGTAACCAGATTACACAAAACAATCCAATTAGCCGAAAGAAACAGGTTAAATAGAATAAAATCAGCAAACCAGTCGGAGCCCGTCTGGTCGAAGTCTGATGTGAAGGGTGCGCCGAAGGGTACCTTCGACGTCTGGTGCGAAGTGCTCCGCTGAAGGGTGCTTCAGTGTTCGAACTGATCCGGCCGAAGGTGAACTCCGCACGGATCTGGACACGATGATCACCTCCAAACAGCAGGGTTCGGAGTGAGATCTCTGATACAACAAATTATAGGACAGTGACGCGAGGGCCACGCGCGAGTGCAACTTCGTCCGGTGCAGAGTATGATCGTGGCGAAGCCTATCGCGACGAAGTATGCTGGCGAAGCCTGTTGTCGAAGCCTACGGTTTTGTCGAAGGGTGTCCTGGGGACCTCCGGAACCGATCTCTCAGCTCCGGACACCTCCGGCGAAGGGGATCCGAACATGCGAACCTGCAACAGGGATGATGAGAAGTACCAATTCGGCCTTAGGACTGAATTTTGCTAAGTGTTGCACTAGGTGGCGAAGGTAGCAATATATTACGCAGATTAGCGGATACTTCATAAGCGAAGTAACAAGGCGATAACAATCTATTACGTAGATTAAAGGGTACTTCGCAGGCGAAGTACCAAGGCTTACCACTGTTCCGTAGTGGCGAACGGAGGGCTTCTAGGCAAACCCACAAAGAGGTACAGGAAAGTAAAGGTAAAAGTAAAGGTACGATCAAAGCATGGCTTTGGTTTGGTTTGAGTTGGGGGGGGGGGCTCTCCACGCTGGCCATGCCTCTCTATTTATAGGGGGTTAACTCCTAATCTAATCTGCTATTAATCCGGCCAGATAAACATAGAGATTGAGCTGGTGACGCAACCAACTCTATCTCTACCGAGGTGGGCTTCGGCCAGGCCCGTCGAGGCCTGCTCCTCAGGCCAAAGCTTAGGTAGCGTGGGCTTCGACCAGGCCCGTTGAGGCTTGCTCCTTGGGCCGAAGCCCATGGGCTGGCTAGGGGCTTTCGGAGCCCATAACTCGGTGGACTTCGGCCCTGTAGGGCTTCGGACAGACCCTGGACATGTGTGCTTTCGGCCCAAATCATCAAAAATTGATATTTTGATAATCTAGCCATTAATGCCATTTTTTGCTATCAACACATGCCCCCCTGCCTTTTAGTGATCTAGTGAACTAAAAGCATAACAAGCTGAAGACGATACCATTCGTATCAGATTTCCGACACCTTTATGACGTTTGCCACACACTTGGGAAATACCTTTTCAAGTATCTACCATTCAAAGCTCTTCGAAACAGCTCTCCCTGCAGGGATTCCAACACGTATGCGTTGTCGGGAGCGATTTCGGCTATCTTAAAAGGACCTTCCCAACTAGGCGACCATTTGCCAAATTTGGGACTCTTCGTGCCTAAAGGCAAAATCGTCTTTCATACCAAGTCTCCTATTTGAAACGATTTTGGCTTAACCTTCTTATTGTAGGCTTTAGCTACTCTTTTCTTGTCTACTTCTATGGCTTCTAAAGCCCTCAGTCTCTTATCGGTCACTTCCTCAAGACTATCCTTCAAAAGAGCTTCATACCCATCGACCGATAAGCCGTCTTGTTTCAACACTCTTAAGGAGCCAAGATCTACCTCTACAGGCAGAACGGCCTCTTGTCCATATACCAACTCATATGGACTGACCTTGGTGGCACCGTGCTTTGCAATCCTACAAGCCCATAACGCCTCGAAAAGCACTTCATGCCACCTTTTAGGAAACTCTTCAATTTTCTTCTTAATAAGCTTAATCACGGTTTTATTACTAGACTCGGCCTGACCATTGGCCTGAGCATAGTAAGGTGAAGAGTTTATTAACTTAATGCCATAGTATTCGGCGAAGTCCCTTACCTCTTTAGAAACAAATGAACTACCTTGATCCGTAGTAAGAGTTTGAGGGATGCCGAATCTATGTATGATGTGCTTTAAAATAAAATCGCGTACCTCATTATGAGTCATGTTCTTGAGAGCTACGGCCTCGGTCCATTTGGTGAAGTAATTTGTCGCCATCAACACGAACCGATGCCCCTTTGAGGAAGGAGGGTAGATCTGGACGATAAAGTCTAAACCCCAACCTCGAAATGGTCATGGCTTGACAATAGGATTGAGCAATGAGGCAAGAGCTAACTGGATGTTGCCAAACCTCTAACATGCCTCACACCCTCTGTAGTACTTGAAACAATCTTCAGTCATAGTCGGCCAATAAAAACCCGCTCTTTTGTGCATCCAACTCATCTTTTGGGCCGACTAATGAGTGCCACAAAGCCCCTCATGGACTTCTCCTATAGCCACCTGGGACTGCTCATGGTCTAAACACTTCAACAGCACTCCGTCGATGGTTCGACGATACAATGTGTCACCTACCAACACGAATTTGAACGCTTGTCGCTGAACCTTCCAATCAACCTTTCGACTAGAGTCTCTTAAATACTGGACGATTGGGACTCTCCAATCACCCTTACAGGTTTCAGAGGACCTTGTTGGTCCATCTTCTGACAAAGTTTCTAAAATACTGACTTCGGGGTGCCCCTCGAGCCATTCCAGCTTTTGCCGAAGCCTGGCCGAAGTGGCCGTTCGGAGTGTGCTGGGCCGGAGCCCTTCAGAGGGTTCGAACCCTGGGGAGCCTTCTCCGCTCGAGGGGCTTCGGACTATAGCCTCCGGCGTGCCGGATCCCTTGTTGGGCGGGGCACTCCGATCCAGGGGCTCCGGCGTGCGGTGGCCTTCGGCGACCCGAGGGCTTCGACCCGAAGGGTGCGCCTGTCCAGCATCACTGGCTTCGACAGTGAGACCAAACATCGGCTTCTCCAATACAGAAAATTTCCCTCTCTTGACTTGGTAGCCAGACGCTTGCTGAGCCAAATCATTGGCAATTGAATTGGCTTCTCTTGACACGTGAGATATTTTGAAATCATCAAAAGTAGCAACTATGTCTAGACATTTGTCCAAGTAGCTATTCAGCAAGCCATTAAAACATTGAGCATTCTTAGCTACTTGTTGTACTACGAATAATGAATCACTATATGCGTGAACATATTTAGCGCCTACAGACTTTAGTAGTTCAAGACCTAGCAACAAAGCTTCGTATTCGACTTGGTTATTAGTGGAAGAAAACTCTAGTCGGGCCGAGGTCTCAAAGCGCATACCACTAGGTGATATGAGAACCACTCCAATACCTTGGCCACTCTTGCAAGCCGAACCATCAAAATAGATTTTCCATGGAACTACTTCAACTAGAGAAATAACATCATTCCAGCTAACATCTATGTGATGATCAACTATAAAGTTGGCTATGACTTGACCTTTCATCGCTCTTAGGGGCTCGTAGGCCAAATCGTACTCAATCAATGCGTAAGCCCATTTTCCGATTCTTCCACTTAGAATCGGCTTCTGTAACATGTGCTTTATAACATCGGTTTGGCAAACGACAACCCATGTGGTGGGGAGAAGATAATGGCGTAACTTGGTGCACGCGTAATAAAGTGATAAACATAATCGCTCCATAAACGCGTACCTGGTTTCGGCGTCCAGCAGGCGGCGGCTCAAGAAAGTGATGATGTACTCCTTCCCCTCCACCTCCTAGGTTAGCACGGCTCCAATCACGCTATCTTCAGCGACGATGTATAGCCGAAACAGAATCCCGGCCTTGGGTGCTCTCACCACAGGCGATGATGACAAACATTCCTTCATCTTCTCAAAAGCACTTTGCTGGCTTGCCCCCCAAGTGAACTCGGCTTCATTTTTTAGCCAGAGTATGGGGACAAAGGCATCAATCTTGCCAGACAAGTTGGATATAAAGCGACGCAAATAGTTCAACTTGCCTAGCAACTTTTGCACATCCTTCTTGCATGCCGGCGCTGCAACGTTTCTAATCTTCTCAAGTCTCTTAGGATCAATTTCTTTACCTCTGTCATGAATCATGAAACCTAAGAACTTACCCGCCGACACACCAAAAGCACACTTGAGCGGGGTCATTTTCAACCCATACTACCGCATCCTATCAAAAGCAACGTTCAAATCGGCTAAATGGTTTCCCATAGCATCTGATTTGACCACGACATCATCGATGTAAACTTCTAACATGACTCCTAACATGTCATGAAAGATCAAGTTCATAGCGCGTTGATACGTGGCACCGACATTTTTCAAACCAAAAGTCATGATGACCCACTCGAACAAACTGACAAAACCAGGGCATCGAAAGGCAGTCTTATAGACGGCCTCTTTGGCCATAAAGATTTGATTATAACCAACATTGCCATCAAGAAAACTTAGTACCTTATGTCCCGAGGCGCCGTTGATCAGCATGTCAGATATTGGCATCAGATACTCATCTTTTGGAGTGGCTCTGTTCAGATCCCTGAAATCAATGCATACTCGTATCTTGCCGCTCCCTTTCTTCTCTACAGGCATAATGTTAGCAACCCATTCCACGTACCTGCATGGCCTAATAAATTCAGCCTTAAGTAGTCGTTCCACTTCCTCCTTAACTCGGTCATAGACGGCCGAATTAAAGCAGCGGGGAGGCTGTTTATAAGGCCTAAACCTGGGCTTGATGGTTAGCCGATGCTCCACGAGCTCGCGGCTTAGCCCTGGCATTTCGCTATACTCCCATGCGAAACAATCGACATACGACCGAAGTAACTTTATTACTTCAGCCTTTTCATCGGGCTGTAAATGTTGGTTTACAAAAGTCGGCCTTGGGATGCTACCATTACCTATATCAACTTCCTCCAAGGGATCGGCCGACGCAAAACCTTGCCCTAATTTTTCTACTTCACTAAAGTCCTCGATGGCTTCGGCAATACCGTCTTTATTAGACTGATACTGCTCCACTCGAGACTTTAGCCAATCAAGATTATTCTTGCTAGACATGGCTACTAACACAAAAATAGCCGTGCTACTCCAGCCGACTTTACAGACACTGGCACAAACCGTCCTTCGGATACACTAACAAAGTCATAATCCGAAAGATCTCTACCTGATAGACACTCTACTTTGTTATGGACGGCGTCAACCGACACATTGGCCAAAGCTACTTGGGCCGAAGTATCCACGGGGATGACCTCCACCTCGTCGCTGTCCCACTGTATCAAGCACTGGTGTAGGGTAGAGGGGATGCAATAGTTTGCATGGATCCAGTCACGTCCGAGTAACACACTATAGTTACCTTGTACGTCGACGATGAAGAATGTTGTCGGCAACATCTTGTTGCCCACCGTCAACTCCATAGAGAGTACTCATTTGGCCTCGGAGCTCTTGCCATTGAAGCCGTTGAGCATCAAGTTAGTCTTATTCAGGTCATCTTCATCCCTGCCAAGTTTCTTCAACAAAGAATAAGGCATTAGGTTAACAGTGGCACCGCCGTCGACGAGCATCCAGGAAATCGGCCTCCCATCGATGTGACCCCTGACGTAGAGGGGCTTTAGATGGCGATCCAAGTCCTCGGGCTTCTCGAAGATGGTGTTGCGTGGACCAAGGTTCAATTGGGCAACCTTGGCCTCGCCCCGTGGTAGGGCGAACTCGGCAGACAGCGTGACGATGTTGATGTCCATCACCTGGGGTGTGGGTCCCTCATAGACGGGCGAGTAGTCGTCGTCGAGCATGTCGTCCTCGTTGTCGCTTGGACTAGGAGTCGGGTTGGTTATCTCAACCGGCTTCTCTCTCCATACCTACTTCATGGCTGGTCGAGGGCGGATCTCTTCGAAGATAGCATCGTGCTCGGCCTCTGCTACCTTCTCGCGCATCTCCTGTGCCCGCAGCCTTTGTAGGCGTCTCTTCTGTGATTTGGACATGCCCGGAGGAGCCCAAGATGGCTGTGGCTTGGTGCCTGGAGCTACTGTTTGACTCTTGTTAATTCTGGCCGAAGTGTGCCCTTTGGCTTCGGGCACCCTGTGTTCGAAGGGGGCTTCGCTGCGAACCCCGTCGAACGGATCGGCCTCATTCGGCCGATCGAACCAAGCTTCGGCGTGGAGCTCGGCCGAAGCGTGCGGCTTACCTCCGTCAGACCTCGGCGACAAAGTCTTCGGGATTGGGACTTCCTGAAACCCAACTCTGATAGTTATGGCTTCAGACTCTCTAACTTCGACTTCCGCGTGCTCACACTCTTTGGCTTCGCTCTGCATGGTCCGGTTCAGAGGCACCACGGATAGTCTGTGGACGATGCCGCCCTCCGCTGCGTCTGTTTTCCCCTGCCATCCATAATACTCTAAAGGGAAATAAGGCATAAAGTTAGGCTGTGGAGGGTACCCCGACCCAGATATGTACGGATCCCACGGGGTTCCCGCCCAGTCATACGGTGGAGGCATCGGCAGCTCTAGTGGCCTTGGCCACTACGAGCCAAACCCGTCACCCGGAGGGGGGTTCGGCCAAGTTGAAGGTGTCTTCGACCACACCAGCGAAGGATCCTGCCAGGCCAGAGGTATGTTTGGCTAGCACGGGCCGAAGCCTCCCATCAGAGAATTCCAGTGCGGTGCGGGGTTCGGCCATTGGGGGCCAAAGTTGTTGTATAGGGGACCCGACCACTGGGGCTCGAAGCTGTTGTACGGGGGGTTCGGCCATTGTGGCTCAGAACCACCGTGCGGAGCATCAGGCCATTGTGGCCCGAAGCCCTCGTGCGGAGGGTTCACCGGCTTCAGACCGAAGCCATCCTTCGAAGGTCTTGGACCCTTCGGCTGTTTTAGCTTAGCATGTGGACTTGCTTCTTTGGCTCTCCTCTGATGCTTGTTTAACAGCATGTTATATGTTACCTTCGGCCTCTTGCGAGCCTTAGCCGAAGGGGTATTGATGTTCTGTTTCCACACTCCTACCTCGGGGTTCTTTGGTACGAGTGTGCGAGTGCGCGGTTTTCCAACAATCACATCTTTCCCTTTAGCAGACTCGGCCTATTCTGGCCGAATCAACACCTTTTTCTCGCCGAGGTCGATGGCGTTGACTAGAAAAGGATCTTTATCCAGCTTCATCTTTGGATCATGATCTATCTTCAATCGTCCTTCTTCTATGGCCGATTGTATCTGCCATTGTTGGCGTAAAAGATTACGCTAACAGGTTTCCGAAGGTTAGAAACTAACAAACGAAGTGTTTGCGAAGTAAACTATTTCAAGCCTCCAAAAGGATAATAGCTTAAAACAGTTCGAAGATGTATATTGAATAACTTGTATTCGGTCCCTGTTACAGGGAAAAACAGGGGGTATTTATAGGCCCAAACATTAAGTTAAAGACCCCTTTACCCCTCTATTACAACCGACATAGTGGGAACTATTCGGTACCCTTAATAGGGCTAAAATGGTAAAAGACTAATCTAATGAGAAAGAAGATAAGTCTTCCATCCTAGCTGGCAAGGAAGCTCTTGGAAGAGTCCTAATTCGAAGATATACTCCGAACTAGAGTTCGCCTTCATACTTCGAACTTGATCCACGCTGATTCCGGAGTTGTATGCTGGAAACCTTTGATTAAATCACCTGCCTTTGCCTTTTTACCATAATGGCTCTGAGGATGAAATATTTCCCCCCAACAGTAGCCCCTCGAATACGCTTCTCCGCTAGACCTGTGATGTTAGGAGAGCAGTATACGCAAGAAAAATAATCATGCGCAAAGACTAACAGTTTAATCAACCTTCGAAATATGCGGAGATTCGAAACTTCGAATCAGCTTATAGGAAAGTTATGTTCGAACTATTTTTAGGAATTAACGTAAAAAGTTCGAAAACTTTTTTCAGGCTTAGAAGAAATAGCCGTTGGCTTTTTCCTCAACGGAAGTTAAGGAAATGCGTTAAATTCGCAAGGAGATAACGGTTAGGAATGTGAAACGACAGGACACTAAACGGTAAAAAATCGTGGCCTGGGCTATAAATAAGGGGCCCAGATCCTTCCCGAATACCTTCTCACCGCTCTCGTGCAAACAACCCAGCAGACAACCCTAGCCTCCATTCTTTCCTCAAGCAATCCACGTGATTTCATGGCGAAGACGAGTTTCAAGGTTCCTGGGGCGGCTTCAACTTTGGCTCGGCAGCAGGCTGCGGCTGCAGCGGCGGTGGCGACATCGGCGATGGCGACTCCGACGACTACAGTAGCAGCAATGGCGGCGCCAGGGAGAAATCCCCAACGCGATGATCCTCATGATCTCCTCCCGGCGTCGACGAAGTATGCAGATCAATCCTATCAGTTGGGACCTTCAACCTGCAAGAGGGAATCACTCGCGGCTGCGATAGAAGGCAAGATCAGTTCAGAGATAGTGATCCGCAAACCTGGAAAAGAAGCTCTTCCTTCGCCAAGGCCCGGAGAAGTGGTCGTCTTCGAAGCTTTTTTCGAAGCTGGATTGGGACTTCTGGCTATCGACTTCCTGGCTGAGGTACTGGATTTATTCCATGTTACTCTCCCCTAGCTCTCTCCGAACGCGATAGCACGCCTCTCCATCTTCGAGTGGGCGTTGCGAGCCGAAGGATGTGAAGGCAGAGCAGAAATCTTCGCAGCTTTACATTGAGCTTCGTGCCAGCCCAAGACCTTCGTAGGCCCGGAGGTGATAAGATGGTGGTGGCCTTCGGGAGTATTAACTTCTGACTTCGAGACGAGTACGCTCTTTGGTTTCCAGCCAAGGCAATCAATGCCAGGTGGTACACTGATTGGATCCTCCGATGGTTCTACGCCGAAGTTGGGGCAGGGAGTCGCCTAGCTGGTCCTCTTAGGGACATAAACTTCCGGAGGGAAGCTCTTGTCCATCCAGATCTAGGTCAGCTTGAAGCTCGCCTTAGCCTACTTCAACGCATCAGCCATCGCCTAAGTATGAGGGATTTGGCATAAGAGTTCATCGGACTTCAGATCCCTCCTCTGATGCCAACTGGCTAATCACCTTCGAGGAAGATCCAGAGGGTGGCCTCCGCAAGATTTCTTCGAGCTCGAGCCCTGCAGGTAACTTCAAAAACAACATATGTCATGTATATTTGTTCGAAGGAATAACCAACGTTAACTCATCTTTCAACTTCTTCAGCTCCTATGACTTCGGAGCAGATTGTACGAGCTTCAGAGAAAATTCTGGGAGTCCCGACTCAAGCTGAGAAAGAATGGAGGATTAAATTGGTAGGTACTTGGGAGCGGTCCAACCAAGTATGGGGGCTACTCGAAGTTGTTCCGCCTCCTCTTTTGGATTGGGTGCCTTCGGAGCAAGGGCCTAAGAAAAGGAAAGCCGAAGTTGGAACCTCGACCTCTGCCAAGACTCCATCGAAGAGGGTAGCCCGAAAGCCAAAAACTGCGGCGCCTCCAAGCCCAATAGCTTCGGTCTCCAATTCCTCGGAGGATGAAGGTAGAATGCTTGTTGACTTGATTGACAGGGATGCAGCCCAAACAAATGCAAACATTGATGATGCTGCGAGCATGCCGGAGTCTCAAGGCAACCTTGGGCAAGTGGGGACTTCGGTTGCTGAAGAGGACTTGTCGCGAAATGAAGCCCCTATGGACGAAGGTGGAGTCGAAGTTTCTATAGAATCAACTTCGATTCCGGGTGAAGCAACGACGGCCGCTCCAGAAGAGGCTCCAACAGTCGAAGATTTAACTGTGAATTCTGACTCCGACGAAGACTTTGGAGTAGCCTTCGACCCGCCAAGCAGTCCGATGCTCACCCGTTGACAAGACTTCGGAGGTAAACTTCACATAATTCTTTTGCTCTTTCTTCCTGCGAAATTATACAATGTATAATACCTTTGCTTCAACAGGATCTTCTTCTGTGGAAGAGGGCCTTCCCGAAGATACCAATCCTGGGACTTCGGCTACTCCGGAGCTAATTCTAGAAGTCGCTCAAATGGGACCTGGAAAAGGTAAAGGCAAGATGGACCCCCTCCCTGCTCTGAGCTCAGGATCAACTCCGTCTGAATCGACAGACGGAAGCCAATCTACAGAGGGGGGTCAGTCTGCCGAAGTTTCAAAAGATACGGCCCAGCGCTCCGGCCCCTTTCCGAACGAAGACGACCGGAGGGCCTTGTCTATGCTCCCTCTTCCAGCTCCTTTCTTGGAGCGAAGAACCGGACTTCAGACTTTGCTCAAGCCTTTGGATCGAGCTAGCCGCGAAGTCGGGGAGACAGACTTGGTAGCCATCTTGAGCGAGGCTGAGGGTTCGGAGCTCAACGCTGCTATGGAGCGTGCAGCGTACCAGGTACGAAGTATCTGCAAAACAAAATTAATCTTATATAAAAATAATTTCTCACCTTGGTTTTTTCTCTTTGCAGCAAATAGTCTTGGCCTGAGCTGCAAACATTTCAAATGAACGCGGAAGCCTTCACCTTCGAGAGGAAATTACCACTCTTCAGAGAAATCTTAACATTTCCGAAGGTCGAGTTTCCCAATTAGACGACATGGTCTCGGCAGAGCAGAGGGCCAGGCAAAGCTTGGAAACTGCGAATAAGGAGCTCGAAGCAGAACAAATTATGCTTCGGGCGGAAATAGAAAAGATGCAGGCGGAGCATGCTACGGCGGGGGCTGAACTTGTCAAGCTCCAAGAGGAAAAAGCCAAAGCTGTAGAGGAGGCTAGCAACCTGCTTACTCAGAAAAACTCTCTAGCTACGGAGGCAGCTAGGCTCTCCGCCGTGGTAGAGGAGCTGACTTCGGCGAAGGATGCTTTACTTGAAGACAAGCTGAAGTCGGAGAAGGTAGCTGTGGAGGTCATGAACCAACTCCTAGGTGTTCTAGAGTACTTCGGTACTACTGGGACACTTCCTTCAAATGACAACGTCTCCTTGCTTCGGTGGCTAAAAATGATCCAAGGAGCTGCGAAGACGATGAAGACGGCAGGCATTCGATACGGAGAACTCCCCGGACAAGTGGCTGCTATCGGCATACTTCGCTACTATGAAGATCTGGGAATAACGATAACTCCGAACGCAGAGGCGGCTCCCATTACCTTCGATGAAAACCAGCTTCTGAATCCTTCCGAAGACATGGCCGCTGCTTGGCAAGCCTTCCAAGCTTCATGGAGAGCCGAAGGTCGCACTGCGATCAAGGCTTGGATTGATGAAGGGCAATGCCAAAAGCAAGCTCGGTTGCAAGCTTCGAGCAGCCAACCTCCGCCAAACCTGCAGGTCTAGATTTACCTTAGGATCCAGACTATGTAAAGCATCATGTTTTTCGTATATTATGAATGAAAATTTGCTTGTCATGTTTTTAGGCTTCACCTCATATGGATGATGTCGAAGTGTTAAACATTAACGAAGAACTCCGCCTACTATGGGCTACCTTTGATCTTTTAAAACTTCACAAGCGACCTCGATTTTTAGTTCCTCGAGATAGCTCCGGTGCGATTATGCCCGAAGTAAGCAAAGATATACTATCTTATATTAAAGAGGAAGAAAAAGAAGTTATCTTGGAAACTTCATCTTCCGAAGACATCGCATGGTCCGAAGACGAAGATGAAGGTCAGGGTAAAAAACCTGAAGAACTTGGAAGCTGGGAAAGGAGCCCCGAACGACTCCGAACTTGGGCCGAGCTTCAACAAGAACAGAAAGACTTTAGAGCTTCGAAGGGAGGTAGGAGAGTTAAACGCAAAGTTGTTAGAACTCCCGGCTCTGGAACTAGTCGTTCCAACCTTATCTCTAGAGATCGAAGGGGTCTTCGATTCCTTCTCGGTATAGATACCGATTTTTCATGATGTAATCTTAATTTGTTCAAATAATAAATATTGATTTAAAATTGTCTCCCTATTTCCCAGCCCCTCTTTGGGCGTAAGCAACTTCGAATTATATTCAAAGATGGTTAGGCGCAAATGAAAAACTTAGGAGTACAATTTTGGGGGCTCGGAGCCCCTCGGCAATTTAAAGATTCATTAACATCTTATAAAATGTCTTCGACTACTTGGAGTCTGGAGATTGTCAACTTAGTACCTTGTGTTTTGAAAGAAATCACTTTGGACAACTTTCCGGACACTTTAGTGTCCCAAACGATTGGTCACTCTGGACTTTTTTCACAGATATTCGAAGCTCATGAGCTCAAACTCTGTTTGTTTTGGCCTCCTTCGGCTCTTTTTGCGAATTCTATCAAACCGGTGGTTTGGAATTCGCAGTGGTCTCCTTGGACTCTTTTTACGGATGCCTTCAAGCCGGTGACTTGGACTCCGCATTATTTGGTCTCCTTGGACTCTTTTTACGGATGTCTTCAAGCCGGTGGCTTGGACTCCACATTATTTGGTCTCCTTGGACTCTTTTTACGGATGTCTTCAAGCCGGTGGCTTGGACTCCGCATTATTTGGTGGCTTTCCCACCTCGTCGGAAGATTCGGACCAGTGGTCCGAAGTACGAAAAATATGATTCAAAATAATGACACTTCCCTCTCGATCAACTCCGCTATTCCAGTGCGTCCACTAGAAGTGGGAAGTTTATGAGGGGTAGGCATTATCTGAACCATATGCTTTATTGATTTGAAAGGTGTTTACAAATGATTACAAGGAGCCCCTATGCGAAATATCACTTTAGGTGCTCTGCATGCCATGTATGCGCTAACTCTTCACCTTCCAAATTAGCTAACTTAAAAGAACCAGGACGCCCTGAGCGAACAATTATGTATGGACCTTCCCACTTATTTCCTAATTTCCCTGGCGCTATGATACTTCGCAAAATGAGATGACCCGGCCTAAGTTCATTAATCTTGACCTTCGGGTCGAACCAAGTCTTCGTCTGCTACTAATACTTTGACAAATTTGCAACAGCTCGAAGTCTTGTCTCTTCTGTTAAATCAAGTGAAGTTTGTCTTTCTTCTTCTATTTCCAATTCGGTGCTGCGAAGGGATCTTCATTTAAGCTCCGTTGGTGTCATAGCTTCATCTCCGAATAATAGTCTGAAAGGAGTGAAACCGGTAGACCTTGTCTGAGTTGTCCGGATGGATCATAGGATCTTTGGGAGCTCTTCGGTCCACAATCCTTTTGCCAATCCCACTATTCTTCGATTCAGCCCTGACAAGATATTACCATTGGGTCTTTCAACAACTCCATTAGATTGAGGATATCTTACTGTAGCAAAACATAATTGGATGCCTAGGTCTTCACAGAATTTTCTGAAGGGTTCTGCATCGAACTGTGTTCCATTGTCAACTGTCAGCTGCCGAGGCACTCCGAACCGGCATATAATATTCTTCCAGAAAATTTTTGTACATTATTCGAAGTAATAGCTATTAGGGGCTCTGCTTCGACCCACTTTGAAAAGTATTCGATTGCTACCACTGCGAACTTCAAATTTCCTTTTGCTACTAGGAAGGGGCCAATAAGATCCATACCCCATCTGGCCATGGGCCATACTGGAGCAATGACTTGAAGAGTAGTTGGTGGGCGATGACTTCTTCGTCGCATCCACTGACATCTTTGGCAAGTGCGGACTAAGCTCTCCGCATCAGCTACTATTGTAGGCCAATAAAGCCCTTGGCGAAGTGTTTTTCCTGCCAAAGCCCAAGGGGCTAAATGGCTACCGCAGAGTCCTTCATGAATTTCTCGAAGAATTTCTTGATCTTCGGCTTGAGATATACATCGGAGCAAAGGGGAACATACTCCAGCCTTGTATAAAATACCGTTGATTAAATGGTAATTCCGAATTCTGAGTTTTAACCTCGAAAGTTGTGGCCCTTCAGACATATTTGCTTCTCCTTGCAACAATTCCATAATTGAACTCTGCTAATCTATACTTGGAATGCAAAGGACTTCCGTAGCAGGGATTTGTGGCACCGAAGGTGTACTGAGTTCTTCATAAAAAGCTTCTTCTGGTATGTCCATAGCTCCGACTGCAGCTTTTGCTAAGATGTCAGCCTGCACATTTTTTGCTCTAGGTATACTCCGAATGGAAATCCCTTTAAATGCTGCTTCAATTTTACGGATTTCTTCCAAGTATTTTGCAAGCTGTGGATGTCGAACTTGAAAGCTCTTGTCTACGTGCCCTGCTACAATCTGAGAATCTGTCTTAATAACAACTCTTGTAGCTCCTAGAGCTCGTGCCTTTCGAAGTCCCAATAAAATTTCCTCATACTCCGTTGTATTATTGGTAGACTTAAAGTTGAGTCCTGCGGAGTACATAGCCTTTTGCCCGGAAGGCAAAATTATCACGGCTCCGACGCCTGCTCCAGATGCTTGGAAAGCTCCATCAGAGTAAATAGTCCAAATCCCTTCACTTGGCTTTTCCGGAGCCCATGCCGCAGGGGGTGTCCATTCTGCCACGAAGTCTACCAACACTTGTGACTTAATTGCTGTTCTTGCCACAAAGGATATGCCGAAGGGTGCTAACTCAACAGCCCACTTCCTAATTCTTCCTATAGAATCCTTACTTCAGAGCATATCTCCCAAAGGATATGAAGTTGGTACAATTACATTATGTGCCAAAAAATAATGCCTTAGCTTCCTTGAAGCCATTATCAGAGCATAAATGAATTTCTCAAGCTTGAAATATCTTGTTTTTGCTCCAGACAATGCTTCAGACACAAAATAAACTAGATTTTGTACCAACTTCCCGTTGAAATCAACTCTCTGACAAGGACTGCACTGACAGTAGAGCCAGTAGCTGCAAGGTAGAGGAGTAGGCTTTCGTTCGCAATAGGCACCGTGAGTGTTGCGAGGTTACTGAGATAATTCTTAATATTTTCGAAGCTCTTTTGACACTCCGGTGTCCATGCAAAATCTTCGGACCCTTTTAATGCTTTAAAGATGGGCAAATTTCTCTCCGCAGACCTTGCCAAAAACCTGCTAAGTGCTGCAAGACGACCAGTCAACTTTTGCACTTACTTTAAATTCTCTAGGGGATCCATCCTTTGCAACGCAGTTATCTGAGTGGGGCTAGCTTCGATCCCTCTGCTTGAAACTAGATACCCTAACAATTTTCCAGCCTGCGCCCCGAAGATACATTTTTCGGGGTTAAGACGGATCCCACATGCCCGAAGGCTATTGAATGTTTCTGCTAAGTCTAGGCTATGTTGGTGCTTTAAAGCACTCTTTATTACAATATCATCTATATAGGCCTCTACATTGCGACCTAATTGATCAATTCGGGGCATGGGGTAGGGGTCGCAGGGGCATGCTTTATTCAAAGATGTAAAATCAATACACATGCGCCACTTCCCGGAGGATTTCTTCCTAATGAAGACGGGGTTGGCTAACCACTCTGTATGAGCCACTTCTCTGATAATCCCAGCCTTCAACAGCTTTTCCACTTCGTCTTTGGCAAGGATAGCTCTCTCTGTGGATAACTTCCAGAGTCCTTGTCGAACAGGCCGAGCCTTCGGATTCACAAGTAAACTGTGTTCAATAATATCCCGACTGACTCCGGTGATGTCGTCGTCAGACCAAGCAAATACATCTAAATTCTCCTCAACTACTTTTTCTAACGAAGTAGCGACTTCTGGAGGCAAGTCTTTGCCAAATTGAAATGAATATTCCTTGCCATATTTGACAATAACCTTCGTTGCGATCTATCCTTCGGGGCTTGGCCTTGGGAAGGATTTCTTCGAAGATTCATCAGGAGCAGAGGAATTCTCCGAGTTATCTTGTACGCTGTTCACCTGTCTCGGGTCAAGAGGAGGGCCATGACCATACTCCGCTCTTCGCGCAGTGGCCTGATCTCCGAAAACGGTGAGTACTCCCGCTTGTGTGGGCATCTTCATACACAGGTAATTATGATGCACCACAGCTCCGAATTGATTTAGCATGCCCCTTCCGAAGATGACATTGTATGCATATGGAGCATCCACAACATCGAAAATCACTTCTTCTGTCCTGGCCAGTGGCCCCTCTCCGAAAGTGACTTCCAGGACAATTTGCCCGAGGGCATCGAGAGGGGGTCCTGCGAAGCCTTGCAAAGGACGAGCTGTTGGGAGAAGATGCTTCCTGGAGATGCAGAGTTGATCAAAAGCCTGAACAAAGATAATATCCGCCGAACTCCCTCCGTCAATTAGCACTCTCCGGACCTCAGTCCCTGCTATGTCGGCAGTGATGACGAGCGGGTCTGCATGTGGAAACTTAATACCAGCTGCATCATATGCAGAAAAAGATATTGGCACATGGGACCATTCGGGCATAGCAGCTGCAGACGAAGAGGTTCCAATATGGCCCACTTCTCTAACATATTCTCTTCTTTGTCTCTTCGACATACTTCCGAGGGTCCCTCCTCCGGAGATGGGGAGGACTACTCTTTTCCCTCGATCTTGCCCCTCTTCTTGCTTCGGAGGTGGCATAATATTGACCATCGGAGGCCGTCTTGCAGGGTCGAAGTTCTCTATTCGTGCCACAGCCTGGACAGGCTCCGGATGCACCATGGTCGGAACTCGGTCAGTAGTGCCTCGTCCCGAAGTTCTTTCCAAATACTCTCCTCTTAGAGCAAGTATAGATTTCCATGCATCAGTTGCGTGACTCCGATTTTCACCATGGATACAGTAGAAAAAGGCCTAGGCTTTGCCAGCCGATTTCCTTGGCGGCCTCCAGCCGCTAGTCTTTCTTCCTGAAGGCTGCGGAGCCCTTGAGGCAAACTTCTGCGGGGGTGCAATGTTCAAAACTTCTGAACGAGGATGCTTTTGCCCCCGACGCCTGTTGTGCTGAGTTTCGAAGCTAGGCCCTTACGGCTGTGTTGAAGTTTTCACTTCCAACTTAACGTCTTGCAGTATCGACGGAGTTGCAGCAGTTCTCTGAAGCCATCCCTCTTCTGACCTTGCATATTCTTCGAAATAAGACATCAACTGAGAAACATAAGATATCTTTTTCCTGTGAAGTTTATGAAGGAGGCCTGCATGAATAACTCCCTCTCGAGCTGCGTCACCCACAGAAGACGTAGTTAACCCTCGAATTTGCGACTTCGTATGAGCGAAGCGCTTGAAATACTGTCTTAAAGTCTCTCAGGGGAGCTGCTTCACCTGGAAAAGGCTTCCTGTTGACATTGGGGCTACGAAGGTACCCTGAAAGTTGCTCACGAACTTCTTCCTCAACTGCCCCCATGAACTGATTGATCCTGGCTTCAGAGACCTGAACCACCGCAATGCCACTCCTTGGAGAGCTAGGGGAAAACATTTGGCCATAGTGTCTCGCACTCCTCCGCTTGCTTCAATTGCTAATGCATAAGAACGGGCGAACTCTCCAGGATCTTCATCTCCATAATATTTGCAAAGCTTCGAAGTTTTGAACTTAGGGTCGAAGCGCACTTTCTGCAACTCAGGATGCATCGGAGATTCGGTGTTGAAGGAAGCATTCTCCGGGGCTTCGGGATAAGGAAGTTTATCATCTTCGGGCACTTCGGGGATGACTGGGGTGGCCTGAGAACGAAGCCTATCTGCGGCTTCTTGCCGCCACCTTGCTACTTCAGCTTGGAGACTGGCCATTTGAGCGGCCATATCACCAACACCATCTTCATCTCCTCCGGAAGGACCTTCCGGGTCTTGAGAACTGTACACATCAGTTCAGGTGGAAGAGGAACTCCGGCTGGCTGAAGTATAGATGGAGTTGGGGGAGGAACTCCGTATGCTCGAGTAAGGGAAATCCCTTCCGGAGTTTGAGGTGGAGGAAACATCGAAGGCCCTCCGACCTCAACTGTGTTTGAAGATCTTGCTCCGGAGGTTCGAGGAGACCTCCGAATAGGACTACTACCTGCACTCCGCTTGGGAGGCATGGTTTGAGAACTTGGTAGAGAACGAAGTTTTTTGGACTAGGTTCCCCATGGACGGCGCCAACGGTTGGCATAAAAGATTACGCTAACAGGTTTCTGAAGGTTAGAAACTAACAAATGAAGTGTTTGCGAAGTAAACTATCTCAAGCCTCCAAAAGGATAATAGCTTAAAACAATTCGAAGATGTATATTGAATAACTTGTATTCGGTCCCTGTTACAGGGTAAAACGGGGGGTATTTATAGGCCCAAACATTAAGGAAAAGACCCTTTTACCCCTCTATTACAACCGACATAGTGGGAACTATTCGGTACCCTTAATAGGGCTAAAATGGTAAAAGACTAATCTAATGAGAAAGAAGATAAGTCTTCCATCCTAGATGGCAAGGAAGCTCTCGGAAGAGTCCTAATTTGAAGATATACTCCGAACTAGAGTTCGCCTTCATACTTTGAACTTGATCCACGCTGATTCCGGAGTTGTATGCTGGAAACCTTTGATTAAATCACCTGCCTTTGCCTTGTTACCATAATGGCTCTGAGGATGAAATATTTCCCCCCAACAGCCATCGAAAAACATTGCAATCATTAGTATTATGAGAATGTGAATCATGCCACTTACAGTATGGATGCTTCTTTAACTCGTCGGCAGTTGGGATAACTTGACCCTTAGGTAACCTGAGAAGCTGACTCTTTAAAAGGAAATCAAATATTTTATCACATTTAGTCACATCGAACGAGTACTTGACCTCATTAAGTCTATTCTTTGTGGGGGATGGTCGTAGTTCGAAGCAAGTGACAGGTTTGTTTTTAGTGTTTGTAACCCATTCGGCCGCGTACATGTCGGCCGAATCCTCCTCCTCTGACTCCTCCTCATCAGAGCGTTCCATGATGTGGATTTCGGCCTTAGGCTTGCTAAACGTCTTAATAAATTTCTTATCTTTGGCTCGACCTTCTTGGACTAGAGCCTGCTGTAGAACTTGGCTAACTTCTAAAAAGTTTTGGTTATCTAACCTTTCTTTAAGTTCGGAACGCAACCCATTAAAAGCTAATTCCGCCAAGTCCCTTTCTGAAATATTAAGACTAAAACATCGATTTCTAGTATCCCTAAAACGGTTGATATACTCAGAGGCGCTCTCACTAGATTTTTGCTTAACCGATGTCAAATGCGAAAGCCTAAGTTCTGTTTCACCCGTGTAGAAATAATCATGGAATTTCCGCTCTAAATCATCCCACGTGTGGATGGAGTTCGACGGGAGCGCCAAAAACCAAGTGAAAGTTGTGCCAGATAGCGAGAGAGAAAATAGTCTAACCTTTAGGGCATCTATCCCGCTAACCTCTCCACACTGCGCCAAAAATTGACTAACGTGTTCTAGTGTGGTCTTGCTACCCTCGCCATTGAACTTAGTGAATTCAGGGATCCTATAGCCGCGGGGGTAGGGTACCGTATCAAGATGGTCGGGGTAGGGCTTCCGATAAACCCTAACCCGTCCCTTGGGCACGAAGCCGGCACACTCTCTAAATAGTGCGTGGACCCGCTCCTCTATATCATCTTGTTATGTTGCTTGTGCGCGCCTTTCATGCGGGGGCGCGACATGAAGTGTGATATCGGCGTGTCGGCCGTGTGCTTCTTCCCTACGCACTATCTGTATAACGTGCTCATGTCCGGGCGTCTGCGCGTGCGGTGCAGGTAGCGTGGGAATTGGCGCAGGTGGTGCGTGGTATGCAGTATTAGTTTGACCGTAGGTATAATGATTGGTCTCAGCCATAAGTGATGAGGCCGGAGACATGTTTGTCAGAGGTGCACTAGCTATAGGAATCGGGGGTACGGCCTCAGTGAAGCCGAACCTTCTAAGAGTTGCCTCTACTTGGGAGCTGACTACCGAATCTAAACGGTTGGCTAGCGAAGCGCTAACGGCCTGATCTACTGACGCGGCTATTTTTTGCTCAATTTCTAAAGAAGATAAACGAGGTGATACCAGTGTTACCTGGACCTGAGCGAGGTCGGGGGTGACGATATCGCGCTTGATGAAGCCCGCGCGTGTCTTGATGTAGCCCCCAAGCATCATGTCTTGGAGCGCCTTTAGCTTTGCCTCGATCTCTGCTCGGTCTTCTGTGGGGATATCTTCAAGTGTAGGCTACATTATGTTGAGGTTGTCGATATCCGCGCCTCCTATTGCATCCATCGGCGGTGTAGACGTGGTAGTCGATGTAGATGTACCGGTGGCTGAAGTATACATACTCATCATGTTGGCGTAGGTTGTCCCCAGCGGAGTCGCCAAAAAGTGTGTTGACACGAAAACGTGCCCCCGCACTTGGGTCAGTCCGGCGATCCAAAAGTGCACGGATACTGAGGGACTGGCCTAAGCGTGACATGGCACCGACGCCGCGTTCCGACTACCCATAATAGTGATAAGGGGGGTGGAGTCGCCATACAATCAGATTACACAAAATAATCCAATTAGCCAAAAGAAACAGGTTAAATAGAATAAAATCAGCAAACCAGTCAGAGCCCGTCTAGTCAAAGTCTGATGCGAAGGGTGCGCCGAAGGGTACCTTCGGCGTCTGGTGCGAAGTGCTCTACCGAAGGGTGCTTTGGCGTTCAGACTGATCCGGCCGAAGGTGAACTCCGCACGGATCTGGACGCGATGATCACCTCTGAACAGTAGGGTTCGGAGTGAGATCTCCGATACAACAAATTATAGGATAGTGACGCGAGGGCCACGCGTGAGTGCAACTTTGTCCGGTGCAGAGTATGATCGTGGCGAAGCCTATCGCAACGAAGTATGATGGTGAAGCCTGTTGTCGAAGCCTGCAGTTTTGTCGAAGGGTGTCCTGGGGACCTTCGGAACCGATCTCTCAGCTCCGGACACCTCCAGCGAAGGGGCTCCAAACATGCGAACCTGCAACAGGGATGATGCGAAGTACCAATTCGGCCTTAGGACTAAATTTTGCTAAGTGTTGCACGGGTGGCGAAGGTAGCAATCTATTACGCAGATTAGCGGATACTTCACAAGCGAAGTAACAAGGCGATAACAATCTATTGCGTAGATTAATGGGTACTTCGCAGGAGAAGTACCAAGGCTTACCACTGTTCCATAATGGTGGACGGAGGGCTTCCAGGCAAACCCACGAAGAGGTACAGGAAAGTAAAGGTAAAAGTAAAGGTACGATCAAAGCATGGCTTTGGTTTGGTTTGAGTTGGGGGGGGGGCTCTCCACGCCGGCCATGCCTCTCTATTTATAGGGGGTTAACTCCTAATCTAATCTTCTATTAATCCGGCTAGATAAAGATAGAGATTGAGCTGGCGACGCAACCAACTCTATGTCTACCGAGGTGGGCTTCGGCCAGGCCCGTCAAGGCCTGCTCCTCGGGCCGAAGCTTCGGTAGCGTGGGCTTCGGCCAGGCCCATTGAGGCTTGCTCCTCGGGCCGAAGCTTCAGCAGCGTGGGCCTCCGAAGGCTTCCTGGCCGAAGCCCATGGGCTGGCTAGGGGCTTTCGGAGCCCATAACTCGATGGACTTCGACACTGTTGGGCTTTGGACAGACCCTGGACATGTGTGCTTTCGGCCCAAATCACCAAAAATTGATATTTTGATAATCTAGCCATTAATGCCATTTTTTGCTATCAACAGCGGGTCATCTAAGGTGCCAAATTTGCAAAAAAGTCAATCATGAAGTCGATATCTAGTACCAGAAATATGATGACAATTATGCACCAGGCAATCGTGCTACAAACATGACGTCATCCTCATGTGCTGATCAAAATTGGTACCTAGACTCTGGTGCTATAGATCATCAACGAAGAACTTGAGCAGCTCACAATGCATGAGCGATACAATGGCAACAAGCAGATTTGGGCTACAAATAGTGCAGATATGGATATTGCCCATGTTGGTAAATATGTTATACCCACCCCTACCCGCCCTTTACATCTAAACGAAGTCCTTCATATTCCAAATGCTAATAAACAACTCGTCTATATTCATCATTTTACTCTTGATAACAATACTTTTATTGAGCTTCACCCACACTTTTTCTTGATCAAGGATCAGGTAATGAAGCGGGTCCTACTACACGGACCATGTAGAGGAGGCCTCTATTCTCTACAATCGATCTCTCCCACCATTCAGAAGCTCATCCTCTCAGCAATAAAGTCGTCCTCCCAACGTTGGCATCTTCATTTAGGTCATCCATCTCAAGATATTATATGAGAAACCAAGTGTTGGTTTCGGTGTTTGTGATGAGTGATTGACAGGCTTTTTACCCTCTGTTCGAAGGGTACCTCCGAAGGGGGTTCGGAGGTTGGACCTCCGAAGGGTGTTCGGAGGTGGTACCTCCGAAGGGTGTTCGGAAGTGGTTTCACCGAAGGGTTCGGTACTTTGGGCGGTACACCGGAGTGTGTGCCGGAGGTTGCTAACCCGGAGAGGTCTCCGGAGTACTGGATACACTTGTCTGCTTGTCGGTGGTGCGCAGGGACTTCGGAGGCGACGGACAAGGTTCGAGCCAGGTGAACCTGGGTCAAGCGGGAGGCTTGATGCCAGGGGAGCGGGGAGCTCCGTCACGGTGGCTACGAAGGGGGTCCGGGTCGGTCCTCGGGTCGAGACGTGCCAGGTGAAGGCAGAGAGTGCGGAGCGTGGCTCCGGGTGAAGGTACTCCGAGACAAAGTCCTCGGAGGTGAGGCACTTCGAAGGTACTCCGAATGGAGTGACTTTGTGAAGGTACTCCGAGACAAAGTCCTCGGAGGTGAGGCACTTCGAAGGTACTCCGAATGGAGTGACTTCGGAGTTGGTTGGAACAAGTCCTCTGCGGAGGCAAGGAATTCGAAGTGTGCTCCGGAGGGAGACATTCGAAGGTACCCGACGAAGGACTCAGAAGTCGAGGCGCATCGAAGGCATGGTCCGGGTAAGGCTCGTCGAGGAGTGTGCTCGGGGAGAGGCACTGCGACGAAGGGCTCATGGAATGCTTCAAGCGGAGGCCTTGGACGAAGGAGGGACTTCGAAGGGTGGTACTCCGAAGGTGGGGCTTCGGAGGGTGAAAGGCTTCGGAGCAAGGCTAGCTCCGGAGCAAGGTTGACTTGAGGTGCTTCGGCCTGCATGGCTTCGGTACACGGACTGACGGAGTTCGAGCTGGGAGTAGCTGCGAAGCCGTGGTGGTCCACTCCGGAGGTGTTCGTGCGAAGGCCCAAGGGCTTTGACGGCTTCGGCTCAAAACCGTCACTGTATCGGAGACTATCTTCGGTGAAGCGAAGGCCATCTGGCTTCAGGCTTCACACCGAAGCTACCACACCCTCGCGTGCGAAGGGAGGATTCCAGAAGGTCAAAGACTGCAAAGGCTGACACTGTCTGTTCTGTAAAAGGCTGACACTGTCCCCTCTGCAAAGCTGACAGAGAAGCCTCCAGAATAAAGGTGGACTACCTTTTGTACCCCTTAGTTCTGTAGAGTCAAAATCAATGTAAACCCTAGGGGTAGTGTAGTCATTTCCTTTGGGTGAACTGTGGGCTATAAATATGGGGGCTCGGTAGGTAACATTTAACACTTTGAGCATTTACTGTTGAGCTCCTGTAGCCACATACCTCGCTGTATTCATCCAGAGTTCAATTCATTTTGTGTTCCTTGTTCAAGCGGTGAAGCCCTGCTTCTGTGTGCTTTTTGCTTGAGCTCGAGTTACATACCTCGCTAGTTTAGTGCACCGAAGCCTGTCTAGGCGAAGGGTGTTTTGTGCGAAGTGTGTTTTTCAGTGTGCTGTCGCTCTGTGTAACTTGAGGCCAGACCTCACAGCTTACTAGCGAAGCCCTGATCGAGGCCCGTTTTGTTTCTTGTGTCGAAGCCCTTAGCGTAGTCTGTTTGTGTGCGTGTAGACCTTCGTGTACGAAGCCCAGCACCAGTTGTTGCTGCCAAGTACTTGGTCGAAGTCCTCAGAGGGCTGTCCACTCTTGCGAAGGGTGAAGTGCGAAGCGTGCTCGAAGCACCCCATGTGCGGAGCCTGCACTGACTTAGCAGAGTAGATTTCCGAGGGTTGTAAGTGGAGCGAAGTCTTCTTGGCTTCGAACTTTTGCTCTTGCGAAGCCTGTGTTCGGAGCTATCGAAGTACCTCCGAACCAGACCTTCGAAGGTAGTGTTCGAAGTCTGTTCCGCAGAAGACAGAACTGAACCGAAGGTTAAGTTTTTAGCCCGAAATTTTAAAAGCTCCCATTCACCCCCCCTCTGGTCGCCGTTTCCGGTCCAACAATTGGTATCAGAGCAGGTTAAGATCACCAGTTGACCTTAACCGGTTTTGTGATCTGTTGGCGACATGGATAGAGGCAGTAAAATTCCTCTGTTCGATGGGACAGATTTTGCATACTGGAAGGTGCGCATGGAGGCTTACTTGTTAAGCCAAGGAAATGCAATTTGGGAGATTGTGGACTCACAATACTCCATCCCTGAGACTCGCACCTCTCAGACTGAGAAGGATCAGTATAATGCCAATTCCAAGGCAAGAAATATACTGTTCATCGGTTTGAGTAGAAGTGAGTTCGATAGGGTGCAGCACCTTAGGACTGCTAGGGAAATTTGGACAACGCTCACTGTTTTTCATGAGGGCTCTACTCAGATCAAGGCCAGGCGCCAAAGCACATATAACCAACAGTATCAGCTGTTTGTGCAGGCACCTGGTGAATCTATAGATGCCATGTTTTCTCGCTTTGATGCGATAGTGAGTAACTTGCGGTCCAACGGGACGCTTGCTTATAGTGATCATGATAGGGCTATCAAGCTTCTCTATGCTCTTGACCGTAGCATATGGGAAGTGAAGATATCCAGCATTGAGGAGTCCGCAGGATATGACACTTTGACCTGCGATGAACTCTTTAGCAAGCTGAAGTCCACAGAGATTGCCAAGGCATCTCTTGCTGTGCACAGAAGCTCTTTGCCACAGCCATTGGCATTTGTTTCTAGCACTAGCCGTGGCTCCACTGTAGAACCAAGCACATCAGGCACTTGTGTTCTTGCAGATGGTTTTGCTTTGTCCTCCCTGGTCTCCGTCACAAAGGAGCAGGTGGACACTCTAGATGATGATGAGCTTGCTCTCATTGCCCGGAGGTTCACCCGCTTTCATCATGAGAGACAGGATCAGAGGAGAAGTGGTTTTAGTGGTTGCTATGAATGTGGCGACACTTCTCACATCAAGGCTAATTGCCCTAAGCTCAAGAAGAGAGATGAGAGTGAGCGCCCCAAATACCACAAAAAGGAGAGGAAGCCTTTTGTGAAGGGCAAGCGCGGCAAGATGGCTAAGAAGGTAGCCAAGGCCGCTTCCAGAGCCTTTGTTGCTTCTCTCAGCGACATCGACACATCCTCAACTGAGGAGTCGAGCTCTGAGGAGGAGGAGTCCCCAAGGAAGGAGGACAAGAAGGACAAGAAGGGACGAGACTTCACCGGCCTTTGCTTCATGGCCGACAGCGATCACAGCGGCGATGAGCTTGACTCATCTGAGGTAAACCTATCATCTGACCAGCTACTAATTAAATTAGATGAGCTGAATGAAGTAGTTCTTGGTCAGGATAGATTACTTGTGCAAGCCGCTAGAGAAAGAAAAGACCTTAGACTTAGGCTAGAAAATGTTTCTACTGAATATGCCATGCTTAAGTCTAAGTTTAATGATGCTGAATGTGAGTCTTGTTCTGTTGTCATGAGTGAGCTTGCTCAGTTGCGTTCTGTTCATGCTCAAACTCTTTCTGAGCTTGAGACTGCACAGAAGCAGCTTTTGGAGGTGGATTCTAGACCTCATGATGTTATTGATTGCATGAACTGCTCTTTATTACGCGAAAGCATTAATTTACGTGATAAGCATGTTCATGATTTGGAGGCTAGATTGGAGAGGGCCGGTAGTTCTAAGGATGTGCAGCCTGTGTGTGACACATGCATTACCCTTAAGGACCAGCTAGGCACTGTTAGAGAGAGAGCTGAGAACCTCATGTCTGAGAATGAATACCTCCTTTCCGTGGTTAACAAATGCACTGAGGGAAAGGGTAGGATGGATTTGCTCTTGGCCAAGACCAAGTTGTGTGCTGACAGAGCAGGGGTAGCTCTAGGTTTGGGTTTTGAGAGGATACCTTCAGACAGTAACACCAAAACTGTTTTCACCTCTCCCACTACCCTAGAGAAAGAGAGAGCTCTGTTAGACACCCCACCAGCCAAAAAGCCTACCCATCCACCAAAGAAAACCACTCCTCCTGCCAAGAAAAATCCTCCCAAGAAAACCACTCAGAGAAAACCCAAGGAGCCTGTGAGAGTTGCTCCTATGACCCATGAGAGTGCCCCCAGGAGAGTTTTTCACTGTTCCTACTATCAGCGGGCGGGTCATTTGGTTGGATTCTGTTTTCGTCGCATCAAGGATGAGCGACGTGCACAGGCGATGAGTTACCAGGACATGCATTACCCATCTTTAGGTATGCATGAGTCTGAGTTTTACTATCGTCCTGCTTTTGAGGCTCCTCGTGCTTCTCGGAGAGGTTTTACTCCTCGAGGTGTTCACCATGTTCCATATGGTGGTAGACCCCGGGCGAGTAGCTTTGTACCTCGTCAGAGTAGGAGACCTCGACATGTTTTTCATTTACAGCATGTAGGTAGACCTCGCACTTTGCATTATTCTGATTATTATGTGCGTAGACCATCTACTTTTACTGCGCCTACTACTCGTGTCACTCAGTGCTGGATGCCTCGTCATTATTTCACTCACCCCAGCACTGAGCGATCGAGGCATTCTTATCGTGTGTAGGTGACAGGTCGAGGCTTGGAGGGCACGTGGATCATGGACTCCGGTTGTTCGCGCCACATGACCGGAGATGCAGCTTGGTTCTCCAGCCTTACCACAACCAAGCAAAGGGAACATATCACCTTCGGAAACAATCGAAGGAGTAGAGTGAAAGGTAAAGGTGTGGTAAGAATTAACTCGAATTTCACTCTCAAAGATGTTGCTTTGGTTGAAAACCTGGGATACAATTTGCTGTCTGTATCTCAGTTGCTTGATGAGGGCTTCGAAGTGCGATTCCATCGCGATACTTCGCAAGTGCTCAATTCTGATGGCGTTGTGGTGTGTAAGATCTTTAGGGTTGGGAGAGTTTTTGGAGCTGATTTTTCAGAGTCATCTGGTTCTTCTCATTGTCTTGTTGCACATTCGACTTCTGAGCTTTGGAAGTGGCATAGGAGACTAGGGCATATGAGCTTTGAGTTGCTCGCTCGTCTGAGCGCCCTAGGTCTGATCCGAGGATTGCCCAAGCTCAAGTTTGAGAAGAATTTAGTTTGCGCTCCTTGTCGACATGGAAAAATGATTGCCGCTTCGCATTCGCCAGTCACCACAGTGATGACTGAACAACCCGGAGAACTTCTCCATATGGACACTGTAGGTCCTTCTCGGGTTAGTTCTTTAGGCGGCAAGTGGTATGTATTAGTTATTGTCGACAATTTCTCTCGCTACTCTTGGGTCTTCTTTCTTGCCAGCAAGGATGAAGTGTTTTCACATTTTCGGAGCTTGGCTTTGAGACTTTTTACTAAACTCCCAGGTGCATTGAAATTCATTCGAAGTGATAATGGCACCGAGTTCAAAAATAGTCTCTTTGTTGACTTTTGCATGGAGCATGGCATAGAACATCAATTCTCTGCTCCGCGGGTTCCTCAACAGAATGGTGTTGTTGAGAGGAAGAACCGCACTTTGGTTGAGATGGCTAGGACGATGCTTGATGAGCATAGGACTCCTAGAAAATTCTCGGCTGAGGCCATGAACACTGCATGTTACATCTCAAACCGAATCTTCTTGCGCTCAATTTTAAATTTGACATCTTATGAGCTACGTTTTGGGAGACAGCCCAAGGTTACTCATCTTCGAGTTTTTGGCTGTCGCTGCTTTATCCTAAAACGTGGTAACTTGGACAAATTTGAGTCGCGATCTTCTGACGGGATCTTTTTGGGTTACACTACTCATGGTCATTCTTATCGTGTTTATAATTTAGAGACTAACACTGTCATCGAGTCATGCGATGTGACTTTTGATGAATCAACCCCCTCTATTAGTTCTGCTTTTGAACAGGCGAATGAACACGACATGGAACAAACCTTATTCGAAGAAGAAGATCCCGGAGAATTCGAGGATGATCCCCTACTACCCTCGACATCAACCCCCGAAGCCGACCCCGTTTCAACTTCTTCGGCACGAGGTCCCGAAGCGACTACCTCAACATCGGTCATCTTGGACCACTCCAACGCACAAGTTGAGGGGGAGACTGCATCCCGCCGCGAGGCTCCACATCATGTTCAAAGGATGCACCCTCCCGAGCAGATCATTGGTGAGCTTGATCATAGGGTAACACGTTCTCACGCTCATTTCACTAATTCTGCTTTTGTTGCTTCTTTCGAGCCTTTAGATGTTAGTCATGCACTTTCTGATTCTAGTTGGATCAATGCCATGCATGAAGAGCTTGAAAATTTTGAGAGAAACCAAGTCTGGACTTTAGTTGATCCTCCACCAAATGTTCATTTCATTGGAACAAAATGGATTTTCAAAAACAAACAAGGGGAGGATGGGACTATAGTTAGAAACAAGGCTAGACTTGTAGCTCAGGGCTTTTCTCAACTAGAAGGGATTGATTTTACTGAAACTTTTGCACCTGTTGCTCGCCTTGAGGCTATTAGGATTTTGCTTGCCTTTGCGACATCCCGAGGATTCAAACTCTATCAAATGGATGTCAAAAGTGCTTTTCTTAATGGCTTCATAGGTGAAGATGTTTATGTAAAACAACCCCCTGGTTTTGAAAACCCCAAGTACCCACATAAAGTCCTTAAACTTCATAAGGCTCTTTATGGACTCAAGCAGGCCCCTCGGGCATGGTATGACAGACTTAAGTCTTTTCTGCTTGAGCGAGGGTATTTGATGGGCTCTGTTGATAAAACTTTGTTTACTCTCAAGCATGGCAAAGATTTCCTCCTAGTTCAGATTTATGTGGATGATATCATCTTTGGTGGCTCTTCTCATGCTTTGGTTGCCGAGTTTGCAGATACCATGAGCAGGGAATTTGAAATGTCGATGATGGGTGAACTCACCTTTTTCCTTGGTTTGCAAATCAAGCAAAGCAAACAAGGTACTTTCGTCCACCAGACGAAGTACACCAAGGACCTGCTCAAGAAGTTCGACATGTCCGATGCGAAGCCCCTCGCCACTCCAATGGCTACATCTGTAGCATTGGACCCTGACGAAGATGGAGAAGCCGTGGATCAGAAGGAGTTCCGGAGCATGATCGGCTCCCTCCTCTACTTGACTGCCACAAGGCCGGACATACACTTCGCTGTGTGTCTGTGCACTCGTTTTCAGGCTTCACCACGAGCTTCGCACCGCCAAGTGGTTAAGCGCATCTTAAGGTATCTCAAACACACCCTTGAATTTGGCATATGGTATTCAGCGTCTTCATCTTTATGTCTTCGAGGTTATTCCGATGCGGATTTTGTTGGGTGTAGAATTGATAGGAAGAGTACCTCTGGTACTTGTCATTTTCTGGGTACTTCACTGGTTTGCTGGTCTTCCCGCAAACAGTCTAGTGTTGCACAATCAACGGCTGAGGCCGAATATGTTGCTGCAGCTAGCTGTTGCTCTCAGATTTTGTGGATGACTTCCACTTTGCGGGATTTCGGGTTAGATTATAAGAGTGTTCCACTTTTCTGTGATAACACTAGCGCTATTTGTATTGCAAACAACCCAGTTCAGCACTCTAAAACCAAACACATTGATGTACGGTATCACTTTCTCAGAGATCACAATGAGAAGGGTGATATTGAACTTCAATATGTTGATACCCAACACCAGCTTGCCGACATTTTTACAAAACCCCTCGACGCTTCTCGTTTTGCTTACTTGCGTGGGGAACTTGGCATCTGTCACCCTTACGGCATTTTGTGAGGGGGAGCTGTTTTAGATAGATGTGCTTTTGCTAATTGTGCTAAAATTGCATTTATATATTTTGCACTTATATGCCTGCTCATAATTCATGAAATCATGTCAGCTCAGCTCTTTTTAATTCATCTGGAACATTCATGTGCATGGTGTTTAATGTTCAAAATCAACTCGTGCTCACTGCTTAGTCTTGAATCTAGCATGTTTAGGCAAGACTGCTTTAGCTATCTTTTATCTGCTTGATAGCAAGACACATTTCCTTGGATGCTAAAAATTGCAACTTGAAAAATTGTTCTCCATTTTCATGGATATTCATAAAGTACCAAACAATTGGTTCACTTGGTTAAAATCAAAAATTCCATGATTTGCATGCTTTAAGTTAAAAGATCCAGGTGGGTTTGTTTGTCGCACTACCCTATTCTAGACTGCTTACCATTGCACATTGGTCTGAACTGGAAAAGCGTAGTGTATACCAAAATCTATGCCTTAAGCTTCTTATGGCTTTCATGCCTAGGCTTGGCCGGATTGGAAAGTATAAGGTGGACAAACAAATAACCCCTGGCACTAAGAAAAAGAACAACAAAATTCATTGTTTATCAAGTTTGCTTTTCAAGCTCCATTTGAACTGGACTTGTCTGTCTAGAGTAGAAATTGACTAGCTTTGCGCAGTCCTTGCTCTTACTTGTCTAGTTTCCTTGACTAAGTGGTGATGCTTTTATTTCGAAAATGATCAAATCACATGCTTCATCATGTTTTTAGAGAATATTAATTTGAGCTGAGCCCATGATCAATGGTGTTATTGTTGGCATATTTTTGCTTCATATGTCTTTGCAATTCTGCTCATTTCGAAGCTGTGCATCTTTTACTTGCTCCTTGATGCTTGCATTGCCAAAGGGGGAGAAATTCCTCAAGGGGGAGTCACTTGCTTCGTTCTCTGCCACAAGGGGTATAATTTCCAAAGGGGGAGAAATCATGACATAAAGGCTCTTTGTTTGCCAAAGGGGGATAATTTAACTCAGGGGGAGTTTTTATTGCCGAAGGGGCTTTTACTCTTTTGAGAAAGGGGGAGGAAAATTCTTTTGTCAAGTGACATGATTTGGCTCTTTTCTGAGTTTTTATGGTCACTTGTGTGCTGAAAATTTTTAAATTTTCTTGAACTTGGATTTGGTTGTCAATGCACTCATCAAGGGGGAGATTGAGAAACCAAGTGTTGGTTTCGGTGTTTGTGATGAGTGATTGACAGGCTTTTTACCCTCTGTTCGAAGGGTACCTCCGAAGGGGGTTCGGAGGTTGGACCTCCGAAGGGTGTTCGGAGGTGGTACCTCCGAAGGGTGTTCGGAGGTGGTTTCACCGAAGGGTTCGGTACTTTGGGCGGTACACCAGAGTGTGTGCCGGAGGTTGCTAACCCGGAGAGGTATCCAGAGTACTGGATACACTTGTCTGCTTGTCGGTGGTGCGCAGGGACTTCGGAGGCGACGGACAAGGTTCGAGCCAGGTGAACCTGGGTCAAGCGGGAGGCTTGATGCCAGGGGAGCGGGGAGCTCCGTCACGGTGGCTGCGAAGGGGGTCCGGGTCGGTCCTCGGGTCGAGACGTGCCAGGTGAAGGCAGAGAGTGCGGAGCGTGGCTCCGGGTGAAGGTACTTCAAGACAAAGTCCTCGGAGGTGAGGCACTTCGAAGGTACTCCGAATGGAGTGACTTCGGAGTTGGTTGGAACAAGTCCTCTGCGGAGGCAAGGAATTCGAAGTGTGCTCCGGAGGGAGACATTCGAAGGTACCCGACGAAGGTCTCAGAAGTCGAGGCGCATCGAAGGCATGGTCCGGGTGAGGCTCGTCGAGGAGTGTGCTCGGGGAGAGGCACTGCGACGAAGGGCTCATGGAATGCTTCATGTGGAGGCCTTGGACGAAGGAGGGACTTCGAAGGGTGGTACTCCGAAGGTGGGGCTTCGGAGGGTGAAAGGCTTCGGAGCAAGGCTAGCTCCGGAGCAAGGTTGACTTGAGGTGCTTCGGCCTGCATGGCTTCGGTACACGGACTGACGGAGTTCGAGCTGGGAGTAGCTGCGAAGCCGTGGTGGTCCACTCCGGAGGTGTTCGTGCGAAGGCCCAAGGGCTTTGACGGCTTCGGCTCAAAACCGTCACTGTATCGGAGACTATCTTCGGTGAAGCGAAGGCCATCTGGCTTCAGGCTTCTCACCGAAGCTACCGCACCCTCGCGTGCGAAGGGAGGATTCCAGAAGGTCAAAGACTGCAAAGGCTGACACTGTCTGTTCTGTAAAAGGCTGACACTGTCCCCTCTACAAAGCTGACAGAGAAGCCTCCAGAATAAAGGTGGACTACCTTTTGTACCCTTTAGTTCTGTAGAGTCAAAATCAATGTAAACCCTAGGGGTAGTGTAGTCATTTCCTTTGGGTGAACTGTGGGCTATAAATATGGGGGCTCGGTAGGTAACATTTAACACTTTGAGCATTTACTGTTGAGCTCCTGTAGCCACATACCTCGCTGTATTCATCCAGAGTTCAATTCATTTTGTGTTCCTTGTTCAAGCGGCGAAGCCCTGCTTCTGTGTGCTTTTTGCTTGAGCTCGAGTTACATACCTCGCTAGTTTAGTGCACCGAAGCCTGTCTAGGCGAAGGGTGTTTTGTGCGAAGTGTGTTTTTCAGTGTGCTGTCGCTCTGTGTAACTTGAGGCCAGACCTCACAGCTTACTAGCGAAGCCCTGATCGAGGCCCGTTTTGTTTCTTGTGTCGAAGCCCTTAGCGTAGTCTGTTTGTGTGCGTGTAGACCTTCGTGTACGAAGCCCAGCACCAGTTGTTGCTGCCAAGTACTTGGTCGAAGTCCTCAGAGGGTTGTCCACTCTTGCGAAGGGTGAAGTGCGAAGCGTGCTCAAAGCACCCCGTGTGCGGAGCCTGCACTGACTTAGCAGAGTAGATTTCCGAGGGTTGTAAGTGGAGCGAAGTCTTCTTGGCTTCGAACTTTTGCTCTTGCGAAGCCTGTGTTCGGAGCTGTCGAAGTACCTCCGAACCAGACCTTCGAAGGTAGTGTTCGAAGTCTGTTCCGCAGAAGACAGAACTGAACCGAAGGTTAAGTTTTTAGCCCGAAATTTTAAAAGCTCCCATTCACCCCCCCTCTGGTCGCCGTTTCCGGTCCAACATTATACTTCATGATATAAAGAGTAATAGCTTGTCATGATCTAGCTTCGAGTCTTCAGACTTAGTTTGTGATGCATGTCTCCAATCCAATGCTCTGATCCTCTAATGTCTGGGGACCTGCAATCGATTCCTTTGGCAAAACATCTTCCCTTTTGCTGATCCTAACCCCACAGTCAGTGCATGATATACATCTGAAGTTCTACTCCTACTTGATTCCTCAGGTATTACAGATTCCAATGTGGCATATGATCCTCCTATTATCCATTTAAATCCCTTAAATATGTTGCCTAACAATTTTTTGTAGCCGCAGAAGTTCCCAAGTGCCTCCAATCATGAGCTATGCACAAACACTGGGATTGATTCTCCTGTAGGTATGGCTCCTGCTCGGATTACTCCCGTGACCTCCCAGGCACCTGCTTCACCTGCTCCCGATGCACCGCACAACATGACTTCACCATCATCAGTAGCTCCTAAGGACCAGGCCGCGCCATCCGATACAGTGCTAATATCTGTCTAGCTAGACCCTACGGCTGCGCTGGCCCCTACGGCGCTGGTTCCCTCCAGAACAACTTTAGGACCCATGCCGAATACAGCTTCGTGTACTCGGCTCCAAGCATGTATCAACAAACCAAAGATTTACAAAGATGGTACTGTTTTCTATGAGAATCTTACTATTTGTGAAGCACCCACAAATTTCTCTACTGCTTTATTTGATCCCAATTGGAAACAAGATATGAAATCTGAATTTTCAGCACTAATGTGAAATAATACGTGGCATTTGGTTCCTCCTATTAGTGGCCGCAATCTCATTGATTGCAAATGGGGTTTCAAACTAAAATGAAAGGCCGATGGATCCATTGATCGGCATAAAGCTTGGTTGGTTGCCAAGGGTTTTAAGCAACGTTATGGTATTGACTATGATGACACATTTAGCCATGTTTTTAAATTTGCCACAATTTGTTCGATACTCTCTATTGCTGTTTCTCAGGGCTAGAACCTTCATCAGCTAGATGTGGAGAATGTGTTTCTTCATGGTGTTCTAGAGGAAGATGTTTATATGAAACAACCTCTTGGGTTTGAAGATCCTTCTAAGCCCAACTATCATTGTAAGTTGGACAAGGCTCATTATGGTATGAAACAAGCTCCGCGTGTGTGGAATTCTAGTTTGAGTTCCAAGTTGCAAGCTCTTGGATTTATTGCCTCTAAAGTAGATATATTATTATTTATCTACAAGAAAGGGTCACTTATAATTTATCTCTCGGTCTATGTGGATGATATCATTATTACTAGCTCTTCCCCAACGACTATTGCTGCTCTTCTTGCTGATCTGCGATCTGATTTTGCTCGTAAGGACCTTGGGTCTATTAATTATTTTCTAGGTATTCAAGTTACTCATCTTTTTGATGGTATTCTCCTATCCCAAGAGAAATATGCCACTGATTTACTTCGTCGGGTTGGAATGCTATCTTGTAAGCCTGTCTCAACACCTATGTCTGCTACGGAAAAACTTTCGGTTCTTGACGGTACTCCACTTGGTCTAGAGGATGTGAATAATTATAGGAGTGTTATTGGTGCTCTTTGGTACTTATCCCATACCGGGCCTAACCTTGCGTTTTCAATCAACAAAGTTTGCTAGTATCTTAGTGCTCCTACGACCATGCACTAGACAACAATCAAGCGAATTGTTCAGTATGTGAAAGCTACACTAGGCCTAGGTCTTAAAATATGTCAGTCAACCTTTCTTGTTGCTAGTGGGTTCTTTGATGTCGACTAGGCAGATTGGGCAGGCTGTCCTGATGATCACAAGGCTACCGACGGGTATGCTGTGTTTCTTGGCTCCAACTTAATCTCATGGTGTGCTAAGAATCAGCCGACCGTCTCCAGATCAAGCACCGAAGCTGAGTATAAATCAATGGCCAACGCTATAGCAGAAATAATGTGGCTTCAAACACTTTTGAAGGAACTTAGTGTCCCATGTCCATCAACTGCATGCATATGGTGTGATAACATGGGTGCTAAGTACCTATCTTCAAATCCAATATTCCATGGTCGCATGAAGCACATAGAGGTCGACTATCACTTTGTTCGGGATCAGGTATCAAAAAGACTACTAGATGTTCGGTTCATATCTCCTGATGATCAACTAGCAGATGACTTCACGAAAGCTCTACCTCAACAGCGTTTCCATCAGTCCAGTCACCATCTCAACTTAGTACAATTGTTAGAGATAATATTCTAGAAGTCTCCCGTGCATGTAATCTTCAGCCAACCAAATCAATCTCGTATAGATAGAAAGTATATATTCTAGGATGGTGTATAAATAGAACTCCAATAACAAATTGATTTGGTTGCCTCATTGTACTTGCTTTTGCGCTTAGCCTCGGTGCCTATATAAACATGCAATCCATGGCCACCCAAGTATGGTAGAAATCGCTTCAACCTACCCCATCCTATAGATAGAAGCTCCGTTGACATTTCAAGTGTTGATATAGCCTCTATCAACCCAGCAAAAGGCTTTGTCGATTTTTTGCCCCGTCAATAGTTGAACTATCAACACAAGAGCTTCGGTTGCCGCATGCCATGCTCGTGTGCCCTACCTACACGCTTGCCAGGCCATCGCCTCATGCCGCGTCCGCACACCTACTTGGCCATCACTGTGTGCCATCGCCTGGCGCTGCGCGTCGTAGTAACTACCACCAATCCACCGCCACACTCGCTCGTTGTGCCACCTCACGTTGAGTGTCATTCACACACCTCACCATGCCACATTGTCTTATTCTTTGTGCTGCCCACGTGTACCCACCTCGGCCAACATGTCGTGACCTTGCGGTCGCCCGTACCAACCGCTCCACCTAGTGTGGCACATTTACACTTGTCGGTCCCCGCTGTGCGAATTAATGTCATCAGCCATGATGTCTCTCTACCCACACGCGTCACTAGATACATGCACGTTGCTCACTGCCCAAGCATGCCGACTGCTCTCGCCTCTCTCCTTTCTCTATGCACCACCATTAGTCGTCACTTACTGTCTATGTGTGTCGGCCGTTCCTGCCCACGCTCTAGCCACACACCACCTCGCGTCACGAGCCACCATCAAGCCACGCCCACACCTCGTAGCCCGTGTTGCTCATCTCGCACCCCTACCTTGGCTCACTGTTGGTGCTTTTTTGGTCACACTTTGACACACACGTGGTCTGGGAGATCTGCCTAACTCCAGTGCAGGTCCTACATTCTTAGTTCTTAGAAAAAGGGTTCAAGGCGTGCCAATCAGTTTAAGCCTGCAACTGATAAGGGAATAGAAAATATGACCTTAGTAGCTGTTGGCGTAAAAGATTACGCTAACAGGTTTCTAAAGACTAGAAACTAACAAACGAAGTATTAGCGAAGTAAACTATTCCAAGCCTCCGAAAGGATAATAGCTTAAAATAGTTCGAAAGTGTGTATTGAATAACTTGTATTCGGTCCTCCTTACAGGGTAAAACGGGGGGTATTTATAGGCCCAAACATTAAGGAAAAGACCTTTTTACCCCTCTATTACAACTGACATAGTGGAAACTATTCGGTACCTCTAATAGGGCTAAAATGGTAAAAGACTAATCTAAAGAGAAAAAAGATAAGTCTTCCATCTTAGCTGGCAAAGAAACTCTCGGAAGAGTCCAAGTTCGAAGATATACTCCGAACTAGAGTCCGTCATCATACTTCGAACTTGATACAATGCATCTCCGGAGATACATGCTGGAAACCTTTGATTCAATCGCCTGCCTTTGTCTTGTTACTGCAATAACCCTGAGGATGGAATATTTTCCCCCAACAGTAGCCCCTCGAATACGCTTCCCCGTTAAATCTGTAACGTTAGGAGAGCAGTATACGCAAGAAAAATAATCATGCGTAGGGGTTAGCAGATTTAATCCATCTCTAAAATACGTGGAAATGTAAAACTTCAAATCAGCTTCTAAGAAAATTACATTTGAACTATCTTAGAATTAACTCGAGAAGCCCGAAAGCCTTTTTAGACTTGGAAGAAATAGCCGTTGGCTTTTTCCTTCTAACGGAAGTTACGCGATGCGTTAATTCCGCAACAAAGTAACGGTTAAGAATGCGAAACGACAGATGCAAACGGTAAAAAATTGTGGTCTGGGCTATAAATAGAGGGCCCAGACCCTTCTCGAGTACCTTTCCACCGCTTTCGCACAACAAACCATCAGACAAGCCCTAACCTCCATTTTTCCTCTGAAGTAACCCGTGCGATCCCATGGCGAAAACCAGTTTCAAGGGTCCTGGAGCGGCTTTAACCTTGGCTCGGCAACAGGCGGCGGTAGCAGTAGCGGCTGCGGCATCGGCGACGGCAACTTCGACACCAGCAATGGCAGCAATGGCGGCGGCGGGGAGAAATCCCCAAAATGCTGGCCCTCATGACCTCTTCCCGGCGTCGACAAAGTACACTGATCAGTCCTATCAATTGGGGCCTTCAACCTGCAAGAGGGAATCGCTAGCGGCCGCAATAGAAGGCAAAATTAGTTCTGGGATCATGATTCGCAAACCTGAGAAAGAAGTCATTCCTTCGCCAAGGCCTGGAGAAGTGGTTGTCTTCGAAGCCTTCTTCAAAGCTGGTTTAGGGCTTTCGGCAGTTGACTTCTTGGGAGAGGTATTGGATTTATTCCACGTTACTCTCCCCCAGCTTTCTCCAAATGCAGTAGCACGTCTGGCCATCTTCGAATGGGCGTTGCGAGCCGAAGGTTGCGAAGGAAGAGCTGAAATCTTCGCAGCACTGCACAGAGCTTCGTGCCAACTAAAGACCTTCGTAGGCCCTGGAGGTGAAAAGATGGTGGTGGCATTCGGAAGCATCAACTTCATGCTTCGAGACGAGTATGCTCTTCGGTTTCCCGCCAAGGCCATCAATGCCAGATGGTACACCGACTGGATCTTGAAGTGGTTTTATGCCGAAGTTGGGGCGAGTAGCCGTCTAGCTGGACCTTTGCAAGATATCAACTTCCGAAAGGAAGCTCTTGTGCATCAGGATCCAGGCCAGCTCGAAGCTCGCCTCAGCCTGCTCCAAAAAATTAGTCGCCGCCTGAGCATGCGGGACTTAGCAGAAGAATTCCTCAGGTTTCAGATCCCTCCCCTGATGGCCAACTGGCCGATCACCTTCGAGGAAGATTCGGAGGGTGGTCTCCGCAAAATTTCTTCGAACTCAAGCCCTGCAGGTAACTTCGAAAACAACATATGTCATGTATATTCATTCGAAGAAATAACCAACTTAACTCATTTTTCAGCCTCTTCAGCCCCTATAACTTCGGAGCAGATTGTACGAGCTTTGGAGAAGATTCTGGGCGTCCCGACTCCAACCGAGAAGGAATGGAGGGTTAAATTGGTTGGTACTTGGGAACAGTCCAACCGAGTATGGGGGCTACTCGAAGTTGTTCTGCCCCCTCTTGTGAATTGGGTGCCTTCGGAGAAAGGGCCTAAAAAGAGAAAAGCCGAAGTTGGAGCCTCGAGCTCTGCCAAGACTCCACTGAAGAAGGTAGCTCGAAAGCCAAGAGTTTCTGCGCCTTCAAGCCCAAGAGCTTCGGTCTCCGATTCCTTGGAGGATGAAGGCAGGATGCTTGTTGACTTGATCGACGAAGATGCAGCCCAAACAGAAGCAAATATCAATGATGTTGCGAGCGTGCCGGAGTCTCAAGACAACCTTGAGAAAATGAGGACTCCGGCTGCTCAAGAAAATTTACTGCAAGACGAAGCCCCTGAGAACGAAGACGGAGTCGAAGCTGCTGTAGAACCAACTTCAATTCCAGGTGAAGTAACAACGGCCTCTCTCGAAGATGCTCCAACAATCGAAGATTTGACTGTTGACTCCGACGAGGACTTTGGAGTAGCCTTCGACCCGCCAAGCAGCCCAATGCTCACCCGTCGCCAAAACGTCAAAGGTAAACTTTGCATAATTCTTTTGTTCTTTTTTCCTGCGAAATTATACAATGTATAATACCTTTGTTTTAATAGGATCTACTCCCGTGGAAGAGGTTCGTCCTGAAGATATAATTCCTGGGCCTTCGACAACTTCGGAGCCAATTCTAAGAATCACTCAAATGGGACCTGGAAAAGGCAAAGGCAAGATGGACCACCTCCCTGCTCCGAGCTCAGGATCAACTCCGTCTGAATCAACAGACGAAAGCCAATCTACGGAGGGGGGTCAGTCTGCCGGAGCTCCAAAAGATACGGCTCAGCACTCCGGGCCTTCACCAAACGAAGATGACCAGCAAGCCTTGAGCATGCTCCCTCTTCTAGCTCCTTTCTTGGAGCGAAGAACTGGGCTTCGAACTTTGCTCGAGCCTTTGGATCGAGCTAGCCGCGAAGTCGGGGAGACTGACTTGGTGGCCATCTTGAGCGAGGCGGAGAGCTCGGATCTTAACGCTGCCATGGAGCGTGTAGCATACCAGGTACGAAGTATCTGCAAAACAAAATTAATCTTATATACAAATAATTTATCACCTTGGTTTTTTCTCTTCGCAGCAAATAGTCTTGGCCCGAGCTGCGAACATTTCAAATGAGCGTGGAAGCCTTCGCCTTCGAGAGGAAAACGCAACTCTTCAACGAAATCTTACTATCTCCGAAGGTTGGGTTACCCACTTAGATAACATGGTTTCAGCGGAGCGTTGGGCCAGACAAAGCTTGGAAGCTGCGAACAAAGAGCTCGAAGCAGAACAAATTGTGCTTCGAGCGGAAATTGAAAAGATGCGGGCGGAGCATGCTACGGCGGGAGCTGAGCTTGCCAGGCTCCAAGAAGAAAAAGCCAAAGCTGCCGAGGAAGCTAGCCAGCTACTCAACCAGAAAAATTCTTTAGCTACGGAGGCAGCTAGGCTCTCTAGAGTGGTAAGAGAATTAACTTCGGCAAAGGATGCCTTAATTGAAGACAAGCTGAAGTCGGAGAAGGTAACTGCGGAGGTCATGAACCAGCTGCTAGGCGTTCTAGAGTACTTTGGTACTACTGGGACGCTTCCTTCAGATGACAACATCCCCCTGCTGCGACGGCTGAAGAGGATCCAAGGAGCAGCGAAGCAAATGAAGACAGCAGGCATTCGGTACGGAGAAATCTCCAGACAAGTGGCTGCTATCGGCATACTTCGTTACTACGAAGATATGGGCAAATCGATAACTCCGAACGCAGGGGCGGCTCCCATTACCTTTGACGACAATCAGCTTCTTACTCCTTCTGAAGGTGTGGCCGCTGCTTGGCAAGCCTTTCAAACCTCATGGAGAGCCGAAGGTCGCTCTGCGATCAAGGCTTGGATCGATGAAGGGCAACGCCAGAAGCAAGCTCGGTCCCAAGCTTTGAGCAGCCAGCCTCCGCCAAACCCGTGGGTTTAGAATTATCTTAGGATCTTCAACTATGTAAAGCATTATGCTTTTGTACATTTATGAATGAAAATTTGCTTATTATGTTTTTAGGCTTTGCCTCATATGGAAGATGTCGAAGTGTTAGACGCTAACGACGAATTCCGCCTACTATGGGCTACCTTCGATATTTTAAAACATCACAAGAGCCCTCGATTTTTAGTTCCTCGTGATAGCTCCGGTGCGATTGTGCCCGAAGTAAGCAAAGACATACTGTCTTGCATTAAAGAGGAAGAAAAAGAAGTAAACTTGGAAACTTCATCTTCCGAAGACATTGTATGGTCTGAAGACGAAGATGAAGCTCAAGGTAAAAAGCCTGAAGAACTTGGAAGCTAGGAAAGGAGCCCCGAACGACTTCGAACTTGGGCCGAGCTTCAAAAAGAACAGAAAGACTTTAGAGCTTCGAAGGGAGGTAGGAGAGTTAAACGCAAAGTTGTTAGAACTCCTGGCTCTGGAACTAGTCGTTCCAACCTTAGCTCTAGAGATCGAAGGGGTCTTCGATTCCTTCTTGGTATAGATATCGATTTTTCATGATGTAATCATATTTGTTCGAATAATAAATATCGATTTAAAATTGTCTCCCTATTTACCAGCCCCTCTTTGGGCGTAAGCAACTTCGAACTATATTCAAAGATGGTTAGGCGCAAAGAAAAACTTAAGAGTACAATTTTGGGGGCTCGGAGCCCCTCAGCAATTTAAAGATTGATTAAAATCTTATAAAATGTCTTCGACTATTTGGAGTATGAAGATTGGTAACTTAGTACCTTATGTTTTGAAAGACATCACTTTGGACAACTTTCTGGACACTTTAGTGTCCTAAATGACTTGTCACTTTGGACTTTTTTAACAGACATTCGAAGCTCATGAGCTCAAACTCTGTTCTGTTTTGGTCTCCTTCGGCTCTTTTTGCGAATTCTATCAAACCAGTGGTTTGGAGTTCGCAGTGGTCTCCTTGGACTCTTTTTACGGATGCCTACAAGCCGGTGGCTTGGACTCCACATCATTTGCTCTCCTTGGACTCTTTTTACGGATGTCTACCAGCCGGTGGCTTGGACTCCGCATTCTGTGGTCTCTGGCTCTTTTTACGGATGCCTACAAGCCGGTGGCTTGGACTCCAGATTATTTCAGCCCACCACGTCGGAAACTTCGGACCAGTGGTCCGAAGTCCGAAAATATGATTCAAATTAATGACACTTCCCTCTCGGTCAACTCCGCTATTCCAGTGCGTCCACTAGGAAGTGGGAAGTTTATGAGGGGTAGGCATTATCTAAACCATATGCTTTATTGATTCGGAAAGTGTTTACAAATGATTACAAGGAGCCCCTATGCGAAGTATCACTTTAGGTGCTCCGCATGCCATGTATGCGCAAACTCTTCACCTTCCAAATTAGCTAACTTAAAAGAACCAGGACGCCCTGAGCGAACAATTAAGTATGGACCTTCCCACTTATTTCCTAATTTTCCTGGTGCTATGATACTTCACAAAACTAGATGACCCGGCCTAAGTTCATTAATCTTGACCTTCGGGTCGAACCAAGTCTTCGTCTGCTGCTGATACTTTGACAAATTTGCCACAGCTCGAAGTCTTGTCTCCTCTGTTAAATCCAGCGAAGCTTGTCTTTCTCCTTCTATTTCCAGTTCAGTGCTGCGAAGTGATCCTCCTTTGAGCTCTGTTGGTGTCATAGCTTCATCTCCGAATAATAGTCTGAAAGGAGTGAAACCGGTAGACCTTGTCTGAGTTGTCCGGATGGACCATAGGATCTTTGGGAGCTCTTCGGTCCACAATCCTTTTGCCAATCCTACTATTCTTCGATTCAGCCCTGACAAGATATTACCATTGGCTCTTTCAACAGCTCCATTAGATCGAGGATGTCTTACTGCAGCGAAACATAGTTGAATGCCTAGATATTCATAGAATTTCCTGAAGGGTTCTGCATCAAACTATGTTCCATTATCCACTGTGAGCTGCCGAGGCACTCCGAACCGACATATGATATTCTTCCAGAAAATTTTTTGAACATTATTTGAAGTGATAGTTGTTAGGGGCTCTGCTTCGACCCACTTTGAAAAGTATTCGATTGCTACCACTACGAACTTCAAATTTCCTTTTACTGCTGGGAAGGGACCAATAAGATCCATGCCCCATCTGGCCATGGGCCATATTGGGGCAATGACTTGAAGAGTTGTTGGCGGGCGATGACTTCTTCGTCCCATCCACTGACATCCTTGGCAAGTACGGACCAAGCTCTCCGCATCAGCTACTATTGTAGGCCAATAAAGCCCCTAGCGAAGTGTTTTTCCTGCCAAAGCTCGAGGGGCCAGATGGCTACCGCAAAGTCCTTCATGAATTTCTCGAAGAATTTCTTGACCTTCGGCTTGAGATATACATCGGAGCAGAGGGGAACATACTCCGGCCTTGTATAAAATACCGTTGATTATGTGATAATTCCGAGTTCTAAGCTTTAACCTCGAAAGCTGTGGTCCTTCGGACATATTTGCTTCTCCTTGCAACAATTCCATGATTGAACTTCGCCAATCTGTACTTGGAATGCAAAAAACTTCCGCAGCAGGAATTTGTGGCATCGAAGGTGTACTGAGTTCTTCATAAAAAGCTTCTTCGGGTATGTCCATAGCTCCGTCTACAGCTTTTGCTAGGATGTCAGCTTGCATATTTTCTGCTCTAGGTATACTCCGAATGGAAATCCCTTTAAATGCTGCTTCGATCTTTCGTATTTCTTCTAAGTACTTTGCAAGCTGTGGATGTCGAACTTGGAAACTCTTGTCTACGTGCCCTGCTACAATCTGTGAATCTGTTTTAATAACAACTCGTGTAGCCCCTAGAGCACGTGCCTTTCGAAGTCCCAATAAAATTCCCTCATACTCCGCTGTATTATTGGTAGACTTAAAGTTGAGTCTTGCGGAGTACATTACCTTTTGCCCTGAAGGCGAAATTATCACAGCTCCGACACCTGCTCCAGATGCTTGAAAAGCTCCATCAGAGTAAATAGTCCAAATCCCTTCACTTGGCTTCTCCGGAGCCCATGCTGCAGGGGGAGTCCACTCTGCCACGAAGTCCGCCAACACTTGCGACTTAATTGCTGCTCTTGCCACAAAGGATATGCCAAAGGGTGCTAACTCAACAGCCCACGTCCCAATTCTTCCAGTGGAATCCTTACTTCGGAGCATATCTCCCAAAGGATACGAAGTTGGTACAATTACATTATGTGCCAAGAAATAATGCCTTAACTTCCTCGAAGCCATTATCAGATCATAAGTGAATTTCTCAAGCTCGGAGTATCTTGTTTTTGCTCCGGACATTGCTTCGGACACAAAATAAACTGGATTCTGTACCAACTTCCCGTTGAAATCAACTTCTCTGACAAGGACTGCACTGACAGCAGAGCTAGTAGCTGCAAGGTAGAGGAGTAGGGTTTCATCCGCAACAGGCACCGTGAGTGTAGCAAGGTTACTGAGATAATTCTTAATATCTTCGAAGCTCTTTTGACACTCCGGTGTCCATGCGAAATCTTCGGACCCTTTCAATGCTTTAAAAATGGGTAAACTTCTCTCTGCAGACCTTGCCAGGAATTTGCTAAGTGCTGCAAGACGACCGATCAGCTTTTGCACTTGCTTTAAATTCTCTGGAGGAGCCATCCTCTGCAACGCAGTTATCTGAGTGGGGCTAGCTTCGATCACTCTGCTTGAAACTAGATACCCTAACAATTTTCTAGCCTTCGCCCCGAAGATACATTTTTCGGGGTTAAGACGGATCCCACATGCCCGAAGGCTATTGAATGTTTCTGCTAAGTCTAGGCTATGTTGGTGCTTTAAATCACTCTTTATTACAATATCATCCATATAGGCCTCTACATTGCGACCTAATTGATGACCTAGAACCTTAGCAATTAACCTTGAAAAAGTAGCCCCGACATTTCTTAAGCCAAAGAGCATTCTTACATAACAAAAGACTCCTGAAGGAGTTACGAAGCTTGTCTTGATTTCATCTTCGCGCTTTAACCAGATTTGATGATAGCCGGAGTACGCATCAAGGAAGCTTAACAACTCCGAACCGGCGGTGGAGTCAACCAATTGATCAATTCGGGGCATGGGGTAGGGGTCGCGAGGGCATGCTTTATTCAGGGAGGTAAAATCAATACACATGCGCCACTTCCCGGAAGATTTCTTCTTAACAAAGACTGGGTTGGCTAACCACTCCGTATGGGCCACTTCTCTGATAATCCCAGCCTTCAGCAGCTTTTCAACTTCGTCTTTAGCAAGGATAGCTCTCTCCGTAGACAACTTCCGGAGTCCTTGCCGAACAGGTCGAGCCTTCGGGTTCACAAGTAGACTGTGTTCGATAATGTCCCGACTGACTCCAGTGATGTCTTCATCAGACCAAGCAAAGACATCTAAATTATCCTCAACTACTTTCTCTAAGGAAGTAGCAACTTCTGGAGGCAAGTCTTTACCAAATTGAAATGAATATTCCTTGCCATCTTTGACAATAACCTTCGTTGCAATCTCTCCTTCGGGACTTAGTCTTGGGAAGGATTTCTTCGAAGATTCGCTAGGAGCAGAAAAATCTTCCGGATTATCTTGCACACTGTTCACATGTCTCGGGTCAAGAGGAGGGCCATGACCATACTCCGCTCTTCGCGCAATGGCCTGATCTCCGAAAACAGTGAGCACTCCCGCCTGTGTGGGCATCTTCATACATAAGTAATTATGATGCGCCACAGCTCCGAATTGATTTAACATGCCTCTTCCGAAGATGACATTGTATGCATATGGAGCATCCACAACATCAAATATCACTTCCTCTGTCCTGGCCAGTGGCCCCTCTCCGAAAGTAACTTCCAGGCCAATTTGGCCGAGGGCATCAAGAGGGGGTCCTGCAAAGCCTTGCAAAGGACGGGCTACTGGGAGAAGATGCTTTCTGGAGATGTAGAGTTGATCAAAGGCTTGGACAAAAATAATATCCGCCGAACTCCCTCCGTCAATTAGCACTCTTCGAACCTCAGTTCCTGCTATGTCGGCAGTGATGACAAGTAGGTCTGCATGTGGAAATTTTATACCAGCTGCATCATCTGCGGAAAAAGATATTGGCACATGGGACCATTCGGGCATAGCAGCTGTAGATGAAGAGGTTCCAATATGGCCCACTTCTCTGACATATTCTCTTCTCTACCTCTTTGACATACTTCTGAGAGTCCCTCCTCCGGAGATGGGGAGGACTACTCTTTTTCCTCAATCTTGCCCTTCTTCTTGCTTCGGAGGTGGCATAACATTGACCACCGGAGGGCGTCTTGCCGGATCGAAGTTCTCTATTCGCGCCACAGCCTGGACAGGCTCCGGATGCACTTCAGCTGGAACTCGGTCAGTAGTGCCTCGACCCGAAGTTCTTTCCAAATACTCTCCTCTCAGAGCAAGTATAGACTTGCACGCGTCAGTTGCGTGACTCCGATTTTCACCATGGATACATCAGAAAAAGGTCTGGCCTTTGCCAGCCGGTTTCCCTGGCGGCCTCCAGCCGCTGGTCTTGCTTCCTAAAGGTTGCGGAGCCCTTTGGGTGAACTTCTGCGGGGGTGCAATGTTCAGGACTTCTGAATGAGGATGCTTTTGCCCCCGACGCCTGTCATGCTGAGCTTCGAAGCTAGGCCCTTGCGGCTGTGCCGAAGTTTTCACTTCCAATTTAACTTCTTGCAGTATTGACGGGGTTCAGCAGTTCTCCGAAGCCATCCCTCTTCTGACCTTGCATACTCTTCGAAATAAGACATCAACTGAGAAACATAAGATATACTTTTCCGGTGAAGTTTATCAAGGAGGCCTGGATGAATAACTCCCTCTCGAGCTGCGTCAACTACAGAAGACGTAGTTAACCCTCGAATTTGCGACTTCGTATGAGCGAAGCGCTTGAAATACTGTCTTAAGGTCTCTCCAGGGAGCTGCTTCACCTGGAAAAGACTTCCTGTTGACATTGGGGGTACGAAGGTACCCTGAAAGTTACTCACAAACTTCTTCTTCAACTGCCCCCATGAACTGATTGATCCTGGCTTCAGAGACCAGAACCACCGCAATGCCACTCCTTGAAGAGCTAGGGGGAAACATTTTCCCATAGTGTCCCGCACTCCTCCACTGGCTTCAATTGCTAAAGCATAGGAACGGACGAATTCTCCAGGATCTTCATCTCTGGCATACTTGCAAAGCTTCGAAGTTTTAAACTTAGGATCGAAGCGCACTTTCTGCAACTCAGGATGCAGCGGAGATTCGGTGTCGAAGGACACGTTCTCCGGGGCTTCGGGATAAACAAGTTCGTCGTCTTCGGGCACTTCAGGGATGACCAGGGTGGCCTGAGAACGAAGCCTATCTGCGGCTTCTTGCCGCCACCTTGCTACTTCAGCTTGGAGACTGGCCATTTGCGCGGCCATATCACCAAGACCGTCTTCATCTCCTCCGGAAGGATCTTCCGGGTCTTGAGAACTGTAGGGATCGGTTCGAAGTGGAACTTGAGGTGGAAGAGGGACTCCGACTGGCCGAAGTATAGATGGAGTTGGCGGAGGAACTCCGTATGCTCGAGGAAGGGGAATCCCTTCCGAAGTTTGAGGTGGAGGAAACGTCGAAGGTCCTCCGACCTCAACTGTGTCTGAAGATCTTGCTCCGGAGGTCGGAGGAGACCTCCGAACAGGATTACCCCCTGCACTCCGCTTAGGAGGCATGGTTTGAGAACTTGGTAGAGAACGAAGTTTTTTGGACTAAGTTCCCCACGGACGGCGCCAACTGTTGGCGTAAAAGATTACGCTAACAGGTTTCTGAAGACTAGAAACTAACAAACGAAGTGTTTGCGAAGTAAACTATTACAAGCCTCCGAAAGGATAATAGCTTAAAATAGTTCGAAAGTGTGTATTGAATAACTTGTATTTGGTCCTCCTTACAGGGTAAAACGGGGAGTATTTATAGGCCCAAACATTAAGGAAAAGACCTTTTTACCCCTCTATTACAACCGACATAGTGGAAACTATTCGGTACCTCTAATAGGGCTAAAATGGTAAAAGACTAATCTAAAGAGAAAAAGATAAGTCTTCCATCTTAGCTGGCAAAGAAACTCTCGGAAGAGTCCAAGTTCGAAGATATACTCCGAACTAGAGTCCGTCATCATACTTCGAACTTGATTCAATGCATCTCCGGAGATACATGCTGGAAACCTTTGATTCAATCGCCTGCCTTTGTCTTGTTACTGCAATAACCCTGAGGATGGAATATTTTCCCCCAACAGTAGTATAGCTGATTGGTTGGCAAACCGATGACTGTTGCAAAGATGGTGAAATCATGGATTTTCATGCTGACCGGTCATAGGGCCGATGACCGTGTTTGAACCGATCGGGCGACCATGCCATTAGCCGATGAGATAAATAGTTTTATGCATACGGGCCGATGGACACTCCCTGATGGCGAATAAGATGTGGCATTGAATTGAAAATAACCTGGCGGCTTGTACTCCGACAGAAATAAATAAAATGTGCCAGATAATATGTCTATATCATGAAAATCATCACAATAACTAAATCAGGCCTAACCAAGACAGTAGCTAGTCACGATGATCTTAATAATATGTCAAAGTATTGGACATGTTTTATTTAGATGAACGGTATACAACATGAAGAAGATACAGTAGCAAGAGATGTCAGACCTAACCGATGAAGCCTCAAACTATCACACCTAGATCACATCAATCTAAGAGATCAAACTGAACTGATGCAGCCTTAGACCTAGCTAATACACCGAGAATAACCGACAACCGTATTGTTTCGACGTTCACCTCAAGAGATCAATCTGATACAACCGTGAGGATACTGACCTAATTGGTACGGACATCGGGGGTGGCGGGACTCATCTTTTCGCCGGAGATTGAAACGATGCAGCCTAGCTCTGAGTGCCAAACCCCACCGGATTAACCTTAGAAGCCAAGGGTGGTGATGCGCCGAGTAGTTGATTGACAGAGATGCGTTTTTCTAAACTAACTAAGGGTACATATTTATAGTCCGGAGACTTGCTGTCCAATTAACATATCCTAACCGATACCGATAACCTTCATCTTTTCCGCTCTTATCTCCATCGACTCTTCTTATCCGACCATGTACACGTCATGAACATACTTCTTTGACTTTCGTTGTCCGGACCTCTTTGACTATTGTCTGGCTGTGCGACATCCTTGATGGTCCTGCAGAGTTTTATCAAATTCTGGCGTCAACACTCACCAACCAACTCACTTCGCGCTGACCGACCATTTTCTCTGTTGACAAAGAGCAGTCAACGTCAATAGGCATTAGCTTTGACGGAGTCATTTATCGAAACATTGAAGTGTTAACATGTGACTAGTTTTGCTATTTTCTGAGATCGCATACGGCATACCAGGAATGAAATTTCATAAAAAATATATTATTTAAAAAATTAGTATCCTTACGCAAGAAACGGAGGTACGTTACGTATACAGACACATTGTATACACACTCATGGACAAATATCGATAGAAACAATTAACTTTCAAACAAGAAGATTGACATATCATAATTTTGCACTGAAAACAAGAAACTGCTTTTACTTGAACAAAAAAAAAACAACAAGCTGCTTCTTTTGAAGTGCTTGTTAGTTTTCGATCGATACATCCTAAAATTGAAGCAAAAGGGCGCGCGTAATACATACTAGTTGCGTCTAACTTTTTTTGATAGTTGTGAGAATATACGATCAACGAGCAAACTTGATGAACACGACGGCGGAATATAATAACGTCTAGTACGTGGAGATATGCAGCCGCATATCGTCCTCTGTACCAAGTTGCTCGTACGCTTTTCTCTCTAACACGATCGATGGCGTTGACCTCCCTCCTTCCGTGCGCTGGCTATATCTGCAGTGCTGGCTGCACCGAGCGAGCGATCGAGGCAGCCAGCGTGTGCCTTCCCGATCAGCACGCACGTAACGTTAACGCACGCGCACGCACACGCACGGACACGACGGATCGTACGTACGTACGCTTAGTGCGAGCTGCGGCGTACGACGCGAGCAGGCCGCGGCGCAACACGGCTGGTGCGCGCGCGCGCCGATCGAGGGCCGGGCCGCCACGCGCCTGCGTCCAAGTTGCCGCAGGGAAAGTTCAGTTCGGTGGTCGCGTCGTGGACGATCCGCGCCAAAGATTCGACGCAAGCTTGATCAGCAACCTGGCAGCGCCAGCCGCGCGCTATCTAGCTTGCTAGTGCTCCTCACTAGTGCACAGCGCACGAGAGTGACACGAGCAACGCAGAACACGGTCGCGCCCGCGTCCGTGCGTGAACCCACGCACTGATTGCCACCATTACGTGTGCTCGTCCAAATTAAACGGCTTGTGGCGATGGCCTCTACTTACCTATTAACCATAGGCCAAAGCTATATCCAACATAGCAGTAGCTTGCTAGCTCGTCGTGACAGCTCCAGCCATCAGCCATGCATACCTCCTAGACGACACAGTGAGTGATCGTTGATAGTGGTGGTGCAGAAAGATATGGGCAATTAAGAAGGAAGGAAGGACAAGGGCAGGTGCGCGGCCACTTTTCAGCCCCTGAAAGCGGTGTGAGTGACGCCTACGTGCACTGTTCGTGCTCGACGCGCGGCCAGCAGCGGAGCCGGCAGGCCCGCCGGTGCGCGCGAGCGCGCAGGACGGAAGCCAATGCAAGGCGGTACGGTCACACGCTGCTCCCGCTAGCTCTCCTTTCCCTGCAGGCACAAGCGGCCACCACCTATCTTCCTAGCTAGCACGCGGCGACAGCGGCAAGCACACACGCCCGCGAGCGCCCACGAACGTCCTGTCGGAGTGGAGGGATTGGCTAAGTACTCGCGGATCCATCTCCACCACCTAGCTCGCCACTAGTGTCCATGGCGCGCGATGCCAGCGCCGGCCGGGCACACGCACCGCCCGCCCGCGTCCAATGTGCTGCGCATCATTGACCCTCCACGTCTCTTCAATTTCCTTTCTATCTGATGGCTACCATGCATATTATTCCTTGCCCCTTTCTACATTGCTCTCTTCCTGCTGCTCCTTTTTGTGGATGGATGGATGGATTGACCGATCAATCAGTAGCATCATGCATGCAGCTAATGCTCGTGTTCATGCCTTTTTAGTAGGTAGATAGATAGATAGGTCCCCTGTCTCATCTGCACACATACACATCGATCGATACGATCTTAGCTTCATCTCTTTCTCTTTCTCAGTTGCGTCTGCCTTGTTCGTAAGTGAGAGATGAATTAATCCCTGTGTCACCAGTGACGGCTAAAACCGATGGATCGATCGGACGTCGCGTACGCGGATATGCGGATATATATTAGTGTTCTGTTGCCCGTCGTCCTACTGTGCTGCCACTTATTCAGGATATATCCAGATATTTCTGCATGATGCATGCTTGCGTACTGACCTGCCTGCATGCATGCGCGAGGAACAACTGTTCATACGTAAAGCAGGCGTATCGATCGAAATATCTCAGCGATTAGTGACCGTAACTGTATAATGCGCATAATAAAATATCGCATTAGCTAGCTTGTTCGATCGACTGACACTAGCGTTTGCTTGCTAGCTAGTGGCGTGTGGTTTGATATGATCATTGATCGTCCTCTTCACAGCTGGCTCTTGCAGTTATAGACGTACAGGATACTGATCTCTTCAAATGACAGATTCCGTTAATTTGCAGTATATATATTGATTTCCCTGTAAGCATCTCCGTTCAATCCCCCATTTCACTCCCTTTCCTATTATTTAGCAAAATTTCTTCAAATCTTTCTCTCACGAACTTCCTACTGCCCTCACTATCTCATCCTACTCTCTATTTTAGCTGCCATCCTCCCTAAAACCAGGGAGCTAAAATCCCTCACTATCCTATTTATTTTGACTTTTCCATGTATTTTAGCATTTTGGATAAACATATAAATTGCATGGCCTGAATAAATACAATAAACACTTGATTAATTAATCAGAAAATAATTTTAAATGCTGGAAAGAATTTACTAATAATGGGAGTGAAAATTATGGAGAATGAAATGAAACTTAAAACTATATGGAGAATGGAAATAATTTACTATAACATGAGTGAAAATTTATTAACAGGGACATTACAACAGTCTAATATGCATGTAAAAGTTAATTTATTGGTGATAGTTATAAGATATATGTAAATGAAATATAAAGAATGAGGAACTAAATCTGGATAAGAAGACTGTCTATTCTTTGTTAATGAAACATAAAAATAAAAAATTGGTTAGAGATGCCTTAAGACCGAATATAATATCCGAGAAATCTCATCGTGGAACACAAATCCATGATGCTAGTGGCCGGGTGCTGTCTGATGGGATGCATGCCTCCTTAAGTCAGTCTCTTAATGAATTCTGAAAATATAAATATTTATTCAGCCTAACCTTGGGCGCTAACTAAGCACTTGCATAAGCGACGATAGGCCTCCGTCTATGTCAAATTCGGCCTTCAGGCTGTCGTAGCACACTCTCACCTAACCCTTTAAAAATAGCTCCTGCGTCAGCTAACATTAAATCTGTATCACTGTTGGTTTTAAAAATAGGAGCTGTTAACTTCTTCGAGCTTGTTAGAAATCAACACTGTTTGTGACACTATCGGTGTCAGTTCCTAGCAAGAACCGACATTGATGTATCACTATCAGTTCGTGGAAATTATAGTAGGAACCAACACTGATAGTGTCAATATCAGTGTTGATTCCTATATCGTGCTAGAAACCGATATTGATAGTGTCACCATACTGATAGTGCCACGATATTACCTGTTTCTTACCATAAACTGGCTATAATATTGTTAGTATGAACAGTGTCGCACAGCGAGATTATCATCTCCTACTAATCAGTGATGATTTAGAATCACCGATGTCTATTCTGATCCGACACAGAAGTTTGTTACTTAAGGTGTGGTAGTTTAACCGACAGTTCGATCTTTACCATAATCGCATGCAGATCCAGCAGGTACAAGAAATTAACGTATAAATTTGAAACACCTTTCAAATTTAGGCCACAACATGACAATCAATGGTACGTAAATTCTGCTTTGAGAGCTATATATAAGTAAGCATGCTTCTTCGGAAAAATGTGGGAGTGACTAGGAATTTCAGTACAAGTACGAAATGTCCTGATCTTCTAGACAGTTGGGCCTGGCTGCATTTTGGATCTTTTATAGTTTTATATATAGATATATAGTTGATGGTTTGCTCCAGCCATTTGCCACTCCTCAACAGTGTCTTGAATGATTTTCCAACCTATATCATCCATTGCCACTATCGCTAATCCTCAAATCCCCAATTTTATCTGGACAAAATTCCGTTTGGATTAAAAAAATGGTGAAATTCTGGTGAAAGGGAAAATGAATTAGATCCTACTTTCCCATCGGACCATCAACAACAGTGTGTCCTAATTCCATTCTTATCTTCATGATAATCTAATTAACTTTTGCTATTGCCTATCACAGATAGTTAATTAATCACATCAGTCGAGATATTTAATAATTGAGAAATTTTATAGTCCTTTAGGAGGTACCAGAAAATGCCACATTTTTTGTGTTAATTTTGGTACCTCCTGATACATGAGGTACCAAAATTAACACTAAAATGTGGTACCTTTTGGTACCTCCTCAAGGACTGTAAAATAGCTCTTAATAATTTGCCACTCTTAAGAAGTGGTTTCATATTTTTGTCATCCAGATCTACTTTTATGACACATATAGCTCTACGTATTAGTATCAAAGTGGCATCGTAATCAAAAAAATCTTAAGAGTGATAAATTATCATTTTTTTCCAAATCAGTTATTGTAGCTTGTTGTATGCACCGTCTAGTTTCCACAATGATGATTATATTCTTTAGTCAAGGCATCATCTCCTGTTGCAAAGTTTGTAGCAATGGTTTGTTTGGTTACAGAGAAGGAATTGATTATATCCTCTTGACACCAAAATTTGGTAAAACCCATGGCCCACCAGGAATGAGGTCAAAAGGAGTCAAAGAGGTCCAGTCAAAGATGATCAAAGAAGCCCGTTCATGACGTGTAATATGACCAGATATGAAGAAGTCGATGGAGATAAAAGTGAAAAGAAGATAAAATTATTCGGAATCGATTAGGATATGTTGCTTGTATGGCAAGTCTTTGGACTATAAATATGTATCCCTTAGTTAGGTCAAAAACAACAACAAACCCTACAAACAACTCTTCGTCGCATCGTCACTCTTGGCTTCCCAAGGTTAATCCCTGTTGGATCGGAAACGGCGACCAGAGGGGGGGTGAATGGGAGCTTTTAAAATTTCAGGCTAAAAATAGCCTTCTGTTTTAATCCAGTCTACTACGGAACAGGCTTCGAACACAACCTTCGAAGTTCTGGTTCGGAGGTATTTGATGGCTCCGAACACATGCTTCGCAAGGAGCAAAAGTTCGAAGCCAAGAAGACTTCGCTCCACTCAAACCCGAAAAACTAACTCTGCTAAGTCAGTGCAGGCTCCGCACACAGGGTGCTTCGAGCAGGCTTCACACTTCACCCTTCGCAAGAGTGGACTACCCTCTGAGGACTTTGACCAAGTACTTAGCGACAGCAACTGGTGCTGGACTTCGTACACCGAAGGTCTAAATGCACACTAACAGACTTCGCTAGGAACTTAGACACGATAAGAAATCCGGGCTTCGATCAGGGCTTCGCTAGTAAGCAGCGAGGTCTAACCTCCTGTTACTCAGCGAACACGCACTGAAAAGCACACTTCGCACAAGACACACTTCACCTAGACAGGCTTCGGTGCACTACTGCAAGCGAGGTATGCAAACAAGCTCAAGCAGAAACACAACACAGAAGCAGGGTTTCGCTGCTTGAACAAGGAACACAATAAAAGAACTCACTGGATGAATACAAAGAGTGGTGGCTAGTACAGGAGTTCAACAGTAAATGATCAAAGTGTTAAATGTTACCTACCCAGCCCCCATATTTATAGCCACTATCCACCCATTGGAATTGACTACTTTACCCCTAGGGTTTACATTGGTTTTGTCTCTACAGAACAGAGGGGTACAAAAGGTAGTCAACTTTATTCTGGAGGCTTCTCTGTCAGCTTTGTAGAGGGGACAACGTCAGCTTTTTGCAGAGCAGACATTGTCAACCTTTGCAGTCTTTGACCTTTCTGGAGCCCCCCTTTGCACGCGAGGGGTGCGGTAGCTTCGGTGAGAAGCCTTTAGACTGACGGCCTTCGCTTCACCGAAGTTAGCCTCCGATACAGTGACGGTTTTGAGCCGAAGCCGTCAAAGCCCTTGGGCCCTTCGCACCAACACCTCCGGAGTGGACCACCACGGCTTTGCAGCTTCTCCCAGCTCGAACTCTGTCAGTCCATGTACCGAAGCCATGTATGGCCGAAGTACCACAAGTCATCCTTGCTCTGGCTTCAGCCTTGCTCCGAAGCCTGCTTCACTCCGAAGCGCCACCTTCGGAGTTCCACCCTTCGAAGTCCCTCGTTCATCCAAGGCCTCCGCATGAAGCATTTCATGAGCACTTCATCGCAGTGTCTCTCCCCGAGCACACTCCTCGACAAGCCTCACCTGGACCATGCCTTCGATGCACCTCGACTTCTGAGACCTTCGTCGGGTACCTTCGAGTGTCTCCCTCCGGAGCACACTTCGAAACCTTTGCCTCAGCTGACGACTTGATCCACCATACTCCGAAGTCACTCCTTCAGGAGTACCCTTCGAAGTGCCTCGCCTCCGAGGACTTTGTCTCGGAGTACCTTCACCCGGAGCCACGCTCCGCACTTACTGCCCTCTCCTGGTGCACCTCGACCCGAGGTCTGACCTTGACCCCTTCGCAGCCACCGTGACGGAGCTCCCCACTCCACTGGCATCAAGCCTCCCGCTTGACCCAGGTTCACCTGCTATGAACCGTCCGTCGCCTCCGCAGTCCCCTGCGCACCACAGACAAGCAGACAAGTGTATCCAGTACTCCGGAGACCTCTCCGGGTTAGCAACCTTCGGCGCACACTCCGATGTACCGCCCAAAGTACCGAGACCTTCGGTACAAACCCAGTGATCGTGTACTGTCGGACCCCTCCGACAGGCACACTCCGCTGCAATAGCTGCATCAACCAAACCCACCGAACCCTTCGGTGAAACAACCTCCGAAGTCCCATTCGGAGAACCAACCTCCGAACCCCTTCGGAGGGACCCCTTCGAATCAGAGGGTACACTGTCAATCACTCATCACAGACTCCGAAACCAACCCTTGGTTTCTCAATCCCGGCGAGATTCGGTACTCGAAGTTGGGCTGCATCGTTTCGATCTTCGGCGAAGAGGTGAGTCCCACTGGCGAAGAGGTGAGTCCCACTACCTGGATGATCGTATCGACTAGGTCGGTGTCCTCGCGGCTGCATCAATTTGATCTCTTGAGGCATTGGCTGAAACAATACGATCGCCAATTTATCTCAGTATATTGGCTAGATCTAAGGCTGTATCAGTTTGATCTCTTAGATTGATGTGATTTAGGTGTGGTAGTTTGAGGCTTCATCGGTTAAATCCGACATCTCTTTCTATTGTATTTTCTTCATCATGTATACCGTTCATCTAAATAAAATGTGCCCGATACTTTGAAGTATTGTTAAGTTCATCGTGACTAGCTACTATCTTGGTTAGGTCCAATCTTTTTATTATGATGATTTTGATGATACAAACATGTTATCTGGCATGTTTTATTTATTTTTGTCGAAGTACAAGATGATAGGTTATTTCAATTCAATATTATATTCTATCTGTCATCGAGAAATGCTCATCAGCCCATATGCGTAAATTGTCCATCTAATAGGCCGATGGCGTATTTAACCTGGTCGTTCTACCTTAGTCAACGGCCTTATGGACGATTGGCTTTATTCGCTCATGATTTTTTTATCCTCACCATAGTCATCGGCTTGGCCGCCGATCGACTACGTTACTAATGTCATTTTCTTGGTTTCCTTATTAGTTGCAGGGTCAAACTGATTGACACACCTTAAACCCTTTTTCTAAGATTGTAGAACCCGCACTAGAGCTAAGCAGATCTTCTAGGCTATGCTTGTGTCAAAGTGTGACAAAAAAAGACACCAACATATCCCTAGTTTTTTCCCGTTGCTAAGAAAAACTCATTTAAAATTGTCATAGTATTAGTTGCTTACCATGATTTGAGCTTCATCAGATGGATGAAGATTGTTTTAATAAATGGAGACCTAAATGAGAATGTTTGTATGACACAATCTAAAGATTTTGTTGTGACATAAAGACAACACTTCGCATGTAAACTCAAGAACTCCCATCAATCTATGCGCTTAAACAAGCATCCTTTAAGCATCCATGAAATGGTATCTTAAATTCGATAACATTTTATGATTTAAGAAAAATGAGTTATACAATTACATTTATGTCAAAACTTTCTAACTGTTCGTGCGTTGCAACAGAAATTTTTTTACAACATTAAAAGAATACCATGTAAATAGCGATAAGTGAACTAAAGTTGAAGAGTTTTGCTTTGCTCTGAGAAGAAGTGGTGGTAATGATAGACTCACCATCACTAGCTTCTTTTAAAGTAGTATAGAAATAAATACGCAAATTTTTATACTAATACTCTATATGATGAAATTTTATTAACCAATAGTAATAAGAATTTGCTATATGAAATTAGAGAATTCTTGTTATCTAAATTTGATATGTGATCTCGATGAGGCATATTTTGTTTAGGACATTGAAATACATCGAGACACATCTAGAGGAGTGTGGTATCAGAGTTTGGTTAGGATTTTTCCATACTTTAACCGGTTCTAACCCAAGTTAGCGACTATGAGTTCATCGGGGAAGGTCCCGTCCCTTCAGGATTTTGGCTATACTTATTGGAAGACTCACATATGAGACTATCTATTGAGCGAGGGCTCAGATATTTGGGATATGTGTGTTCAGCAGTCTTTCACAATTCATCCTCTGACTGAGTGGAATTTACCAATTATAGTCACTCAACATGAGAACAACAACAAAGATGTGAGCATACTTTTTCTGGTATAGGTCCCACATAATTGGAGCATGTGAGCCATCTCAATACTGCTCGAGAGATCTAGGCTACCCTCTAGGAACACCATCAGGAGACAACTCAAGTCAAGGTTTTGCTCTATCATACCTACCGACATGAGTATAAAAACTTTTCACAAAAGCCGAGATAATATGTTTAAGCTTTGTTTAGTCGTTTTCAGTCGATCATTAAAAAGTTTCGTGCAAACAAAGATGAACAAGATCAACTTGTGAAAAACCATGAACAGGCTCTAAAAGTTTATCATACCTTAGATCCTAAGGTCTGGGAGATCATCTCTAGGCCTCTTAGGTTGACATCCATTTGAGATCAAATCTCAATGGACCTGGCTCAGAGAACTTGACCCTTGCGACCACTTCTGATGCCAACTCTTCTCTCAGCTATGCTTTCTCTTCCTTGATGTCTATCACTGAAGAGCAGCTGGACATGCTAGGAGATGATAACCTTTGCCTCTTTAAAAGCCGTGTTAACCATGTTTATGATAAAATATTGAGCAAGAGAAATGGTACAAACCTAGTTGTTTTGAGTGTGGTGATCTAGGTCATTTCATCACCAACTGCCCCAAGCGGAATGACTATAAGAAGGGCACCCGTGGTGGCTCCTATGACTCTAGCAAGCATGACTACTCCAAGAGTAAGCCCAAGTCAAGGTTTTTCTAGAAATCCTTGAAGGATTATCGGTGAGAGAACATAAGGTGGGACAAACCCTTCTTCACCGATATTGAATAAAAAATCACCATCTAATCAACCTCTTCTTCCTCTTCATCAAGCTTGAGTGATAAGGAGATCGTCATCAAGAAAGAGAAGAAAAAGAACACAAATGATCATGTCGACCTCTATTTTATGGCCTTCAAGGACAAGCACAATACCCAAAGACATCACAACATTAGGTCTCGCAAGAGTTTTTGCACAATGGCTCTTGAGGACAAGGACAATAAGGGTTGCTCCGATAACTCCGATGATGACAATGAGAAGGTAACTCCTTATGAGCTTGATATTTGTGAATTGCTTGAGGAAAATAGTCGGGAGTTGAAGTATCGGGACAAACTGCTTATGAAAGCTAAGAAGAGGTTAGATGAGCTTAGTAGTAAGCTTGCTATGGCTAATAGCAAGATTGAGAGTTTGACTTCTTCTCCTTGCTTCCCTGAGATTAGTGGGTGTCCCACCTATTATGTCCTGCTTGGTGACTTGACTTCTCTAAAGTCAAGGTACATAGAGAGAATCGATGAGAAAGACGCTTTGGCCATTGAGCTTGAAAATGCTTAGTTGGAGCTGAAAAATGTTCAAGGCTCAACTGTCGTACCTTGTGTGAACTGCCTATCCCATTTAGCTAACCTAGCTGAGCTGAGAGTAAAGTGTGATGAACAATTGAGAGAGCTTGGGAGGCTTAGAGCTAAGTTGGTGCAAGCTAAGGTGGACTTAGAGATTTTGTCAGTTCCTTCCACCGTTTGTGAGGACTGTCTATCTCTAAGGATAGAGACTACTGAGCAGAATGCTCAAATCAAAAAGGTAGGAAAGTCTGCCTAACTAGATGGTGAGTGTGAGATGTGACTAGCTCAGGTGGAGGTGCTAGCTTCCTTGAAAGAGGAGATAGCTTGTACTAAGAACGAGATCTCATACCTCTGATAGATTAGTTGGGCGAGTGCTAGAGAGCCCCAGCTAGGTATGATGATCCAGTTGTTCAAGGGAGAAGATGAGTTTGGAGTGGGATACACCTATACTAAGGTTGATTTTAAGAGTGCTTTGAGTATGGTGGTGGAGTGAGTAAGCTAATCCCATAGGAGAGATACCGAAGACCCACACCACAGAGTCCTTCAAAACTGATCCATGAGAAACCTAAAGCTCCACCCAAAAAGGCTATCTAGATCCCCAAACCCAAAGACCTTCGCACTCCTCTTAATTCTTTATGAGGGCCCTCCAATATAAAAAATATTCCATCCAAGGCCACCAAGCCTAAGAACTCTAACTCTCAACCTCATCCTAAGAAGACAACCTATCATTGTGAGTTTTGCAAGAAAGCCGATCATCTTATGGATTTTTTCTTTAGGAGGATGCGGGTTGAGAGGGTTGAAAAGGCTAGAGCTAAGGAGGAGCAGTTCTATCAATAAGATGGTAGACTAAGGGTTCCTTAGCGTGGTGAGAGGCTAGAGGCCACGACACCTCGTGTATGTGGTGGTCATGGAGACAAATTTTATGACCGTGCTCCGGAGGGTGGATACCGCTCCTGCAAAGTTACAGGTCGTTCTCGATAAGGCTTTGGACCTCGTGGCTATGACTTTGAGCAGTTTAGTCCTGATAGTTATTCTTTGTTTGGTTTCCATAACTTTGAGTACATGGATCGACAATGGTTCAATTATTTTGCTAACCCCTGTGTCGAACCCTTTACTCATCACTTTGACCATTGATTTTGGAGGATTGAGGTTGTAGGACGTGTGGATCATGGATTCATGATGTTTCCATCATATGACGGGGCATCACATATGGTTCTCTAGTCTCAGCCCCATGAGCTCGAAGGAGTACATCACTTTTGGGGACAATGGTCAGGGTAAGGTATTAGGAGTTGGTTCGATTTAGATCTTTGAGAATTATTCATTGAGAAATGTTTCTTTAGTTGGAAAACTTGGCTTTAATATAATTTATGTTTCACAATTTCTTGATGATGATTTTGAGGTTCGATTTAAGAAGGGCATGTCTTATGTTGTTGATTCTAGAGGTGTTTTGGTTTGTCAGATTTTACCTTTTGGTAAAGTCTTTCGAATCGACTTCTCTAGTTCTTTTGTCCCTACACGATGTTTGCTTGATTGATCTTCTTATGAGCTCTAAAAGTGGCATAGGAGGTTAGGACATTTATGTTTTGATCTGCTTGTCAGATTAAGTTCTATGGGTCTAATCCAAGGATCACCCAAGCTTAAAATGGAGAAGGATCTAGTTTTTCATCCTTTTTCCATGGGAAGATGGTTGCTGCTTCCCACACTCCCGTGACTCAAGTTATGACTCTTTATCCGGGTGAATTGCTTCATATGGACAATGTTGGTCATTTCTGGGTTTGTTTAGTCAATGGGATGTGGTACGCTCTAGTGATTGTGGATGATTTTTCTCACTTCTCGTGGGTATTCTTTTTGGAGTAAAAGGATGAAGCTTTTCAGTATGTTCATGATCTGGTCTTAAAGTTTAAGAATAAGAACAATGATTGGATGCGAGTCATTCGCTCTAACAATGGATTTGAATTTAAAAATTATCATTTTTTCAATTTCTATAGTGACCAAGGTCTTGATCATCATTTTTCTACACCTTATACCCCTCACAAAATGGCATTGTGGAACGAAAGAACCACCCACTTGTTGAGATGGACAGGATGTTGCTTGATGAGCATAGGACTTCTCGACGTTTCTGGGCTAAAGCAATGAATACTGCTTGCTATTCATATGAGTTGCAGTTTGGTAGAGAGCCCAAGGTGAGCCACTTGCGAGCATTGATTGTAAGTGCTTTGTGCACAAGAAAGGTGGGTATCTAGATAAGTTTGAGTCTCGCTGCTGGGATGGTGTATTTCTTGGCTATGCTTTGAGCTCTCGAGGATTTCGAGTTTGGAACCTGACACCCAATAGCTTGTTGACACTTGTGAGGTTTATTTTGATGAGATTATGCCTTGTACAACCCCTTCCTTTGAGCTTTCAGGTGATGATGAGTTAGGAGAACCCATCTTTGAAGAAGACGAATATGCTCCCGCTGGTGGTGGTGGTGGGACGACTACATGTGCTACAGATCCCACAACCTTTTGAAGCATTGACTAATGATGAGGATGGACCACTGATTACTACTTCCACTACGATCGAGCCTCCTCCATCAAGTTCAAAGGTGTCTGCTACTAATCCTGAAGAGGTGAGCTTCAAGGATCCTAGGCACTCTAGAGCAATCATCCACCACAACTCATCATCGACGACCTCATGACGATATCTTTGAGATCTCAAACATGTTCACTTGCCTTCTTTGCTCACTCTGCTTTTGTTGAAAATTTTGAGCCCCAAGATGTTGGACATGTTTTATCTGATGATAATTGGATCAATGTCATACAAGAAGAACTTGAAAATTTATTTTGAAATCGGGTTTGGACACTAGTTGAGCTGCCAGCTAGATAGAACCCTATCGACACCAAGTGTGTATTCAATAATAAGCAAGGTGAAGATGGGGTTGTGATGCGCAACAAGGCTTGACTAGTAGCCCAGTGTTTTTGCTAGAAAGAGGATGTTGACTTTGAAGAAACCTTTGCTCCTATATTGTTTGTCTTGAGTCAATTTCCATTTTCTTGGTATTTGCTGCTTCAAAAGGTTTTAAACTCTTTCAAATGGATGTCAAGAGTACGTTTTTGAATGGGTACATTGAGGAGGAAGTCTATGTCAGGCAGCCCCCAATTTTGAAAACCCAAAATTTCCCAAATACATTTTCAAGCTACAAAAAGCTTTATCTGGTTTAAAGCAAGCCCCCAGGGCTTAGTATGATCGCTTGAAGTACTTCTTGTTGGGAAATGGCTTTGACATTGGTTGAGTTGACAAAATGCTCTTCTTATTGAAGCATGGCACATATTTCCTAATTGCTATAATTTACGTCGATGATATCACTTTGGTGGTTGTTATGATGAGCTTGTTTCTAGATTTTCTGAGTAGATGCATAGTTAATTTGAGATGAGCCTCATAGGTGAGCTCAAATACTTCCTCGGCCTCTAGATCAAACATACGAAAGAAGGGATTTTCATCCACCAGAGCAAGTACACCAAGGGCATACTCAAGAGGTTTGACTTTGGTGTAGAACTCAAGCCTTAGATGACCCCGATAGGTACATCTGGTGGCTTGGACAAGGACAAGAATGACGTCAACATCAACAAGAAAGGGTATCGATGGATGATGCTCTTGTTTGTCAAAAACAAGACCAGATATCTAGTTTGCGGTGGGCTTGTGCGTCTGCTTTCAGTATTCACCGCGCACATCTCATCGTAAGGTTGTGAAGCACATTTTCAAGTATCTCACCTATACATACGCCTGATCTTGGTCTATTTTATTCAACATCTTCATCTCTTGACTTGTGTGGCTTTTCAGATGTTGATTTTGGTGGATGCCGGTTGAAACGCAAGTCGACTTCTGGTACCTATTAGTTTCTTGATTCTTCTTTGGTCTCTTGGTCTTCTCAAAAACAATCTGGACTTGCACTTTCCACCACTAAGGCTGTGTATGTGGCTGCTACTAGCTGCTGCTCACAATTGGTTTAGTTGATTTCTACCTTGAAAGATTATAGGTTAGCTTTCCCTGCCATAGTGCCTTTGTTTTGTGAAAACACCAATGTGATTAGTGTAGGGAAAAATATGTCTTCATTCTAAAACCAAACACATTGATGTGCGCTTTCACTTTTTGAGAGACCAATATGAGAAAGGTGTGATTGACCTTATTCATGTTGAGTCTCACCATGAACTAGCAGATATTCTCATCAAGCCCCTAGATCAAACAACATTTGAGCGATTGCGAGGGGATTTGGGTGTTGTGTATCCTTTTTGAGTGGGATACTCTGAGATTTTTGTTTTTATTTCTCTTGCATTTTTCTCGTGCATTTTGTGTGTGTCCATATCATGAAATTTTGCATTAACACACTTTGCACTAGCTTCTGTTATATGATTAACTACTTTTAGATGTCTTTCTTATATATGATTTTGGATATTTGTCCATGACCATGTTGATTCAACTCAAATGATATATCTGATATTTTTCATAAGCATGACTTTTATGTTTCAAAAGTCTAAAACATGGTCATCACTTATTTTGGTAACTAGCATGTGTAGGTTGATTGCTTTTTCTATCTTTTACATGTCTAGTAGCTAAGTCCTTTGCTTTGGATGCAAATATGCAACTTTAACATCTATATAATTTTCATGGAAATCTTGTACTAAAAATTGATATAAATCGTGAAAAAGATCCATGCCTTTGTTCTAAAATGAAAAGATCCAGGTGGGTTTGGCTTGTCACATTTCTTTTATTCTAGACTGCATACCATATCACTTTGGTATGAACTAGGACTCTATAGTGTATGCCAAGATCAATGCTTTAAGCTTCTGATGGTGCTGTTTTGGCCGAGGCTTATCTTGGTCGATCAGCATAAGGTTGACAAGCAAATAACCCCTATCACTAAATGAAAAACAAAAAGAATCAAAAATCTTAAAAATATTGGATAACAAGTTTGCTGAAGCTCCCTGTTTTTGGATATGCTCATCTAGGTACTACCTTTTGCATGTCATGCCTTATCTTGCTAGTTTGTTAGTCTAAGTGGTGATGCTCTTGTTTGCCAAAACCTAAAAACTAATTGTTCATGATTTTCTTTGGATATTTTCACCTAAGCTTGTCATACAATGTTAAAAGACAATATCCCTTGCTTGTACTTCCTATCTCTTGTAATTGCTATTAATTATATCTGGGAAGATTACTTTTACAATCAACTTGCATTCATAACATATCTTGAGGGGACCTGTATTTCAGGGGAAATGGAGTGGTCTCTATGAGTGTTTTTAAGTATCGCTAGATGAGTACAATTGTAAACAAGGGGGGAGAGATTTGAGAGTTTAGGGGATAGTTTAAGGGGGGTTTTGGTTTTCTCTGGGATTGTTTTCAAGGGGAGCTTGTCTTTTCTCTTTTGCTCTCATGCAATCCTTGTTGTAAGTTCTGAGAATGCACACATATGAGATTTTGTTTGAAATCTTTGTTAGTTTCATTTGAAATCTTTGTTGGTTTCTTTCATGTTTGGTCTTAATGATCTTTTCTTGTTTTTCTTTAGCTTTTGGTCATTAAGCTAAACTATTTCTTTTATTCATTTCTTCTATTTTATTTTGTTTTGGTTTCATGTTTCCACATTTGGTTATAGGTGAAAGAGGTGAAGATAGGAGTATTGACAATGCACTCATCAAGGGAGAGATTGAGCCATGGTGAAGACTGTGGGCGTCATGACTCTTAGATTCGGAGTGATTGTCAATAGAAGATGGAGGAAGCTCTCTGAAGGGAGGCACTTCAAAGGAAGAGGACTTGTCGTGGTATTGGTCGTGTGTGACTGAGGTACACAGACGGACGATTGCCAGGATGAAGAGTTGCGGGGTTGTGGTGGTCCAGTCTGGGTACACGATGGAAGAGCTGCAAGAGACTTGCCATGGCATTGGTCAAGTGTGACTTAGGTATATGGATGGACGATTGCTGGGTTGAAGGAGCTACAGTATCATGGTGGTCCAATCCGAGTACGTGGCACAAGGGCGGCAAGCGCATTGGTGGTTTCGGCTCATAACCATTCGACCACACATCTAAAGATCGATGGATCTGATGCGAAGCCGTGGAGTCTACAAAGGCTGAAGCATCTGATAAATATCTAGAATAGGATTTTACATTTGTGCCCATTGGGCTGTGTGTCAAGTGGATGTAACCCTAGGGATAGTCTAGTCTTTTCCTTAGTACATTGTGGCTATAAAAGGTAGGGTTAGCTTATGTGTTAGGGCAACACTTTTGAACTCACTTGAATCAATTCAAGAATTTTACACGAGGGTGTTCACCTATCTTCTTCCATCCCTAACCGTCGACCGATTTTACCTTGCCTCTGACGAGCTTTCCACTATAGCCACCTCCGCCGGTTGTTCCACCGTTGACCTGTACTGCCTGCTTGTGTGTGGGTTGGCCTCCAACGCCTTGAGCAGCAACTCCTACAACCTGATCGTGGTTTTTGGCACCAGACCCAAGGCAAGCCCACACGTGAGGTCACCGGACGAGCTACCGCCCCGCCACCCAAGACAAGCTAGGGCACCGCCCTTGCCTAGTTTCTCTGCCCACTGCACCACATGCAAGAAGGTGCCCGTGGCCCTCGCGCACGCACGCATGCACGAGCATGCTATTGATGCTAAAATCAGTCAACAAAGCACCAAATTCCACTGACGTCGATCCAACGATCCAAAAGTGTGTAGACGCCTGGCCTGGACAACCAAACGCCAAGAAACACCAATGTTGCATTTCAACAATCCTCGGTCGTGGTGAGGAGGTTCAAGTGGAGTCGCTAGGCGGTCTGACTACACAATAGGGGGTGGTCCGATCGACGCTATGCCATTGGTTCGACCGTTAGTGCATCGGCGGTCCGATCGGCTGTCAGGAGAAATTCTTCCTTGGGTTGCCGACATGCATGCTAGTGACTAGGGCTTGGACCCCGGATGATCTCGGGATGGTATCACATCCAGGAAGCCCCTATTGAATATGACAAACTCACTAAATTGACTAGAGAACCGATCTAGATCAAAAGTTAAATAAAGCCCATAATGAGGGCGAAATGGGAGATTTTCGGATCAAACCCACAAAGAACTCACGATAACGTGGCAAAATACGGACAATTTACAAATCAAATTGACAAAGAGCTACTGATAGGGCTAATGCTAGAGTAAGGAAATAATGTTAGGGCAAGAAGTAAAGAGGAAAGTAAAGGTATGATTCCAAGTAGTTCTGTCAGGGGGCTGGCTTGAATCGGCCTTGTCCCTTTATATAGGGGTGGTCTTGCGAGATTTGGAAGTCATCCATGTCCTAGGATGGCTAGAGATTGATTTAGAGACGAAATATCCCAAGTTTAAACAAGGAAACATGAAATTCAGTTGTAAATTACTCGGACTCGGGACTGCCGGTCGGGCCGGCCATGTATTGCCGGTCGGGCCTGCCATGTATTGCCGGTCGGGCCTGCCATGTATTGCCGGTTGGGCCTGCCGTGTATTGCCAGTCGGGCTGGCTACATAACTATGGTCGAACCGGCCTTTGCGTAGAGTTTCCAATTTCTTCTAAACTTGGCTAGCACTTGTTCTATTCCAAATTGGTGCCAAATATGGGTGTCAACTCATGCCCCCTGCCTTTTGGCGAACTTGACACTACCACAAAAACGGTCTTTCGTGATAGGTCATAACGTACAGTAGTGACGGGCATGTCCCCCATCACCCTTATCACGTCAGTAAAGGTCTATCATTAATGACAAGTAATTATCCGTCACTAAAGGGTTTCTCCAGGTCCCCTCTGTGTCCGGTATGCCGCCTTTTAGTGACGGGTGAACATGGTTACCCGTCACTAAAGGACATATTTAGTGATGGGGAGTACTTTACACCCGTCACTAATGTGTTCTTTAGGGACGGGTCACCAATGTCACCTGTCAATAATTTTATGGTCATATTTTTAAAAAATAATTATTTTTAGGTTGTATCTTGAATAGATCATATTAAGTAACGGGGAGTACTTTACACCCATCACTATTATGTTCTTTAGGGATGGGTGGCCAATGTCACCCATCACTAATGTTATGGTCATATTAAAAAATAATTATTTTTAGGCTACATCCTAAATCAAAGCTAGGATTTGACAGCCACCTTTTTTAAATTGCAAACAACACAAAATTCATCATAGAAAATAAAACACATAATTCATCACATAATACAACCATCACAGATTGCATTGCACAAACAAAGCATCGATAAAAAAATGTATTCTATATGTTTTACCAAATGTTTCCAACTGTTACATGACAAATTGAAACATTAAACTTGGCCCTTATAATGGAAAGCACCATTCATTGCGAAGACTTGTTCCACGAGGAGTAGCGCTAGTCGTGAACGGATGTCTGACAAATCAATGTCGCTAGGACTGCCTTCAAGTAGGTTGAATTCCTATAAATTGAGTTTTGACATCAGTCAATGTTTGCATAAGTGAAAAGTAAATGAAATAGAAGAACAAAGCTCACGATAACATCTTATGTCGGGTGATTTAAGATCCGCTATTTTCATGGCCAGCATCATATGGTGTGCAACATAAAACCCAAATTTGTTTTCATGAGGTTGACTGTAGCACTGTTATGGAAATACACGATTAGTTTGGATGACACATTAAATTTGAAAGGGTAAACATTTAGAGACTTACAGGCATTGCGGTTTTATGAACCAATTGTAGGCATTGCATTGCTTTTAGTTTGTTCATATGGGCAGCGACCTTCAAAAGCTCTGTAATGAGGTAGAACAAGATTGAGTTAAACAAGAATAGGTTGAAGATTGAACTTGTAATGAAGTGAAGAAAACCTTACTCATCTATTAAACTTTTGAGTATCGATAAGTCCCTCTCGGTGCGCTTGCCATTTAGTCCCTTTAGTTTTGCAGAGTCAATGTATCATACAGTCTTCCTCTTGGTAGCGAAGAGTATTAGGACATAATATCCATTCATGTGGTGTATGCCCATTACATGTCGGTCTCTTTCCATGCATGTGGTGTGTAACCTATATAGGTAGTCGACACATGACTTACTATCGACCTCGATTGTCGAAATTGCAAATATCTATGGATCCAAAAATTTGGAATGTATATTATCGCATTGTTGCCACTTTATCCTGCACATATGAAAGAGTAGTTAATACCTCATAATAACGTGTAGACTTTAATATAAAATATAGGTTAAGTAACTTGCAATGTCTAGCACTGCACCAAGATGATGTTGAGAGCGTCTAAGTTAAAAAGATCGTATAGATCATTGAAGCATACCAAGAAATATCCGTCAGTTGTTCAGAAATGTTTTTTCTAGTATGTTGCAATGACCGAACTTATGTTTTCTTTGCAGCCTTTGAGGTATAATTGATGTAGGTCGATTAAGGCTCGCCCTCCCCTTCTTAGCTGATCTTGAGGCAACAGGTTTTTCCTTGTTCGTACTTAGCAAGTGGGAGAGTCCAGGCTAACGCGACAGTAGGCTTCGCCTCTTTTTTAGTCTTTTTGGCATTCTTTGTTTTTTGTGATCAATCATTGGCTTATTTGACGGTCGGACAGTGAGGGCATTTTCACCTTGCTCGAATCGATGACCTACCCTTAGCACCCAACGCTCCTCAAAACACAATAGCAAAAGAGAACAAGTTCTCACACGAAATCACAAAAGAAAGCCTAGTGCTACCACTCTCCTGTCAGATAAGATACGATGTGACTGTCTAAGAGATCACAAACACTAAAAATAATCTAGTCTAAAAACGACTGGAGTCCCAAGCGAAAAGACACCACAACAGTGATCAAAGGCAGATTAATAGGCATTTAACTCACAGGCATTTCAAATAGCACAAATAAAATCATCAACAATACTTAGGCATTTAATCAGATGAAATAACTGCAGATGATTAATTATGCTCACAGATGATTCAAAATGCACTAAGGAAACAAAGATTTATCAATAATTAATCATACTGCAATATGAGAATAATATACTTGCATTAATTAAATCCTTCACAGAATATTCTGAATTAAATTTTGCAGTGCACGAGAAACGAGGAAATGATTTACTATTCTATTGGTTGTCTCCTGTACATGCGTTTTGCCAAACACCTGGCCTGCGCTGTGCGAGCCTAACTCCCTGAGCGCTGCACGGGTCACGCGCTACCTCCCCGCGCTGCAGCTTCCCACCTATCCGACAGCGCTGGACCCCAAGTGCCAAAGCCACCACACCGTTCCCGCTGAAAGCCACCTGCCTGCAGAGCAGCCACCGAGCCAAGCACTAGCGCTGGCTACATCCTGCCAGCATCGCCTTAGCAAATCGTATGGGCGACGAGAACTGAGCGCTTGGGAACGGTCTAGAAGTAAAAAACCACATTCCCTGAACAGACCGATCGACTAGAGAAAAACCGAGTCCTAGAATAAAACAGTTGATTGCTGATCACTAGAAGACATACTGTGCATAGTGGTGGTGAAGGATTTTGGAATGATGAAAAGGAGCCTAGTAGGGGGTGAACACTGATTTTAATTTTTGGTGAGTTGGTGAAACCCTAGGGTATACATGTCCTTTTATAGGTAGTTTAAAAACTAGAAATGCCGCAAATACCCCTAAGGTAAATTACACACAGACGCAAAAATAAAACAATGGGCCCAACTGGAAAAATAGTAAAATCCCATCTAAAGATAACTTGTCTTGACACGGAGCTTTCATATCAGCTATGACTTCGCTTCAGGACTGTCGGATCTCCGATCAATAGTCTAGATTGGGCGCTGGTTTTGCGCCGAAACCGACAAAGCGTCCACTGTCTTTATACCGAGTACCCGGATTGGGCCGACTCGATTCTGCGACTCCCTCAGCTCAGCAATCGCTCGCTGCCTATTTACCTGAGTTAAACCCGGTCAACATACCAGCGAATCCCTTTCCATTCCTAGCCCATGTACCCGGATTAGGCTGGCCCGACTCTGCGGCCCCTCTGCCCAGCAGTCGCTTGCCGCCCGTGTACCTGAGTCACACATGGTCAAGACACGACATGTCTCTTCTCCTCTTCATCTTCTCTCTCATTCACTTTCCTTGACAATCACTCATCACTTCTAGATCATGAGACCCATGATCTTCAACATGGCTCCTCAATCTCCCCCTTGATGAGTGCATTGTCAACACCTTCTTCATCAACACTTCGTAACCTTCAAAACATGTGAAAACACGAAAACAAAACACAAGAGAACAAAAAGAAGAAAATGAAATAAATGGTTTAACCCTAATGACCAAAAGTCAAACAAAAGCCAGAAAACAGTCATTATGGTTAAACGGAAAAGAAATCAACAAAGATTTCAAAAACACAACTCAAACGAGTGCAATATCTGAATTATCAACAAAGATATTAAAAGAGTAAAGGCAAAAGAGACTAAAACTACCCTAAAACAAATCCTAGAGAAATTCAAAACTCCCCCAAAACTCTTCTAAAAGATGAAGTATCCCAAAATTTCTCCCCCTTATTGACAACTAGACTCATCAAGTGAGACTAAATGCACTCAAAAGAGACATAAACTCAAATTCCCCCTAAAATGCAGCCCCCCTCAAAATATGCAATGAATACAACTAGCGTGCAAGTGGAGTATAAAAAGCATGCTCCTCAGATATGATTAACTGCAATTACAAAATCTAGCAAGTTTACTATAAAATACTATCTAAGACACATGGAATGATCAGTGCAATAGAAGATATCCAAAAAAAGTCATTAATATGCATTTTTAGATTTTTGCAAATAAAAGCATCACCAAATTTTCTAGTCGACAAGAAAGGTAAAGCATGAGATGCAAAAGCTAGCTAGTATCTACAAAGATATGTGTGATCCCAAACTAAGAGCTTCAACAAACTTGTTATCTTTTTAATTTCAGGATTTTTCTTTCCGTTTTCTTTTGTGCCTAGGGTTATTTGCATGTCAACCTTATTCTCAACCAAGTCAAGCCTAGGCCAGAACATGACCATCATAAGCTTAAGACATTGGTCTTGGCATACATTACAATGTCCTAGTTTATACCAAAGTGATATGGTAAGCAGTTTAGAACAATGCAATGCGACATAGCAAACCCACCTAGATCTTTTCACTTATGCATAAAAGGCATGTATTTTTCATTTTTATGATTTTTATCATTTTATAGCATATTTTCCATGTTAAAGCATATAGATGTACAAGTTGCATATCTGCATCTAAGTAAAGAACTTAGCTACCAGGCATGTAAAAAATAGCAAAAGCATTCAGCCTACACATGCTAGTTACCAGAAGCAACAGTGATCATTTTTCAATTTTAAAGCATAAAAGCCATGTATATGACAGATACCAGACATATCATGTGAACTGAAGCAAAGCATGATCATCGACAGGTATTCAAAAGCATATACTAGCAAGAATGAGTAAATCAATCCAATCATATAATAGAAGCAAGCTCAAAGTGTGGATATATGAATATGCATGAAATGTACTCACACAAAAAACTCAAATAAAAGAGTAAAGAAGAAAGAAAGACTCAAAATATCCTAAAAGGGATACACAACTCTCAAATCCCCTCGCAAATGCTCAAACGTTGACTAATCTAGGAGTTTGGTCAGAATGTCTGCCAACTGATGATGGGTATCAACATGAACAAGGTCGATGATACTTTTCTCATATTGATCCCTCAAAAAGTGAAAGCACACATCAATATGTTTGGTTTTTAAATGAAGACATGAGTTTTTCCCTACACTAACCATGTTGGTGCTGTCATAAAAACAAAGGCACTCTAGCAGGGAAAGACAACCCAAAATATTTCAAAGTGGAAATCATCCAAACTAATTGTGAGCAGTAGCTACATACTCAGCCTCAATAGTAGAAAGCACAACTCCAGATTGTTTTCGAGAAGACCAAGAAACAAGCGAAGAATCAAGAAAGTGGTAAGTACTAGAAGTCAACTTGCGATCCAGCCGACACCCACCAAAATCAGCGTTGGAAAAGCCAGATAACTCAAGATATGATGATGTTGAATAGTAAAGACCGAGATCGGGCACATAGGTAATGTACCTGAAAATACGCGTGGTGAAGACTAGAAGCGCACGCACAATCCCACAGCGAACTGAATGTCCGATCTCATCGCAGTCAAGTATAGGAGTGATCCGATAATCCCTCGATACTCTCTCTCTCGTTGACCTTTACGCTGCTCTCGTCCTTGTCTAGGCCACTAGATGTGCCCATGGGGGTCATCTGAGGCTTTAGCTCTCCACCGAGGTCGAACTTCTTCAGCATGTCCCGCGTGTACTTGCTCTAGTGGATGAAGATGCCATCCTTGGTCTACTTGATCTGGAGCCCTAAGAAGTACTTGGGCTCACCCATGAGGCTCATCTCAAACTCATTGTGCATCTTCTCAGAAAACTTGGACACAAGCTCATTAGTAGAACCACCAAAAAACTATCATCCACGTAAATCTAAGCACTTAAGAAATCAGAGCCAACTTTGAGCAACAAAAGAGTTTTGTCCATAGAACCCATCACAAAGTCATTCCCCTAACAAAAACTTCTTTAAACGATCATACCAAACCCTAGGGGTTTGCTTCAGACCATATAAAGCTTTCTACAACTTAAAAACATGTCGAGAAAACTTAGGGTTTTAAAAACCGGAGGGCTTCCTAACATAGACCTCCTCCTCTATGTACCCATTCAGAAAAGCACTTTTGACATCCATTTGAAAATGCTTAAAACCTTTCGAAGCAGCGAATGCCAAAAGTATGCGAATGGACTCAAGACAGGCAACTGTGACGAAAGTCTCCTCAAAATCATACCCTCCTTCTGGCAAAAACCCTGGGCAACTAATCGAGCTTTGTTGCGCACGACAACCGCATATTCACCTTGCTTGTTCTTAAACACCCACTTGGTGCCTATGGGGTTGCATCCAGGTGGTAGCTCAACTAGTGTCCAAACACGATTGCGAACAAAAATTCCAAGATCTTCTTGCATGGCATTTATCCAATTTGCATCAGTTAAAGCGTGATCAACATCTCTAGGCTGAAAAGTGTCAAAAAATGCAGACTCAACAAACTCGGCAAGAGAACCAACCTGAGAATATAAAGATCTCGTAGTGAGATCACCGATGATGAGCTCTGAGGGGTGATCACGCTGAACTGCCCAAGATCCTTGATGATCATATGTCACCTCACCAGAGTCAGCAGCTGGCACCTCTGGACTCGACTAAGGGGGCTCGATCGAAGTGGAAGTAGTGATCAGAGGTCCGCCCTCATCCTCAGTCGAAGTCGCATCCGACCATTGTTCTCATTCTTCAGCTTTAGGATCAGGTCATGCACAAACTGAAAAGCCTCAACCTTAGACTCCAAAAAGAAAACCCACGAGAATTGAGAAAAGTCATCAACAATCACAAGAGCGTACCACTTCCAATTTCTTCCAAACTTGGCTAGCACTTGTTCTATTCCAAATTGGTGCCAAATTTGGGTGTCAACACATGCGGCCAACCCAGCCAGGACTAGATCCTACTGCACGCGTGGCCTTGCTAACAGACCCATGATGCTAACTTGCTGCCCGACCTATCCGTACTTCCACGCTCAGCCGAGATCTTGCCCGCATCAGACTCGTCGCTTGGGCATGCCGCTAACAAAGCCATGGTTCACGTCTTCTCCACCATAGTCTACTTCGCGTCGCCATCATCTTCCGCAGGTGAGTATGTAAGACACTCTTATCCCTTGCACTTCAAGTGTTTATTTAAATTCCTGCAAGTTTATATTTCCTGCACACCAAGTGTTGGTTTGAATGCCTACAAGTGCGCATGCCATTCAAGTGTATGATGAAATGTTTACTTGAATTGTGAGTGATTTCATGTATATGTACCAAGTGTTTTATGAATTGCGTGTGAGTGCCTTGTGCACGTCTTTATCCTAGAACACTTGTGGCTTTTGTGAAGAAAAATCTATTTGATCACTGGATGTTCTTTACTTTTCATGGGTGAACCACTTTTGTGATCGATTATGGACTTGCTATTTTGTGGAATATTTTCTACCGCCTAGTGCGAAAACATTGAACTCCATAAGCAAGTTCAAATTGAACTTTTCTTTTGGTTCTCAAGATTTGTAAGTTTTGAATTTGCACCCATTCACCCCCTCTAGTCGCTACTCTCGGTCCTACAAGGAGTACTAGGATTATCTTATAAAGCCTACATCTACATTAGTAGAGTATTGAAAAAATACAAGAGTAGATGATCTACGTTGCCATCTCCAATAGTGAATGTGACAAATTTGATCTATTTTAAAGCTTAGAAAACCACATCAGATTATATTTTCACTCTAGAAGGATAGTGATTTTATGGAAAATCTCTAAGAAATCATTCATTACATCATCGACAATGCATGTTGAATTTCTAGCATGGTATCATGCAATGGGGTAAGCTATCTAGCTGGATAATTTTATCCTAGGATTGAAAGTGGTAGACAACATTAGAACACCAGTTACAATATACTTTGAGAATCAATCTATTGTGTTCTTTATGAGTAAAGACAAGCCAAGTGAAACATCCAAACACATTAACATCAAATTTCATTTTATGAAAGATAGAGTTTTGGATCACACTATCAAAATTGAATATATCAACACTAAATTTATGATTGTGTATCCATTAACTAAAGGATTAACTTCTAACTTATTTAAAGAACATGTAGATGACATAGGGATAACAGAAAACCTTTGACTAATACTCTGCACATAAAGACTTAATTTATTAATCAACTAACACCCATTAACCTAAGTTAGAATTTATTTATGTACTGCGCGCGAACTATAAGTTGTTTCATTGATGTGAATCTACCTTATTATATAATTGACGAGTTGAACCACTCATTTGGTAAATCCTAACCTTTCATTCTCCATGCTTACTCATCTGAAAAATCCTAGACATTTATTCATGTAAAGATAGTATGTCTGTTCGTATGATAAGTGCTCATTGCATGGAAAGTGCTTCATTTGGTGACCTCGTCTTGCATGACAAGTCCTTTATGTCACCTTCTGTATTAGCACTGCTTTCTTTGTAATCACTGATTGAAATCTTATTTATATTGATCAACCATGTGTAGGACCCAGAGTAACGACCAGAGGGGGGGGTGAATGGGCGCCTCGACAAATTCTTTTGAATTGATGGTCTGCACCCAACACCCAATGCTCCTCAAAACATGATCAAAATCTCAGACTAAAATACCAGATGAAACCCTAGTACTATCACTCTCCTGTTATATATGATATGAAGTGACAATCTGAGAGATCACAAGCACAAAAATAGCCTATCCCAAAAACGACCATTGTCCTAACCAAAAAGACACCACCATAGTGCTTAAAGGCAGATTAAGACAACTCATATTACAAATGACATCCCCACAAAAGTTTCACCAAATTAGAGATAATCCATCAAGCATATGCAGATCATTCCCAAATCATAGACAATTTATGAATATGAGAAAAAACAATATTTAACGCATTTAATTTAGACAAAATAAATGCAGGAAATAAAATGTGCTCATAGAATATTCAGGAAAAATATTGTAGTGCATGAGAATCGAGGAATGAAATTTACTGTGTAGTCTTGAATCCGTGTTGGAGCTTCCACGTGCAATCAAGTGCACTGCTGCAACTCACCAAACTGTCAAACAGGTGGTGTGCAGGAAACCGAGTGAAGTGAGCAGGGTAGAAAATTTGGGTGCTGTCCCGTGCTCACTGCTCTGCGTGAGCTTCCCCGCACTCTCCGCATCGAAGCTGCGCTCGTGCGCTTGGAGAGAAATGATGCACCGTGAACTCCACGCACGTACGAGTTGCGGTTTTCTAGGAAAACGAGTCAGCGGCGGTTTTCTAGGAAACCGAGTGCTTGGGTCCTAGAGCGAAGGCCTGGCACCATTCATTGATAAGAGAGATCCTCAGGTCAAAAGAACAAAACTAGTGTCACAATACAAGCAAAGCGGCGACGAAGAAATACAGTAAAAAAATCGCGGAGCTAACACAGTGGCGACGATGATGAAACAAATGGAATAGGAACTGTTGATTGCAAAAAATGGCATTAATGACCAAGATTGTCAAAATATCAATTTTGATAATTTGGGAAAAAATATACAACTTCTAGTATAGGCCGAAGCCCTGAAGTGCCGGAGGCCCACCTACATTGGGCCTCAGGGGGCCTTTTAGCGGTCTGCTTCACAGGCTGGCTTCGGCTCGGAGGCCCTTCGGCGGCCTGCTTCGCCGAAGCTTCGGCCCAAGGAGCACCATTTAGCGGGCTTGCCGAAGGCCCACTTCGGGTAGGCTTTAGATAAGGAGTATGAAACAGATTTAGATTTGTTGATAGCAAAAAATGGCATTAATGGTCAAGATTGTCAAAATATCAATTTTGGTAATTTGGGCAGAAAATACACATGTCTTGAATCAGGCCGAAGCCCTACAAGGCCGAAGGCCCATTAAGCCTTGGGTTTTGGAAGCCTTCCAGCAGCCTGCTACCTTCAGCCCGAAGGCCTTCGGAGGCCTGCCTCACCGAAGCTTCGACCCAAGGAGCGGGCTTCGGCAGGCTTTGCTGAAGGCCCACTTCGGGCTGATTTTAGAGATAGAGTTTGAGTTTGATTCTGGCTAATTTTATCCCTAAATTTGATTAGGCTGAATCCTACCAGATTAATCTTAGAGATAAGAAGACTAGCCCCTATAAATATAGGGGTGAGGCCGGTTCATTAGACCCTCCAATGCAAATCAATCACAAAGCCCTAACTTTGAACCGTACCTTACTTTTTATTTACTTTTCTGCAACCTTTGTGGGTTTGCCTGGAAGCCCTCCGCCGGCCATGCCAAAACCGTGGTAAGCCTTGTTACTTCGCTCGTGAAGTACCCGTTAATCTACGTAATAGATTGCTATCGCCTTGTTATTTTGTCTGTGGAGTATCCGTTAATCTATGTAACAGATTGTTACCTTCATTTCTCTACTGCAATACTTAGTAAATTCGGTCTCCATGCCGAATTGGCACTTGATCTCTGTTCTGTTGCAGGTTTTCATGTTCAGAGCCCCTTCACGGGAGGTATCCGAAGCCAGGAGGCTGGTTTTGGAGGCTGCCAGAACACCCCTCGGTGGAATCCTTACTTCGACTACCCGTGCCGGACCATCCCACTGTTGTCGGTTTGACCAAGTTCCGCATGCCAGCATGCTCCGCAGCAGGCTTCGTCACATCAGGCTTCGCCACGTCCATACTTCACTCCGGACGAAGTCACGCCAGTGTGTTGTGCTGGGATATTTGTGTCGCGTCAGAAACTTCACGCCGAATCCCGCTGTTCAGAGGCGATTTTTTGTCGAGATCTATTCGGAGCCTGCCTTCGGCCAGATCAGTCCGAACGCCGAAGAATATCTTCGGCGAGACCCTTCGCACCAGACACCGAAGGTATCCTTCGGTGAACCCCTTCGCACAGTATACTTCGAATCAGTTAGGCTATGATCAGCTTGCTGGTTTATTTTATCTAATATATATTTTTTTGGCTAATTGGATTATTTCTTTGTGATCTGATTACCTGGCGACTCCACCCCTTTCCACTGTTGAGGGTAGTCGGAATGTGACGTCAATGTTGTGTTACGCTTAGGCTTGTCCCTAAGTATCCGCACACTTTTGGATTGTCGAACTGACCCAATTGCGGGGACACGTTTTAATGTCAACACACTTTTTGGCGACTCCGCTGGGGAAGGCTACGCCAACATGAAGAGTACATCTACATCGACTGCGGGCACATCTACGATGACTACTACGTCTGCATCACTGATGGATCCCATGGGGGTCACAGATATCGACAACCGCAATATCATGACGCCCACCCTTGAAGATATACCTGAAGAAGACCGCGCAAAGATTGAAGCAAAGATGAAAGTGCTACAGGACCTCATGCTTGGTAGCAACTTCAATACACGCGCAGGCTTCATCAAGCGCGATGTCAATGTCCCCGACCTCGCTCGGACCCAGGTTACACCAGTATTGCCTCGTTTATCTTCATTAGAGATTGAGCAAAAAATTGCCGCATCGGTAGACCAAGCTGTCAGCGCTTCGCTAGCCAACTGTTTAGATTCGGCAGTTAGCTCTCAAGTATAGGCGACACTTAGAAAGTTTGGCTTTACCGAGGTCGTTCCTCCAGCTCCAATCGCTAGTGCACCTCCGGTAAATCATTTATATAGCAGAATCGACGATAGTACTGGAAAGACCATCATGTATCCAGCCCCAACATATACGGCCAAAACAAGCCACTACACGCGTGTCCAATCTAACCCTGTTTATTGCATGCCACCTACACCTGCGCCAACTCTTCCCACGTTGCCTGCACCGCACGCACAAATGCATAGGCCTAAGCAAGTCACATACCTAGAGCCAGCACGTGAGGAAGACCCCCATGGCCGACACGTCGGCATACCGCCACGTGTCACACCCCCGCATGAGAGACGCGCGCAGGCAGTAGGCCAGGATGACATAGAGGAACGAATCCATGCAATATTTAGAGAGTGCACCGGCTTCGTACCTAGGGGTTGAGCTAGGGTTTACCAGAAGTTGTACCCTAACCATTTCGACATGATACCTTACCCTCGTGACTATAGAGTCCCTGAATTCACCAAGTTCAATGGTGAGGGTAACAAAACCACACTAGAGCATGTCAGCCAGTTCTTAGCACAGTGTGGAGAATCTAGTGGTTCGGACGCTTCAAAACTTAGACTATTTTCTCTTTCACTGTCCGGCACCGCTTTTACTTGGTTTTCGGTGCTCCCGCTGAACTCCATCCAAACATGGGCTGAATTGGAACAGAAGTTCCACAATTACTTTTATACGGGTGAAACAGAACTTAGGCTTTCACACCTAACATCGGTTAGACAGAAATCTAGCGAGAGCGTCTATGAGTATATCAAACGCTTTAGAGATACCAGAAACCGATGTTTTAGTCTCAATATTTCGGAAAGGGATCTAGAAGATCTAGCTTGTAGTGGGTTGCGCTCTGAAATTAAAGAGAGACTAGACAACCAACACTTTTTAGAAGTTAGCCAAGTCTTACAACAGGCTCTGGTCCAGGAAGGCTGAGCCAAGGATAAAAAGTTTATTAAGACATTTAACAAGCCTAGGGCTGAAGTCCACGTCATGGAACACTCCAACGAAGAAAAATAAGAGGAAGAGGAGGATTCGGCTAACATGTACGCAGCTGAATGGGTTTGGAATGCTAAAAGCAAACCCGTTACTTGCTCTGAATTACGGCCATCTCCTACCAAGAATCGGCCCAGCGAAGTCAAATACTCGTTCGATATAACTAAGTGTGATAAAATATTTGATTTCCTCTTGAAGAACCAGCTTCTCAGGTTGCCTAAAGGCCAAGTCATTCCATCTGCCGATGAACTAAAGAAACGCCCCTACTGTAAGTGGTATGATTCGCATTCACATTATACTAATGACTGCAATGTTTTTTGTCGACAGGTCCAATCGGCCATAGAGGAAGGATGATTGAAAATAGACCCCCATCCAAAGATGAAGCTGGACAAAGACACCTTTCCCGTGAACACCGTCGACCTCAACGAGAAGACGATGCTGATTCGGCCAGAGCAGGCCGGGTCGACTAAAGGGTAAGTGGTCATTATTGGAGAATCGCGTACACGCACACTCGTACCTAAGAACCCTGAAGTAGGAGTGTGGAAACGGAATGTCAACACGTCTCTTTTGGCTAGGGCTCGCAAGAAGCCAAAGGTGACATATCAGATGCTATTGAACAAACATCAGAAAAAAGCTAAGGAAACAGGGCCCCGCGCAAGAAGGCTAAGACCGCCAAAGGGGCCAAAACAGTCGGAGGGTGGATTCGGATTGTGGTGGCCAAACCCTCCGCACAGTGGCTTCAGACCCCAGTGGCCAACTCCTCCGCACAGTGACTTCGGACCCTAGTGGCCGGACCCTACGTAGAATGAGTTCGGACCCCAGTATCCGATCCCTTCACACAATGAGTTCAGACCACAGTGGCCGAGCTCAACTCTGCTCTGGATGAACCCGCCGGTAGGAGGCTTCGGCCCACAATGGCCGAACATACCTTTGGCCTAGCAAGACCCTTCGTTGATATGGTCCGAAATCCCTTTGACATGGCTGAGCCGCCCTTCGGGCAATGGGTTCGGCTTGCAGTGGGAAAAGCCACTAGAGCCACCGATGCCTCCGCCATACAATTGGGCAGGGACCCCGTGGTCTCCGTACACCTCGCAGCCCAAGTACTCTTCGCAAAATAACGTTGTCCCTTGTTTTCCTTCGGAGTATTATAACTGGTAGGGACAAACAGACGCGGCGAAGAGAGACATCATCCACTGGTTGTCCGTAGTACCTCCGAATAGACTCACACAGGACAGAGCCAAGGGAGATGGACATGAAGAGAAGAAGGATAGGGAGTCTGAAGCCATCACAATCAAAGTAGGGTCTCAGGAAGTTCCAATCCCGAGGGCCCCCTCGCCGAAGAACGATGGAGGTAAGTCCCCTGATCCAACTGAGGCCAGCATCGGAGCCCGGTCTAATCGGCCGAACGAGGCCGGCCTGACTGACTGGGCCCACAGCAAGGCGTCCTGCGATTATAAAGCACGTGCGGCTGACCTGGGTGGCACCCTTTTAGCCAAAGATCACAGAAACAGAACAGTGGCACCTGGTACAAAACCACAACCATCTTGGGCACCTCCAAGCATGACCAAATCACAGAAAAGGCGTCTACAATGCCTACGGGCACAGGAGATGCGCGAGAAGAAAGCCGAGGACGAATGAGACACCATCTTTGAAGAGATCCTCCCTCGGCCAGTGGCAAGACATGTATGGAGGGTCAAGCCAGTTGAGATATATAACCAACCTGGCTCCTAGTCCAAGCGACGACGACGACACACTCGATGATGACTATATGCCCATCTCTGAGGGGCCCGCACCTCAAGCAATGGACATCAACGTCGTCATGTTGCCCGCCGAGTTCGCCCTGCCATAAGGCGAGGCCGAGGTCGCTCAGTGGAACCTCGGCCCACACAATGCCATTTTTTAGAAACCCGAGGATACGACTCACCACCTAAAGCCTCTCTACGTCAGAGGTCACATTGACGGGAAGGCGATCTCTAGAATATTTGTCGATGAAGGCGCCACAGTAAACCTAATGCCTTACTCTCTATTGAAGAAGCTTGGTAGGGGCGAGGAAGACTTGAAGAAAACTAACTTGATGCTCAATGGCTTGAACAACGAGAGTTCTTAGGCAAAAGGTGTGCTCTCCATGGAGTTAACAGTAGGCAACAAGACATTGCCGACAGCATTCTTCATCGTTGACGTGCAAGGTAACTACAACGTACTACTCAGGCGTGACTGGATTCACACAAATTGCTGTATTCCTTCTACCTTGCACCAATGCCTGATACAGTTGGATGGCGATGACGTAGAGGTCATACCAACAGACAATTCAGCCCAGGTAGCATTGGCCGATGTTTCCATTGATGCCATCCACAACAAAGTAGAATGTCTATCGGGTAGGGACCTTTCGGATTATGACTTCGTCAGTGTATCTGGGGGACGTTTCCTACCAGTATCTGTGAAGCCGGCTGGTGTAGCACGGCTATTTATAAATTAGTAATCATGTCTAGCAAAAGTAATCTAGACTGGCTAAAGTCTCGTGTAGAGCAATATCGGTCTGCTAAAGACGGTATTGCCGAGGCCATCAAAGACTTTAGCAAAGTAGATAAGTTAGGACAAGGTTTTGCGTCGGCCGATCCTTTAGAAGAAGTTGACATAGGCGATGGTAGCAGCCCACGGCCGACTTTTGTAAACCAAAATTTACAGGCTGACGAGAAGGTCGAAGTAATAAATTTGCTTCGGTCGTACGTCGATTGTTTCACATGGGAGTATAGCGAGATGCCCGGATTAAGCCGCGAGCTCGTGGAGCATTGGCTACCTATTAAAACCAGATTTAGGCCTTATAAATAGCCTCCTCGTCGCTTTAATTTGGCCGTCTATGACCGAATTAAAGAGGAGATAGAACGATTACTCAAGGCTGAGTTTATTAGGCCATGCAGGTATGCTGAATGGGTTGCTAACATTGTGACTATAGAGAAGAAAGGGAGTGGAAAAATACAAGTTCGTATTAATTTCAGGGATCTAAACAAGGCCACTCCAAAGGACGAATATCCCATACCAATAGCTGACATGCTAATCAACGATGCTTTAGGACACAAGGTACTAAGTTTTCTTAATGGCAACACTGGGTATAATCAAAATTTTATGGCCGAAGAGGATGTCTACAAGACAGCCTTTCGATGCCCTGGTTTTGTCGGCTTGTTTGAGTGGGTTGTTATGACTTTTGGTTTAAAGAATGCCGGCGCTACATATCAACGTGCTATGAACTTGATCTTTCATGGCTTGCTAGGAGTCATGTTAGAAGTATACATAGATGATGTCATGGTCAAATCGGACGCTATGGAAAACCACTTAGCCGATTTGAAAGTTGCTTTTGATAGGATGGGCAGGATGGCTTAAAAATGAACCCGTTCAAATGTGCTTTTGGCGTGTGGGCAAGCATGTTCTTAGGATTCATGATTCATGAAAGAGGTATCGAAATTGATCCTAAGAGTCTTGAAAAGATTAGAAACTTTGCAGCGCCAACATGCAAGAAAGATGTGCAAAAGTTGCTAAGCAAGATGAATTATTTGCGTCGCTTTATATCTAACTTGTCCAGAAAAATCGATGCTTTTGTCCCTATACTCTGGCTAAAGAGTGAAGCTGAGTTCACTTGGGGGGCAAGTCAGCAAAGCGCCTTTGAAAAGATTAAAGAGTGCTTATCATCACCACCCGTGGTGAGAGCGCCAAAAGCAGGAATTACGTTTCGGTCATACATCGCTGCAGAAGATAGCGTGATAGGGGTCGTGCTAACCTAGGAGGTGGAGGGAAAAGAGTACATCATCACCTTCTTGAGTCGCCGTCTGCTGGACGTCGAAACTAGGTACGCGTTTGTGGAGCATCTGTGTTTATCACTTTATTACGCATGTACCAAATTACGTCACTATCTTCTTACTACTACATGTATTGTCGATTTCCAAACCGATGTCGTGAAATACATGTTGCAAAAGCCGATTCTAAGTGGAAGAATCAGAAAGTGGGCTTACGCTTTGATTGAATACAATTTGGCTTATGAACCTCTAAGAGCTATGAAAGGCCAAATTGTCGCTAATTTTATATTTGATCACCACATATATGTCAATTGAGTTAACGATATTGCTCTAATTGAGGTAGTGCCATGGAAACTTTGTTTTGATGGTTCAGCTTGTAAGAGTGGCCAAGGTATCGGGGTAGTTCTCATATCTCCTAGTGGCATGCACTTTGAAACCTCGGCCCGGTTAGAATTTCCTTCTACTAATAACCAAGTTGAATATGAAACTTTATTACTAGGGCTTGAATTGCTAGAATCCATAGGTGCCAAATATGTTCACGCGCATGGTGATTCGCTGTTAGTAGTACAACAAGTAGCTAAGAGTGCTCAATGTTTTAATAGCTTGCTAAATAGTTACTTGGATAAATGTTTAGACATAATTGCAACTTTCGACGACTTTAAAATATCTCATATATCAAGAGAAGCCAACTCAATTGCAAATGATTTGGCTCAGCAAGCATATGGCTATCAAGTAAGGAGGGGAAAATTTTCTGTGTAGAAAAGGCCAATGCTTGAACTCATTGTCGAAGCCAAAAATTTCGGGCTGACACGAGGCCTGCTGGACCCTCTGGATTGGACATCTCCGATCACCGAAGGGTGTAGTGTGTCCTGATCCTCGTGTCAGAACACTTCATCCGCCGAAGGGTCCTGCGCGCCGGAGCCCTTGCGCCGAAGCCTTCTGGACAGCAGAAGTCTTCAGGAACCAGACCCCTCCGGTGGGAGGCTTCGGTCTGATCGGCCCTACACGGCCGATCCAGTCAGCCTTCAGTAGGAACAGGAAAGGATCGGGGGACACTCTGAAGTTAGCAATTTAGACATCACACTAAGAAAGAATTTAGCAAACCCTCTAGATGTCCATGAGGATGATTGGAGAATCCCAATCGTCCAATATTTAAGAGATCCTAATCAAAGGGTTGATCGGAAACATCAGCGACAAGCATTTAAATTTGTGTTGCTAGATAATGTATTATATCACCGAACTGTTGATGGAGTACTCTTGAAGTGTTTAGATGCTAATCAATCCAAGGTATCTACGGGAGAAGTCCATGAAGGGCTTTGCGACACTCATCAGTCGACCCAGAAAATGAGTTGGATGCTCAAAATAGCGGGTTTCTACTGGCCAACTATGACTGAGGATTGTTTTAAATATTATAGAGGGTGTGAAGCGTGTCAAAAGTTTGGTAATATTTAGCTAGCACTTGCTTCATCACTTAACCCTATTATCAAGCCATGGCCGTTCCAAGGTTTGGGCTTGGACTTTATCGGCCAAATTTATCCTCCCTCTTCAAAAGGGAACTGGTTCGTATTGATGGCGATAGACTACTTCACCAAATGGATTGAAGCTGTGCCTCTCAAGAATATGACCCACAATGAGGTAACTGATTTTATTTTGAAGCACGTTATACATAGATTCGGTATTCCCCAAACTCTCACTACAGATCAAGGTACTTCATTTGTTGCTAAAGAAGTGAGAGACTTTGCTGAATTTTATGGTATTAAGTTGATAAACTCTTCACCATACTATGCTCAGGCCAATGGTTAGGCCGAGTCTAGTAATAAAACCATGATTAAGCTCATTAAGAAAAAATTGAAGAGTTCCCTAAAAGGTGTCATGAAGTGCTTTCTGAGGCACTGTGGGCTTGTAAAGTCGCAAAGCATGGTGCTACCAAAGTTAGTCCATATGAGCTAGTATATGGGCAAGAGGCCATTCTACCAGTAGAGGTAGATCTTGGTTCTTTAAGTTTTCTTAAGCAAGGTGGCTTATCGGTCGATGAATATGAAACTCTTCTAAAAGACAATTTGGGAGAAGTGACCGATAAGAGATTAAGGGCTTTAGAGGATATAGAAAAGGACAAAAGACGTGTCGCTAGAGCCTACAACAAAAGAGTTAAACCAAAATCGTTTCAAGTTGGTGACTTGGTTTGGAAGATGATTTTACCCTTAGGCACTAAGAGCCCCAAATTTGGTAAATGGTCACCTAGTTGGGAAGGCCCTTTGAAGATAGCTGAAATCGCTCCAGGTAAAACATATGTGTTAGAATCTCTACAAGGAGAGCGATTTCGAAGAGCTTTGAATGGCAGGTACTTGAAAAAGTATTTCCGAAGTGTGTGGCAAAGCGCTTGATAGTGTCAAAAGGCCAATATGGCAAGTATCATCCTTAGCCCATTATGCTTTTAGTTCACTTAGTTCACTAAAAGGGAGGGGGCATGTGTTGATAGCAAAAAATGGCATTAATGGTCAAGATAGTAAAAATATCAATTTTGGTAATTTGGGCTGAAAATACACATGTCCTGGATCAGGCCGAAGCTCTACAGGGCCGAAGGCCCATTGAGCCTTGGGCTTCAGAAGCCTTCCAGCGGCCCCCTACCTTCGGCCCGAAGGCCTTCGGAGGCTTGCCTCACCGAAGCTTTGGCCCAAGGAGCAGGCTTATGCAGGCTTTGTCGAAGACCCACTTCGAGCTGATTTTCAGAGATAGAGTTTGAGACTGATTCTGGCTAATTTTATCCGTAAGTTTGATTAGGTCGAATCCTACCAGATTAATCTTAGAGATAAGAAGACTAGCCCCTATAAATATAGGGGTGAGGCTGGTTCATTAGACCCCCAACACAAATCAATCACAAAGCCCTAGCTTTGAACCGTACCTTAATTTTATTTACTTTTCTGCAACATTCATGGGTTTGCCTGGAAACCCTCCACCGGCCATGCTGAAACCGTGGTAAGCCTTGTTACTTCGCTCATGAAGTACACATTAATCTACGTAACAGTTTGCTATCACCTTGTTACTTCGCTTGTGAAGTATCTGTTAATCTACGTAATAGATTGTTACCTTCGTTTCTCTACTGCAATACTTAGTAAATTCGGTCTCCAGGCTGAATTGGCACTTGATCTCTGTTCTGTTGCAGGTTTGCATGTTCAGAGCCCCTTCGCCGAAGGTATCCAAAGCCAGGAGGCTGGTTTCAGAGGCTGCCAGAACACCCCTCGACAGAATCCTTGCTTCGACTACCCGTGCCGAACTATCACGTTGTTGTCGCTTTAACCAAGTTCTGCACGCTAGCACACTCCGCAGTAGGCTTCATAACATCAGGCTTCGCCATGTCCATACTTCGATCCGGACGAAGTCATGCCAGCGCGTTGTGTTGGGATATTTGTGTCGCGTCAGAGACTTCGCGCCGAACCTCGCTGTTCGGAGGAAATTTCACGTCAAGATCTGTTCGGAGCCTGCCTTCGGCCAGATCAGTCTAAATGCCAAAGAATACCTTCGGCGAGACCCTTCGCACCAGACGCCGAAGGTATCCTTCAGCGAATCCCTTCGCATAGTATACTTCGAATCAGTTAGACTACGATCAACATGCTGGTTTATTTTATCTAATATATATTTCTTTTTGGCTAATTGGATTATTTCTGTGTGATATGATTACCTAGCAACTCCACCCCCTTTGACACTATTGAGGGTAGTTGGAACACGATGTCAGTGTTGTGTTACGCTTAGTTTTGTCCCTAAGTATCTGCACATTTTTGGACCGTCGAACTGACCCGAGTGCGGGGGCACGTTTTCGTGTCAACAAGGTTGTTTTTATCTCTAATCTTGATTAGGTCGAATCTTAACAGATTAGAGTTATAGATAAGAAGACTAGCCCCTATAAATATAGGGGTGAGGCCGGTTCATAGGACCCCCTGACACAGATAAACTCTTCAAACCCTAGTTTGAACCGTACCTTTATTTTCTTTACTTTCCGCATTAGATCAGTATACCTTCGTGGGTTTGCGCTGGAAGCCCTCCGTCGGCCACACCAAAACAGTGGTAAGCCTTGTTGGTTTGCCTGTGAATCATCCATTAATCTACGTAACAGATTGCTATCACCTTGTTGGCTCGCTTGTGAACCCTCCATTAATCTACGTAACATATTGCTACCCTTCGTTTTGTATACTACAACACTTGGTAATTCAGTCTCCAGGCCGAATTGGCACTTGATCTTCGTTTGCTGCAGGTTTTCACATTCGGACCCCCTTCGCCGAAGGTTTTCAGAGCTAGGAAGCTGGTTTCGGAGGCTGCCCGAGCACCCTTCGGTGAGCCCTCTGCTTCGTCTGACCATGCTGGATCCATCACGCTATTGTCGGTCTTGTCAAGTCCCGCGCACCGAAGCTAGTTCGCATCGGAGTTGCTTGGTGCCGGAGTCATGCCAGAACGTGCCGCATCGGACTTCGTCACATCAGAATGCTCCGCACTGGACTTCGTCGCGCCAGCGCTCCGCACCGAATTTCGTCATGCTAGCGCTCCGCGTTGGATTTTGTCGTGTCAGAGGCTTCGCACTGAACCGTGTCGTTCGGAGGCGATTTCGCGTCGCGATCTGTTCGAGCATGTCTTTGGCCAGATCAATCCGAACGCCGAAGGCTACCTTTGGTGCGCCCTTCACATCAGATGCCGACGGACCCCCTTGGGTGACCCTTCACACGGTACTCTCCAAATCAATCAGGCTCTGTTCAGCTGATTGGTTTATTTTATCTATATATTTCAGCTAATTGGATTATTTATTTGTGATCTGATTACCTGGCGACTCCACCCCCCTTGCCACTATTAAGGGTAGTTAGAATGCGACGTTAGTGTTGTGTTACGCTTAGGCTCATTCCTAAGTATCCACATGCTTTTAGATCGTCGATCTGGCCCAAGTGCGGGGCACGTTTTCGTGTCAACACACTTTTTGGCGACTCCACTGAGGAAGGCAACGCCAACATGACGAGTACATCTACATCGTCTACAAGTACCTCTACGATGACTACTACGTCTACCATGGGGGGCGCAGAGATCGACAACCGCAACATCATGATGCCCAGCCTTGCAGATATCCCTGAGGAAGGTCGGGCGGAGATCGAGGAAAAGATGAAATAGATCCAAGATCTCATGTTCGAAAGTTACGTCAAGTCTCCCACAGGCTTCATCAAGCGCAATGTCAACATCCCCGACCTCGCCCAGTTTTAGGTAACACTAGTGTCGCCTCCCTTATCTTCTTTAGAGATTGAGCAAAAGATAGTTGCATCTGTAGATCAAGCTGTTAGCGCTTCGCTAGCCAACCGTCTAGATTCTGGAGTTAGCTCTCAGGTAGAGGCAACATTTAGAAGGTTCGGATTTACCGAGGTCGTTCCTCCAACTCTAATCTTTGGCCTCAACATTTACGGCCGAGACAAGCCACTACACTTACGGCCAAGCTAACCCTGCTTATTACGCAACGCCTCCACCTATGCCCGCGCCAGCTTTTCCCACACTGCCCGCACTGTACGCTCCTACGCACATGCATAGCCCTGAGCACATCATACACTCTGAGACAACACGAGAGGAGGATCCTCACGGCCGACACACTGACATAGTACTGTGTGTCGCGCCCCCGCATGAGAGACACACACAAGTAGGAGGCCAAGATGACATTGAGGAACCATTTCGCGTGCTATTTAGAGAGTGTACCGGCTTCACACATTGGGATCGGGCTAGGGTTTAGCGAAAGCCGTAACCTGATCACTTCGATACCATACCCTACCCTCGCGGCTATAGAGTCCCCGAATTCACCAAATTCGATGGCGAGGGTAACAAGACCACACTAGAGCATATCATCCAATTCATAGCACAATGTGGAGAAGCAAGTGGGTCAGACGCGTTGAAACTTAGATTGTTTTCTCTTTCACTATCCGACATCGCTTTCACTGGGTTTTCGGCACTGCCGCCAAACTCCGTCCAAACATGGACCATGTTAGAACAGAAGTTCCATGACTATTTTTTTACAGGGGAGACAGAACTTAGGATTTCACACTTGACATCAGTCAAACAGAAATCTAGCGAGAGTATCTCTGAGTATGTCAAGTGCTTTAGAGATACCAGAAACCGATGTTTTAGTCTCAATATTTCAAAAAAGGGTTTGTCAGATCTAGCTTTTAATGGGTTGCGTTCTGAAATTAAAGAAAGGCTAGATAACCAAAACTTTTTAGATGTCAGCCAAGTCCAACAGCAGGCTCTAGTCCAAGAAGGTCGAGCCAAGGATAAAAAATTCATTAAAACATTTAACAAGCCTAGAGATGAAGTTCACATCATGGAGCACTTTGACGAGGAAGAGTCAGAGGAAGAGGATGATTCGGCTGACATGTATGCGGCCGAATGGGCTTGGAACACTAAAAGCAAACCTGTCACTTATTCTGAGCTATGGCCGTCTCCCACTAAGAGCCGGCCCAGCGAAGTTAAATACACTTTTGATGTTACTAAATGTGATAAAATATTTGATTTCCTCTTGAAGAGCCAACTTCTCAGTTTGCCCAAGGGCCAGGTCATCCCGACTGCCGACGAATTAAAGAAGTGCCCCTACTGGAAGTGTCACAATTCACATTCTCATTATACTAACGACTGCAATGTTTTCCATCGGTAGGTTCAATCGGCCATAGAAGAAGGACAATTGAAAATAGATTCTAGTCCAAAGATGAAGCTAGACAAAGACCCCTATCCCATGAACACTATTGACCTCGACGAGAAGAAGGTGCTGATTCGGCCAGAATAGGCTGAGTCATCTAAGGGGAAAGCTGTCGTTATTGGAGAATCACACACACGCACACTCGTACCAAATAACCCTAAAGTAGGAGTGTGGAAAAAGAACATCAACACATCCCCTTAGGCCAGGGATCGCAAGAAGCCAAAGGTAACATATCAGATGCTACTGAATAAACACCAGAAGAAAGCTGAGAAAATAGGTCCTCAGCCAAAAATTCCAAGATAGCCGAAGGGACCAAGACAGCCAGACCCTTCAGAGGATGGGTTGGGTCCCTAACAGCCGAACCCCCCGAAGTGTGAGTTTGGACCCCAATGGTCGAACCCCCCTCCGGCCAATGGGTTAGGCTCGCAGTGGGCGAAGCCGCTGGAACCACCGATGCCTCTGCCATACTACTGGGCAGGATCCCCATGGGCTCTGAACTACACCTCACCGCCAGAGTACCCTTCGTAGTATAATGTTGCCCCCTGTTTTCCTTCATAGTGTTATGATTGGCAAGGGCAAGTGGACACGGTGAAGGGGAACATTTTTCACAGACTGTCTGTGGTACCTCTGGATCGACTCACGCAATACAGAGCCAAGGAAGATGGGCGCGAAGAGGCAAAGGAGAGGGAGTCTGAAGCTATCACAGTCAGGGTAGGGTCTCAGGAGGTCCCAATCTTGAAGGCCCCTTCGCCAAAGCACGACGGAGGTAAGTCCCCTAGTCCGGCCGAAGCCATCACCGAAGCCCGGTCCGATCGGCCTAACGAGGCCAGTCCGACTGATAGGGTGCAGAGAAAGGTTCTCACCAAGCGCAAAGAATACGAGGCCGACCCGGGTTATTCCCATTTGGCCAGAAATCACAGGACCAAGTTGGTGAAGCCTGGTACTAATCAACAACCATCTTGGGCACCTCAGGGCATGTCCAAATCATAGAATATACGCCTACAACATCTACGGTCACAGGATATGCACGAGAAGAAGGACGAGGATGAGCGAGACACCATCTTTGAGGAAATCCGCCCTCAACCAGTCATTAAGAAAGTATGGAATCCCATGTCGATTGAGACAAACAACCCGGCTCCCGTTCTGAGCAAACACGACGACGACTTGCTTGAAGATGACTACACGCCCGTCTCTGAGGGGCCCGCACCTCAGGCAATGGACATAAACATTGTCATGCTTCCCGCCGAGTTGGCTCTACCACAAGACGAGGCCGAGGTCGCTGAGTTGAACCTTGTCCCACGAGATGCTATTTTCGAGAAGCCCGGGGATACGGTTCATCACCTAAAGCCCCTCTACTTCAAGGGGCACATTGTTGGGAAGCCGATCTCCAGAATGCTTATTGACGGTGGCGCCACAGTCAATTTAATGTCGTACTCTCTTTTGAAGAAGCTCGGCAGGGGTGAGGAGGACCTAAAGAAAACCAACCTAATGCTCAACGGCTTCAACGGCGAAAGCTCTAAAGCAAAAGGCGTACTCTCCCTGGAGTTGACGGTGGGCAACAAGACGTTGCCGATAGCATTCTTCGTCGTTGAGGTGCAAGGTAACTATAGTGTGCTACTTGGGTGTGATTGGATTCATGCAAATTGTTGTATTCCTTCTAGTTTGCAACAGTGCATAATGCAGTGGGACGGTGATGATGTGGAGGTTATACCAGCAGATACTTTGGCCCAAGTATCTTCGGCCGATGTGTCTATCAACACCATCCATGATAAAGTAGAGTGTCTATCAAGTAGAGACCTCTCGGATTACGACTTCGTTAGCGTGTCCGGGGGACATTTTGTACCTGTGTCTATAAAGTCGGCTGATGTAGCACAACTATTTCTAAACTAGTAGTCATGTCTAGTAAGAGTAATCTTGATTGGGTGAAATCTTGGTGGAGCAATATCAGTCTTCTAAAGATGGTATTGCTGAAGGCATTGAAGATTTTAGCGAAGTAGAAAAATTAGGTCAGGTTTTGCGTCAGCCGATCCTTTAGAAGAGGTCGATATAGGCAATGGTAGCGTTCAAAGGCCGACTTTTGTAAACAAAAATCTACAAGCCAGCGAAAAGGCTGAAGTAATAAAGTTGCTTCGGTCGTATGTGGATTGTTTCACATGGGAATATAGTGAAATGCCCGGACTAAGCCGCGAGCTCATAGAGCATCGGCTACCTATCAAACCCGGGTTTATGCCTTATAAACAGCCCCCTCGTCACTTTAATTCGGCCATGTATGACCGAGTTAAAGAGGAGATAGAACGACTGCTCCAGGCTAAATTTATTAGGCCATGCAGGTATGTTGAATGGGTCGCTAACAACCTGCCTGTAGAGAAGAAGGTGAGCAGCAAAATAATAGTTTGTATTGATTTCAGGGATCTAAACATGGCCACTCCGAAAGACGAATATCCAATGCCAATAGCTGACATGTTGATCAACGATTCTTCAGGACACAAGGTACTAAGTTTTCTTGATGGCAACGCTGGTTATAATCAAATTTCATGGTCGAAGAGGACGTATACAAGAAAACCTTTCGATGTCCTGGTTTTGTCGGCTTGTTTGAGTGGGTCGTTATGACTTTTTTAAAGAATGTTGGTGCTCTGTATCAACGTGCTATGAACTTGATCTTTCACGACTTGCTAGGAGTTATGCGAGAAGTCTACATAGATGACGTTGTAGTCAAATCGGATGCTATGGGAAACTATTTAGCTGATTTGAGGGTCGCTTTTGATAGAATGTGTCGGTATGGCTTAAAAATGAACCCGCTCAAATGTGCTTTTGGCGTGTCGGCAGGCAAGTTCTTTGGATTCATGATTGATGAAAGAGGTATTTAGATTTATCCTAAGAGGCTTTAAAACATTAGGAACTTTGAAGCGCCGACATGCAGGAGAAAGATCAATGCTTTTATCCCCATACTCCGACTAAAGAATGAGGCCGAGTTCATTTGGGGGCAAGTCAGCAAAGCGCCTTTGAGAAGATTAAAGATTGCTTGTCATCACCGCCCGTGGTAAGAGCACCAAAAGTCAGGATTCCATTTTGGCCATACGTCGCTGCAGAAGATAACGTGATAGGAGCCGTGCTAACTCAGGAGGTGGAGGGAAAAGAGTACATCATCACATTCTTGAGCTGCCGCTTACTGGACACTGAGACAAGGTATGTGTTTGTGGAGTGTTTGTGTTTATCACTTTATTATGCATGTACAAAATTACGTCACTATCTTCTCTCTAGAACATGTATCGTTGCTTGTTAAACCGATGTCATAAAATACATGTTGCAAAAGCTGATTCTAAGTGGTAGAATTGGAAAGTGGGCTTATGCTTTGATTGAGTATGATTTGTCTTATGAACCTCTAAGAGTTATGAAAGGCCAAATCATCGCTAACTTTATAGTTGATCACCATGTAGATGTCAATTGGGGTAGCAAAGTTGCTCTAGTTGAAGTAGCTCCATGGAAACTTTATTTTGATGGTTCGGCTTGCAAAAATGGCCAAGGGATTGGGGTAGTTCTCATCACACCTAGTGGTATGCGCTTTGATAACTCGACCCATTTAGAATTTCCTTCTACTAACAATCAAGCAGAGTATGAAGCTTTATTGCTAGGACTTGAATTGCTAGGTTCCATGGGTGTTAAACATGTTCATGCATATGGTGATTCTCTGTTAGTGGTACAACAAGTAGCTAAAATTGCTCAATGTTTTAATGGTTTGCTAAATAACTACTTGGTTAAATGTTTAGACATAATTGCTACCTTTGATGACTTCAAAATTTCTCACGAGTTAAGAGAAGCCAATTCAATTGCAAATGATTTGGCTCAGCAAGCATCTCGCTATCAAGTCAGGAAAGAAAAATTTTCTATACAGGAAAGGATGATGCTTGAAATCCCTGCTGAAGCTAGAGGCTTCGGGCGGGCGCAAGGATAATCGGACCCTCCGGAACGGACCCCTTCGCCCATCGAAAGGTGTTGAGCGCTGGAGCCCTTGTGTCGGAGCCTTCATCCATCGAAGGACCCTGCACGCCAGGCTCCTCATGCCGAAGCCTTCCAAGCATCGGAGGCCTTCACGCACTGGACCCCTCCATCGAAGGGCTTTGGTTCGATCGGCTCCGCACAGCCGATCTGACTGGCCCTCGATAGGAACAGAAGTCTCTCGGGGGGCACATTGAAATTAGAAATTTAGACATGACTTTAGAAAAAGAGTTAGAAAACCCTCCGGAAATCCATAAGGATGAATGGAGAATTCCAATCGTTCAGTATTTAAAAGATCTCAGTCAGAGGGTTTATCGGAAAGTTCGACGACATGAATTTAAATTTATGTTGCTTGACGATGTATTGTTGAGGAGCCATGCTGAAGAGCGTGGGCCTCATGGCTGCAGATGTGATGAGTCATTGTCAACGGAAGTCAAGAGGACACAAAGAGAGAAGAAGACCTGCTGTGTCTGGGCCGTATGTGACTCAGGTAAATGGGCAGCGAGCGACTGTCGGGCAGAGGGGCCGCGACGTCGAGCTGGCCCAATCCGGGTACATGGGCTAGGAGCAGCAGAGGATCCACTGGGCTATTGACCAGGATTGACTCAGGTACACGGGCGGCGAGCGATTGCTGGGCTGAGAGAGCTACGGAATCAGGCCGGCCCAATCCGGGTACCTGGTGCAAAGTCGGTGGACGCTTTGTCAGTTTCGGTGCAAAACTGACGACCGCTGATCTCGGATCGGACCGTTCTGGGGTGAATCCGTAGTCGCTACAAAAGCTCCGCTTCCGGATAAGTCATCTGTAAATAGGAGTTTACTATTTTGTCCTTAGGCCCACAGTCAGTCAGTCGAGTCTGTAAAAATATCCTAAGAGCAGTTTGGTCTTTTCCATTTTATTTCAGCGTCTGTAAAAAACCCTAAGGGTCTTTTGGTATTTTCCTAGGCTATTGGGATGCCTATAAATAGGGCCCCAATCCCTAGGGTTAGGGTTACCCATTCTGAAATCAAGTTTACTTTCACTAAAGTTTGGGTCACTTTTGGCTTTTTTCCTGTTTGTTCTCGTGTGAGCGCCGCCGCCATTTCTGTGCTTCTGTTCTTCACGCTGTGAAGTTTTTTTGTTATTCGCCTTGTTTTGCGTGTCCTATCTGTTCGCTGGTTCTGAGTTTGTCGCAGAAAGTGTTTATTCTCGAAGCCATCGCAATCTAGTCTGCTTGCTGGCGTTTTTACTGAGAAGAGATCAGGTTCATTAAATGCAGAAATCTTATGTTCAGTTTCTTCTCTCCTGGTGTGAACGGTTTTATTCTGCCATGTTTTTTATTTTTTGATAGTTGTTGCTCTAGCTGACAAGCTAGTTTCTAGGAGCTTGATTTTCTTGCTTGGATTTTTCCTTATCCACAACACAACACAACTAGCTTCGATTTTTCGCATGCTTCGACTCTGTAGTCTTCGTTTCGGAGGTTTTAGTCTAAACAGAGGCTTCGACTAGCATCGAAGTCTGTATACTTCGAAGGCTGTCCTGAAGCTTGGAGCATCTTCTTCGAATCTGACTTTGGCAGGTTGGGAAACAAATTTTGAACCGAAGTTTGTCTTCGCAGTTCTGCGGGATTCGCAGTAGCTGCACTCTTTGAATCTTTTCCTGTTTGCTTCGGAGAATGCGAAGCAGTACTGTCATCTGTCGAAGCATTTTTAAATCAAGTGCTCAGCTTTGATTTTTGGTCCACTTCGTTATTCGAAGTCTGCTACTGAAGCTTTTGGCTGGAAACGGAGTACGTAGCCCGAAGGTTTTCAAGCGAGTTTTTCAAAGCTTCGTGAGCGAAGCTGCTCAGCGGACTTCGCTTTCAGAGGGTGAGTTTCGGAGCTGTAGCCCAGGCTTTGGGAAGACTCCGACATCCACGACTACAACCTCTGCTTGACGATTACGAAGCAGGCTTCGATAGCTGCACACTTAGCTGTACCATACTACACAGACTTCGACAACTCCAGGCTTCGCACGATTCACATCGCACATGCTTCGTCAGGTACCGAACAGGAGACAACCTTGAATAGTAAGCTTCCTTATTTTACATGCACTCAAATTAAACCTCTGTGATGATCTACTTTTGTGAAGATTGATACGTCCTTGTTTTAAATGCCTTGTTAATCTGCCTTTAAGCACTGTGTTGGTGTCTTTTTGTTTAGGACACCGGTCGTTTTTAGGCTAGATCATTTTAGGCTTTGTTGATTTGTTTACTTTTCCCTGCTAAGTCTGTTGAGGTGCATTGGGTGTTGGGAGCAGGCCATTGATTCGAAATAATTTTTTAGGCACCCATTCACCCCTTCTCTGGTCGCTACTTTCGGTCTTACAATTGTACTGCCAAACTATTGATGGAGTACTTCTAAAGTGCTTAGATGTCGATCAATCTAAAGTGGCTACAGGAAAAGTTCATGAGGGGCTTTTTGGCACTCATCAGTCGGCTCAGAAAATGAATTGGATACTCAAAAGTGCAGGTTTTTATTGGGCGACTATGACTGAGGATTGTTTCAATTATTATAGAGGGTGTAAAGCATGTCAAAAGTTTGGTAAAATTGAGTGGGCTCCTGCGTCGGTACTTAACCCCATTATCAAACCATGGTCGTTCTGAGGTTGGGGCTTGGACTTCATCGGCCAAATGCATCCTCCCTCTTCAAAAGGGCATCAGTTCGTGTTGATGGCAACAGATTACTTTACCAAATGGACTGATGTCGTGCCTCTCAATAACATGACTCACAATGAGGTAACTGATTTCATCTTGAAGCACATTATACATAGATTCGGTGTTCCCCAAACTCTCACTACAGATCAAGGTACCTCATTTATTGCTAAAGAAGTGAGAGACTTTGCTGAATTTTATGGCATTAAGTTGATAAACTCTTCACCATACTATGCTCAGGCCAACGGTCAAGCCGAGTCTAGTAATAAAACTGTGATTAAGCTCATTAAGAAGAAAATTGAAGAGTTCCCTAAAAGGTGGCATGAAGTGCTTTCCGAGGCATTATGGGCTTGTAGAGTTGCAAAGCATAGTGCTACCAAAGTTAGTCCATATGAGTTCGTGTACGGACAAGAGTACAGAAAGGTAAAGATAAAGTAAATGTGATTCAAAGCTAGACTTTGTGGTTGATTTGTGTTGGGAGCCTCTGAACTGGCTTCGCCTCTATATTTATAGGGGCTAGACCTCTAATCTAATCTGCTATAATTCGGCTAAATAGGGATAAACACTTAGCCTGAATCGGGTCCAACTCTATCTCTGCCCGAAGTGGGCCTTCGGACAAGCATGCCGAAACCTACTCCTTGGGCTAAAGCTTCGGCGGGGTGAGCCTCCGAAGGCCTCTTGGTCGAAGGATGAGGGCTGGCTAGAAACTTCCGGAGCCCATAGCCCAATGGTCCTTCGGCCCTATAGGGCTTCTGCCTGACCCGGGACATGTGTATTTTCGGCCCAAATTACCAAAATTGACATTTTGACAATCTTAATCATTGATGCCACTTTTTGCTATCAACAACATGCTTCTCAGATATGATTGACTGCAATTACAACTTCTAGCAAGTATAGCAAAAGTAATACTGTCTAAGACATATGGCATGATCAGTGCAACAGATGATATCTAAAGAAAGTCATTAGCACGCATTTTTTGATTTTTGCAAACAAAAGCATCACCACATTTCCTAGTTGCTAAGCAAGGTAAAGCATGAGATGCAAAGGCTAGCTGATATATACCAAGATAAGCATTGTCCAGAACAAAGTGCTTCAGCAAACTTGTTATCTTTTTAATTTTCAGGCTTTTTCTTTTTCTTTTTCTTTTTGTTTTTTATTTTTGCCAGGGGTTATTTGCATTTCAACCTTATGCTAACCGACCAAGTCAAGCCTAGGCTAGAACTAGACCATCAGAAGCTTAAGACATTGGTCTTAGCATACATTACACTGTCCTAGTTCATACCAAAGTGCTATGGTAATCAGTCCAGAACAATGCAATGCGACAATGCAAACTCACCTGGATCTTTTCAAATTATGCATAAAAGGCATGGAATTTTCATTTTTCTGTTTTTTATCATTTTTATAGCACATTTTCCATGTTAAAGCATATAAATATCCAAGTTGCATATCTGCATCTAAGGGAGGAACTAGCTACCAGGCATGTAAAAGATAGCAAAACCACTCAGCCTACACATGCATATGACAGATATCAGACACATCATGTGAACTGAAACAAAGCATGATCATCGACAGATATTCAAAAGCATATACTAGCTAGAGCAAGTAAAGCAGGTCAATCATATAACAGAAGCAAGCTCAAAGTGTAATATGTGAATATGCATGATATGAACTCACACAAAAAGACTCAAGAAAGGAGTAAATAAGAAAGAAAACTGACTCAAAATATCCTAAAAATGATACACAACTCCCAAATCTCCTCGCAAACGCTCAAAAGTAGACTGATCTAGGGGTTTGGTAAAAATGTCAGCCAACTGATGATGGGTATCAACATGAACAAGGTCAATAACACCTTTCTCATATTGATCCCTCAGAAAGTGAAAGTGCACATCAATGTGTTTGGTTTTTGAATGGAGACATGGGTTTTTCCCTACACTAATCGCGCTGGTGCTATCACAAAATAAAGGAACTTTGGCAGGGAAGAACAACCCAAAATATCACAAAGTGGAAATCATCCAAACCAACTGTGAGCAACAGCTAGCAGCAGCAACATACTCAGCCTCAGTGGTAGAAAGTGCAACTCCAGATTGTTTTCGAGAAGACCAAGAAATGAGAGAAGAACCAAGAAACTGGCAAGTACTGGAAGTCGACTTGCGATCCAGCCGGCACCCACCAAAATAAGCATCGGAAAAGCTAGATAAATCAAGAGACGATGATGCTGAATAGTAAAGACCTTGATCACGCGCATAGGTAAGGTACCTGAAAATGCGCTTGACAGCCTGCCGATGAGATGCGCGTGGTGAAGAATAGAAGCGCGCACACAGTCCCACGACAAACTGAATGTATGGCCTCATCACCGTCAGGTATAGCAGCGATCCAATCATCCCTCGATACTCTCTCTCGTTGACCTTGACGCCACTCTCGTCCTTGTCTAGGCCCCCAGATGTACCCATTGGGGTCATCTGAGGCTTCAGCTCTCCACCAAAATCAAATTTCTTCAACATCTCCTCAAAGTCAATACCCTCTGTTGGGGGAAATTGCTTCACTTCCAAGACTTAGAGATCAATAACTCAAAGGTTCCTTAAGCTTCGGAGCTGGTGGGCTCTTATTCGAAGGTGGAGGCATCGGGCCGAAGGATGCTTTGATATGAAGTCCTGCGAAGCCCTCCGCAGGATATGGAGGCTTCGAAGTAGGGCGACAAGATTGATAAGATGTTTGGCTTATCCATCCGTATTGGGGAGTTTTACCTTCTTTAACCTTGCTCCAGGTACTGAACAGTTCCGCTATGTCGGTTGTAATCTAGGGGTAATTAGGTCTTTTCCTTAGATGTTTTTTCCTATAAATACCCCCCTCTCTACCCTGTAATGGGGGACCCCGGACCATTTAATACACATATTCCGACTACTTGAGTTATTATCCAAGGCGGAGGCTCAAGTAAGTTCTTAAACACAAGCACACTATTTGTTTGTTCTTGAAACAGAGAACCTGTTGGTGTAATCTTTTACGCCAACAGTTGGGGCCGTCCGTGGGGAACCAAGTTCTAAAAGCTTGTTCTCTACTGCTGACCACACTTCGAAGAGCACTTTCGGAGGGGCTTCTTAGTGCGGTTCGAAGGCCCCCGCTCGCCTTCCTAGATCAAGTGAAGTCCCTGATCTTCGGACCTCTCCGTGAATAGCTATGCCTCCGAAGCGAAGCCAGGCCTCGGGTCCCCTCCGAAGGTCCCCTTGGACTGCAGGAGCTGGGCCCTCTACCACTCCAACGATTCCCGAAGATGCCACTAGGCGTCGAGTGCCCAGGGGTCCCCGAGCTCCTCCTACGGTGCTTCGGACTAATTACGTCATCTCCCAAGACCCGGAGCTACCCTCCGATGAAGACGAAGACCTTCCTAGAACCGAAGCTACTCAACTAGCCAGGCTTCAAGAGGAAGTAGCTAGGTGGAGGCAAGAGGCTGCCGATCGCCTCCGCACTCAAGCCTCCACCGAGACTCCAGAAGGGCCCCAAGACGGTGGTGCTCACAACCTCCCAGAAGCTATACAAGTCCTGGAGGAGGCCGAAAACGCATCTTTCGATGATGAGTCTCCGCTACATTCGGACTTGCAAAAAGTGCCCTTTGATCCTAGGTTCAAGGCATCGAAGTTGCACAAGTACTCCGGTGGGTCAGACCCCGGAGAGTTCGCCCGCTCATATGCCCTGGCAATAGAAGCAAGCGAAGGGGTGTGCAACACGATGGCGAAGTGTTTCCCCCTCGCTCTCGAAGGCGTGGCACTCCGATGGTTCTGGTCCTTGTAGCCAAGATCGATCAGGTCCTGGGAGCAGCTGAAGAAGAAGTTCATGAGCAATTTCCAGGGTACTTTCGTGGCCCCGATGTCCACATGAAGTTTGTTCCAAGTGAAGCAGCGGGCGGGAGAAACACTCCGAGAATACTTCACGCGCTTTGCCCACACCAAGTCATAGATTAAGGGCCTGTCTACCTCTTCGGTAGTCGACGCCGCCCGCGAAGGGGTGCTAAACCCCGACCTCCTCAGCAAACTCCATCGGAAGCCGGTGACGTCTGTGGCACAGTTGATGGCATACTTCGAGCAGTATGCCAAGGTGGAGGAAGGCTGTCTCCGATTGGCCGGAGCCCCCGCACCTACCCTCCGAGAAGTCAAGACGGAGCCCGAAGCCTCGGCTCCTCTGCAACCCCCTCAAGATAACCGCTTCAACGAGCACAGGCGAGGGAAGAAGCATTTCCGTTCAGAGGTGCTGAACATTGCGCCTTCTGCCCCGAAAGCACCTGCCAATTTTCAGCAGGTACAGAATTTCAGGGCTAGGGCCCTGAAACCTCAAGAGAGGGTGCCGGGCAGGCGCCAGAGTTTTTTCTGTTGCGTGCATGGCGACAATAGAAGCCATGACACGAAAGACTGCAAAACAGTGTTGGCCCTTTGGGGTGATTACCTGGGGTGGAGTACCGGTCGGAGTACTTTGGATCGAGCCCTACCAGCGGCACGGTCGGAGCCTGTGCAGATCGTGGCCCGAGCCGGTGTCCCAGAAACCCCCATGCGACTTCTGGTGGCCAATATTATGCCACCACCGAAGCAGGAAGACCCTCAAGACCACGGCAAGAGAGTGGTCCTGCCCATCTCCGGAGGGGGGACACTTGGGAACATGTCAAAGAGGCAGCGGCGTGAGTACGTCCGTGAGGTTGGGCACATTGGGACTTCGAGTTCCGCGGAAGGAATGCCATAGTTGTCCCATGTGCCCATCTCGTTTACTGCTAGTGATGCCGCAGGGGTAAAGTTCCCTCATGCCGACCCCTTGGTCATTTCCACAGACATAGCAGGGGTGGAGGTCCGAAGGATCCTAGTGGACGGCGGGAGCTCTGCAGACATACTTTTCGTCCAGGCCTTCGATCAAATGTGCATCTCCCGGAAGCATCTGCTTCCAGCGGTCCGGCCACTTCAAGGGTTCTCAGGACCCCCTCTCGATGCCCTCGGCCAGATAGGCCTCGAGGTTGCCTTCGGAGAGGGGCCTCTGGCCAGGGTAGAAGAGGTGATCTTCGATGTTGTCGGCGCCCCCTATGCTTACAATGCAATCTTCGGTAGAGGGATGTTGAACCAGTTCAGGGCTATAGCGCACCACAATTAACTTTGTCTCAAAATTCCCACGCAAGGTGGTGTGCTTACTATTGCAGGAGACCAAGCTATAGCCCGGAGAATGGAGTATGGGCACGGGCAACCATTCGATCCCTGGCAAGTGCACAGCGTAGCAGAAGGCACCGAAGATGTAACGAAGGTCGCTGGAGAAGCACCAGAGGTCTCGAACTTTTCAAAAGGAATCTCTCTCAAGCCAAGCCCAGAAGGCGAAGTTGAGACGAGGATAATTTCAAAAGATGGCAAAGAATATCCAGTGCAGTTCGGCAAAGGGCTATCCCCGGAGATAGCCGCCTCACTGGAAGAAGTCGTCAAGCAAAATCTGGACGTCTTTGCCTAGACCGATGAAGACATCACTGGGGTTGATCGAAGCATCATCGAGCATAGCCTGCTTGTCAACCCGAAGGCCAGGCCAGTGCGCCAGGGGCTCCGCAAGCTGTCTGCAGAAAGAGCAAGCCTCGCCAAGGCCGAAGTAGAGAAATTGTTAAGGGCTGGCATCATTAGAGAGGTAGCCCATACCGAGTGGTTGGCTAACCCTGTTTTTGTAAGGAAGAAGGACTCGAACAAATGGCGCATGTGTATTGACTTTACTTCATTAAATAAAGCATGCCCACGAGACCCCTACCCGATGCCCCGAATAGATCAACTGGTGGATTCCACAGCCAGCTCCGAATTGCTAAGTTTCCTCGACGCTTATTTCGGGTATCATCAAGTCTGGCTGAAACGCAAAGACGAAGCCAAGACAAGCTTCATAACTCCTTCCGGAGTATTTTGCTATGTAAGAATGCCTTTTGGCCTTCGGAATGCCGAAGACACCTTTTCACGTTTAATAGCTAAGGCTCTAGGTCATCAAATAGGCCAGAATGTCGAAGCCTACATTGATGATATTGTAATAAAAAGTGCTCAAAAGCACCAGCATAGCCTAGACCTCGTTGAAACATTTGAGAGCCTCCGAGCTTGTGGAGTACGCCTCAACCCAGAAAAATGTATATTCGGAGCCCAAGCAGGGAAGCTACTAGGGTACTTAGTTTCGAGCAAAGGAATCGAAGCTAGCCCAACGCAAATAAGTGCACTACAAAAAATGGCTCCGCCAGGAAATTTGAAGTAAGTCCCGAAGCTAGCAGGAAGGCTCGCAGCCCTTAGCAGATTCCTGGCCAGGTCAGCAGAGCGAAGCCTCCCAATTTTCAAAGCCCTAAAGGGGTCCGAGAGCTTCAGTTGGACACCGGAATGCCAGAAAAGCTTTGATGACATAAAAGCATACCTCGGAAGCTTGTCAACACTTACTATGCCCCTTCTAGAAGAAACACTTCTCCTTTATCTTGCAGCAACAGGCTCCGCAGTAAGTGCAGTGTTGGTCCAGGAAGTTGAGCTTAAGGGAAAGCTGGTGCAGAACCCAGTTTATTTTGTGTCAGAAGCTTTGTCCGGAGCTAAGATAAGATACTCCGAGCTCGAGAAATTTGCTTATGCCCTAGTAATGGCCTCGCGAAAGCTAAGACATTATTTCTAGGGGATATGCTTCGGAGCAAAGACTCTACAGGAAGGATTGGAAAGTGGGCCGTCGAGCTAGCCCCCTTCGGAATCTCCTTCACGGCAAGAACAGCTATCAAATCCCAAATCATAGCTGACTTCATATCAGAGTGGACTCCATCTGCCGTCTGGGCCCCGGAGGAGCCCTCCGAAGGTTTATGGACAATATTTTCTGATGGAGCTTATCAGGCATCCGGTGCCAAAGCGGGGGCAGTCATCATATCACCATCAGGGTAGAAGGCCATGTATTCTGCGAGGCTCAATTTTAAAACCACCAATAACATCACAGAGTACGAAGGGGTTCTGCTAGGCCTCCGAAAGGCTAAAGCACTTGGAGTTGCCAGGATAATGATTAAAACAGATTCCCAAGTAGTCGCAGGGCATGTTGATAAGAGTTTTCAAGCAAAGAACCCGCATCTAGCACAATACCTTGAAGAAATCCGCAAGGCTGAAGCAGCATTCAAAGGATTCACTGTTCGGAGTATCCCTCGAGCAGATAATCAGCTCGCAGATATTCTGGCAAAAGCTGAAGCTGGAGCGGTGGACCTCCCAGAGGGTGCTTTTTACGAAGAACTAATGCAGCCCGCAGCTAGCCAGTTACCCTCTGTAGAGATACTATGCATTCCGACTACAGATTGGCGGGCTCCGATTATGAGCATATTGCAAGATGGTATAGATCCTTCAGAAGGTCTGGATGCCAAAAGATTGCAAGCAAGAGCCCAAAATTACAAGCTTGTCAACGGAGTATTGTACAAAGCTGATGTGTATTTCCCTCTACTCCGATGCATCTCCCAACCAGAAGGTCAAGACATACTTCGGGACATTCACGAAGGTTTGTGCGGGAGCCATATGGCCCCTCGTGCTCTAGCTGGCAAGACACTTCGGCAGGGGCTTTACTGGCCAACAATAGTGGGAGATGTAGAGGAGTTGGTTCGAACATGCCAAGGCTGCCAATGGATGGGCAGGCGAAGCCACCGTCCGCCAGTTCAACTTCAAGTTATTGCCCCAGTATGGCCAATGGCTCGATGGGGCATGGACCTCATAGGCCCTTTTCCAATGGCAAAAGGTGGCTTGAAGTTTGCGGTGGTAGCAATCGAGTATTTTTCGAAGTGGGTTGAAGCGGAGCCATTAACTGCTATCACCTCGAGGAACGTGAAAAAAATTTTTTGGCGGAACATTATATGCAGGTTCGGAGTGCAAAGGGAGTTGACAGTGGATAATGGAACCCATTTCGAAGCTGACACATTCCAAGCATTTTATGAAGAGCTAGGCATTAAGTTGTGCTTCGCCGCGGTACGCCATCCGCAGTCTAACGGAGCTGTCGAGAGAGCCAATGGGAACATTCTATCCAGTTTAAATCGAAGGATTGTGGGGCTGGCCAAAGGGTTGTGGGTCGAAGAGCTCCCCAAGATCTTGTGGTCCATTCGAACCACTCAAACCAGATCCACAGGTTTTACCCCATTCAGACTACTCTTCGGAGATGAAGCCATGACTCCTACGGAGCGCAAGGGGGGATCCCTTCGTACGATGCAGCCCGGAGACGAAGATGACAGAAACACTTCGCTGGACTTATGAGAAGAAACAAGGCTTCGAGATGTTGCCAACCTGACGAAGTACTAGGGACAAACAAAAACATGGTATGACCCGAAGATAAAGCCGAACGAGCTTAGACCAGGTCATCTAGTTTTGCGAAGTGTAATAGCGCCAGGGAAGCTAGGGAATAAATGGGAAGGACCATATATTATCCTACACTCAGGACATCCCGGATCGTTTAAATTAGCTAATTTAGAAGGAGAAGAATTGAAACATGCATGGCATGCGGAGCACCTTAAGCGTTATTACGCTTAGGGGCTCCTTGTAATCACTTGTAAAACTTCCTTTTCTAAATAAAAGCGGGGGGTCGAATTTTGTTTACTCTTCGAGTATCCCTTACTCCGGATGGACGCATCAGGAGGACGGAGGTGCTTGCAGAGTCAAGCATCTTTCCCAAGACCCGGACAGCAGTCTGCGAACCATGGGTTCGAGGACTCCGCTGCCAGCCTACGGATTCCAGGCTCCGGATTGTTAGGATCCATAGAAGAGTCTAAGGACTTTAAAAAAGAATAGATTTCCAGCCTCCGGGTTCGAAGTATATGTAAAAGAGCTGAAGGTGGCCAGCCTACGGATTCCAGGCTCCAGCTTGTTAGGATCCGTAGAAGAGTCTAAGGACTTTAAAAAAGAACAGATTTCAAGCCTCCAGGTTCGAAGTATCTGTAAAAGAGCCGAAGGTGGCCAGCCTACGGATTCCATGCTCCGGCTTGTTAGGATCCGTAGAAGAGTCTAAGGACTTTAAAAAAGAACAGATTTCCGGCCTCCAGGTTCGAAGTATTTGTAAAAGAGCCGAAGGTGGCCAGCCTACGGATTCCAGGCTCCAGCTTGTTAGGATCCGTATAAGAGTCTAAGGACTTTAAAAAAGAACAGATTTCCGGCCTCCGGGTTCGAAGTATCTGTAAAAGAGCCGAAGGTGGCCAGCCTACGGATTCCAGGCTCTGGCTTGTTAGGATCCATAGAAGAGTCTAAGGACTTTAAAAAAGAACATATTTCCGACCTCCAGGTTCGAAGTATCTGTAAAAGAGCCGAAGGTGGCCAACCTACGGATTCTAGGCTCCGGCTTGTTAGGATCCGTAGAAGAGTCTAAGGACTTTAAAAGAACAGATTTTCGGCCTATGGGTTCGAAGCATCTGTAAAAGAGTCGAAGGTGACCAAGTAATAAAGTTTCGAGGCCCATGCTAACGAGATACTTCAAAAAAAAGGAATCAAAGGTCCTAAGCGACAGATCTAACTTCGAAATTTACGAGGTAATAATAAGAGAGTATGTTACAAGAAGCCTCTAAAAAGGTAAAGTACGAATATTAAGTGTGATACGAAGCATCAAGTAATCCGACGTATCATTGTGTCCGGCGAATCCTTTGCACAGCAAATGATCCCCCACCCACAAGGAGGGGTAGGAGGGTAAAAAGCAAGCAAATACTTTCGGAACAATTCACATTAATCTATCGTACTTGTGCATCAGGAGAAGTTTTGGTCCAAGCCTAGGAAAAATCGAAGACCCTGTCAGCCTCTGGAGCTACCCCTCCGACTACTCTGTCCTTCGGAGCTCGAAGCTGCCAGTTTAGTCCTTTTTGTCCGCACACCTCTCTTCTTCGAGACTCGCAGTTTCTTTTGCTCCTCTTCGAGCTCGGCCCAGGTCAGCAGCCTTTCAGAATTAACTTTCGTAGGGTCTTCGGCCTGATACTCCGAGTCAGACCAATTCATGTGTTCGGAAGACGAGGATGCCTTCTCTTTCTCCTCCTCCTTGATATACGCTAAGACCTCGTGAAAAACTTCAGGAGGTATCTCCCCTTTGTCTCCACGAGGAACAGAGAAGCGAGATCGGCGGTAGGGCCTTAAGCTCTCGAGGCTTGTCCACTCCTTCCGGAGCCCTTTAGTAAACTCCAGTATTTCAAGGTCAAGGTTCGAAGGGCATGACAAAACCTAAAAAAGAAAGCAAAACACCCAAACGAGCTTCTCGATTATAACTTTTTCATTGATTAAAGGGGCTTTACAACATTTTGCATGCATGATGGCCCTAAGAGCTAGACCTGCGGGTCAGTTGGCAGAGAAGGGATTGCCGGAGCTGGCGACGCAGGGAGTGGTGGCTTTGTTTTCACCTGTTTCTGCCGTCGGGCCTCGTCAATCCAAGCTTTGGCCGCAGCCTTATGGTCCGACTTCCAGGTTGACCGGAAGGCTTCCTAGGCCAAGGCTACATCCGAAGAAGGGCGCAGCAGGTCTTCGGAGGCGAAGCATCCTGGGATCGAACCCCCGACTGAACCGAGGAGGATCTGAAAGGACTCGAGGTGGTTAAGAACTCCGATGCCGGCGCACTGCCCAGAGATCTCTCCGTACCAGACACCAAAGCTCATCATCAGCGATGCTGCCACTTGGATCCTCTTCAGCTTCCGATCGAGGGGTTCGCTGGTTGCCGCAGAAGACGAAGGGCACATAGTGCCGAAGTATTCCAAGGTACCCTGAAGGGCGTCCAAGGTACGTTCTGCCGCACTAGCATTCTTCTTCTCCGTTGCCTCTAGCCCCGCAGTAGTAGCAGACACCTCGGCCACCTGGAGCATTAAAGAACTCTTCTGGGCCATCACTTGGTTAAGAGCTCCTTGGAGCTCCACAAACTGGGCACTCGAAGTGGCTGCCGATTGACGGAGCCTTTCAACCTCCGCCCGAAGAACTACGCGTTCGGCTTCAACCTCTTGGGCCGAAATGCGGAGCGCATCATTGTCTTCCCTCGCCGTTCGGAGAGCTTCGTCGGCCGCAGCCCTAGCCCTCCATTCCGCTAAGGCTTCCTCCTCCAACTTAAGGGATCTTTCATTGGAGTCGTGGAGGGCGGTTTGAAGGGTAGTAACCTTCCTTTTGAGCCGATTAGTTTCGACCTCGTTGGAAGTCGCTGCCGCTCTAGCAAGGACAAATTGCTGCAAAGAAAAAAGAACAAGTAAGTACCAAAGTATTTATAACCATTGATTCAAATTAGCTATGGTGTTTTTTATACCTATAGGGCAGCCCTTTCGAGGGCCATGTTGAGCATCGGAGCCCTAGCTTCGATCAGAACAGAGACCAGGTCCGAGTTGGTGATGTCCTGGCTCTTCTCTGCCAGGGGCTCCAGGAGCGCTCGGAGACCTACCCGGTGCTCTAGGAACGGAGCCAGCAAAGGAAGCCAAGACGAAGCTTGGCGGTCATCTACCGTGGCCTTCTCCTCCAAGTTGCTGACCGAGGCCATCACGAGGCCGAGGGAAAGGCCGAAGCTAGCCATGCTTTTGCCCCTCCCCGGCACAAAGGCAGGCGCAGCGGCTGCAGCAGAAGTGGCCCTTTCTTCTGCGGCTACCCCTTCGACCAGAGCCGCGTCAACAAGGGAGACCTCGGTCGCCGGAGCCGCTACAGAGGAGGCGACCTCAGTTACCGAATCCGCTCCGGTGGGCACGACTTCCGCTACCAGGCAGGGTGCATCCAAGGGAGTAGGAGTGTCCACCTGGGCCATGACCCTCGAAGACGTTGGGACTTCGGGTGCAGCCGGGGCTTTGTCACCTTTCGAGGTACCTATCTTGTCAAGAAATTTGATATGTATTTACAAGAAAAGATTGTTGTAGGTATCAACTAAAGTAGGAGATTCAAGACGTACCTTCGGAGGCCCCGTGAGGCAAGATCGCCGGATCCTCCAGAACTTCGTACAACAGAAGGATATCCTCGAAGTCATCTCCCGAAGCCCTCTCTGCCACGTTCTTTGCTGGCGCTGCGACCCCCACCGTGACCACCCCAGTTACAGGTGAATTGGGGGTGGTGGAGTCCGAATCCAGATTCACGACGGCGGGCACAGAAGCGCGCGGTGGATCTACCTCCGTAACTTCACGAGCAGAGGATCTAGCTGGAACTTCCCCTATATCTTCGTCGTCCTCCAAGAGATAATTCTCGAGGCTCGAAGCTAACTGGACGTCGGAGCCCTCGGGCTTCTCGGAGGCCGAGCTCCGAGCGTCGAGGGACGAAGCCGACGAAGCAGGGGTCAGCTACAAAGGGATCTTCGCCACCTTTTTCTTCTTAGACAGCGGCTTGCTGGCTCTCTTGGGCGGGTCAGCAACGGCCTTCCCTTTCCAGGCGGCTGCTCCAGTCGTGGCAAAGTCTGGAAGAGGAGGGGGCTCCATCCCGAGAGCTCCCCACACTCTGTTGGAGCGTTCCCAGCTCCCAACTAGCTCCAGCCTTTTCTGCTTTTCAGCCATTGATGGGGCTCCGAGGACCCGTTCGGTGGCCCGAGCTATGTCCTCCGGAGCCAATGCCAAAGGAGCCGCTGAAGAAAAGGTGTAACGGGTCATAAGTATGTTTTTTTATCATCTAAATGCAGTACTACAGGAATTGAAGTCTTACCTAGCATTCGGAGATCACCCTCCGAGGCCTGTTGGAACACTATTGGCCAGTTGGCCCCAAGAGGTGGAATTCGAAGGGCGATGAACTCTTCGGCCAGGTCGCGCATGGTCATGTGGTGAGCCACCGAAGTCAACAACCCTAGCCTCATGGAGAGAAGGCTGGGGTTCGGAGCAACCTCCGCCTCCTTCCGGAACCAAATCTCCTGGAGAGGCCCTACGAGGGGGGAGTCCTCTCCGACTTCGGCATAGAACCACCGAAGAATCCAGTTGGTATACCATTGATCGTTGATGCCCTTCGTAGGGAAGTGTAGGGCGTGCTCCCTCCGCAACTGGAAATTGACACTTCCGAAAGCTGTTATCACCTTGGAATCCCCGGGCCCGTCCTGTGGCTTCGGCTGGCAGATAGCCTCGTGAGTTGCGGCGAAGATCTCCGAGCGTCCTTCGCAACCTTCGACCCAGAGTACCCACTCGAAGACAGCCAGGCGGGTGATGGCATTGGGGGACAACTGAGGTAAGGTAATGTGAAACAGGTCCAGTACATCCGCCAAAAAGTCGATGGCTGGAAGCCCCAAGCCAGCTTCGAAGAACGCCTCAAAGACTACCACTTCCCCGTTCGTGGCCTCGGGGTTGATTCCGACCCTGGGACCCGAGTCCTCAGTCTGGCTCCCAGCTTCCCTTCTACAGCCTCCTCAATAGACTCGGCGGTGCTCGTAGATTGACTGATGAGGAAGCTCTGGGAAATCTTCTTCTTGGAAGGCGGGTGGAGCTCCCGGGGGTTCTTAGGCCAAGCGCCGCCCGAAGTCCCCGCCGTCTTCGCACCGGGTACCCGGATTGGGCCGGCCTGATTCCACGGCTCCCTTAGCCTGGCAATCGCTCGCCGCCCGTGTACCTGAGTCAATCCCGGTCAATAGACCAGTGGATCCTCTACTGCTCCTAGCCCATGTAGTACCAGAGTCACACATGGCCCAGACACAACAGGTCTCATCTTCTCTTCTTGCCCTCTTGAGTTCCGTTGAAAACTACTCATCACATCTGGAGCCATGAGGCCCATGCTATTCAACATGGCTCCTCAACCGATAAGAGGTTAAGGGATCTAGAAGCTATAGAGAAAGATAAAATGAGGGTAGCTAGAGCCTACAACAAAAGAGTCAAACCAAAATCATTTCAAGTTGGTGACTTGGTTTGGAAGACGATTTTGCCCTTAGGCACTAAAAGCCCCAAATTTGGTAAATGGTCTCCTAGTTGGGAAGGTCCTTTTAAGGTAGCTAAAATTGCTCTAGGTAATGCATACTTGTTAGAGTCTCTACAAGGAGTGCGATTTAGAAGAGCTTTAAATGGCAGGTATTTGAAAAAATACTTCTCAAGTGTGTGGCAAAGTCTTAAAGTGCCAAAAGGTCGATATGGAGTATATCGTCCTTAGCCCGTTGTGCTTTTAGCTCACTTAGTTTGCTAAAAGGTGGGGGGCATGTGTTTATAGAAAAAATGGCATTAATGGCCAAGATTGTCAAAATATCAATTTTGGTAATTTGGGCCGAAAATATACAACTTCGGGTACAGGTCGAAGCCCTGAAATGCCGGAGGCCCACCTGCATGGGGCCTCGGGGGCCTTTTAGCGGCCTGCTTCACAGGCTGGCTTCAGCCTAGAGGCCCTTCGGTGGTCTGCTTCACCGAAGCTTCGGCCTAAGGACTCCCTTCAGCGGGCTTGCCGAATGCCCACTTTAGGTAGGCTTCGGATAAGGAGTATGATACAAATTCAGATTGTTTTTATCTCTAATCTTGATTAGGCCGAATCTTATCATATTAGAGTTAGAGATAAGAAGACTAGCCCCTATAAATACAGGGGTGAGGCCGGTTCGTAGGACCCCCCAACATAGATCAACTCTTCAAACCCTAGTTTCAATCGTAACTTTATTTTCTTTACCTTCCGCATTAGATCAGTACACCTTCGTGGGTTTTCGCTAGAAGCCCTCCGTCGTCCACACTGAAACAGTGGTAAGCCTTGTTGGTTCGCTTGTGAAGCCTCCATTAATCTACGTAACAAATTGTTACCCTTCGTTTTGTATACTGCAACACTTGGTAATTCGGTCTCCAAGCCGAATTGGCACTTGATCTTCGTTTGCTGCAGGTTTTCAAATTCAGAGCCCCCTTCGTCGAAGGTTTTCGGAGCTAGGAAGCTGGTTTCGGAGGCTGCCAGAGAACCCTTCGGCGAGCCCTCTGCTTCGTCTCACCGTGCTGGATCCATCACGCTATTGTCGGTCTAGTCAAGTCTTGCGCACCGGAGCTACTTCGCATCGGAGTTGCTTCACATCGGAGTCACGCCTGAATGCGCCGCATCGGACTTCATCGCATCGGAATGCTCCGCACCAGACTTCATCGCGCCAGCGCTCCATGTTGGATTTTGTCGTGTCACAGGCTTCGCACCGAATCCTGTCGTTCAGAGGCGATTTCACGTCGCAATCTCTTCGGAGAATGTCTTTGGCCAGATTGATCCGAACATTGAAGGCTAACTTCAGCGCGCCCTTCACATCAGACGCCGAAGGACCCCCTTCGGTGACCCTTAGCACGGTACTCTTTGAACCAATCAGGCTCTGTTGGGCCGATTGTTTTATTTTATCTATATATTTCAGCTAATTGGATTATTTCTTTGTGATCTGATTACCTGGCGACTCCACCCCATTGCCACTATTAAGGATAGTCGGAAGGCGACGTCAGTGTTGTGTTATGATTAGGCTCATTCTTAAGTATCCACACGCTTTTAGATCATCGAACCGGCCCAAGTGCGGGGGCACGTTTTCGTGTCAATACACATCTGGATGAGCAGTAGTGCTTCGGACCATATAAAAATTTAAACGATCATACCATGCCCTAGGGGCTTGCTTTAGACCATATAAAGCTTTCTGCAACTTAAAAATGGCCAAGGAAACTTAGGGTTTTCAAAAACAAGGGGCTGCCTAACATAGACCACCTCCTCTATATACTCATTCAGAAAAGCACTCTTGACATCCATTTAAAAAAGCTTAAATCCTTTCGAAGCAGTGAATGCCAAAAGTATGTGAATGGACTCAAGACGGGCAACAGGGGTGAAAGTATCCTCAAAAGCAATACCCTTTTTTGGCAAAAACCCTAGAAACTAATCGAGCCTTGTTGCGCACCACAACCCCATCTTCACCTTGATTGTTCTTAAACACCCACTTGGTGCCTATGGGGTTGCAACCTGGTGGCAGATCAACTAGCATCCAAACCGATTGCGAACAAAATTTCCAAGCTCTTCTTGCATGGCATTTATGCAATTTGTATCAGATAAAGTGTGAGCAACATCTTTAGGCTCAAAGGTGGCAACAAAAGCAGACTCAGCAAACACGGCAAGAGAACTAGCCTGAGAATGGAAAGATATTGAAGTGAGATCACCGATGATGAGCTCCGAGGGGTGATCACACTGATCTGCTCAGGATCCTTGATGATGAGATGTCACCTCACTGGAGTCACCAGCTGGCACCTCTAGACTCGACTTAGGGGGCTCGGTCGAAGTGGAAGTATTGATCAGAAGTCTGCCATCATCCTTAGTTGAAGTCTCAAAAGGTGTGGGGTCTACAGGCTGTGCAGCAGGCCCACCCTCATCAACAGTGGGAGTGTCATCATCTTCCTCGAAGATGGACTCTCCAAGCTCATCATCACCAGAAAGCTCAAAAGGAGTAAGCGAAGGCATGGACTCATTGAAAGAAACCTCACATGTCTCAACAAACTGCTAGGAGTCGAGGTTTGTAACATCCCAAAATTAAAAGTAAAATAAAAATAAGGAAAATAAATTTTCTGAATTGAAAAAGAATTAATTATTTAGAGAAAAGGTTAAAAGAACCCAATTAAAGAAAAATAGGGAGAAATATTTCAAATTTGAATCTGAAAAATTTATGATGGAACCTATGAGCCAAGAAATATTTTTAGGAATTTTTACAAAATTTTAGCAATGAAGATTCAAGCGCAAAGCAAATAATCGATTTTTTGGAATTATTTTAAATGAAAAATGCATTTAAAAACTTAGTGGGCCGCAACCTCGAATCTGCCTTAGCCCAGCCCAGCCCACTGCCTGAGCCACCAACACGTGGGACCCACATGTCAGCACCCTCTCACCCTTCCCGCGCTCCCGCCCTAGCCTCGGCCCCACCCGTCAGCCTCCCGCACCGCCTCCCTCTCACTGCCCCTGGACCCCACATGTTTGCACACTTTCCTTCACGCGCGCCCGCTGATAGGTGGCCCCCACCTATTAGATTCATCCTCCCCGAAGGAAAAATCCCCAATTCTCCGCACTTTTCATCACCGGTGACCTACCTTCGCAAATCCGTCGTCGCCGATCCCTTTCCGTCAAAATTGACTCGGGGATTGAGATTCCCGATCTCCAGTGATCATATTCCCCCAAAGACCCTACGCATTATTGTCCCGATGGATGCTAGCCGTGCTCATGGCAACCTCACCGACGCATGTATGGAATTGCTCTCCAGTTTCCTTCAATTGGCCTTCCTTTTTCGATGCCAATGACCCCTATATAATCCTCTCCTCCTCCGCCGATCACCACACTCTGGAATCGCTCAAGTTTTCACTTTATCGAGCACCACCACCCTCTTCTCGCACCACCACGCTATCCTGCCTCCAGCTGACGGCCGCAGTCACCAGAGACCTCCGATCGCCAAGCCCTCAACACCATCGAGACCACCGTTGCCTCCTCTACCCCAGCGTCGCCCTTGTTTGCGCCGCTGATCGCCAGAGTACCACCATCACCAACGACCCGAGACTGCTCATCGCCACTGTTCGCCACCGGCCTCATCTCTTCACCATCAACCCTCATTCCCAGTATGGACATGATCCTTGAGCTATAACCTTTCCATTTCCGCACACGGTTAGGGCTTTAGGCCATCGCTTCCGCCGTGCACCGCTAGCCGTCGTTCGGCCGGCGCTGGGGACGAAGCCCTCGGCTTCCCCCATGCCGCGCGGATGCCGGATGGTGCCCCGACCGTTCGATCTGGACTAAACGGGTGAGATTAAATCACTCAGTGATTAAATCTCAGCTGCCCATTCCGGCGGAGGGGTATGGAGTGATCTAGGCCGTCCAGATTCACTTAACGCCTCTCGCCCCACCGCCAGCCTTCAGATCTAGATCGGATGGCTCACACCGATCAGGTCCACGCGTATAGTAGCCCTGCGCACGGTGGGCTCGGTCTACCGTGGACCAGGAACCTTTTCTGTTTAAAATAAAAATCTAGAAAATAGTTTGAACTTTGAAAATTCATAACTTGCTCAATTCAACTCCAAATTTCACCATTCAAATTTTGTAAAATTTGTCTCTTTATTCTCTACACATTTATGCAATAAAAACAATATGTTTATTTTGCACTTTTTTATTCTTAATAAATAATAAGATAAAAACCCCTTTAGGATTAAATTCCTATTTCATTAAATAATTCAGAAGAACCCTTAAAAATTTATATATTAATTTCAGAGGACATAATAACTTCTTTTCACTATTTTAATGCAATAAAAACAGTAGGGTTACTTTATACAAGTTAATTCACACTTAAATGAGAAAATAAAAACCCCTTAGGGTAAATGCTTATTTCAATTCATAAACCCCATAAAAAATAATCTTAAATATTTAGGTGATAATTTCATAGAATTTAAGACTTTATTTTCTTTTAGTTAATCCAACAAAAACATGTATGCTTGTATTGGTGATTTTGGATTGTTTCATTGAATGTTGTGTTTTCTTTTCGTATCGAAAGACTATGACGCCGTCGAAGATTCGGAGTCTTACCCCGAGGTTCCATCTTCACCGTTTGCGGAGCAAGGCAAGTCACAACCCTTATTTTGATCATAATTTAGCCCATGTGTTATTTAAATATCGCTAAAACACATAGGATATATTTGCATTAGTCTAATCTCAAGCCCTAAATTATATTTATTAGATCCCCGTCCTTGTGTGTCAACCCAAGTCATGCTTATTGAGCCTGAACTCCTTATCACTCTTACAATATTATATTAGCTAGTGTACAATGTACCGACACAACTGCTATAGGATAAAAGAACGGGTCATAGCTAGATGGATTCTACTATATGATTTCCCCCGTTATTCTCGTCTCTGGATTCTGTTGGAGTTTGGCTATGTTATAAGTATGGATTCTACTATATGATTCTTATTTGACTACAACATCATCTATGTAAACTTCTAACATAACTCCTAACAAGTCATGAAAGATCAAGTTCATAGCACGTTGATATGTAGCGCTAGCATTCTTTAAACCAAAAGTCATAACGACCCACTCGAACAAGCCGACAAAACCAGGGCATCGAAAGGTTGTCTTGTATACATCCTCTTCGGCCATAAAAATTTGATTATAACCAGCATTGCCATCAAGAAAACTTAGTACCTTGTGGCCTGAAGCATTGTTGATTAGCATGTCGGCTATTGACATTGGATACTCGTCCTTCTGAGTGGCCTTGTTTAGATCCCTGAAATCAATACAAACGCATATCGTGCTGCTCCCTTTCTTTTCTACAGGTACAATGTTAGCGACCCATTCAACATACCTGCATGGCCTAATAAACTCAGCTTTGAGTAACCGCTCTATCTCTTCTTTAACTCGGTCGTAAACGGCTAAATTAAAGCGATGAGGAGGCTGTTTATAAGGCCTAAATCCGGATTTGATAGGTAGCCAATGTTCCATGAGCTCGCGGCTTAATCCTGGCATCTCTCTATACTCCCATGCGAAACAATCGATGTACGACCAAAGCAACTTTATTACTTCAGCCTTTTCATCGGGCTGTAAATGTTGGTTTACAAAAGTTGGCCTTGGGAGGCTACCATCGCCTATGTATATTTCTTCTAAAGGATCGGCCGACGCAAAACCTTGTCCTAATTTCTCTACTTCGCTAAAGTCTTTGATGGCCTCGGCAACACCGTCTTTAGCAGACCGATATTGCTCTACACGAGTCTTTAGCCAATCTAGATTACTTTTGCTGGACATGACTACTAATTTAGAAACAGTCATGCTACACTAGCCGTCTTTATAGACACTAGTACGAAATGACCTCCGGACACACTAACAAAGTCATAATCCGAAAGATCCCTACCCGATAGACATTCTACTTTATTGTGGATGGCGTCAATGGACACATCGGCTAATGCTACCTGGGCCGAAGTATCTGCGGTTATGACCTCTACCTCATCGTCATCCCACTAAATCAGGCATTCGTGCAAAGTAGAAGGAATGTAGTAGTTTGCGTGAATCCAGTCACACCCGAGTTGCACACTGTAGTTACCTTGCACGTCAACGATGAAGAATGTTGTTGGCAACATCTTGTTGCCTACTGTCAACTCCATGGTGAAAACGCCTTTGGCCTCGGAACTCTCTCCGTTGAAGCCGTTGAGCATTAAGTTAGTTTTCTTCAGGTCTTCCTCATCCCTGCCAAGTTTCTTCAATAGCGAGTAAGGCATTAGGTTAACAGTGGCACCACCGTCAACAAGCATCCAGGAGATTGGCTTCCCATCAATGTGACCCCTGACGTAGAGAGGCTTTAGATGGCGAGCCGTATCTTCAGGTTTCTCAAAAATAGCATTGCATGGGCTAAGGTTCAACTGAGCGACCTCGGCCTCATCCTATGGTAGGGCGAACTCGGCGGGTAGCATGACGATGTTGATGTCCATCGCCTGAGGTGCGGGTCCCTCGGAGAGGGGCGAGTAGTCATCATCGAGCATGTCGTCGTCGTCGCTCGGGCTAGGAGCCGGGTTGGTTATCTCAACCGGCTTAATCCTCCATACCTGTCTCATTATTGGCCGAGGGCGGATTTCCTCAAAGATGGCGTCTCTCTCATCCTCAGCTTTCTTCTCGTGCATCTCCTATGCCCGTAGGCGTTGAAGACACCTTTTATGTGATTTGGACATACTTGGAGGTGCCCAAGACGGTTGTGGCTTGGTACCAGGCGCTACTACCTTGTTCTTGTTACTTTTGGCCGAATGGGGTACTATAACGCCCTGATTTATTAAATCGGAACATTATTGAATTTCAAAAGAAAAACAATAATACAAGAGGTTCATCATGTGACACGTACATACGAGCAATCATTATTGGTACGCAGACCACGTTATTACATAAGAGTAAAATTAAAATAAACAATAAAAACAAACTGCATGACGAACGCCCTCTTCAGGATCTTTCTTCTTGACTAGGTCGCTACTCCAAACCATCTTCCTCATAGTAGGCATCCTCTGAATTATGTGTCCAACGGGTATGAGTACAAAAATTACTCAACAAGCCACCGCAAATGCAATAGTAATGCAAGGTAATAGCAGAGGAAGGATAATGGCTAGAAGTGCGGAAAAGTAAATTTTTCAGTTATTGCGTTTAGTATAGTCAAATTTAATCATGCGGAATATTAAACATGAACATCATAATAACATCTAACTCGAGGAGTACGTTTTCCCTCCTCGCACAACGGTCCTTACATGTCAAATCATCATGCTCACTCATTAAAAGTAAACTAATTGTGGGATGTCACGCAACCTGCCCTTGACCGTGGGCTCGGCTTTTCGAAAAGATTTATGACTCTGATCAGAGGTGTACCACTGTACCCAAAAGGCACGCACTCATACCATACACCAAAGTGTAACGAGATGACCCATACCACGGGAACTCGTGCCAAAACCTCAGCATGAAATGCTCCAAGCGATAACCACCCGCTCTAGGTTTCGTCGGCGCGCCGGGCCGCATCCCGGCTAACGTCGCACCACCTTTTGCGCCAAATTGGTACGAGCCACCCACAGGTACTGCTTGACCCATCTCCAAGTGGTGGCCTCGGTTTGGAACACTCCATACCTTAGTTAGGACTTACCCACTAGACTTGTGGTTAGTATGGAAGTGTATTGCAACGGATCCCGCAGACCGGTCATTATAGTGTCGATACATTGGACACTAGCTAATAGTACTAATAATATGGTGACAAGGAGTTTAGGGTAGATAGCATGGCTTGGGTTGCACATCAAGGTCGGGGGATCCTAATAAATATATTGTAAGGGTTTCATTTGACTAATGTATGTATATCCTATGTGTTTTAGCGATAGCTTAGTAAAACATGGGTTCAATATGCTCAAAAGATTGGTTTGGTGACTTGCCTTGTTCGGCGAAAGGCGAGGAAGGAACTTCCGGGAAGTACTCCGGCTCCTCGACGGCGTCATAGTCTATTCGACAAAAGTAATAAACATAACATTCAATAAACATTCCAAAATCACATAACAAGCATATTGGTTTTGATTGGGTTTTAAATTAAGAAAAATAAAGTCATTAACTTTCTTAAATTTATCTTAAGAACATTTTAAAATGAACTTTAATGAGATAATGGCTTTTCTAAAAAGGAATAATAATGTAAACTAACGTATTTTAAATTTCTAACCACTTAAAATAGGAAGTTTAGAATGAACCTATGGTTTCATTTATACTAGTATGTAAAGAATAGAAGATAAATTTTATCTAAAGCTGAAATGGACAAATTTGTAATTTATCCTAAAGTTCACTTGAATATTTTATTAAATAAACATGAAATACTCAAAGTAAACATACTTTTTTTATTGCACTAGCATGTAGAGAATAAAATTTTAGATTTTCTGGAATTGAAATGGTTAAATTTGGAGTTAAAATGAGCAAGATATGAATTTCAAAAGTTTAAATCAATTTCTGGATTTTTATTTAAATTGAAAACGGTCTTGGGTCCACGGTGAACCGGATCCACCGTGAACCTGTGCACTGTGCGCGTGGTCTGGCCCATCCTAGACTGTTGGATCTAGATCCAATGCGTGGGGGCGAGGCGGGGACGTTAAGTGGCAATCAACGGTCCACAGCGCTCGGTACCCCTTTGACCAGATGGACGTGCGGGATTAAACGTCGCAAGGGCTTTAATCTACGCCGTCGGATCGAGATCGTGTGGCCAGGACTGAATCCGGCACGACACGCATCGGGCGGGGTAAAGTACACATCTTCCTCGACTCCAGCGGTGCGACGGCGAGCGATTCCGGCGACGGCGAGGGCTACCCGGCCTAGCTAGGGCTAAAAACGGAAAGAGGGAACTACGGGGAACACGAGGGTACCGGCGGTGGTGGTGACGGCGAGCTGACGGCGACCGGCGACGTAGAGGGGTGATGGAGCTCCTCGGGTTCTCGTCGGCGATGGCGTTCCGGCGGGGTTAGTCATCGGTGGAGGGGTGGCCGAGGTCGGGGAGGTGTCGAGGGTCACTTTGGTGCGGTCGCCGAGGGTGGAGGAGGACTCCGGCGATGGTGAGCGGCGGCTAGAGCGAGGACGGTGGTGTGGCGTTAAAACGAGCATCTCAGGCGTTCTATTCGGTTCCAGAGCGTGAAGGCGTGGGGGTCGAACGCAGTGGAGGTCAGGGGGTTAAATAGGAGCTCCGGCGGGGTTCGGGGGGGTCACAAGCATGGAAAGCCGAGGGAGGGGTGCATTCATTTGTCGGCGAGGTCTCGCCATGCACGGGAGCGATGATCCCATGGCTTAAACGCGTCGCTCAATGGGGGAAAACGGTCGACAGGGCTCGGGGGACCGATTGATGGCGCCAATTTAATGGGGGAGGGGTCGGCGAGGCGGATCCAAGGGCGAGGTCATCGGCCGGCGTGATTTGGGGGCAGTGGCGCGAGGTGGACGATGGGTCCGACAGGTGGGCCAAGGTGGCCAGCGGGCGCGAGCGTACGGGTGTGGCGACTAACGGGTAGGGTCGGGCGATCGGGCGCTCGCGCGAAGTGAGAGGGGGTCACTGACAAGCGGGCCCGGGTGTCAGTACGGGCGCGGGGAAGGGAGTGGGCTGGGCCGGTTGGGGGAGAGAGATTGAGGGAGGGAGGCCCGTTACTGTTCCTATCATTTTCTGAATAAAAATAATTGCATAAATTATTTTAAAATATTTGGGCTACTTCCAAGGGTGATAAAAATTTGTAAAAATTCTCAAAAGTATATCTTGGCCTTGGGATCATATACAAAATTTTCTAGCCCCTAGTTTGGATATTTTATCTAGGCTCTAGTTCAATTAAGCTTAGAAGGGCATTAAAGGTATTTCAAAATAAATTATTTCCAGAAAATATATTAAATGGTATTTTTATTTCTCTAAAAATTTGGGGTGTTACAGGTACTACCCAGATCGGCCTCGCATGTTTCATAGTCGGAGGGACCATTGTTGTGAACCCTGCCAATCGGACTGACCTCGTTTGGTCGATCGTACCAGGCTCCGGTGCCGGCTTCGGTTGGAGTGGGGGACTTACCTCTGTTAGGTTTCGGCGAAGGGGCCTTCGGGATTGGGACTTTCTGAGACCCTATTCTGACTGTGATAGCTTTGGACTCCCTATCTTTTGCCTCTTCACATTCATCTTCCTAGGCTTTGTCTCGTGTGAGTCGATTCGGAGGTATTACGGACAGTATGTGGATGATGCCTCCCTCCGCCGCATCTGTTTGTCCCTGCCAGTTATAATACTCCAAAGGAAAACAAGGGACAGTGTTATGTTGCGGAGGGTGCTTTGATTGTGATTCGTATGGAGCCCACGGGGTCCCCACCCAGTTGTATGGCGGGGGCATCGGTGGCTCTAGTGGCTTCACCCACCGTGAGCCAAACCCATGACCCGGAGGGGGTTCAGCCAAGTCAACGGCATCTTGGACCATATCAGTGAGGGGTCCTGCCAGGCCGAAGGTACGTTCGGCCACTGTGGGCCGAAGCCTACTGCCGGAGGGTTCGTCTAGAGTGGAGCTGGGTTCGGCTATTGGGGTCCAAACTTGATCAGTGTGGAGCTCGACCACTGGGGTCTGAGGCCATCGTAGGTGTGTTATGCCACTGTACGGAGGGTTTGGCCACTGGGGTCCGAAGCCATCGTAGGGGGTGTTATGCCACTGTGGCCCGAAGTCATCATGCGGAGGGTTCGGCCACTGTGGTACGAAGCCATCATGCGGAGGGTTCGGCCACTGTGGTCTGAAGCCACCCTCCGACTGCTTTGGCCCCTTCGGCTGACTTAGCCTTTTTGCACGGGGGCCTATTTCCTTAGATTTTATCTGGTGTTTGTTTAACAGCATCTGATATGTCACCTTTAGCTTCTTGCAAACCCTAGCCGAAGGAGGTGTGTTGACATTTTGTTTCCCCACTCCTACTTCAGGGTTCTTAGGTACGAGTGTGCGTGTACGTGATTCTCCAATAACGACCGCTTTCCCCTTAGCTGACTCGGCCTGTTCTGGCCAAATCAGCACTCTCTTTTCATTGAGATCGATGGTGTTTATGGGAAAGGGGTCTTTGTCCAGCTTCATCTTTTGATTGGGGTCTATCTTCAATCGTCCTTCCTCTATGGCCGATTGAACTTGTCGACGAAAAACATTGCAGTCGTTAGTATAATGTAAATGCAAATCATGCCACTTACAGTATGGGTGTTTCTTTAGCTCATCGGCAGATGGAATGACTTGGCCTTTAGGCAACCTGAGAAGTTGGTTCTTCAATAGGAAATCAAATATTTTATTACACTTAGTTATATCGAACGAGTACTTGACTTTGTTAGGCCGATTCTTGGTAGGAGACGGTCGTAACTCGGAGCAAGTAATAGGTTTGCTCTTAGCATCTCAAACCCATTCGGTCGCGTAAATGTCGGCCGAATCTTCTTCCTCTTCTGATTCTTCCTCGTCGAAGTGTTCCATGATGTGGACTTCGGACCTAGGCTTGTTAAACGTCTTAATGAAATTTTTATACTAGCTCGGCCTTCCTGGACCAGAGCCTGTTGTAAGACTTGGCTAACCTATAAAAGGTGTTGGTTGTCTAGTCTCTCCTTAATCTCAGAATGCAACCCGCTAAAAGCTAGATCTGCCAAATCTCTTTCCGAAATATTAAGACTAAAACATCGATTTCTAGTATCTCAAAAACACTTGATATACTCAGAGACGCTCTCGCTAGACTTCTGTCTAACAGATGTAAAGTGTGAAAACCTAAGTTATGTTTCACCCGTGTAAAAGTAGTCATGGAATTTTTGTTCTAATTTAGCCCACGTTTGGATAGAGTTTGGCGGGAGCACCGAAAACCAAGTGAAAGCGGTGCCGGGTTGATGAGGACATCACTTCACATGATACACACATGCACCACCATGATACACACATGCACCAACATGATACACACCTGCACCACCATGATACACACATGCACCAACATGATACACACATGCACCGTCAACCTACAATTCAATTACAGGTTAATTCTTTCCTTAGCAACTATGTATATATTTGTTTGGATGGGATGCTACTGAATACTAGTGATATTTTGTTGCTTATGAACATGGGAGATGGAATAGGAGAGTTGGAGTTCAAGACGGAGTCGCACGGATGATTTGAAGTCAAGAATTCGCTGGTTCGGACTACATCAACCACCATACAACAAAATGGGCATAACTTCCTCATACGAAGTCCGATTGGCGCGTTCTTGGACTTTTTGGAAAGCTAAGGAGAAGACGGATCTTCTGGCGTTGGTTTCGCCTCATTTGGAGTCTCGAGTCGTCCTGTGTGACTGAAACAGTCCTGCGTGACAAAGTTGGGCCGAGTTGGACCTTGTACTGAGTTGTAGGCCGTGTTGGCCCATAGTCCGAGTCGTGTGCACCTCCTACAGGCTGCCCACGCCTTATATACTCACGCCAACCGCCTTTAGGGTTAGGTTTTGCTTTGTTTGCATCTACACTTGTGTGTTTAGATCCCGCTCCTGCACCGGACCGATTGGTTGCTGCATCAGCGTTTGTGAAACCTCTCCACATCATAGTTCATCTGTGATTTGGCATTCGACTTGTATCTTCCTGTTCTTTCTTGTGTTCTTGGGTTCGCTTGCAGGAACTAGCCTTCGTGGTGAGGTCAATCGCGCCCTGCGTGGTTGATAACCGACGGAGACAGTGGTGTAGCGATTGCAAGGTTTTGATCCGCCGGACCGGAGCCTTGGATCGTCAATGTCGAGATTCTCCACCAATCCAAGTTATCCTTACCTAGCGGAAGATCAAGACCAATCCCCCATTAGTTGATATCAGAGCTCAGATTTCCCGTTAGGTAATCTCGATCTTCTTTTGTTTTTACCTAAAGTCCAGAAAACCCTCACAAAAAATCCCCACCGAAAACCCCTTTGTGCCTTGCGATTTTAATTTCAGTTTTTAACTTTGTTGAGTTTGTGTTCTTGGTCGAGTCTTGTTGCTGGTTTAATCCCCCCCTTTGTGTCGTTTGAGTAGTAGTTGATCTTGTGTCTCAAAAAAAATTCCCCAACCGAAACCCCCTCCACAACCCTAGTCGTTTTCCACATCGAGTCCTTGTGACCCCCCTTCGGTAAATCAGGCATAACTTTTCGCTCGTTTGGCAGAAAAATCTGAAATTTTTTGAGCACCTTCTTGACCCAATTTGGAGCCGACCCTAACATGGGTTTCCCCTGTTAGCCTTCATTAGAATTGCCAAAAAAATCAGGAAGATAAAGAAAAAAATTGGTCAAAGTTTTTGCTCGCCGTTCAGAGAACTTGTTGAATTTTTGTGAACCACATCCCACCTCAGTTGCAGGTGCCAAATTTTTGTGGTTGCATCTCTTGTCATCCTTGTTTAAAAAAAATATAGTGAAAAAAAAGAGAAAAGAAACGAGATTGTGAGAAGCAAAGGAGAACCGGTCCTGTCATTTGCTACCTTGTTCTGCCTCCACTTGAGTTTTGGGCACATAGTTTCCCTCTATTGCTTGAATTTCACCTTGGGAGCACTTATACCAGAAATTTTGACGAGTACTAGGGAACACTTATTGAACTTGGTTTAACTGTTATTACTATCGCTATTCCTTGCTACTTACTTTGCCATCCAAGCTACACCTTCTCTTGGTCAGGACAGGTTCACATCTTGCAATCGCCCACCACCCTCCACTTGGTTCTTCACCTGTAGGCCGGTGACCTCACTGCGGCGTGGTAAGAACACTTGCAAGCATGGGTAAGGCGCTTGGTGGATTGCTTCCACCACACACCCACCACCCCACCTAGTTGCGTTCCATAAGGATTATTCTTTGTTGTTTTGTCTTTTCACTAACATGGCAGATAACAACAGTACCCCTTCATCTGATTTTAATGACTGTGTCTCACGACGTGCTCTACTGGAGTCTCAGCGGCAGACGCAACACTCCATCGAACGTTTCGCGCGTACTGTGGCTGACCTAGGGGACCGGATGACCGCCCTAGAGACATGATTGCCTGCTGCACAAGCCGACGACGACCATGTTGAGGAGGAAGACGACCATGTTGAGGATGAAGACGACCTATCCTATGCTGGGAACAATGCCATTGACCCTGACGAGGCTGCACATTATCGCTTTCAGTTCAATCGTCAAGGTATGGGCGGCCACCGCAACCGCCATCCACGACGTAACAATGACAACCGCAGGAACAATGATCCCTACTCTAAGGTAAAATTTTCAGTACCTCATTTTGCTGGCACCTATGATCCAGATGCATATTTAGATTGGGAGATGTCAGTCGAACAAAAATTTAATGCTCACATGGTTCCTGCTATCCACCGCGTGCGCTTAGCTACTAGTGACTTCACTGGATATGCTCTTCTTTGGTGGACTGAAATAGTTCAGGTTGGCAATGAACCACAAAATTGGGGTATGTTAAAACGGCAAATGCGTGGTAGATGGGTTCCTCCTTCATACAAACGTGATTTGAGAAAAAAATTGCAGCGCCTAAACCAAGGAAATAAATCGGTAGAGGAGTATTATCAGGAGCTGCAAATAGGTTGCATGCGTGCTGAAATTGAGGAGGACAATGAGGGTAAAATGGCCTGTTTTTATGGTGGATTAAGACGTGAAATTCAGGATATCATTGATTATAAAGAATACAATACTATCACTCGTCTTTTCCATCTTGCTATACTTGCAGAAAAAGAATTGCAGGGTCGCCAACAACGACAACGCAGCATGAGGACCAACATTGGTGGTTCCACTTCACGCTCAAGTGAGCAGCAGCAGCGACAACCACCACCTTCTCGATCGGCGGCTACATCAGCACCTTCTACATCTACGGCCCAGGTTGAGAGCTCCAAGGCTGCAGCATCCAAGGCGTCGGCCAAGCCCACCTCCTCGGCAGCCTCTACTGCAGGTTCTGCAGCGATCCAGTGTCACCGATGCAAAGGATTAGGCCACGTTATGAAGGACTGCCCTAGTCAGCAGGCTTATATTGCTATGGAAGACGGTGGCTATGTAAGTGCTAGTGATGTTGAAGATGAATATGCACTTGCTGCTAACATTGCAGGAGATTACGATGCTTCCGACGATGATGCTGTTATTGCACCGGATGCCTCTGCTGACCATGAAGCACTTATTGTACAACGTGTTTTGAGCACTCACATGGACCAGGACGACCGGGCACAACGGAACAATCTGTTTCAAACCTTCTTCGTCGTCAATGACCGTCGTGTACGTGTCATCATCGACAGCGGTAGTTGCAACAATTTGGTGAGCCTCGACAGGGTAACGAAGCTTCAACTTCCCACACGTGCGCATCCACACCCTTACCATGTGCAATGGTTCAACAATAGCGATAAGGTCAAGGTAACACAAACTGCTCACATCAAATTTTCCATTGGTACATACTTCGGAGTTGCTGATTTTGATGTAGTACCAATGCAAGCATGTTCTCTATTACTTGGTAGACCTTGGGAGTATGATACTTATGCTACACACCATGGTAGGAGCAATAAGTACACATTTATGTATAAAGGAAAGAAAGTTACTTTGCTTCCTATGACTCCTGCTGAAATTGTGAAATTTGAACAAGAAAAACATGCTAAGGACGCACAAACGAGCACACAACCTTCTGAAAATCAGCAAGTAGCTAAGACGCTTTTGAGGCAACAGAAAGATAAAGTTGCTTCCCCTTCTTCATCACAAGTTATTAATTTGAAAGGATGTGTCATGCTTGCAACTAAAACTGACCTTGCTGAAATTTGTGATGATACTCCGTTGATATATGGCTTGATTTGCATGAACGTGTTGTTTTCACTTGCGAACATTCCTAACTCTGTTCCTATTGCAGTCACTGACCTTTTGCGGGAGTTTAACGATGTTTTTCCTTCTGATGCTAAATTCTTAAGTCATTTTTGGAGGACGTTGTGTCATAAGTTGGGGACGAAGCTGCTGTTTTCTACTACTTGTCACCCCCAAACGGATGGGAAAACGGAGGTCGTCAACCCTACATTGTCCATCATGTTGAGGGCTGTTTTGAAGACCAACTTGAAGCTCTGGGAAGAGTGTCTACCTCATATTGAGTTTGCATATAATAGGTCAGTACACTCCACTACTAAGGTAAGTCCGTTTCAAGTGGTCTATGGTTTTAATCCGCGTGCTCCTATTAATTTGCTACCATTGCCACCATCTGAAAAATTGAGTTTTGATGCTACTACACGTGCTGAATTATTACTTAAGATGCATGAAACTACTAAAGAAAACATAGAGAAAATGAATGAGAAATATCGTGCTTATGGTAGTAAGGGTAGAAAAGAGATAACATTTGAACCAGGAATCTTGTTTGGCTGCACTGGCGCAAGGATCGTTTTCCTGATTTGAGAAAGTCTAAATTGATGCCCCGTGCTGATGGTCCTTTCCGCGTGCTTGAGAAGATCAATGATAATGCATATAAACTTGAGTTGCCTGCAGCTTTTGGGGTTAGTCTCACATTTAACATTTCAGATTTAAAGCCCTATTTGGGAGATGACGATGAGCTTGAGTCGAGTACGACTCCAATTCAAGAGGGGGAGGATGATGAGGACATCACTTCACATGATACACACATGCACCACCATGATACACACATGCACCAACATGATACACACCTGCACCACCATGATACACACATGCACCAACATGATACACACATGCACCGTCAACCTACAATTCAATTACAGGTTAATTCTTTCCTTAGCAACTATGTTAATATTTGTTTGGATGGGATGCTACTGAATACTAGTGATATTTTGTTGATTAGGAACATGGGAGATGGAATAGGAGAGTTGGAGTTCAAGACGGAGTCGCACGGATGATTTGAAGTCAAGAATTCGCTGGTTCGGACTACATCAACCACCATACACCAAAATGGGCATAACTTCCTCATACGAAGTCCGATTGGCGCGTTCTTGGACTTTTTGGAAAGCTAAGGAGAAGACGGATCTTCTGGCGTTGGTTTCGCCTCATTTGGAGTCTTGAGTCGTCCTGTGTGACTGAAACAGTCCTGCGTGATAGAGTTGGGCCGAGTTGGATCTTGTACTGAGTTGTAGGCCGTGTTGGCCCATAGTCCGAGTCGTGTGCACCTCCTACAGGCTGCCCACGCCTTATATACTCACGCCAGCCGCCTTTAAGGTTAGGTTTTGCTTTGTTTGCATCTACACTTGTGTGTTTAGATCCCGCTCCTGCACCGGACCGATTGGCTGCTGCATCAGCGTTTGTGAAACCTCTCCACATCATAGTTCATCTGTGACTTGGCATTCGACTTGTATCTTCCTGTTCTTGCTTGTGTTCTTGGGTTCGCTTGTAGGAACTATCCTTCGTGGCGAGGTCAATCGCGCCCTGCGTGGTTGATAACCGACGGAGACAGTGGTGTAGCGATTGCAAGGTTTTGATCCGCCGGACCGGAGCCTTGGATCGTCAACGTCGAGATTCTTCACCAATCCAAGTTATCCTTACCTAGCGGAAGATCGGGACCAATCCCCCATTACGGGTAGTGAGAGAGAAAATAGTCTAAGTTTTAAAGCGTTTGACCCACTAGCTTCTCCACACTATGCTAAAAAATGGCTGACACGCTCTAGTGTGGTTTTGTTACCCTCACCATTGAACTTGGTGAATTTAGGGACTTTATAGCCGCGAGGGTAAGGCATTGTATCGAAATGATCGGGGTATGGCTTCCGGTAAACCCTAGCTCGACCCCTAGGTACGAAGCCGGTGCACTCCCTAAACAGTGCATGGATCTGCTCCTCAATGTCATACTAGGCTACTGCCTGTGCGCGTCTCTCGTGTGGGGGCACAACACGCGGTGGGATGTCGGAATGTTGGCCATGGGTTTCGTCCTCATGCACTAGCTTGGGACATACGACGTGTTCAGGCCTATGTGCTTGTGCATGTGGCGCGGTCAGTGTGGGCAAAATTGGCGCCGGTGTAACTGGAGGCGGCACATGGTAGGCGGCGCTAGTCTGGCCGTGAGTATAGTGATTGGTCTCGGCCATGGATGTTGAGGCCGGAGACATAATGGCTTTGCTAGTACTGCCGTTAGTTCTGCTGTAAATGTGATTTATCAGATGTATGCTAGCAATAGGAGCTGGAAGTACGGCCTCGATAAAGCCAAACCTTCTAAGCACCTCCTCTACTTGAGAGCTAACTTCCGAATCTAAACGGTTGGCTAGCGAAGTGCTAACGGCTTGGTCTACTGATGCGGCTATTTTATGCTCAATCTCTAAAGAAGATAAACGAGGCAATACCGGTGTTACCTGGATCCAAGCAAGGTCGGGGACGTCGACGTCGCGCTTGATGAAGCATGCGCATGTCTTGACGTAGCTCCCAAGCATGAGGTCTTGTAGCGCCTTCATCTTTGCCTCGATCTCTGCTCGGTCTTCTGCGGGGATATCTTCAAGGGTAGGCATCATGATGTTGCGCTTGTCGATATCCGCGCCTCCCATAGGATCCATCGGCGATGTAGACATAGTCATCATTGTAGACATACCGGTGGCTGATGCAGATGTCTTTGTCATGTTGGCGTAGCTTTCCCCAGCAGAGTCGCCAAAAAGTGTGTTGACACGATAACGTGCCCCTGCACTTGGGTCAGTTCGACGATCCAAAAGTGTGTGGATACTTAGGGACAAGCCTAAGTGTAACACAACACCGACATCATGTTCCGACTACCCTTAACCGTGGTAAGGGGGTGGAGTCGCCACGTAATCAGATCACACGGAAATAATCCAATTAGCCGAAAACAAATATATTAAACAGAATAAATCAGCAAGCCAATCGAGGCCTGACTGATCCAATGTATACAGTGTGAAGGGTATCGCCGAAGGGTACCTTCAGCGTCTGATGTGAAGGGTCCCGTCGAAGGGTGCCTTCAGCGTTCGCACTGATCTGGCCGAAGGCAGGCTCTGAACAGATCTTGACGCAACAATCACCTCCGAACAGCGGGGTTCAGCGCGAAGTCTCTGACACTAAAATAACTCGAACGTAGCGCGCGGGCATGACTTCGTCTGACACGGGGTACGAACGTGGTGAAGACTATCGTGACGAAGCCTGTTGCGAAGCATGCTGGCGCGTGATACGCGATCAAACCAACAACAGCGTGATGGTTCGACACGGGCAGTCGAAGCAGTATTCCCACCGAGGGGTGTTCTGGCAGCCTCCGAAACCAATCTCTAGGCTCCGGACACCTTCGGTGAAGTGGCTCCATGCGTGGAAACCTGCAACAGAATAGAGATCAAGTTCCAATTAGGCCTGGGGACCGAATTCTTCTAAGTGTTGCACTAGAGGGCGAAGGTAGCAATCTGTTACACAGATTAGCGGATACTTCACAGGCGAAGTAACAAGGCGATAGCAATCTATTACATAGATTAACGGATACTTCACAAGCAAAGTAACAAGGATTACCACTGTTCCGAACTGGCTGGCGGAGGGCTTCCAAGCAAACCCACGAATGTTGCAGAGAAGTAAAGATAAAAGTAAAGGTACGGTTCAAAGCTAGGGCTTTGTGTTTGATTTGTGTTGGGGGTTAATGAACCGACCTCACCCCTATATTTATAGGGTCTAGACTTCTAATATATAAGATTAATATGTTAAGATTCGGCCTAATCATGCGTTGGGATAAAATTAGCCAGAATCAGACTCAAACTCTATTTGTGATACTTTACCCGAAGTGGGCCTTCGGCCAGGCCCGCCGAAGCCTGCTCCTTGGGCCAAAGCTTCGGCGAGGCGGGCCTCCAAAGGCCTTCGGGTCAAAGGTAGCAGTGCCAGCTGGAAGCTTCTGAAGCCCATAGCTTCAATGGGCCTTCGGCCATGTAGGGCTTCGGCCCGACACAGGACATGTGTATTTTTGGCCCAAATTACCAAAATTGATATTTCGACAATCTTAACCATTTAATGCCATTTTTTGCTATCAACACCTTCGACCGCCAGGACCAGTTGACAGATGTCCCTAAACCCAGATGCTTCCCACTTGTCATCGATCCTATCATCTTGAAGGTCCGCCTCAAAAGGGTGCTAATCGATAGGGGAAGCAGCCTCGATGTCCTGTTCAAAGGGATGTTGGGGGCTCTCGGCATCGACCACTCGGCACGCTAGAAGACGGATACCCCTTCTATGGGATCATCCCGAGAAAGGACTCCATCCCTCTCGGCATGAAAACCCTACTGGTGATGTTCGGTGCCCGGGACAACTTCCAGATCGAGAACATCAAGTTCTACGCTGCCGACTTTAGGACCGCATATCACTCTATTCACGGGAGACCTTTACTCGCCAAGTTCATGGCGGTTCCTCATTACACCTACTTGGTTCGCAATATCCCAGGACTAGGTGGAGCCTTCTCCGTGAAAGGAGACGTCACCACCTCTCACGCCTGCGAGCAGGAAAGCCTCGCACTGAATGAAGCCTTGGACATGTCTGTCCAAATGGAGGAAATGCTCCAAGAAACCAAGACAACGTCGACTGATGGACTCGAGATCCCGAGTCTCGTGCCATCGTCGGCCACCTTGATGTCGTCTCCAGCCGAGTACAAGAGTATTCTGCTATCGGACGCCGATTCCTCCAAGATAGCCCTAATTGGGACTACGCTTGATCCTAAATAGCAAAGCGCTCTCGTCAGCTTCCTCCGCTCCAATGCAGACATATTCTCTTGGCAATCCTCCGACATGCCAGGCGTCCCCAAGGAGCTGATTGAGCATGAAATCCGCGTCGATCTGGCTGCTCAGCCGGTTAAATAGAAGATGCAACAGTTCCTAGAGGACCATAAGAAGTCCATCAAGGAAGAAGTCACCCGCCTCCTGGCAATAGGATTTATAAAGGAGGTTCAGCACACGGACTGCCTGGCCAACCCAGTCCTTGTACGGAAGAAGAGCGTGAAGTGGAGATTGTCTATTGACTACATCGATCTCAACAAGTGATGCCCGAAGGATCCCTTCCCATTGTCGCGCATTGATCAGGTCATTGATTCAACCACCAACAGTGCCCTCCTATGCTTCCTGGACTGCTACTCAGGCTATCATCAGATCATCCTAAAAGAAGAATATAAAGAAAAAACTGCATTCATCACCCCATTCGACACCTACTACTACACTTCAATGTTCTTCAGACTGAAGAAAGCAGAGGACATGTACCAACGAGCCATTCAGCATTACCTGGCCGATCATACCGGTCGCAACGTTGAGGCGTACGTTGATGATGTGGTAATCAAGACCAAGGAACCCGAAGATCTCATCGTGGATCTCCAAGAGACGATGAACAACCTCCGTAAATTCTGTTGGAAGTTCAACCCAGACAAATGAGTATTCAGAGTCCCAACAGGGAAATTTCTTGGGTTCATCGTCAGTCACCAAGGAATTGAAGCCAACCCGGAGAAGATCTCTACGATTCTGAACATGATGAGGCCTACCGACGTTAAACATGTCCAATGTTTGGCAGGCTGCATGAAGTCCCCTTGCCGGTTTATTTTGTGGCTAGGGGAGCGAGGGATGCCATTATTCAAGTTGCTTAAGAAAGAAGGCTTCGCTTGGAAGGAAGAAGCAGATCAAGCATTCTCCAACCTAAACAAGTTCCTGACTTCTCTGCCAACACTCGCTGCACTGACGCAGGAAGAAACACTCCTCCTCTACATCGCCGCCACCACTCATGTGGCCAGCACCACACTGGTGGTCATCAAACAACCAGAAGGACTCACCTACCCAGTCCAACAGCCAGTCTACTTCATATCAGAGGTGTTGGGGCCTTCGAAGATCTGATATCCCCAGGTGCAAAAGCTTCTTTATGTCATCCTCATCTCTGCCCAGAAGCTCAAGCATTACTTCCAAGCCCACTCCATAGAGGTGGTCACTGAGTTCCCCCTCGATGACATCCTCCGGAATTGGGACGACACCAGATGAATCGACAAATGGTCCATCGAGCTCGGTGAGCATACCATCAACTTCAAGCCATGAACCGCCATCAAGTCTCAAGCGCTCATTGATTTCATCACTGAATGGAGCGAGCACCAACTGCCGCTGGAAGACATCATTCAGGATTTTTGGACCCTCCACTTCGATTGATCTCTCAGCCTCGAAGGGGTGGTGGCCGGGGTACTTCTGACGTCCCCCTAATGCGAATACTTGAAGTATGATCTCCAACTATCCTTTGCCACGTCGAACAACACGGCTGAATAAGAGGCCCTTCTGCACGGTCTCTGCATTGCCATCTCCCTCGGGATTAGACAACTCATGATGTATGGAGACTCCAAGTTGGTGATCGGACAGGTGAATAAGGATTGGTCTTACGTCAGCAACAAAATGAATGCTTATTGCCAGGAAATCCACAAGCTAGAAGAAAAATTCAACGGCCTAGAGTTCCACCATATCCCTTGAGTTAAGAACTCGGCTGCCAACTTGCTGGTAAGGCTCAGGTCATCCAGGATAATGGTCCCCAGAGGGACTTTTCTTCAAGGACTCCTGAAGCCATCCATCAAGGATGAAGATCAGTGGTGCCCAGAAGACGAAACTACTCTGATCGTCATGATCGTCATCGATGAAGAAGATTAGCACCAACCGCTGATCGATTTCATACTCACCTCCAAGACTCCTCAAGACAGAGACGTCACCATCCGACTATCCCGAAGGAGGAAGCAGTGCGTCTTGATTGGGTCAAAATTATACAAAAGAGTTGCGTCCACCAAAGTATTGCTGAAATACGTCGCCATGGCCGAGGGACTAAAGATCCTGAAGGAAATTCATTTCGGGACCTATGGGAACCATGTCGGGACTCGTACGCTCGTCGGCAAAGCATTCCGAGTTTGGTTTTATTGGCCGACTACTAACTCATATGCTCGCTAGTTGGTCCACAGCTACAAAAGTTGTCAATTCTTCAACAACCAACATCACCTCCCTACTCAAGCTCTTCAAACCATCCCGTCCTCTTGGTCATTTTCTTGCTGGGGGGCTGGATATGTTGGACCCTTGTTGAAAGCTCCACAAGGGTATGACTGCCTATTTGTGGCCATCGACAAGTTCACCAAGTGGATCGAAGTGATGCCGTTGAATACGAGTACAGCCAAGAAGGTCGCATAATTCATCGAAGGGATAATTTACCGGTTCAGAGTCCCAAATCAGATCATCACGGATGTCGGGGCCCAGTTCACGAAAAATGACTTCTGGGAATTCTGCGAAGAGTGCATTGAAGTCAAGTACCCATCGGTTGCACAACCTTGAGCCAATGGGCAGGTTGAGCGCACCAACGGAATAATTCTACAAGGGCTCAAAGCAAGAGTGTTTGATCCTCTGCACAACTACGGAGGCCGCTAGATGAAAGAATTACCCGTCGTTCTCTGGGGCCGTCGCACTCAACCCAGCAGAGCCACCGGATAGACCCCCTTCTTCCTAATCTATGGGTCGGAGGTCGTCCTCCCGATGGATATGCTACACGAGAGCCCCAAGATAATCTAGTATGAAGAAGGAGCTATCGAGCACACCCAGGAAGAAGACATTAACGGTCTCGAAGAGGCTCAGTTGGCCGCTTCAATATAGATTGTCCAGTATCAGTAAGGCCTTCAGAGGTATCACGACCGGAACATACATCACTACTCATTCCACGTCGAAGACTTGGTCCTTCGCCGAGTTGGATCAGCGGTCAAGAACCACAAGCTCTCAGTCCTGTGGGAGGGACCCTTCATCATCGTCAAAGACACTTGCCCGGGATCCTACGACCTGACGTGTGAAGATGGCCAGAAGCTGGTGAACTCTTGGAATATCGAGCATCTTAGATGATTTTATCCATAGGCAAGATAAGTCTTTGATATTATTCAACAATAAAGATATTTTCTTTTTTGGATATCACAATCTGCAGAGCTCAAATGAACGCCACTATTCTAGCTGGGAGGCCATGACTTGCTTTGGCCCAACTATTACAAGATCGCCTGAATGCGCTCGCTCTAAGATATGTGGTCATGACCCGCTCTAACTTGGCTATTGCGGAGATGCCCCAATGCCACCGTTCTAGCTGGGAGGCCATGACCCGCTCTGGCCCGGCTATTACGAGATCGCCCGAATGCGCTCGCTCTAAGCTATCTGGTCATGACCCACTCTAACTCGACTATTGCGGATATTCCCCAACGCCACCGTTCTAGCTGGGAGGCCATGGCCCGCTCTAGCCCGACTATTACGAGATCGCCCAAATGCGCTCGATCTAAGCTATTTGGTCATGACCCGCTCTAACTTGGATATTGCGAAGATGCCCTCAACACCACCATTCTAGCTTGGAGACCATGACCTGGTCTGGCCCGGCTATTACGAGATCGCCCAAGTGCCTTCACCCTACCTATGTGGCCATGACCCGCTCTGACTTATTGTGAAAAGGCCTGATCGCCACCACTTTAGCCGAGTTGCCATGACCCGCTCTAGCCCCGCTATTGTTGGTCTCTTGGAACGCTGGAATCCCTTCCACCTATGCTACGCAGTCATGACCCACTTTGACCCAACGAGTGTTGATTTTTTTCCAGATTGCCCCGATGACTCGCGCTCCCCAAGAGTAGCAGCATCATTTCCCAATCATGAGTAACGTAGACGGTTTCCATTGACGTGCGAGAGGCTCTAGTCCCCATGCTAAGTGAATCTGAGTTACTCAAGAAGAGATCAAGATATTTATCTCCAGAACACTTGGAGTTCTTCTGAAGCCTGCTCTACGCTTGGGCGGCTGCGACCAACCACTCTGACTATTGTATTCATGATCCGCTCTGGTGTAGTCATTGTGAAGGTTGTTTTCCTGCCCGGGGGCTCTTACGAGCATGTTGTCTTCGACCGACTGTCGTTGCTAGTGCTCGATTATTCGTGAAGCTAAAGGATCTAAACAGCACGCATGTGGCTCAAGTTCCCTGCATTACATAGACCTAAGCTATATCGATGAAGCCAAGGCTCGTCATTATGTGTAGTCGGACAGATAAAAGAAGGCTTGAAAAAAGAAGAAATTTTTTATTACATTTGTATGAGATGTATAGGGATTTCTTCTACATTTTTATCTACTCAACAAGATTGGGAGGCCCCGGGAGCCGGTGGGCGGTATGACGAACTCCAAGCGGCTTATACAACACACACCACCGACCCATGGAGCAAGATGCGCATATCCGATGAAGCCGCCCAGGACGCCAACCGTCCTTGGTCCATCGACGAGCGCAGCTAATGCCTTCAACAACTACGATGTCGTAAGCCCTAGGGTCGGGTTGATCTCGGCCATGATTGCCAAGATCAACAGTCGTTCCAAAGACCTACCTCCTACTGGGCATTCCTAGAGGAGGTGGTCTTCTTCACTGACCCCCATGTCACACAGGCACTGCGACACGGGTATGGACGCCACTGCTCGAGGGAGCCACCTCACGGGGGAGCATCCAGGCTGGCTACCCATTGATGACCATGTCGTGCTTCCTGGAGGACTGTCCAGAGAAGACCAAAGCCAAGCTTTTTATCTGCTCAGCAAGGTCTTCTCTACTGAGTCATCTCGTGCACCGCCCCAACTCCAGGAGCGTAGGGCTGCATCAGAGATGATAGAACGTCCTAGGGACATCGATGTAAGGTCTCCACATGGGCTCGCTGGGCCAAGACCACGGTCGGAGAACCGCCATAAGGTCGCCGCATAGGCTCGCAATCCCATCACTAAAACGCCAAAGTAGCACAACTTTGGTTGGCTTGTGAAGACATTCTCCTAAAGATTATACGGAAGAACGATCAAAACTTCAGCAATAATTGGCGTGGAAATGCACAAACAAGAAGTACTCACCCGAAGTCTAGGGGCTCTTGATAGCCCATCGAGAAGCCATCATGCTAAGTCATGGGAGGAGTAACTCACTCTGATGAAAGCTGAAGGAGAAGAGATGATTCACGCCAAAGTGTTGGAGAAACCGATGCCAAAGGGGCCTATTTATAGGCCAAAACAAGGAGCAGGCAGGCGAATCACCTGCCTCCCGTTAAAGGCGGAACTCCATTGATGGCATTCCAAGAATCGCTCCATCAGTCTTCGTATCATGTCGGTTAAAATCTCTTGCCATGCAGGCACTGTCACGATGACTCTTCGCATCGCTTGAAGAGACAACATGCAGGGTGTGCCACCTGACGCGCCTGACGCTTCGGCACCATTTAAAGCCTCGTCGGGATTTTCTCCACCGGACTCCACATCACTAGATTTGCGGGATTTAATGTCCGCACTATCGCCACCGTCCATCCAGATAAGTCTCTGATTTTTTACGACAATTTGACATGCTATTCAAATTCAAATATTATTGGCATTTAAGAGCTTTTCGGATCAGTCGCGGTCTTGCCACTCTGTATCCATGATCCGCTCAGGCTGAGTCATGGAAGGCCCCCTGTTTCTGAATGCTTAACAAGTTCTTGGCCATTAAGCACCATTTTTTGGGACAGTTGCGGTCTTCCCACTCTGTATCCACGATCCACTCTAGTTGAGCTGCGGAAGACCATTCCCCGGACGCTTAATAAGTGCCATCTTGATTGGCAAACTCTTTTCGGGAAATCTAAATAATTCACTCTGTATCCATGATCTGCTTTGGTTGAGTTGAATTGATTAATTCCCGATTGAGTCGCCTCTCCCGACTGGTCCCTCGTGACATCTTATGAACTGTATGGAATGTTGATAGCTCTGAGAAGCATTCAAGTGGCTTAAGTTTCCCTGTGCTAGCGATCCTACGCTATGTCGTTGTATAGTCAAAAGATCACGATCGGTCGTGCGCTATAAAAAAATATAAAGTGATGAAGTTACTTTGCATCTAAAATGTTAATGTTTTAAAAATATGTCACAACATATTTTTGTTCATTCGATAGGAGCATGAGGATAAAATTTGATATCCGAAATCAAGGCTTCAGCGGTCTCCTCGACCTCGGCATGGATACGTTCGGCATCGGCCTCATTGAAGTGCGCCGGCCACCCTGCTCGGATGAAATCTAGTCGAGCAGTCGGATACAACGTTGTACGATCCTAAGCACGTGCCCAACCATCGTTCTCACAAAATCCCGAGTCGTCTACCTCAGCCAATCATCAGCACCCTCTAGTCGAGCCAAGGACTCCTCCGTCAACCACTGTGAGCTCCAGGGCTCATAATCAACCATTCGAACAACATCTCGGCACACGTCTGGTAAACATCCAGACGCTTCTGGGTACTGGCCATACACTGCTCCAAATCAGCAAATTGAGCACCCACCCAGCGATGAAGCTCTATAGGGCGAAATAAGTTTTCAGGGCACGCATTGACAAAAGTTCATTATAAAGGAAGAAACTCTCGAAAGGAGTCCATACTTTTGTACTCACCGAGCCACTTTTGAGCTGAAGCCTCTGACTCGGCGAGCTGCTTCTTTTCCTTCTCCAACTCGGCCAAGGCAGCATCCCTCTCGGCTACTACCTCGTCAGTCGATCGGTGCGCCTAATTAGCGACCGTCCCAAGATGCTCCCTCGACGCTGACAGTTGTACAAAAGGTTAAGACAATCAATGATCAAATCACACCAACAAGACATTGAGAGTGTAGAAATTTATCAAAGGGCTGAAGATCAAGATGCTCACAAAGAACGCGGTTCTCCCTCTCCAACCGCCTCAACTCGCCATCCTTGGAGTCCAGCTGCTCTCCAAGCTAACTGGCCAAATCATGCACGGATACTCAGATCAGTGCACACAACAAGGTATGTGAGTATTTCGCAGGGGAACTCACCATCATTCTCTGGGCGTGATGCCGGAGCACCTCTAGATGATCGGCCAAGCTCCCCGGCTATTGTCGGGTTAAAGGGCAAGCAGAGGGTGGTGGCACACTCCCGTCTGGGGCGTTAGGAGCGGGAATCTCCTCCCTCGACCTACCAAGCTTCGTCGCGGCCGTTCTCGCAGCCGGCGGTGAACTCTCAGACCTCCTCAGCGAAGGAGGCCTGGGCACCGACTTGTTGCCCAGTGGCGGCATTCCACCCTCCGGCGGCGCAGTACCACCATCCTCCATGCTTAGGGGAGCCGAAGACTCCTGGTCCTCAAGCGGCCTCTGCAGCACCACATAGATCACCAGTTCGGTGATCGGCACGGTAGCATTGGTCGCCTCGACCGAACACGGCTCGGGTAGTGGCGATCCTTTAGCACTACCGAAGAAAAGATCTGAAGATGATTATGAAGAAACACTTAATAAGATCAACTACCTCTTGATGTCCTCACCATGTCGATAGTCGAAACATTGTCTTCTTCGTCCATGATCTAGGTCCCGCACAGGGAGAAAAACCAGTCGGTGGGGCCGAAAGAGGATGTGGCGGTCATGAAGATGAAGGCGAAGGTGGGGTAGACACAGAAGAAGATGACACCATGGCTCCGACTGCTGTGGGTGTCCACTCAAAAGTCTCTGAGTCAGCACCCGCCTCTCCGATGAAGGATGAAGGGACCTTCAGAGGTCCCTACGCTGACCCCTTGTTTGTCGCCTCCTTGGCCAAGCTCCACGTCGACTGACGACCAGGTGAAGCTTTTGCCGACTTCTTCGAATTCTTCACTGGAGGAGAGCAAGTTTCCTTGCCCTTCCTCTTCTTGTCGGATGTGTCGTCATCTGGTCCGGTGTCCTTCTTCCCGACAGGGCAATGGTGCTCCAGCAGTGGAGGCATAGAGACGAAGGCAGCCCAACCCTACACAACATGGGCTCAACAAACTCGAAGACCATCTACAAACTTCATCGAATGCTAACGGAAAAGGGGAAATAACATTACCACCGCTCTGGGAAAACTAAGCTGGAAGGGGTTAAGTCTTCAGCCGACTCCCTGGTTGGATCGTCGGGACCCAAGTACTCATACCTGGTATGTAGTCGCAGCTTCAACGGCACGATTTGGCGAAGCAAGAAGTTTACCACTGTTGGCGTAAAAGATTACGCTAACAGGTTTCTAAAGATTAGAAACTAACAAACGAAGTGTTTGCGAAGTAAACTATTCTAAGCCTTTGAAAGGATAATAGCTTAAAATAGTTCGAAAGTGTGTATTGAATAACTTGTATTCGGTCCCTATTACAGGGTAAAATGGGGGGTATTTATAGGCTCAAACATTAAGGAAAAGACCCTTTTACCCCTCTATTACAACCGACATAGTGGAAACTATTCGGTACCCTTAATAGGGCTAAAATGGTAAAAGGCTAATCTAATGAGAAAGAAGATAAGTCTTCCATCTTAGCTGGCAAAGAAGCTCTCGGAAGAGTCCAAGTTCGAAGATATACTCCGAACTAGAGTCCGTCATCATACTTCAAACTTGATTCAATGCATCCCCGGAGTTATATGTTGGAAATCTTCGGCTTAATCACCAGTCTTTGTCCTGTTACTGCAATAACCCTGAAGATGGAATATTTTCCCCCAACAGTAGCCCCTCGAATACGCTTCTCCGCTAAATATGTAATGTTAGGAGAGCAGTATACGCAAGAAAAATAATCATGCGTAGGGGTTAGCAAATTTAAACCACCTCCAAAATAAGTGGAGATGCAAAACTTCGAATCAGTTTCTAAGAAAATTACATTCAAACCATCTTAGAACTAACTCGAGAAGCCAGAAAGCTTTCTTAGACTTGGAAGAAATAGTCGTTAGCTTCTTTCTTCTAACGGAAGTTACGCGATGCGTTAATTCCGCAACAAAGTAACGGTTAAGAATGCGAAACGGCAGATGCAAATGGTAAAAAATCGTGGTCTGGGCTATAAATAGAGGGCCCAGACTCTTCTCGAGTACCTTTCCACCACTTTCGTGCAAACAAGCCATCAATCAAGCCCTAGCCTCCGTTTTTCTTCCAAAGCAATCCGTGAGATCCCATGGCGAAAACTAGTTTCAAGGGTCCTGTAGCGACTTCAGCCTTGGCTCGGCAACAGGCTGCAGCAGCAGCAGTGGCTGCATCATCGGTGACGGCAACGCCGACACCTGCAGTGGCAGTAATGGCGGCGGCGGGGGAAAATCCCCAAAATGTTGGCCCTCAGGACCTCTTTCCGGCATCGACAAAGTACTCAGACCAGTCTTATCAACTGGGACCTTCAACCTGCAAAAGGGAATCACTCGCGGCTGCAATAGAAGGCAAAACCAGTTTCGGGGTCATGATTCGCAAACCTGGGAAGGAAATCATTCTGTCGCCAAGACCCGGAGAAGTGGTTGTTTTCGAAGCTGGCTTAGGGCTTCCGGCAGTCGACTTCTTGGCCGAGGTATTGGATTTGTTCCACGTCACTCTCCCCCAGCTCTCTCCGAATGCCGTAGCACGTCTTGCCATCTTCGAATGGGTGTTGCGAGCCGAGGGTTGTGAAGGAAGGGCGGAGATCTTCGCAGCACTGCACAGAGCTTCGTGCCAACCGAAGACCTTCGTAGGCCCCGGAGGTGAGAAGATGGTAGTGGCCTTCAGAAGCATCAACTTCAGGCTTCGGGATGAGTATGCTCTCTGGTTTCCCGCCAAGGCTATCAATGCCAGATGGTATACAGACTGGATCCTGAAATGGTTTTATGCCGAAGTTGGGGCGAGTAGGCGCCTAGCTGGACCCTTGCAAGATATCAACTTCCGAAAGGAAGCTCTTGTGCACCCGGATCCGGGCCAGCTCAAAGATCGCCTCAGTCTGCTCCAAAAAATCAGTCGCCGCCTGAGTATACGGGACTTAGCCGAAGAATTCCTCGGGCTTCAAATCCCTCCTCTGATGGCCAACTGGCCGATCACCTTTGAGGAAGATTCGGAGGGCGGTCTTTGCAAAATTTCTTCGACTTCGAGCCCTGCAGGTAACTTCGAAAACAACATATATCATGTATATTTATTCGAAGAAATAACCAACTTAACTCATTTTTCAGCCTCTTCAGCCCCTATAACTTCGGAGCAGATTGTATGAGCTTCAGAGAGGATTCTGGGCGTCCCAACTCCGACCGAGAAGGAATGGAGAATCAAATTGGTTGGTACTTGGGAGCGGTCCAACCGAGTATGGGGACTACTCGAAGTTGTTCTGCCCCCTCTTCTGGATTGGGTGCCTTCGGAGAAAGGGCCCAAAAAGAGAAAAGCTGAAGTCGGAGCCTTGAGCTCTGCCAAGACTCCGCTAAAGAAGGTAGCTCGAAAGCCAAGAGCTCCTGCGCCTTCAAGCCCAAGAGCTTCAATCTCCGATTCCTTGGAGGATGAAGGCAGGATTATTGTTGGCCTGATTGACGAGGATGCAGCCCAAAGAGATGCACATACTGATGATGTTGCGAGCGTGCTGGAGTCTCAAGACAACCTCGAGCAAGTGAGGACTCCGGCTGCTCAAGAGAATTTACCGCAAGACGGAGCCCCTGTGGACGAAAGCGGAGTCGAAGTTGCTGCAGCTTTGATTCCGGGTGAAGTAACAACGGCTGCTCCTGAAGATGCTCCAACAGTCGAAGATTTGACTGTTGACTCCGACGAAGACTTTGGAGTAGCCTTCGACCCGCCAAGCAGCCCAATGCTCACCCATCGCCAAAATGTCGAAGGTAAACTTCGCATAATTCTTTTGTTCTTTTTTCCTGTGAAATTATACAATGTATAATACCTTTGTTTTAACAGGATCTACTCACGTGGAAGAGGTCCATCCCGAAGATATAATTCCTGGACCTTCGACAACTTCGGAGCCAATTCCAGGAGCCACTCAAATGGGACCTGGAAAAGGCAAAGGCAAGATGGACCACATCCCTGCTCCAAGCTTAGGATCAACTCCATCTGAGTCAACAGACGAGAGCCAATCTACGGAGGGGGCCAGTCTGCCGGAGCTCCAAAAAATACGGCTCAGCACTCCGGGTGATGAGGACATCAGTACATCTACACCAGCAGCACCTTCTTCGGCGCCATCTCCTTCTAGGATAATCACGAGGGTCCGTGCAAGAGAGCTGAACTTCGTCATACTACTAAAGAATGAAGGCCCAGAAGAATAAACGCAGGCCTGCATAGATTCGGCCTTCTTAGGGGCGCCCCCCCTCTTTGGTCGTCCACATTAGGGGGCTGCGCCCACCTTCCCCCCCCCCTCTATTTAAATAGAGTCTTGTCATTCCTATAGACTCGAGTTTTGATTTACAATTAGCTTTTGCTACTTTTGACACGCGCCAAACAGCGCTGTCCTCGTGTGATTCAGAACTCCACCTTGAGTGATATTCATATTGCTCGCATCTCTTTCTTGTTCGTTCTTCGATTGCGAACAGGAAACGATCTTCGTGATCAGGCTGATCTTGCATCCACAAGGTCAGTAACCACAGGGAGTTGGTTCAGCGATTGCATTGGCGCTTTGGGTTCGCTCGTCGTAGTTGGATCGTGAGGGTCTTCTTCCACCAAATCGAAGTTATATCCACTCACCGAAAGATCGGGCACTTCAGCTCTATAACCGGACCTTCACCAAACGAAGATGACCAGCAAGCCTTGAGCATGCTCCCTCTTCTAGATCCTTTCTTGGAGCGAAGAACTGGGCTTCGGACTTTGCTCGAGCCTTTGGATCGAGCTAGTCGCGAAGTCGGGGAGACGGACTTGGTGGCCATCTTGAGTGAGGCAGAGAGTTCGGATCTTAATGCTGCCATGGAGCGTGCAGCATACCAGATACGAAGTATCTGCAAAACAAAATTAAACTTATATACAAATAATTTCTCACCTTGGTTTTTTCTCTTCGCAGCAAACAGTTTTGGCCCGAGCTGCGAACATTTCAAATGAGCGTGAAAGCCTTCGCCTTCGAGAGGAAAATACAACTCTTCAATGAAATCTTACTATCTCCGAAGGTCGGGTTTCTCACTTAGACAACATGGTTTCAACGGAGCGCAGTGCCAGACAAAGCTTGGAGGCTGCAAACAAAGAGCTCGAAGCAGAACAAATTGTGCTTCGAGCGGAAATTGAAAAGATGCGGGCGGAGCACGCTACGGCGGGAGCTGAGCTTGTCAGGCTCCAAGAAGAAAAAGCCAAAGTTGCCGAAGAAGCTAGCCAGCTACTCAACCAGAAAAATTCTTTATCTACGGAGGCAGCTAGGCTCTCTGGAGTGGTAAGAGAATTAACTTCGGCAAAGGATGCCTTAGTTGAAGACAAGCTGAAGTCGGAGAAGGTAGCTGCGGAGGTCATGAACCAATTGCTAGGCGTTCTAGAGTACTTTGGTACTACTGGGACGCTTCCTTCAGATGACAACATCCCCCTGCTGCGACGGCTAAAGAGGATCCAAGGAGCAGCGAAGCAAATGAAGACAGCAGGCATTCGGTACGGAGAAATCTCCAGACAAGTGGCTGCTATCAGCATAGTTCGTTACTACGAAGATCTGGGCCAATCGATAACTCCGAACGCAGGGGCGGCTCCCATTACCTTTGACGACAATCAGCTTCTTACGCCTTCCGAAGGTGTGGCCGCTGCTTGGCAAGCCTTTCAAACTTCATGGAGAGCCGAAGGTCGCTCTGCGATCAAGGCTTGGATTGATGAAGGGCAACGCCAGAAGCAAGCTCGGTCCCAAGCTTCGAGCAGTCAGCCCCCGCCAAACCCACAGGTTTAGAAATATCTTAGGATCTTCAACTATGTAAAGCATTATGATTTTGTACATTTATGAATGAAAATTTACTTATCATGTTTTTAGGCTTTGCCTCATATGGAAGATGTCGAAGTGTTAGACGTTAACGACGAACTCCGCTTACTATGGGCTACATTCGATATCTTAAAACTTCACAAGCGCCCTCGATTTTTAGTTCCTCGGGATAGCTCCAGAGCGATTACGCCCGAAGTAAGCAAAGACATATTGTCTTGTATTAAAGAGGAAGAAAAAGAAGTTAACTTGGAAACTTCATCTTCCGAAGACATTGTATGGTCCGAAGACGAAGATGAAGCTCAAGGTAAAAAGCCTGAAGAACTTGGAAGCTGGGAAAGGAGCCCCGAACGACTTCGAACTTGGGCCGAGCTTCAACAAGAATAGAAAGACTTTAGGGCTTCGAAGGGAGGCAGGAGAGTTAAACGCAAAGTTGTTAGAACTCCCAGCTCTGGAACTAGTCGTTCCAACCCTAGGTCTAGAGATCGAAGGGGTCTTCGATTCCTTCTTGGTATAGATACCGATTTTTCATGATGTAATCATATTTGTTCGAATAATAAATATCGATTTGAAATTGTCTCCCTATTTACCAGCCCCTCTTTGGGCGTAAGCAACTTCGAACTATATTCAAAGATGGTTAGGCGCAAAGAAAAAACTTAGGAGTACAATTTTTGGGGGTTCAGAGCCCCTCAGCAATTTAAAGATTGATTAAAATCTTATAAAATGTCTTCGACTATTCGTAGTCTGAAGATTGGTAACTTAGTACCTTATGTTTTGAAAGAAATCACTTTGGACAACTTTCCGGACACTTTAGTGTCCTAAATGATTTGTCACTTTGGACAAACAGATATTCAAAGCTCATGGCTCAAACTCTGTTTTGTTTTGGCCTCCTTCGGCTCTTTTTGCGAATTCTGTCAAACCAGTGGTTTGGAGTTCGCAGTGGTCTCTTTGGACTCTTTTTACGGATACCTACAAGCCGATGGCTTGGGCTCCGCATCATTTGGTCTCCTTGGACTCTTTTTACGGATGTCTACTAGCCGGTGGCTTGGACTCCGCATCCTGTGGTCTCGGGCTCTTTTACGGATGCCTACAAGTCAGTGGCTTGGACTCCGGATTATGTCAGCCCACCACGTCGGAAACTTCGGACCAGTGGTCCGAAGTTCGAAAATATGATTCAAATTAATGACACTTCCCTCTCGGTCAACTCCGCTATTCCAGTGCGTCCACTCGGAAGTGGGAAGTTTATGAGGGGTAGGCATTATCTGAATCATATGCTTTATTAATTCGGAAAGTGCTTACAAATGATTACAAGGAGCCCCTATGCGAAGTACCGCTTTAGGTGCGCCCTGAGCGAACAATTAAGTATGGACCTTCCCATTTATTTCCTAATTTTTCTGGCGCTATGATACTTCGTAAAACGAGATGACCGGTCTTAGTTCATTAATCTTGACCTTTGGGTCGAACCAAGTCTTCGTCTGCTGCTGATACTTTGACAAATTTGCCACAGCTCGAAGTCTTGTCTCTTCTGTTAAATCCAGCGAAGCTTGTCTTTCTCCTTCTATTTCCGGTTCGGTGCTGCGAAGTGATCCTCCTTTGAGTTCTGTTAGTGTCATAGCTTCATCTCCGAATAATAGCCTGAAAGGAGTGAAGCCGGTAGACCTTGTCTGAGTTGTCTGGATGGACCATAGGATCTTTGGGAGCTCTTCGGTCCATAATCCTTTTGCCAATCCTACTATTCTTCGATTCAGCCCTGACAAGATATTACCATTGGCTCTTTCAACAGCTCCATTAGATTGAGGATGTCTTACTGCAGCAAAACATAGTTGAATGCCTAGGTCTTCACAGAATTTCCTGAAAGGTTCTGCATCAAACTGTGTTCCATTATCCTCTGTCAGCTGCCTAGGCACTCCGAACCGGCATATGATATTCTTCCAGAAAAATTTTTGAACATTATTCGAAGTGATAGCTGTTAGGGGCTCTGCTTTGACCCACTTTGAAAAGTATTCGATTGCTACCACTGCGAACTTCAAATTTCCTTTTGCTGCTGGGAAGGGACCAATAAGATCCATACCCCATCTGGCCATGGGCCATACTAGGGCAATGACTTGAAGAGATGTTGGTGGGCGATGGCTTCTTCGTCCCATCCACTGACATCCTTGGCAAGTGCGGACCAAGCTCTCCGCATCAGCTACTATTGTAGGCCAATAAAGCCCCTGGCGAAGTGTTTTTCCTGCCAAAGCTCGAGGGGCCAGATGGCTACCGCAAAGTCCTTCATGGATTTCTCGAAGAATTTCTTGACCTTCGGCTTGAGATATACATCGGAGCAGAGGGGAACATACTCTGGCCTTGTATAAAATACCGTTGATTATGTGATAATTCCGAGTCCTGAGCTTTAACCTCGAAAGTTGCGGTCCTTCGGACATATTTGCTTCTCCTTGCAACACTTCCATAATTGAACTTCGCCAATCTGTACTTGGAATGCAAAGGACTTCCGCAGTAGGAATTTGTGGCACCGAAGGTGTATTGAGTTCTTCATAAAAAGCTTCTTCGGGTATGTCCATAGCTCCAGCTACAGCTTTTGCTAAGATGTCAGCTTGCATATTTTCTGCTCTATGTATACTCCGAATGGAAATCCCTTTAAATGCTACTTCGATCTTTCGGATTTCTTCTAAGTACTTTGCAAGCTGTGGATGTCGAACTTAGAAACTCTTGTCTATGTGCCCTGCTACAATCTGAGAATCTGTTTTAATAACAACTCTTGTAGCCCCTAGAGCACGTGCCTTTCGGAGTCCCAATAAAATTCCCTCATACTCCGCTATATTATTGGTAGACTTAAAATTGAGTCTTGCGGAGTACATTGCCTTTTGCCCTAAAGGCGAAATTATCACAGCTCCGACACCTTCTCCAGATGCTTAGAAAGCTCCATCAGAGTAAATAGTCCAAATCTCTTCACTTGACTTCTCCGAAGCCCATGTTGCAGGGGGAGTCCACTCTGCCACGAAGTCCGCCAATACTTATGACTTAATTGCTGTTCTTGCCAGAAAAGATATGCCGAAGGGTGCTAACTCAACAGCCCACTTCCCAATTCTTCCAGTGGAGTCCTTACTTCGGAGCATATCTCCCAAAGGATACGAAGTTGGTACAATTACATTATGTGCCAAGAAATAATGCCTTAGCTTCCTCGAAGCCATTATCAGAGCATAAGCGAATTTCTCAAGCTCGGAATATCTTGTTTTTGCTCCGGACAATGCTTCGGACACAAAATAAACTGGATTTTGTACCAACTTCCCATTGAAATCAACCTCTCTGACAACTACTGCACTGACAGCAGAGCCAGTAGCTGCAAAGTAGAGGAGTAGGGTTTCGTCCGCAACAGGCACCGTGAGTGTAGCAAGGTTACTGAGATAATTCTTAATATCTTCGAAGCTCTTTTGACACTCCGGTGTCCATGCAAAATCTTCGGACCCTTTCAATGCTTTGAAAATAGGCAAACTTCTCTCCGCAGACCTTGCCGGAAATCTGCTAAGTGCTGCTAGACGACCGGTCAGCTTTTGCACTTGCTTTAAATTCTTTGGGGGAGCCATCTTCTGTAACACAGTTATTTGAGTGGGGCTAGCTTCGATCCCTATGCTTGAAACTAGGTACCCTAATAATTTTCCAGCCTGCGCCCCGAAGATACATTTTTCGGGGTTGAGACGGATCCCGCAAGCCCGAAGACTATTGAATGTTTCTGCTAAGTCTAGGCTATGTTGGTGTTTTAAAGCACTCTTTATTACAATATCATCCATATAGGCCTCTACATTACGACCTAATTGATGACCTAGAGCCTTAGCAATTAACCTCGAAAAGGTAGCCCCGGCATTTCTTAAGCCAAAGGGCATTCTTACATAACAAAAGACTCCTGAAGGAGTTACGAAGCTTGTCTTGATTTCATCTTCACGCTTTAACCAGATTTGATGATAGCCGGAATACGCGTCGAGGAAGCTTAATAACTCTGAGCCAGCAGTGGAGTCGACCAATTGATCAATTCGGGGCATGGAGTAGGGGTCGCGGGGGGCATGCTTTATTCAAGGATGTAAAATCAATACACATGTGCCACTTCCCGGAAGATTTCTTCTTAACGAAGACTGGGTTGGCTAACCACTCCGTATGAGCCACTTCCCTGATAATCCCAGCCTTCAGCAACTTTTCAACTTCATCTTTAGCAAGGATAGCTCTCTCCATAGACAACTTCCAGAGTCCTTACCGAACAGGCCAAGCCTTCGGGTTCACAAGTAGACTGTGTTCAATAATGTCCCGACTAACTCCAGTGATGTATTCATCAGACCAAGCAAAGACATCTAAATTCTCCTCAACTACTTTCTCTAAGGAGGTAGCAACTTTTGGAGGCAAGTCTTTACCAAATTGAAACGAATATTCCTTGCCATCTTTGACAATAACCTTCGTTGCAATCTCTCCTTCGGGACTTGGTCTTGGGAAGGATTTCTTTGAAGATTCGGTAGGAACAGAAAAATTTTCCGGATTATCCTGCACACTATTCACCTGCCTTGGGTCAAGAGGAGGGCCATGACCATACTCCGCTCTTCGCGCAATGGCCTGATCTCCGAAAACAGTGAGCACTCCCGCTTGTGTGGGCATCTTCATACATAAGTAATTATGATGCACCACGGCGCCGAATTGATTCAACATGCCTCTTCCGAAGATGACATTGTATGCATATGGAGTATCCACAACATCGAAGATCACTTCCTCTGTCCTGGCCAGTGGCCCCTCTCCGAAAGTAACTTTCAGGCCAATTTGGTCGAGGGCATCAAGAGGGGGTCCTGTAAATCCTTGCAAAGGACGGGCTACTGGGAGAAGATGCTTTCTGGAGATGCAAAGTTGATCAAAAGCTTGGACAAAATAATGTCCGCCGAACTCCCTTCGTCAATTAGCACTCTCCGAACCTCAGTTCCTGCTATGTCGTCAGTGATGACAAGTGGGTCTGCATGTGGAAATTTAACATCAGCTGCATCATCTGCGGAAAAGGATATTGGCACATGGGACCATTCGGGCATAGCGGCTGCAGATGAAGAGGTTCCAATATGACCCACTTCTCTGCCATATTCTCTTCTTTGCCTCTTTGACATACTTCTGAGAGTCCCTCCTCCAGAGATGGGGAGGACTACTCTTTTTCCTCGATCTTGCCCTTCTTCTTGCTTCGGAGGTGGCATAACATTGGCCACCGGAGGGCGCCTTGCCGAATCGAAGTTCTCTATCCGCGCCACAGCCTAGAAAGGCTCCGGACGCACTTCAGCTGGAACTCGGTCAGTACTGCCTCGACCCGAAGTTCTTTCCAAATATTCTCCTCTCAGAGAAAGTATAGCCTTGCACGCATCAGTTGCGTGACTCTGATTTTCACCATGGATACAGCAGAAAAAGGTCTGGCCTTTGCCAGCCGGTTTTCCTGGCGGCCTCCAGCCGTTGGTCTTGCTTCCTGAAGGTTGCGGAGCTCTTTGGGCAAACTTCTGCGGGGGTGCATTGTTCAGAACTTCTGAACGAGGATGCTTTTGCCCCCTACGCCTGTCATGCTGAACTTCAAAGTTAGGCCCTTGTGGCTGTGCTGAAGTTTTCACTTCCAATTTCACTTCTTGCAGTATCGACGGGGTTGCAGCAGTTCTCCGAAGCCATCCCTCTTCTGACCTTGCATACTCTTCGAAATAAGACATCAACTGGGAAACAGAAGATATGCTTTTCCGGTGAAGTTTATCAAGGAGGCCTAAATGAATAACTCCCTCTCGAGCTGCGTCAACTACTGAAGACGTAGTTAACCCTCGAATTTGTGACTTCGTATGAGCGAAGCGCTTGAAATATTGTCTTAAGGTCTCTCCAGGGAGCTGCTTCACCTAGAAAAGACTTCCTATTGACATTGGAGGCACGAAGGTGCCCTGGAAATTGCTTACGAACTTCTTCTTCAACTGCCCCCATGAACTGATTGATCCTGGCTTCAGAGACCAGAACCACCGCAATGCCACTCTTTGAAGAGCTAGGGGGAAGCATTTTGCCATGGGAAAATTACTCACATGCCATTATAATTTTCAGAAATTGCCTATATGCCACTGTCAGTGACTGTGGCGGTCCCCATTTGTCAGTGACACACCGATGGCATATTGGCAAACCGTGAAAATTTTAATGGCATGGAAAAAATTAACCCTTTTGCCATAGTGTCCTGCACTCCTCCACTGGCTTCAATCGCTAAAGCATAATAATGGATGAATTCTCCAGGATCTTCATCTCCGGCATACTTGCAAAGCTTCGAAGTTTTGAACTTAGGGTCGAAGCGTACTTTCTGCAACTCAGGATGCAGCGGAGACTCGGTGTCGAAGGAAGCGTTCTCCGGGGCTTCAGGATAAATAAGTTCATCGTCTTCGGGCACTTCGGGAATGGTTGGGGTGGCTTGAGAACGAAGCCTATTCGCGGCTTCTTGCCGCCACCTTGCTACTTCAGCTTGGAGACTGGCCATTTGAGCGCCCATAATACCAAGACCGTCTTCATCTCCTCCGGAAGGATCTTCCGGGTCTTGAGAACTGTAGGGATCGGTTCGAAGTGGAACTTGAGGTGGAAGAGGAACTCCGTATGCTCGAGGAAGGGGAATCCCTTCCGGAGTTTGAGGTCGAGGAAACGTCGAAGGTCCTCCAACCTCAACTGTGTCTGAAGATCTTGCTCCGGAGGTCCGAGGAGACCTCAGAACAGGATTACCACCTGCACTCTGCTTAGGAGGCATGGTTTGAGAACTTGGTAGAGAACGAAGTTTTTTGGACTAGGATCCCCACGGACTGCGCCAACTGTTGGCGTAAAAGATTACGCTAACAGGTTTCTAAAGATTAGAAACTAACAAACGAAGTGTTTGCGAAGTAAACTATTCTAAGCCTTCGAAAGGATAATAGCTTAAAATAGTTCGAAAGTGTGTATTGAATAACTTGTATTCGGTCCATATTACAGGGTAAAACGGGGGGTATTTATAGGCTCAAACATTAAGGAAAAGACCCTTTTACCCCTCTATTACAACTGACATAGTGGAAACTATTCGGTACCCTTAATAGGGCTCAAATGGTAAAAGACTAATCTAATGAGAAAGAAGATAAGTCTTCCATCTTAGCTGGCAAAGAAGCTCTCGGAAGAGTCCAAGTTCGAAGATATACTCCGAACTAGAGTCCATCATCATACTTTGAACTTGATTCAATGCATCCCCGGAGTTATATGTTGGAAATCTTCGGCTTAATCACTAGTCTTTGTCCTGTTACTGCAATAACCTTGAAGATGGAATATTTTCCCCCAACAACCACCACATGGAGGCCCGTGACATTATTCTCCTAGAGATGCTAGACCAAAGCCACCAACTCATCGACCTTCCCCTATTCCTCAATCGGGCACTGGTCGGTCCAAGTGAGCATTGTCTTCGGCACTCGGTCAATCTCAGGAGATAGAGATGCCTCACGATTGGCCATATAAAACCAACCCGAGTGACATCCATTGTTTGATTAAGGGAGCGGCACAAAGATATACTCTATCGCTTTCCCATCAGGAAGCTGAAGCCCGTACCCTCCGATCACCTTGCGCCTAAGAGATCGCAAGCAGAAGAAATGACGGAAAATATTAAAGTGAGGGTCAATCCCCAAGAATACCTCGCACATTTCGACTAAGATGACAAGGTGAAAGATGGAGTTGGGATTCAAATTGCAAAGAGAGATGTCATAATGATGAAGAACTCAATGAAGAAAGGGATGTGCAGGCAACCCGAAGCCGCGAGAAAAGAAAGAGTCAAAGACCATGATCTCATGGGTATCGGGGGAAGGAAATGCCTTGCCACCGGCCGCTTGCCACAAAGAGATGACCTTTGGTGGGATCTACCCGCGACTCTCCAACGCCTTCACTGCATCCTCCCCCATGCTAGATGTGTGGAACTCCTTCTCACGATTAACTGTCCTCTAGGAAGCATCTGCCACCATTGGAGCCTTGAAGACACTTGCCAAAGGTTTCAAATTAAAAAACCATCGGGCTTTGCGGTAACAGACCGCGCAGTTGTAGTGCCCAGAACCTTTGTGAGGCACGAGAAGATCGAATGAAGAAGAAAGCACGAAGATTGGGTACTAAATCAAGGTATGTCAGAAAAGTTATTTATAACCTTCTATCCCCCGCTCACGGTGGTTCCGAGTCCCAAAGCATTGTGGTTGTCGAGCAAGCAACCCAAATATCACTTTTGCCTTCAATCCAGCGCGGTTCCCAAAATTGCAAGAAGATTTTGAACCGCATTCCAAAAGACGAAGAAAAAATCAGTAAACTAACAACACCAACTACCATATCCCCATACAGCTACCCCTGCCAGTGAAGGGTCCGCGCGGTTTCTTTATTCACCGGCACCAAAGGAAAGTCCATAGAGAAATATTTTGAAACTGAAGCCTATTCTCCGAAGAAACTTCAGCCTCGGGGGCTGCACTCGATAGGTGCACCTGGGCGGTGCACCGATCAAAATGTAAATGTATCAAAAGACACGACTGCTTGGATCCCTTTCTACCTGCTCCGAGTGGGTCGCACACTGATAAGAGCTCAGCGGTAGTTGTCGGGGATATAACCTCGTGTACCCTATCGAGTGGTTTCGTTCCGACTGCTGAGATGCCAACTAGTATGAATACTTGCCCATGAGGAACCATCCAATCGCCCGACTCTGCACACGGGAAAAGATTCGCTCGAGTGGTGGAACTCTAACGGTTGACCCTAGATCAAGCTGATGGTTACCCTAATCAAGACTGCCTTAACCATCACAGTTATTTCTGCCTATAAAAGGTTGTTATGCGCTTGTTTCCGCAACCATTAGTATGATGATTAAACTCATGTAACCCCCCACTCATCCTTCTCATATAAAAGGATTAGGGGAGGCTCTAGACACATATAGGTACTCTCCACACGAAAAATAGTTACAACTATAGTGACATGTGCACACAGTGCAATCATACACATACATACACATACAGGAGTAGGGCTATTATCCTACTGGTGGCCCAAACCTATCTAAAAATCCTCTCATGTCCACCCTTTTACTCTCTTTCTGCCTCGCAAATCAAGGTAACCATTGGTCCATAGTCATGACTCCCCTCCTGCCTACACAAATCATACTACAGGTACCCCCTATAGGCTCTTGTTGTTCCCATGCAATGATAGAGGTGATGTGAAGATATGCAAGGTGCACATGGATTTGAACATACCAGATCCGTTGATGAAACCTCTTTCAAAGCCTAGGCGCGAGGCACACTTGAGCTCCATGGGTATTAGATACTTGTGTGAGTGAGTCATGTGTATGTGAAAGATGTTATGGGAGTCTATGCTTATGTATGGAGATAATTGTTATCTTGTTCCTTTAATAAACGACGTTTACATTGGTTGATGAGTTGATGATTTATAATGATGTTGTTCAAAATGGATCCCTAATATTATCATTCTGTGGGACAGTGATGATACATAGATTAACACATTTGGCTGATTGATGATCATGTTTCATGTATCATAGACATGGGGATGTCAAATCGGAGATGTAGACACGTGTTGGAGAATATGGTGTTGGATAGACCCACTTGAGATAATGCTAGGATTATTATTGTAATGTATCATTAGTTGTCATCTCAAATGGTGTACCTGTAAAGTCCTTAAACCTAAGATTGTCATTTGATTCCAAAATGCATAGCGGCACACTTAGATACTTCCTAACGCTATTCCATAACTGAATAGCCATAAGGTTGTTTTCAGGTGTGTTGTAAAATATGTCGTGGGATGTGAGCGGTCAAGATTGAATTTACCCTCCTTATAATAGGAGAGGCGTCTCTGAGCCCCTTGAGGTAGTCGGATTTGAAAAGTGCATGGTCATGCCACTATGACTAAAGAGTTAGTCATGATTTGAATCCGATACTTGTTCGAGTGAAATGTCGAGCTAACCAATAAGGGTGGCATATATCTCGCCTTGAGTTTGACTGATTTCTTGGGGTAAAGGGATTGATGCATGCATATATCAAGGTTTAGCGAAAATTTGATTTTGTACGCTTTTAGGAGTCAATATTTACTGCTAGGTACTGCTATTAATCAGTGAGCCAGAAAGGGTTTCTTGTGAACAACCATTTGTGTATTAACCTATCGGGTCACACACTTATGGGGATGGATTAAGAAACTTGCTAAGAATTAGTTCCTGTGCAAGTGGGAGATTGAAGGAAAATTGTGCCCAAGAAAATTCTCGGAAGATCGGAAGTTCTGATTTGGAATCGGAAGTTTTGGTTATTTTCTGAATTATAAATCGAGAGCTCAAATTGGAAGTTCTGATAATTTATGGTTTGAGAAACCGAGAGCTCAAATCGAAAGTTCCAATTTGGAATGGAAAGTTTCGATTATTTATGATTTAGAGACAGAGAGTTCAAACTAGAAGTTTCGATTTGAAATTGGAAGTTCTGTTGGGACAATCGAAAGTTCTGATAGGGATATCAGAACTTCCGATAATTTCTGGATTGTAAACCGAGAGTCCAGATCGGAAGTTCAATCTAGGAACATAAGTTCCAAGGAGACGAAACATATTAGAGTTGTTGGGCCTTAATGTGGTTTTGGGCCTAAGGTCCTAGCTCTATATAAAGGAAGGAGGAGGTTGTGGATATCAGATTAGTTGTAGTTTAGATTAGATTTAAACCCTAGCCTCCAAGAATCCCTCCTCTCCCTTCTTGATCTCAATTGTTGAGATTGAGATTTCTCCTCAGATCTCACCAACGGTGCTAGCACGCCTGAATGAGATCAATCTTATCCTTGTACGTGTGGACTTCGTAGAGGCACTGCTCAAATAGCAGTGCTCGTGAGCTTATTCACATGGACATCGTCAGTTTTTACTGATTGGATCGCCGGGGAATGGGCGGAGCAAGAAGAGGATAAGTGAGGATGTGCTTCCCCAACATCTTCTTCCATTACACTAGCGCATATTGCTTTAGAAGGTAACGATTCATGATCCATCATGCACATGGTTCCAGGGTTTAGGGGTGAATTTTTTGAAATTGCTGGCTAGCGTAGCTTCCCCATGTCCCAACAAGAAAGTTGGCACAGCATGCACCTTCCATTTTAACCTCAACATTGGTGCAATTTATGATATGATGTATATGGTGTAAACCTAGGATATGATGTATTCTTGTCCATCTTTCTTTTTGTACTGAGAAACATTGTGCATGTTATGTTGATTATTTTTTCTTTACGGAGTAGTAGAGGGTGACCATAAAAAAGGCTACAAAACTAGACATGTACAACCTTAAGTAATTCATATGGTGAGTAGACCGAAGCAAACTCTTGATATCACTCTTAGGGAATGCCTAGTGGAAGTTAGAAGTTAGCTAGAAGTTAGTGGTTAGGGAATGCTCTTATAGAACTTTATTTTAGCCATACAATTTCTTTGAGATAACAAGTTAGAAAATAATATATGTAATATTAATTTAGTTATTAATCTTCTATGATAAATTGTCTATATTTTATAATGAATTATATGTGATGTGCTTTGGAATGTTTGATATGATGGCTATCAAATTTTTGCTTTGATTTAGGATGCAACTTAAAAACAATTATTTTTTCAAAATGACTAAATATTAATTATGGATGACATTATGACACGTCACTAAAGAGCCACATAACAGTTAAGCCGATAGGTCGTTCTTTATTGATAGGTGAATATTGTCACCCATTACTAAAGATTGACCTATTAGTGATGGGTAATTATTCGTCACTAATGATATTATATCACTGATATGATAAGAGTGATAAGAGTCTTATCCATCATTGATAGGGGTTATTATCCGACATTAATAGAGCTTTTTGTGGTAGTGAATTATAATATAAATTAGTTTTATTAAATTTATACTAATAAAAATATATTTTAATAGTGCATTTAAAATATATTAGTGAATTACAAGAAGTTTATGTTAAAAGTCAAAATATTTATTATGTTTAACTAAACGAGAATTAACTTGAATGTGGCTGCTTCTTCTAACCACCGATCAACAACTTCAACAGCAGCCGTACATCAGAAATTATATGGATTTTTCAAACTAGCTATTCTTTTTTATCTATAAAGATATGACAATTTTTCAAGCATCAAACTAATTAAATCCGAACGAACAAACTATGGATCGGATTAATCGGTGCAGAACCAATCATCAAATAAGCACCAATTAATCCGATCGTTCAGAAAGTACCAGTCAAATATTGCCAATGCAAAAAATATATCTTCTAGAAGCCCATGCATGTATGCTCCCAACAGGTCTTTATTTTTGTATACCACCATGTGCATTGACATTAAACACTCCTAAAAAACCTTATCAATGAAAGAAATCGGCACACTATAATAGATCAAAAAACTAAATCCGCTGGCACCTAACACCCTCCTAACAACGTCGTCAAACAGTGGCGGCTCCAGATTTTTTTCAATGTATTCCAAAAATTTATTTCATTATAAACTTAAACTTAAATTATAATATATTTTTTCCAAAATATAACAAATATAACATTTATATCTCATAATATCATAAATCTACTATAATCAACTCTTAAATAAAAATATAAACATAATGGATATTTAAACAAAAAATCTAAACATGTATTAAGCCAAATCTTAGGTAATTCAGGGCCACCTAGACTACCCCTTGAAGCTGCCACTGTCGTCAAAGCATATCCTCTAATCCTCTGTATACATGTTAGTGGCGTTCTCGTTTACGTTTAGATGTTTATATGTATTCGATATAGCTTATAAGCGGTGAACTCTTTTATCTTCCAAAGACCGATCCAAAACGATTAATCTTTCTTATAAACTATTTATAATCATATATTTTAAGACTAATAACAAGTTATTGACAACGTCTAAAAGCGCACGAACCTAACGCAGATATGCAGTCCCCTCCTAACCATTTGTCGCCATGGAGGCATGGACGAAAGCTTCCAGCAGTTTTCGACCTCTTGCCCATCCGGATAATACTCGCATTTGACAAGAGGTCGCTTCGAGTGGGGCCCGAGCTCCGGTCCAAAAGCTACGTCAGGTCAGCACGTGACAACGGGAGTAGTAATGTATTTAACTACGGTTAAGCCGCCGTGCATGCTTGCATGGTGATTGGTGTGCATGACTGCCTCTGCCTTGTACGCATGCGTACATTTCTTGATCGTGGCAGACTGGCAGTCCGATCGTATTTTTAGTAGTAGCAGAAAGCAGTTCGAGTCAAAGACGCTAATTAATTCTGCCCGTGTCAGATCGAGCTTGATGATAAGCAATTAGCTAGCAGACCACATTGGATTAGACAACGTCGATTATGCGTTAAACTTCCTTATCTAATAAAGTATTAAGCGCTTAACTAGCTAGTGGAACAGTCGTGCAGCACATGTACATTGCGCACCTCCCAGAAAACGTTTGTTATGCGCGATCGTCAACTGTTTCAACATATTACACGCGTACATTACATATGCTCCTTCGGTTTAATATTGTAAGGCACTTTAGTCTACCTTAATTTTATTTATAGATTTCAATATATACGATATATATATAGATTCATTATTAGCATTTATGTGAATTTAGACATGGTTAAAACTTAAAAGTGATACGATATGGAATGGAGGGGTTGTACATCAGTCGACCTCTAGGATAAAAAATTCTCAAAGACGATAGGTGCCAACGAGACTGACAGGTGCGGCCTCTTTCTTTGGCTGACCCGCTGGAGGCACGAATATTTGACTCGTTCAATGCGACAGAGCTATGAACGCTCATACGGGCGCGTCGCCGCCGGCCAGCCTCCGGCGAGCTCCGCGCGCGCGCACGCGAATAGTGCGCTTCCAGAGCGTGCATAGAGCCATATACTTGTTCTAAATCGCGCTTAATTAATTAACTCACAAATGGCCTCTTAATCACTTGAAATCACGCATAAGTAAGGGCACGAGGGACCAGATAGCATGTAGCCATTAGCAAGTTCGCCGTGTGACCATATTAGCGCTAATTAATAGCACAGATTGCATCTGTCAAAATCCAAAGGGAGGTAGATGAAGTTGATGGATGCATGCATGGTTCGTGATAGGGAATCGAGTAGGTATAGTAGGTAAAAACTACTGTAAAGTACGAGTTTTAATTTGCTGAATTAATTACATCGACGTCGACTCCTGAGAAAAATGTATCCATATGCAAATATCGTTGGTTACTTTCATATATGAACACGGCCGTAATTAATGGTCATCTAATGTAGGCAGAATAATCATGAAGTTTATTGATAAGTGTCCTTTAACTAGGAGATATCCTTGTCCTATGGCACGCGGCTATAAGGCTCTCTGATCCATTTTAATTCGCCAGGTTAGGGGAATGCCACGTTTAGCTAACACAATAAAGAAATCAAACCGTGCATATATATTAATTTGCTCGATGATCTTGCAGCAATGATACTTAGTAAAAATTCAGTTGCAACTTCGTAACTAAGATCATATTTGATATTTTATAATATAATAAATTTAGGCAATGAAATTGTCTAAATTTTTGATATTATAAAATATTAAATTTATTCCTACATGTTAGTTTCTATAGTTCTTTACCATTGGAACCAATAGTGATAGGACTGGTGCTGGGAAGGAAGAACACATTGTACGATGCAATGCCAAGTTCTCTTAAGCTTTGTATAGTTAATTAAGTTAGCTCGATGGAGCATTGAGTAGGCAAGCAAGCATAAAAGTCAGGGCACTAACGTTCTTATTCTTCATTATAGTATTTTTAAGTTGATGCTATGTTGATCCTGACACATTGCATTAACAACCTAATTAAGTTATAAAGAACAGATTATAATGCTCGGGTAGTGCCCAAAACAGAGCTCAACTGCTCAAGTTAGTTTCCACATCACTGAAGCAGCAAATTGAAAACTTTGGAATATGTTCTATGGCTTCAATTTGAAACGCAACCTCCAGATTTCAATGAAGTTTTTGCATATACAACACTAAATGCAGTGATATGAAATGCTCGAATCAAGAGCGAGCAGGCAAGCAGAAACAAGAAAGGGAAAGGGGTAGGAAAAGATATGAGCAACTTTGTTGGCGTTTAAGGGGTTGTTCGGATGACAGGGGTTAAAGTTTAACCCATATCACATCGGATGTTTGGATGCTAATTAGGAGTAAACATTAGTTGATTAAAAAACTAATTGCAGAGCTCTTAGGCTAATTCGCAAGATGAATTTACTAAGCCTAATTAATCCATCATTAGCACATTGTTATTGTAGCACCACATTGTCAAATTATTGATTAATTAGGCTTAATAGATTTGTCTCGCAAATTAGCCTAGAAATTCTACAATTAGTTTTTTTAATTAACTCATTTTTAATATTTCTAATTAGTATCCAAACATTCAATGTGACGGGGACTAAAATTTAGCACGTGGTTGCCAACGAGGCCTAAGTACATCAGTAGGAAAATAACCGGAAGGAATAGGTAGCTAGCCCAGGTGAGGCTTATGTAGAAACTTTTCATAAAAAATGTTGCCCTTCTTGATGCTAAGCATATCAAACATAGTGGTGCTTGCTTTAAGGGACATATTCCGGAGCATGTCCTTAAGCTTAGAGGAATAGGGATGTTCCTCTCATCTAGATTTCTTTTCTTTTTTTCTATCGTCTTATTTTTAGCATCATGTAAAACAGCACCAATATACCCACGAATTCAGATTCTACATGAAGTACATTTCGGCACACAAATACTTCCATATGCTGTCTACGCAAACAAAACCGGTACAAAGATATGGCCATTTATAAAAACGAGCTGTTTTAAATTTATATTAAATGTTATCTAAACTAAATTGTTTTGTATTTTATTGTGTATTTTAAATGTCTATTGTACTACTTTCTATTCGCCCTCCGTGTTGTTTTTACTTGTACACTATATTTAATATATAGAAGTAAATAAGAAAAATATATAATAATTAATCATTTCTAAAACAACTTAATTTTATAAAGAATTAATTTTATAAAGGAGTACAGTGACACACAGACATCTCATATGAATTCTACTATTATAATCAATCTGTCTGAAGCTAGATGGGAATTTGGAACACGTAAAGTGCTCGGCCGAAAGCCCGAAACTACCTGAAACCGGTTATTATACTGGTAGCTTTTGCTTTTGTACCCTGAACCGTTTGAAGCCTAGCCTACAAATACTGACCCACATGTAGTGCTTCGTGATCGAAAATTAACACGCTAGTTAGCTGCTAATCTTACGTGTCGCCCACTCAGCCATTGGCCGTTACATTACATACTTCTCTCTATATATAATTAGATATATCTAGCTGCGGTCGTCTCTGATTTACACGAGACCATGGTGATTTGTTTTGTCAGGAATACATGAATTCGAAAACGTGCATTAATTTACGATTGATATGAAAGAGAACATAATAGTGGCCAGTACAGGTCCTACTCGACATCACCTCAGCTCCTTGGAGGGCTCTTTTGAGACTAGACCGGCCTGTCGGCGTGTCAGTGGAACATACACGACTACAGAATTACACGAACTAGCTAGGTTGCGCAAAAGAAAGGACATTTGCTGATATGTTCCTTGCTACAAATCTAGCAGTACCGGATAATTAATGTTTCTAACGAGTTTTAGTGCGTGAAAACTTGTGCAGAGTTGGTGACATTGAGTTTCAGGGTCAGTGTGTTTTCGTTCATAGCCGCAGGTCTCCGTTAAAAAAGTGTCCTCTTAAAATACCGTGGGGCTGGGGATTGATCTATTTAATGTCTCAAAAATATAAAACCAATATACTGCCATAAAGTTGAAAACCGATTCAAATAACTCATATATTTTAGAAGAAGGTTGAGAAGTTGGCCTACTAAAATATTTAAGGGGTTAAGTATTTTTTATAAATTTTATGGTACAAGAACTATTATAAACTGTCAATTTGTTTTGATATAATGGCTAAGATTAAGTTAATAGATCACCATTGATTTTTATGTGTAGACTTTTTAATTTTTCTTTGCTGACTTTCTAATTATCTATCGGTCAACAAATATTTTTTATTCTAACTAAAATCAATAGTTTAGATTAATGTAAAATATTATTTTTTAGAGGTAAATAGTGTACCATAACGTAGTCTTTTTTAAAAGTAAATCGAATTGTGAAAAAACGGAGGAACTAGACCCAAATTCCACTCAAGTATTCTTTAACGGCGTAGTGGTCGATCAATGATCACAGGTGCCCAAAAGAAGCACTCGGCGCCGAAAAGCGCACGATATTGACGAGAAAAAACAAGTTTTTTTTTAATATCCAGAATTATCGTGGCTGTGATCTGACGAGTGCACAGTCGATGCATTTTAGCACGCAGGTTTTCCGCGTGTCGTCCAAATGGGCGGAAGGGACGAACGTTTCACCGTCGCCCTTAGTCGTGCTGCCACACCACGAACAAGTTTGAAATTTCGCCGCGTTACATTTCATTTTGCAAGTGAGCAGATTTAATTCGAAGAAACTTGATCCTATATTCCTATCTACTGAACCGATCAACTATGTCAATCAACGTGTACACCCCGATATTTTTGAAAAAAAATAATAATAAACAAAACAATGCATACGGCGACAGCACGGCAGACAGAGAGGGAGGGCGCGGAGAGCCAGCCAAACGAGATAAATGTTCAGTGTATACTGACCAATGCAGACACGAGCTGTTGTACGCATATGCATCGCGTTCGTTGCTGCAGGTCACATGAGGACAGTGATCCAGATGGATAGATCATGATTGGATCGACCTCTCGCACAAGAAACAGAAACGAAATGACCACAAGTGACAAGTGGCTAGCCTTAGCCGCAATTTGGGGTCAACGAGCACCCTGGTCCAACCCAGCAAACGCTTTGACCTTTATTTGCGAGCTGCTGCTGCTACTACTAGCACTGGCCAACAACCAGCACAGCTCTGCATCGAATGAAACCGTGGACGCCATCTGATTGGCAGATTTGGTCCGCTTTGCTTGTTTTTAAAAAGAAAACCAATTTGCTTCTTCAGTATCCAATTTACAAGTTTCCAAGAGCATGGACAAAATCCAGAGCAACAATGCTATATTGTTCTACACTGCGGCAGCCTGTCAATCTAAGCTTTTTAAAACAAACCTGATTCCCAAGTAAACGAGCAAGTGTACAACCTCTGACTTGTTAGCAAGTCAGTAGTAGCCTAGTATAGTAGTAGGAGACTAGGAGTATTAGATATCTATTATCCTAAAAGAAACTAGAGTATCTCTAGGTTTTTTTTAGGACAGATTATAATGCCTTTCATTAAATCATTCAATGAGAGATGACAGTCTGATGGAAAGAAAATTAAGCAAGAGATATTGGATGGAAAAAATATTTAGCAGGCAAATTTTAAAATACATTGAATTAATATGTACCGATTGTTTTTATTGATCTAACAATCACGGTTAAAAGAAGTTGACGTATTACCTCCTAATAGATCACCCTAATCTATAGATAACAATGAAAAAATTGATGTCTTACCTCTCCTTTTAATTTTCTAACTAATAGCTAATATTAATTCTATGTCTTACATTTTTAAGATATAAAAAAATGTACCATAAAAGAGCCCAATTTAGAAGTGTTCATATTTTGGTATACAATTAAATATTGTTGTGTTCATATTTTGAAACGTAAGCAGAGTACATCTCAAGATTCAATAAGATAACATAATAAAAATAAAGGGGGAAAACATCAGTACCTCCATGTGTTGAAAAACTGCACATAATCCAACTCAAGCTGCCAAAGTTTTCAAACCCCGGCCAGGTGTGGAATCCGACCACACCTCTCTGCATCCGTTTTTCCTGCGTATACAATTACAGGCTGCGAGTTGGATCCTTTTTTTAAAAAAAAATATTATATCATTCAAACGGCACGGCAGATGACTCGTAGGCGGTTCTGTCTATTGGAGTTGACTCCCACATCTACTTAAAAATAAATAAACAATAGAGGACGACTTCGCCCAATTAATATGGATTCGATCTCTTTTTGAAAAAAAAACAAAGCGCCGACGTATTGACAAAATTGGTAGTTTCATCCTGCGGTGCTCGCAGAGACAAGACGATCTGTCGGAGCTAAAATCCGAGCAAAATGCCCAAATTCTGCTCGTTTTCGTCGCGCGCGAAGTACTCTCGAGGCAGTGATTAATTTCACACGGTAGAAATCGCAAGCGCAGCTGAATTGTTTGCCGCCCAGTGTGACATCGATCGAGTGCGTCTGTGCGTGTACGTACGTACGTATGTATGTATTAATCGGCGCGTGGTATGTGCAGAGGAATTACAGATCGCTGTCGATCGATCGGGATGAGGCGTTCAGCTGTGCTGCAGATAGATGCGTCTGATAAAGTCTAACGCTTCTTCGTGCGAGATCTTTCGGTATCTTGCTGGTGATGACGACAGGTAATTAGGCGGCGCAGAGGGGACCTGCGACTGGGAGCTCATCAAACCGGCCGGCGGCGCGGCGAATAGGCGGCGGCCCTGAGATGAGCATTTGCCGAACGTGTCGACGGCCACGATTAAGATCCCAACATTGATCTCCTGGCCGCGTCGAGCTCTATCTACCGCCGATCAAATCCTTTTTGCCGATGAACACAAGTAATCTCGCCGTCGGCGCCCGGCCGGCCGACGTAGATTGTTTTTCTATTTTCACGGAAATAAACTACTACATTTATCTTTTTTATTCTTGTATATAATAACTTGTAGCTGAAGTATAGGGAGAGTTGTGTGATGTATACTGTGGAGGTGTACACGCATGTTTGCTACGATACCACTACGTGGCCCGTGGCCGTATAGGTGTTGTACACTAACGTACTAGTATTTGTGCCGCAGCAATTATTGTGCCCATTCGCCACAGATGCCCCAACACTGCACTGCTAGTACATGCTGGTGGTAGAGTAGTATGCCGCACGTGGGTTTTTTAAAATATTTTTTTAAAAAAATCAAATCTGATATTCGATTTCAAGAAATTAAAAATTAAATTACCGTCGGCACTTGATCGAATGAATCGGCCGAACGTAGCCAGATCAGGCACGTTCAATACTTGATCGGCCGAATGTGACCACGTCAACCTCGTTGGATAGTTAAAGTGTCGAACGTGACTGATGTAGAGTCACGTCAATGACACAATGGCTACTTTAGCCGAACATAGCCGCATCAACTACGTTCGGCACTTTGCCGAACGTAACTGATGTGGTCAAATTCGCTGATTCAGTTTGGCCATGTTTGGTTGATCAAGTGTTTACGGTAATCTATTTTTACAAATTTTTAATATCGAGTACCAGATTTGAATTTTTTTAAAAAAAATATTATTTTAAAAAAATTCACCGTACGTGTATTCCATGGCTATACATTGTCCATACGTATTTTTCATACTCGAAGCAGAGCCCGCCGTCTGTCTCTCTGACAGAAACAATCCACGGTAGGCCCTGGCGGCAGAGACCCACCGCAATACGGCGCGTGCAGCGCGTGATCCAGCCGAGCGGTGCCGGTGCTGGAGCGGGAGACGACTGACGAGTGGAGCTGTGGAAGGTCAAGGGGTCAAAGTGTCAAACCCACCGCATACAGCATACTCCCGAGGGAGTCACCAATCCGTGTACGTACGCGCGCCGATTAAGTTAGAACTAGCAACGTGGCTAATCCTCGCCATAATCCTGAAAGGTATGATTAGACCTAATTAACCCCCTAAACTTTTTCTTTTCAAAAAATCGAAAAAAGGCGTATGGAAATCACTCTCCCGATGCTACCGTCTATATAAACCCGTCACCCCTCTCCCGCCCATTTCATCACACGCACCAGCAGGCTCATCTAGTCATCTCCTCTACCAAAGCAGAAATCAAGATATCTCTTGAGCTCACCTAGCTTCTCTCGGACCGACCGATCCACCGGCCGGCTGTTAGTTTCCTCGGTTGAAACTTCGGCGCGCGGCGCGCGGCAAGGATCGATCGACATGGCGCACGAGAGGGACGCGAACAGCGAGGAGGAGGTGATGGCCGGCGACCTGCGGCGCGGGCCGTGGACGGTGGAGGAGGACCTCCTGCTTGCCAACTACATCGCTGCTCACGGCGAGGGCCGCTGGAACTCGCTCGCCCGATCAGCAGGTAGGACCGTAGGATCGATCGAGCTCCCAGTTCGATCGTAAATTTCCACAAGCATGTAGAGGCATCGATCGATCAACCTCTAAAACAAACAACCAGTCGCTCTGCATCTGCATGCCGGTTTCTACAAATAGATAGGTACAAAGCTGTTAGCGTCGGCTTCCACACTCCTTAAGACATTCATATGCATTCGACAAGTGAAATCTCAAAAAATCGGTTCAATAGAAAGATGACTGCTTTTTCTTATAAGTTGTTAATTTGTAACCTTCCTCATAAGAAGCAAGTGAAACTAAAGTTACTAGGATCCAACTACCAATAACCTAACAAAAGCATAGCTGATTTGTCTAGCAGCTTACTAGCCATCCAGCTGAGGCAGAAAGCTATAGTGAGTGACAGAGAAGGGGATAATATAATTTTGAGTGGTTAGCAGCGACGCGAGCATTGTTCCAGGCCGCCATAGGGATATTTAGTTTGCTCCCTTCCGTTACATCATTTCATTTTGTCATCACATAAGCGGAACTGCATTAGTAATTGATCAGACAATTACAAATGTAATAGCAATGGGACATGTGATCGATGTGACGTGCGAATAATTAATATTGGTTTTCTTGTTGTCATGCAGGGCTTAAGCGCACAGGCAAGAGCTGCCGGCTCCGGTGGCTGAACTACCTTCGTCCCGACCTCCGGCGAGGCAACATCACCCCGCAGGAGCAGCTGCTCATCCTGGAGCTGCACTCGCGGTGGGGCAACCGGTGGTCCAAGATCGCGCAGCACCTCCCTGGACGGACCGACAACGAGATCAAGAACTACTGGCGCACGCGCGTGCAGAAGCATGCCAAGCAGCTCAAGTGCGACGTCAACAGCAAGCAGTTCAAGGACGTCATGCGGTACCTCTGGATGCCCCGCCTCGTCGAGCGCATCCAAGCCGCTGCCTCATCCTCTTCCAGCATGGTGGCGGGGAAGCTTGGTGGCTCCGAGGGACTCTATGAGTCGCCAGAGCTGCCGGCGGCCGACGCCTGCTGGCCACCGTCCGAGTACTACTGCGCGGCGGCCGACGGGCAGCTGCACGGCACCGCCTTCCCGGAGCTGTCGAGCACCACGGCCGATTCGTCCTCTCCGTCCACGGACTCTGGCGCCGGGGCGCAGCCCAGCTGGCCCATGCTGGCTGACGGCGCCGACTGGTTCAGTACCACCGCCTGCGATGCCTCCAGCGCTGCCGCCGCAGCCATGCGCGACGTCGAGCTGGCCCAGCCGCCGTGCCAGGTCGGGCAGACGTGGACGTCGTCCGAGTCGTCCCTACCGGGCACCGGCTTCTCCGAGCTCGCCGCCACAGACTTGGAGATCGGCAGCTTCGACGTCGACAGCATCTGGAGCATGGACGACGACTTGTGGTACATCGTGTGAAAAGTCCGCACGGCTGCCATGGAAAATCCACAGCGGCGAGCGCGCGACACACCACGCGTGTGCACTGTGCAACCACCTGTCGGGAACGCATAGCATAGCAGATAAACGGATTAGAAGGAGGAGAGAAGCTACCTCCGGGTGATTAGCATGACAAGATTAATTAATCACCTCAAGATGCCATTTTTGGACGCCTCCCGGAAGACTGCTCTACTCCAGTTCTTTTTCCGTTTATTTATCCTTTTTACTTCCTAGGGTAAAAAAAAGGTTTAAAAGACGTAGCCGTCGTCGTAGTGTTGATGCTGCTGTTACCGTTTAATTTTACTCATTCTTTTTTGAGTAAATACAGTGCTATACTAGCTGAATTGGTTGGATTGACTGGATAATTATTGTACCTCTTGAACCAGTAATAAAAGCAATTAAGCTCCGACGTAAGTCGCGATTAATTACTGGCTTGTACTCCGTAATTCCAGTGTCGAGCGGTACACGTCCGGTCCCCGCCCATTTCTCGCCGCTAATTGTGATCCTCGCTCGCACGGGTTTTTTTGAATTGGCTCATGTGTTTTTACCATCCGAATTAACATTTATTAATATAAATAATCCTACGTTTCAGTTTCGAGATTCAAGAGTAGAATCATAATTAAAAAGTACATTTGATTAATTTTTTGAGTTATCATTACTGTGATCACAATCGCGAGTAGAGCGAACGATCGTTCGATCGACTTGTCTATGCCGACACGGATGTTTTTTTATACTGGCTGAATAAAATCCAGTGCCAGATCGATCGGTTGCTGTTACATCAGCATGAATAGCTCCGAGATGTGATCTCGGCGTGGCCTCTAGCTGAGCACCTCATCACTTCGTCAGGTTCAGATAATTCAGATGAAGCAGAGAGAGAAGCAGAGCTGATCAGCTGAGATTAACCTCAAAGTGGATGTCGAGCAGATATGCTTTTAAACAGCACCACTAACCACACACACGGCACACGCGTGTACGATGCACGGCCGGTCATGAGATTTTTAGGGCTTAGGACGAACTAAAATTTTGAAATCTTTACACTGTATAACAAGTACTTAAATTTTAGTTATTTCGAGCAATATCCTGTCTTGGTTAAGCTAAAAGCCCATATGTAAAAGACTTTTTAAATTTTATTTCCACAAAAACACTCTTTGAATAAGAAAATATACAAAATATTTTACTTTAGTGATGTAAACACAGTTTTGTATTGAACGTTGTAATATGATAAAACAAAGAAAAAAATAGAAACATCATGAGGGAATTAGGCAACCAATTTATTTATTTTGAGCAATGTCCTATCTAGTTAAGCTAAAACCCTATATGTAAAAACTTTTTAAAATTTTATTTCCGCGGGAACACTCTTCGAATAAAATATATATATAATATTTTACAAGCTGACTCTAGTGACGTAGGCACGGTTTTGTATTGACGTTGTAGTATAAAAAACAAAGAAAAAACACTAAAAACAACGAGAGGGTTTTAACCATAGCATCTTATCCATAAGACTGCTTTCTGATGAAGTATGCAAAATATATTTACTTATTCAATCTTTGTTATATAGGGCTCTAGATTGTGTCCCTGGGCCGGCTGAATTATGTTTTTATTTAAAGAAGATTCAGCTTTTCGATTTCGTTTTGATTTTTAGATATGAAATCCGAAAAAATCAAAGAAGTTTAGAATTTTGTGACGTTGACGTCTCAATAAGCTCATATATTAAAATATAATATAATTTTATTTTTACTTATCATACTAAATAATAAGGTAGAAGAATGGTTATAACATAATCTTGTTAAAAACGAAAAATAAAATCAAATTATTTTGGTTTTGTTTTTTTACCACAATATTCGGATATTCTAGCACAAAAATCTATAAAAATAAACGATGCACTTGCATGTCTTGAAAGAGCAGAAAAGAAAAGAAAACACTTGCACTTGTATGCGACTGCGTGGTGGGCCCGATGTAGCGGCGCAGTACGAATCGCCTCAAAAGAAAGAAAATTACATATAAGAAAAAAAGAGTGAAAATGGAGACATTGTTTGAGTTAGCTGGTACCAGGTGACTTCCTCGTAAGTTCTCGTTCACATCCCGACACACTCATGGCTTTTAAACAAGGTCGGCACCATGTGGCCTATTAAAAAAAAAGACGACACATTTTCTTCTTTGTATTTTCACACTGCGCGCATTAAGATTTAACAAGGCGGACGAGAAAAAGGAAAAACTAAGAAAAGCACCTCCACGTGATCGTCGTGGTTGGGTTGTCATTTCATCTTCAGATTTTAGATTAACATAATAAGTTGGGTTTTTGTTTAGTTTGGGACATAGTTTAATTTAACAAATTGTTTGTTTTAGCTTATAAAAATAAGATAAATTATTATAATTCCAATTTAAAACAAGCAGATACAAACACCACTAGGGAACTGTCAGTGTCCAGTGCACTTGTATCCGAGTATTGATTTGTTGATCTTACCCCAATGGGGGATGATTATTATTGGGCCACCAATGGGATGATGGCCAGCTGCAACCGAGTATTACGGGGCACTCTCCATCCTCCGCCGAACTAGTTGGAGAACGTCGCCAATTGCTAGCAAGAATTAATTTGCACTGTTTCTGATGAATCGTTGAAGGCCGAACGCTTAAATTGGACAGAGAATTGTTCCAGACTTGGAGTATAAATGAATTGTTTGTGCCTACGCATTAACTTAATTATGGCGATTTATCTAGATTTACTTATAAAAACTAAAATTGTGAACTTCTGTAGTTCTATGTACAGCTCAATATAATATCATATTCAAGGAATTAAGGATTAGAATAGACCTCTACTTCTAATAGGATATATTAAAGCCATGTTTGGATTGATGTTGCTTATTTTTAGGCACTAAAGTTTAGTTCTATTTAGTTTCTAAAATCCCAAACAACATTGCTTACGGGAACTAAACTTTAGTCCCTCAAGTTTAGTCCATTAGTCTTTGGAAGTTGCTTAGGCTATTCACAGTGGTGGGTTTCATAACACTGTTTCCTAGAAGTCCACATCAGCTTTACAACTGAATGAAATACCTTCTCTCAGTGTAGAGTTTCATTTCACTGTTTCCTAGGCTAACCAGTGTAATTAAATGTAACTATCTCTCATGAAATACCCTCTCTCTGATGAAACGATTTGGCTCTCAGTGGGCGTTTCATTTCATTTCATCCGTCTTAGAAACGGGTTAGCACCATGTCATGGTGATGACACTACTTCTTTCTCTTCCCTCATTAATTGAATGCCATGTCAGCAAAAAATCTGATGTGTCATAGTAATTAATGTCATGAAACACCCCATGAAACCCCCATTGTGAATAGCCTTATAGAGACTAAAAGTAGCATACACACTCTATCTTCATTTATGAACACATCATTAAATGATGTTTAGTCCTACATCCAAACAAGAGAACTAAACTTTAGTCTATACAAAAATAAGCAAGTTTTAGTCCTTAAAAATAAGCAATGCCATCCAAACATGACCTAAGTTGCATGCACCAACTAAATTATCTAAATGTTTATGTTCATGAAAAATAACTAGTAGTTTACTTACACTTCGACATGAATATTGTAAGATTAATTTGTAGCATTCATTTTATTAGGTGAAATTATTTGAGAGTATGCATGTTGGGGGAGATAATCTCAATGGCAGTTAGGAGCGCGAAGCAGTACGGTCTGGGGGGAAGGCCACGTCCGGAAGGCTCGATGTCCTGTGCCGAAGGTACCCGCGGGCCCCGAGGCCGGGAGGCCTAGGGGTCTCCGGAAGCCCCGAAGCGTACAGAAGGGGCTCTCAGATAAAGCGCCCGGCAGGATGCCGGAGGCCAGCCTTCGGAAGGTGCGAAGGCTCCGAGACGCGACCAGACATCAGGAGATGACTCGGTCAAGGTGGTCCGGGGACAGGATCGCGATCGTCTGCAGTGTCGGGCGATCGCTGCAGCGCCCGACACGGTTGATACGCTGTTAGAGTCGCACCTTCCTGTCTGTACTGTGTAGCAGTTGTTCTTGTCTGTATTACAAGCCTGTGTCAGGCCGAGTAACGGTTGGGGGGTTTTGGAGGCATTAGACCCTTCTGAGACGGACCGCCTTATAAATACCCCCGTCTCCCGTTGTAATAAACACACGATCTAAGAATACAATCTAGGCTCAGTATTCCATTACTCTCATCTTCCAAAAAACCCGTTGGCTCGATACCGTCGTCCCAACAATGCATAATAATGCCTATAGATGGATTCTTTTTATGTTTATGGCGAGAACTATCGCGTTGACTAGATACTCTGATTAGAAGAGATATACACGATTATATATGGTCATACATCATACGGTTCATTTATCTTTTGGCCAATCTGACTTAAACTTTGTGACATTTTTCTAAAGCACACATATTCTACTCTCTATATCTAAACAAAGTAAAATTTGATATTTATTATTTACTAATTTCATAATTATTAAATTATAAAAGTATACAATTGAGACTCCAAACCAAGTATAATTTTGTATTACTTAAAAGTTTCAAAATCTATTAATTATTAACTTTAGAATTATTAAATCATAAAATAAATCTATAACTGAGGTTTTAAACCGAGTGTAGCTTGATATTTATTAATTATAAATGTTAAAATTATTAAAACATGAAAAGTTACGACTGTAATACTTGAGTATACACGGATTACAAATTTTTAAAGTATTAAAATACAAAAGGTTATAACTGACATATTGAAATTAATAATTTAAGAAAATGGAAAGTAATTGAAGAAACATTAGGATGGATCATGTATATATTTTAATTATTACTAATTTTATTTTTTTAGAAGTTTAAAAATATGTTTCTTCTTCTTTCGAATTTAAGAACTACATTTACAAAAAAATAACAAAAAATTTAGTTGCCGACGTATTTAGTATATAGTCGAAATATTATATTTATAATATTGGCATCGTGAGGCCATTGGGTTTGCGAGTGGCCACCAGTAGCCAAAATTATTTATGCGCTTCAAGAAAAAAATGTACTTTATGCAACAAGTCGAAGGCCATGATGGAACTCGATCCGTACTTTGCATGGGCATGCAAAAGATGCAACACCTAGTAGCGTGTTGTACTGTTGTGCAGTGCGTACTAAGTCGTATACGTACTGCCATTGTGACATTTAAAAAAGTCTTCTCAAGACAAATATACATACGCAGGTCGCAGGGGAGACCAATCACCAATGCAAGTTGAGTGTGGGTGCAAAATGTTTAAAAAATAGCTATCATCTCTGTATTTTGACATGTTTGTATATATCCTTTTTAATCCCAATATATTATATCCATTGCCGTCTAAAATGTAACCTGGTTAATAAAGTTAGCTAATATTAACTTAATTTCACGTTCCTTTCTATTTTACTCTAACTTATCCACTATCACAATTACACAAGCAATTCAATGATTTGCTAATTACAACGGGAATATGATTTTGGGCTTTCTGATTTTAAGTTGTGTAGTTAACGGTCAAAATTCTTCCAGTGACAAGCATTTGGAAGTCTAAAGGTCTCCCAACCACCATCATTCAGGCAGTCTCCATCAAGATTCAAACAGTTAATAAATCTCCATAATCCCACAATTAATTAGAACAGTTATCTTCAGAATTATTTCCCACAGATTGATCTGTTTTCAATCATTAATGAGACTCATTACTTATGATTTGTAACTCCTTATCTGTGTCATATAAAGGGATCAAAAGAATCCCGGAAAGAGCATACGATTATTCACCTATTATACATATATATGAATAGGGTTATTATTCTCCGAGAGATCTGAACCTATCTAAAATCTTTGTCTTTGTCTCATCATTTGAGATAACCATTGGATCATCGCATGACACACCCATTAACCTAACAAAAACCTCTTTTCGGATTCCGTTAAGAACTGTTGTGTTGTTTGTACGCAACGACACAACCTGATGGAAACGTATGAAAGCAGCAAAATAGAAGAATTTTTAAAGACTATCCGACCTATCTCGAAAGTAGTGGAGTTAATTCTAATTGATTTTCAACTTCTTAGCAAATTCTAGACCCCTAACATCTCCTCCATTCCCATGCATATTCTCAATTCTATTACGAGCGATCTCATTTTGACTTAGACCTTTCTTCTTAATACAAACAAGCGACTCTCCTTTTCTTCTTAAAAAAATATGCCAGCTAGACAACCACGTGACTGAACTCGATCAATATTATACCCCTTCAATAAATATGTTCCGTATATAACTAACTTAGGTCAATAGATCAATTATTTTTTTAAAAATAGTTATTATCTCCGTATTTTGACATGTATGCACTATGGGAGAAACTCTATTTGCCGAGTGCCTAGGGCACTCGGCGAAGCCTATTTTCCACTCGGCGAAGGCTTCGCCGAGTGCCACACTCGGCAAAGGACACTCGTCACAATGGTTGTCGACGATGAGACTGTTTGCCAAGTGCTTTTTATCGGGCACTCGGCAAAACCTTCACCGAGTGCCTTGTAGGTTTCGCCGAGTGCCACGTGAGGCACTCAACAAAACTAGCCGTCTAAACCCTAAACCCTAACCGAGTGTCTGTTAGTGATATTCGGCAAACCCTAATTTCTCCCTCTACCGTTATAACGGCGGCAGGAAAAATGGAGCCGCGGGATTTTTCCAGTTGTTTGCCGAGTGTCTTAGCCGTGGCACTCGACAAACCCTCGTTTTTGCCGTGTGTACAAAGTTTGCCGAGTGTCTTAGCCGTGGCACTCGACAAACCCTCGTTTTTGCCGTGTGTACAAAGTTTGCCGAGTGTATTTTATGGTACACTCGGCAAACTAGGGTTTGCCGAGTGTCCGAGAGAATGCACTCGACAAACATTAGCTTTTCGGTAGTGATGTATCCTTCTTAATCCCAATATATTATATCCCTTTGCCGTCTAAATTGTAGGCTGGTTAATAAAGTTGACTAATATTAACTTAATATCATGTTCCTCTCTATTTTACTCAACTTATCCACTATCACGCAAGCAATAATTTAATGGTTTGCTAATTATGACCTGCTGGAACACATGAAAGCAACGAAATAGAAGAATTTTTAAAGACTCTATCCGACCTATCTCCAATTTAGTGAAACTAATTGTAGCTGATTTTCAACTTCTTAAACAATTCTAGTCCCTAACATCTCCTTCCCCATGCTTATTCTCAATTCTATCATGAACGAATTGAACTCATTTTGCCCTAGGCCTTTCTTTTTAGTACAAGTAAACGACTCTCATTTTCTTCTTAAACATTTTCTTCTTAAAAAAATATGCCAGATAGACAACCATGTGATTAAACTCGATCAATATTATACCCCTTGAACAAATACGTTCCATATGACTAACTTAGGTCAATAGATCAATTATTTTAATTATCGAATTCCTCTTTGTCTATGTCTTGACAAGTTACAAGTTACACATATTATATCAACTATTCAATTTAGAGTTTAATATTTGTTCTTATTATATCAACCCATCTATTTTTTCTCTAAATGAATATTATGTCGCTCTCTTTGGCTTTACGAAGTGCTAGGTCGTAGCGACTATTAATGAAGGTGAGGCGTTTTATATGAAATTCCATCGTATGGAAATCATATATCGATTCTTTTTTAAATATTACTTTCACATAACATTCATACAATCATCAAACAGAGTAAGATCTTACATCAGTTACATGACATGTTACTTGTTCTTAAGTCTTTGAAAAAAAATATAACTTGCTATTATCATTTTTCTATTTAGTGCTACTAGATAATAGATAATTAGATATACATATATAGTTAAAAGATTAAGAATGTATCAAAGCGATGTATGAGATTCATATGAAAAGCTTGCTCTTTACTCTTATTATTCATGGTATAATGAGACAAACCTCAATATTTACATAAAAAAATCTCAAACACATAAATCTTATCTCCATTATCGATAAATAAAGATCAGGGCCAGCCGATGTGGACTTTCAGGCATGTGGGCTGCAGCGTTAGTACGACTGTACAGGGAACTCGTAACTAACTCGGCTCGATTCGTTCTATTTTCCTAATGAGTTGAGCACATGCATGTTTTAGCTCGTTAGTATAACGAACGAGTTCGAGCTGACTCATGAGCTACTCGCTCAATGTAGTTAACCCAATCTATTAAATAATAGCAAAACAATATGTTGGAGTACGAGACTCATCATTTTATAATTTATTTACTAGTGTCTATTTATTACTTGGTAAATTATTATTATAATTTTATTTTATTTATAATTTTATTAGTATGTTCAATAAAATTATCGGGTATAAAACAAATAATGTAGGTGATATATTGATGAAATTATAGAAATAGTAATAAAACTATTAGATATTTGAATTTTAAAACTTTATGTAGTATATTTATCTCATATTTTGATTTTTGATATGTGATTATTTAAATATTTATTATTTAATCATATTTTAAAATCTGGCTAACAAGCTAAACCGAGTCGAATTGGATTTTCTGCTCGTTATGTTAACGAGTCGAGTTGAGCTAGCTTGTTAACATAACGAGCTATAACGAACTAAATTGGTTCGTTACCGAGCCCTATGACTGTACGAGCAAGTCAAGTTTCATAAACGTTTTTGTATATTGACCTTGTTTGCCAAGAAATATTAAAATTTTAAATTCCACCTCCGATGATAAAATCTCTTCTACTTGATGTATGAATATATTTCAGAGATTCCAGGGATAAACAATTTCATGTAAGACATAATACCGAGAAAATGATTTGCTGTTTATTTATACTCATTGTACAATGAGGCGAAGCGCATCAATATTTATATAAAAATCGCTAACGGATAAATCTCATCTCCGCAAGTGCGGCTCGCTCGGTGGGGCACAGGCGCCGTGACGCGGCTGCCACCGGCGATCGTCGCGCGGGCGCCGCGGCAAAAAAAATCCACGCGCATGCAGGAGAGCTAGCCATGCCCCCCGGCCCGCACTGCGCCACCGCCTGGCCCGCCCGCCGCCGCGCGCTCGACAGGCTGGCCAGCACGAGCGGTGGGGTGGGGCCGAGCAGGTGGGGGCGGGGACACGCTTCATCCACCGTAGTCCACGTCATCAGGTCAAGGAGGACACGGCCTGTCAATGCGTTGGTTCATTCCGCGGGCGCCGCGCTCCGGTGGACACGGGCGGACTCCCGCAAAACCGTCGTATTGGATATGGATGTCAGAATATCTAAATTATTCGTATTCGTATTTGAATAACTGTAAATATAGATATTTGTATTCGTATTCGAATTAAATATAGATGATATTCAGAAACATCCGAATTCGTTTTACGAATGTGGATATGGAAACAGATATCCAAATTCTGCTGAATGTGGATATGAAAATGGATACATCCGTATTCGTTTTAGGATTTCATACAGATTAAACTTAGACTCAAGATGATATATTATCACTATATTAATGGTTTATTTATTATTTATATAATTATGGAATACTTAAGTTAGTGAATATTAATAAGCTATGGTTTAAAATAAATTGATGGTTAAAGGTTTGTTTGAACTTAAAACTTTTTATAATCAAAATATAACATATCTCATTCCATATAATTTTGTTGTATTTTTCTAGATCTATTTTCTATTTTTAAATTATTAATTGTGTTTCTAGGATTTAAATTGGAATGTGTGAAATTTGAACTGCAAGTACCTAAAATAATACACTAAAATTTATAGAAAAAGCATATTCACTATTTTGTGTATATTTTTAGTTCCTATCTACTAAATTTAAAGAAATGTTAAAAAAATTATGTTACGACACTTCATCGGTAACATGGAGCTTAAGAATTTTTTAATTATAAAAAATCAAATGAAGTCTGAAAAATACGAGACTTGTCATGGTAATATAATATTATGTGTAGATACTATGACAAAAATTTTAAATTGTTTTAAGAAATTTATCATATAGTATGTTACGAAACGTGAGATTCTCTTGAGATGAATTATAGTTTTGAGAAGTAATAGACTATGGTTTAAAGTAAATTGGTGGTTAAATGTTTATTTGAACTTGAATTTTTTTATAATCAAAATACAACATATCTCATTCCATATAATTTTTTTTGTATTTTTATAGATCCATTTTATATTTTTAATTCATTAATTGTGTTTCTAGGATTTAAATTGGAATGTGTGAAATTTGAACTGCAAGTACCTAAAATAATGCACTAAAATTTATAGAAAAATCATATTCACTATTTTGTGTCTATTTTTAGTTCTTATCTACTAAATTTAAAGAAATGTTAAAAAAATTATGTTACGACACTTCATCGGTAACGTGGAGCTTAAGAGTTTTTTAATTATAAAAAATCAAATAAAGTCTGAAAAATACGAGACTTGTCATGGTAATATAATATTATGTGTAGATACTATGATAAAAATTTTAAATTATTTTAAGAAATTTATCATATAGTATGTAACGAAACGTGAGATTCTCTTGAGATGAATTATAGTTTTGAGAAGTAACAGACTATGGTTTAAAGTAAATTGATGGTTAAATGTTTATTTGAACATGAATTTTTTTATAATCAAAATACAACATATCTCATTCCATATAATTTTTTTGTATTTTTATAGATCCATTTGCTATTTTTAATTCATTAATTGTGTTTCTAGGATTTAAATTGGAATGTGTGAAATTTGAACTGCAAGTACCTAACATAATGCACTAAAATTTATAGAAAAATCATATTCACTATTTTGTGTCTATTTTTAGTTCTTATCTACTAAATTTAAAGAAATGTTAAAAAATTATGTTACGACACTTCATCGGTAACGTGGAGCTTTAGGGTTTTTTAATTATAAAAAATCAAATAAAGTCTGAAAAATACGAGACTTGTCATGGTAATATAATATTATGCGTAGATACTATGATAAATTTTTGAAATTGTTTTAAGAAATTTATCATATAGTATGTTACAAAACGTGAGATTCTCTTGAGATGAACAATAGTTTTGAGAAGTAATAAACTATAGTTTAAAGTAAATTGATGGTTAAATGTTTATTTGAACTTGATTTTTTTATAATCAAAATACAATGTATCTCATTCCATATAATTGTTTTATATTTTTCTAGATCCATTTTCTATTTTAATTCATTAATTGTGTTTCTATGATTTAAATTGGAATGTGTGAAATTTGAACTGCAAGTACCTAAAATAATACACTAAAATTTATATAAAAAAATCATATTCACTATTTTGTGTCTATTTTTAGTTCCTGTCTACTAAATTGAAAGATATTTTTAAAAAATTATGTTACGACACTTTATCGGTAATGCGGAGCTTAAGGGTTTTTTAATTATAAAAAATCAAATAAAGTCTGAAAAATATGATACTTTACATGATGTTTTAATATTATACTTAGATACTATGATAAAATTTTGAAAATGTTTCATGAAATTTATCGTATAGGATGTTACGAAACAGAAATTCTCTTGAGATGAATTATAGTTTTGAGAAGTAATAGGCTATGGTTTAAAGTAAATTGATGGTTAAATGTTTATTTTAACTTGATTTTTTTATAATAAAATACAACATATCTCATTCCATATAATTGTTTTGTATTTTTATAGATCCATTTGCTATTTTTACCACATTAATTGTGTTTCTAGGATTTAAATTGGAATATGTGAAATTTGAACTGCAAGTACCTAAATAATGCACTGAAATTTATAGAAAAATCATATTCACTATTTTTTGTCTATTTTTAGTCTCTATCTACTAAATTGAAAGAAATTTTAAAAAAATTATGTTACAACACTTTATCAGTAATGCAGAGCTTAAGGATTTTTTAATTACGAAAAAATCAAATAAAGTTTTAAAAATATGAGACTTTACATGATGCTATAATATTATACTTAGATACTATGATAAAATTTTGAAAATATTTCAAGAAATTTATTGTATAGGATGTTACGAAACGTGAGATTCTCTTGAGATGAATTATAGTTGTGAGAAGTAATAGACTATGGTTTAAAGTAAATTGATGGTTAAATGTTTATTTGAACTTGATTTTTTATAATAAAATACAATATATCTCATTCCATATAATTGTTTTGTATTTTTATAGATCCATTTGCTATTTTTAATTCATTAATTGTGTTTCTATGATTTAAATTGGAATATGTGAAATTTGAACTGCAAGTATCTAAAATAATGCACTAAAATTTATAGAAAACTCATATTCACTATTTTGTGTCTATTTTTAGTTCCTATCTATTAAATTGAAAGAAATGTTAAAAAATTATGTTACGACACTTTATCGGTAATGTGGAGCTTAAGGATTTTTTAATTATGAAAAAATCAAATAAAGTCTGGAAAATATGAGACTTTACATGATGTTATAATATTATACGTAGATACTATGATAAAATTTTGAAAATGTTTCTAAAAATTTATCTTATAGAATGTTAAGAAACCTCAGATTCTCTTAAGAGAATTAAAATTTTAAGAAGTAATAGGTTATGATTTAAAGTAAATTGATGGTTAAATGCTTATTTGAAGTTGAAACTTTTTTATAATCAAAATACAACATATCTCATTCCATATAAAACTTTTGTATTTTTCTATATCCATTTGCTATTTTTAATTCATTAATTGTGTTTTTAGGATTTAAATTGGAATATGTGAAATTTGAACTGCAAGTACCTAAAATAATGCACTAAAATCAAATAAAGTGTAAGAAATCCATGCTACGACACTCCGTCGTTAATGCGGAGTTTAAGGTTTTTTAATTCTAAAAAATAAAATAAATTCTAAAAAATATGAGACTTGTCACGATATTAGACACTTTGAACTTTTGGATATTTTATGAAATGATGAACATTTCGAGTTAAAACCGAGTAAACATCCAAATATCTATTCGTATTCGAAATATCCATTTTGTATTCGTATCTGAAAACATCCGAATCTGTATTCATATTCGAAATAAAATGTGTTAAATAGTGATATTCAGATTCGTTTCTATCGGTATTTGATCTAAATCCATTCCTAACCTCGATCTCCATCCCGCGCTCTTTTTTTCTGCTTGGTACTTGGGATGCTTTACACCACTACGAGCAAGGGCAACAGCAGCTGAGCCGGTTTTTCTCGCCCTCTTTCCCTGGGTTTGCCGCTCTTTCTGTTGAAAACGTGATCTCATTGCATGCGTTCAAACCGTCAGTTGTGTTTGGTTAAACCGTAAATTCTGAAAAACTGCTCTGAGTTGTGGCTATGCAAAAGCTGCTTTGAGCTGTGAGTTGTAAAAAAAACTAAGAAATTGTTTGATTGAAATAGTTGTGGATTTATATTTTGATAGTTTATGATGTAAATAATTTTAATCACAAAATTTTGTAATCTTTATATTAAAATTATATAGTTTTAAATTACGCTAAAAAGTAAAATTTTACTAAAATTTTACTTTTTCAAATTTTACATGAACTGATATATTTCAATAGCATGATAGGTAATATTCATTTAAAGTTGAACTGAGAAGCTGTAAAAACTAGGTTATACCAGTTTTTAAATTTGTACTATAAGAATCTGCAGATTTTAAAAAAACTGAGTGACAAAAAAAACTATTTGGTAACTGAGAATAGAACAAACGCAGACAACAATGAATGAATAGTGACGAACGAACAATATTTTATTGCCGTTTATAAGTGTATTATATATAGAGTACAAGAGACACATTATATTGTTTCGTCCTACGAACATGACATCTCACCGGTTGTATGCACTGTTTAGTCCGATGGACCCCTCAATAAAAAACAGGCGCATGTAGCAGTTACAAGGCGATGAAATAACTAGGAATTAATACAAATATCATATCTGAATTATTCGTATTTGTATTCGTATTTGAATACTTATAAATATAAATATTCATATTTATATCCGAATTAAATACGAACGATATTCAGAAATATTCTAATTCATTTTACAAATATGGATATGGAAATAAATATCTAAATTTCCGCTGAATGTAGTGGATTTGAAAATGGATACATCCGTATCTATTTTAGAATTTCACACAAATTAATTTTTTAGGGACTCAAGATAACATGACATGTGTTGATAGCAAAAAATGGTATTAATGGTCGAAATTGTCAAAATATCAATTTTGGTAATTTTAGGCCGAAAATATGCAATTCCTGGTACATGCCGAAGCCCTAAAGTACCGAAGGCCCATCACCATAGGGCCTCGATGGCCTTTCAGTGGCCCGCTTCGTAGGCTGGCTTCGGCCCGAAGAGCCCTTCGGAGGTCTGCTTCGCAAACAGGCTTCAGCCCGATGGGTTGGCTGCGGCAAGGCCTACGAAGGCCCACTCTGGCCAGCAGAGTCCAAATCAAAGTAGTCTGGATCGCCTGTTTTTGATCTTTTATCCAATCTCAACTATTTTTAGCCAAACTCTTATCAGATTAGAGTTAGAGATAAGAAGACTAGCCCTTATAAATACAGGGGTGAGGCCGATTCAAAGACTCCCCATCTACACAGATCAACACTTCAAACCCTTGTTTGAATCGTACTTTTACTTTCATCTACTTTCTACATTAGTTCGGTGTACCTTCGTGGATTTGCGCTAGAAGCCCTCCGTCGGCCACGCCGTAATTATGGTAATCCTTATTGATTCGCCTATGAATCATCCATTAATCTACGTAAAAGATTGCTATCACCTTGTTGGATCGCTTGTGAACCATCCGTTAATCTATGTAACAGATTGTTATCCTTCGTTATATCTATTTTTCCTGCTACTACCCTTGGTAATTCGGTCTCCAGGCCGAATTGACACTTGATCATTGTGTTCTGTAGGATTCACGTTCGGAGCCCTCTTCATCAAGGATTTTTGGAGCCAGGAGGTTGGTTTCGGAGGTTTTCGGAGTACCCTTCGGCAGGACTTCGCTTCATCCGTCCGTGCCGGATCCGTCATGCTGTTGTTGGTCTAGTCAAGTCCTGCGCATCGGGGCCACTTCACATCGGGGTTGCTTTGTGCTGGAGTCACACCAGAATGCTCCGCATCATATTTTGTCGCACTAGAATGCTCTGCATCGGACTTCGTCATGCCAGGATGCTCTGTAGTGGATCTTGACACGCCAGAGGCTTCACAACGAACCCTATCATTCGGAGGCGATTTTGCGCCGTGGTCCGTTCGGAGCCTGTCTTCGGTCAGATTGATCTAAATGCCGAAGGTTACCTTCGGCGCATACTTCGCATCAGACGCCGAAGGCCCCCCTTTAGTGACCCTTCGCACGGTACACTTCAAACCAATCACGCTCCATTTGACCGATTGGTTTATTTTATCTATATATTTCGGCTAATTGGATTATTTCTTTGCAATCTGATTACTTGGCGACTCCACCCCCTTGCCACTGTTAAGGGTAGTCAGAGCGCGACGTCAGTGTTGTGTTACGCTTAGGCTTATCCCTAAGTATCCACACGCTTTTGGATCGTCGAACCGGTCAAAGTGCGGGGGAATGTTTTCGTGTCAACACACTTTTTGGTGACTCCGCTGGGGAACACTACGCCAACATGACAAGTAAATCTACATTGGCTGCAAGTACCTCTACAATAATTACTATGTCTACAATGCCGATGGATCCCTTGGGGGTGCAGGGATTGACAACCACAACATCATGACACCTACCCTTGCAGATATCCCCGAGGAAGGTCGGGCGGAGATCGAGGCAAAGATGAAAGAGCTCCAAGTTCTCATGCTTGAGAGTTACGTCAAGACACGCGCAGGCTTCATCAAGCATGACGTCAACATCCCCGACCTCGCCCGGACTCAGGTAACACCAGTGTCGCCTCCTCTATCTTCCTTATAGATTGAGCAGAAGATAGCCGCATCTATAGATCAAGCCGTTAGCGCTTCGCTAGCCAACCTTCTAGATTCGGCAGTTAGCTCTCAGGTAGAGGCAATGTTTAGAAGGTTCGACTTTACCGAGGCCATTCCTCCAACTCCAATCGCTAGCGTACCCCCGGTAAATCGCATTTACAGCAGAACCGACGGTAGTACAGGCAAAGCTATCGTGTCTCCGGCCTCGACGTATATGGCTGAGACCAGTCACTACACTTACGGCCAGGTTAACCCTGCTTATTATGCACCGCCTCCACCTACACTTGCGCCAGCTTTTCCCGCGCTGCCTGCGATGCATGCTCCTATGCACTCGCATAGACCCGAGCACATCATATACCCTGAGCCAGCATGAGAATAGGAGCCCCGTGGCCGACACACCGACATACCACCACGTGTCGCGCCCCCGCATGAGATACACGCACAGGTAGGAGGCCAGGACGATATTGAGGAGCGGATCCGCGCGCTATTTAGAGAATGTACCAGCTTCACACCTCGGGATCAGGCTAGGATTTATAGAAAGCTGTACCCCGATCACTTCGATACCATACCCTACCCTCGCGGCTATAGAGTCCCTGAATTCACCAAATTCGATGGCGAGGGTAACAAAACCACACTAGAGCATGTTAGCCAATTCTTAGCACAGTGTGGAGAAGCTAGTGTGTCGAACACATTAAAACTTAGACTGTTTTCTCTTTCGCTATCCAGCACCACCTTCTCTTTGTTTTCAGTGCTACCGCCGAACTCCGTCCAAACATGGGCCCAATTAGAACAGAAGTTCCATTAATATTTTTATACAGGTGAGACAGAACTTAGGCTTTCACACTTGACATCAGTCAAACAGAAATCTAGTGAGAGTGTCGCTTAGTACGTCAAGTGCTTTAGAGACACCAGGAACCAATGTTTTAGTCTCAATATTTCTGAAAGAGATTTGGCGGATCTAGCTTTTAATGGGTTGCGTTCTAAAATTAAAGAGAGGCTAGACAACCAAAACTTTTTAGAGGTCAGCCAAGTCCTGCAGCAAGCTTTGGTCCAAGAAGACCGAGCAAAGGATAAAAAATTCATTAAAACATTTAACAAACCTAGAGCTGAAGCTCACATCATGGAGCACTCTGACGAAGAAGAGTCAGAGGAAGAGGATGACTCGGCCGATATGTATGCGGCCGAATGGGCCTTGAACATTAAGACCAAACATTTCACCTATTCCGAGCTATGGCCGTCTCCTACTAAGAGTCGGCCCAACAAAGTTAAATACTCGTTTTATGTGACTAAATGCGATAAAATATTTGATTTCCTGTTGAAGAGCCAATTTCTCATATTGCCCAAGGGCCAAGTCATCCCGACTGCCGACGAACTAAAGAAACGATCCTACTGTAAGTGGCATGACTCACATTCTCATTATACTAACGATTGCAATGTTTTTCATCGGCAGGTTCAATCAGCCATAGAAGGACGATTGAAAATAGATTCTAGTCCGAAGATGAAGCTGGACAAAGACCCCTTTCTCGTGAACACCGTCGACCTCGACGAGAAGAATGTGTTGATTCGGCCAGAATAGGCCGAGTCGTCCAAGGGGAAAGCAGTCGTGATTGGAGAACCCCGCACATGCACACTTGTACCAAAGAACCCTGAAGTAGGAGTGTGGAAAAAGAACATCGACACGTCTTCTTCGGATAGGGCCCACAAGAAGCCAAAGGTAACATACCAGATGTTGTTGAATAAACACCAAAAGAAGCCCGAGAAAACCATCACCCGACCAAAAATGCCAAAATAGCCGAAGGGGCTAAGACAACCGAACCCTTCGAAGGACGAGTTCGGACCCCAATGGCCGAGCCCTCCGAAGGGTGAGTTTGGACCCCAATGGCCGAACCTTCCGGAGGGTGAGTTCGGACCCCAATGGCCGAACCCACCTCCGCTCTAGGCAAACCCCCTGGTGGGAGAGCTCAGCCCGCAATGGCCGAACATACCTCTGGCCTGATGGGACCCTTCGCTGATATGGTCTGAAGTGCCTTTGACATGACCGAACCCCCCTCCGAGCAATGGGTTCTGCTCTTAGTGGTTGAAGCCACTAGAACCTCCGATGCCTCCACCATACTACTGGGCGGGGTCCCTGTGGGATCCAAACTACACTTCACCACCGGAGTACCATTCGCAGTATAATGTTACCCCCTTTTTTCCTTCGAAGTATTATGATTGGCAAGGGCAAGTGGATACGGTGAAGGGGAGCATTTTCCACAGGCTGTCCGTGGTGCCTCCGAGCAGACTCGCGTAGGATGAAGCCAAAGGAGATGGCCGCGAAGGGGTGATGGAGAGGGAGTGCGAAGCTATCACCATCAAAGTAGGGTCTCAGGAGGTCCCAATCCCAAAGGCCCCCTCACCGAGGCACGACGGAGGTAAGTCTATGGGTCCGGTCAAAGCCATCCCTGAGGTTCGGTCCGACCGGCCTAGCGAGGCCGGTCTGATCGACAGGGTACAAAAGAGAATTCTTGCCAAGCGTAGAGATTATGAGGCCGACTCGGGTAATTCCTGTTTGGCCAAAAGTCACAGGAACAAGTTGTTGGTGCCTGGTACCAAGCCACAACCCTCTTGGGCGCCTCTAGGCATGTCCAAATCGCAAAAGAGGCGCCTACAATGTCTGTGGTCACAGGAGATGCACGAGAAGAAGGCCGGGGATGAGCGAGACACCATCTTCGAGGAAATCCGCCCTCGACTAGTCGTTAAGCAAGTATGGAATCCCAAGCCAGTTGAGGCGAACAACCCGACTCCCGTTCCGAGCGACGACGCCGACGACATGCTCGACGACAACTACACGCCCATCTCCGAGGGGCCCGCACCTTAGGCAATGGAAATAAATGTCGTCATACTTCCCGCCGAGTTCGCACTACCACGGGACGAGGCTAAGGTTTCTCAATTGAGCCTTGGCCCACGAGATGCTATTTTCGAGAAGCTTGAGGATACGACTCGTCACTTGCAGCCTCTCTACGTCAAGGGGCACATCGATGGGAAGCCGATCTCTAGGATGCTTGTTGATAGTGGCGCCACTGTCAACTTGATGCCATACTCTCTCCTGAAGAAGCTTGGCAAGGGCGAAGGGGATTTAAAGAAGACAAACCTAATGCTCAATGGCTTCAACAATGAGAGCTCTGAAGCAAAGGGAGTACTCTCTCTAGAGTTGACGGTGGGCAACAAGACGTTGCCGACGGTGTTCTTTGTCATCGATGTGCAAGGTAACTACAGTGTGCTACTTGGGCATGATTGGATTCACGCAAATTGTTGTATTCCGTCTACTTTAGACCAGTGCCTAATGCAGTGGGACAGCGATGATGTGGAGGTTGTACTAGCTGATACTTTGACCCAAGTAGCGTTGGCCGATGTATCTATCGACACCGTCCATGATAAGGTAGAGTGTCTATCAGGTATGGATCTCTCAGATTACGATTTTGTTAGCGTGCCCAGGGGACGTTTTGTACCCATGTCTATGAACTCGGCTGGTGTAGCATGGCTATTTCTAAACTAGTAGTCATGTCTAGTAAAAGTAATCTTGATTGACTGAAGTATCGTGTCGAGCAATATCGGTATTCTAAAGATGGTATTGCCGAAGCTATTAAAGATTTTAGTGAAGTAGAAAAGTTAGGTAAAGGTTTTGCGTCGGCCGATCCTCTAGAAGAGGTAAATATAGGCAATGGTAGCATTCCGAGGCTGACCTTTATAAACAAAAATTTACAAGCTAGCGGAAATGTCAAAGTAATAAAGTTGCTTCGGTTGTATGTTGATTGTTTCGCATGGGAGTATAGTGAGATACCCAAACTAAGCCGTGAGCTCGTAGAGCATCGGCTACCCATCAAACCTGGGTTTAGGCCTTATAAATAGCCCACTCATCGCTTTAATTCGTTTGTGTATGACCGAGTTAAAGAGGAGATAAAACGATTACTCAAGGCTGGATTTATTAGGCCATGCAGGTATGCTGAATGGGTTGCTATCATTGTGCCTGTAGAGAAGAAAGGGAGCGGATAAATACGAGGGTGTATTGATTTCAGGGATCTGAACAAGGCCACTCCGAAGGACGAGTATCCCATGCCGATAGCCGACATGTTGATCAACGATGCTTCAGGACACAAGGTACTATGTTTTCTTGATGGCAATGCTGGTTATAATCAAATCTTTATGGCCGAAGAGGATGTCTACAAGACAACCTTTCGATGCCCTAGTTTTGTTGGCTTATTTGAATGGGTCGTTATGACTTTTGGTTTAAAGAATGCTGGTGCTACATATCAATGTGCTATGAACTTGATCTTTCATGACTTGCTAGGGGTTATGCTAGAGGTCTATATAGACGATGTTGTAGTCAAATCGGATGCTATGGGGAACCATCTAGCTGATTTGAGAGTTGCTTTTGATAGGATGCACCAGTATGGCTTAAAAATGAACCCACTCAAGTGTGCTTTTGGTGTGTCGGTGGGCAAGTTCTTAGGATTCATGATTCATGAAAGAGGTATTGAGATTGATCCTAAGAGGCTTGAGAATATTAGGGACTTTGAAGCACCGACATGCAAGAGAGATGTGCAAAAGTTGATAGGCAAGATGAACTATTTGCGTCGCTTTATATCTAACTTGTCCGACAAAATCGATGCTTTCGTCCCCATACTCCGGCTAAAGAACGAGGCCGAGTTCACTTGGGGGGCAAGTCAGCAAAGCGATTTTGAGAAGATCAAAGAGTGCTTGTCATTACCGCCCGTGGTAAGAGCACCAAAAGCCGGGATTTCATTTCGGCTATACATTGCTACAGAAAATAGTGTGATAGGAGCCGTGCTAACTCAAGAGGTGGAGGGAAAAGAGTACATCATCACATTCTTGAGCCGCCGCTTGCTGGATGCCGAGACAAGGTACGTGTTTGTGGAGCGCCCGTGTTTATCACTTTATTATGCATCTACCAAATTGCATCACTATCTTCTCCATATCATATGTATTGTTGCTTGGCAAACCGATGTCATAAAATACATGTTACAGAAGCCGATTCTAAGTGGTAGAATCGGAAAGTGGGCTTATTCTTTGATTGAATATGATTTGGCTTATGAACCTTTGAGAGATATGAAAGGCCAAATCGTTGCTAACTTTATAGTTGATCACCACATAGATGTCAATTGGGGTAGCGATGTTGCTCTAATTGAGATAGTGCCATGGAAACTTTATTTTGATAGTTCGGCTTGTAAAAGTGGCCAAGGTATTGGAGTGTTGTTCATATCACCTAATGGTATGAGTTTTGAGACCTCGGTCTATTTAGTATTTCCTTCTACTAATAATCAAGCCGAGTATGAAGCTTTATTGCTAGGACTTGAATTGCTAGATTCCATAGGTGTTAAACATGTTCATGCATATGGTGATCCTCTATTAGTTGTACAACAAGTAGCTAAAATTTCTCAATGTTTTAATGGTTTGCTAAATAGCTACTTGGATAAATTTTTAGACATAATTGCTACTTTTGATGACTTCAAAAATTTCTCACGTGTCTAGATAAGCCAATTCAATTGCAAATGATTTGGCTCAGTAAGCATCTGGCTATCAAGTCAGGAAAGGTAGATTTTTTGTACAAGGGAAGAGGGAACCCTTCGCCCGCCGAAGGGTGCTGCGAGCCAGAGCCCTTGTGCCGAAGCCCTTCATTCACAGGAGGGCACTGTGTGTCGAACCCCTCCGTTGAAGGGCTTCGGTCTGATCGGCTCCGCACGGCCGATTTGACCGACCCTCGGCAGAAACAAGAAGGGCTCGGGGGGACATGGAAATGAAAAAATTAAACGCCATTTTAGGAACAGAATTGGCGAACCCTCTGGGAATCCATAAGGATGATTGGAGAATTCCAATCGTCTAGTATTTAAAAGATCCCAATCAAAGGGTTGATCGAAAAGTTCGGCGACAGACGTTTAAATTTGTGTTGATTGACGATGTGTTGTATCGCCGAACTATTGATGGAGTACTTCTAAAGTGCTTGGATGCCGGTAAATTTAGATTGGCTACAGGGAAAGTTCATGAGGGACTTTGTGGCACTCATCAGTCGGCCCAGAAAATGAGTTGGATGCTCAAAAGAGTAGGGTTTTATTGGCCGACTATGATTAAGGATTATTTTAAGTATTATAGAGGGTGTGAAGCATGTCAAAAGTTTGGTAATATTCAATTGGCTCCTGCATCACTACTTAACCCTATTATCAAACCATGGCCATTCTGATGTTGGGGATTGGACTTCATCGACCAAATTCATCCTCCCTCTTCAAAGAGGCATCGGTTCGTATTGATGGCAACAGATTATTTCACCAAGTGGACTGAGGCCGTGCCTCTCAAGAACATGACTCATAATGAGGTAACTGACTTCATCTTGAAGCACATTATAAATAGATTTGGTATTCCGCAAACTCTCACCACAGATCAAGGTACTTCATTTATTGCTAAAGAAGTGAGAGACTTTGCCAAATTTTATGGTATTAAGTTGATAAACTCTTCACCATATTATGCTCTGGCCAATGGTCAGGCCGAGTCTAGTAATAAAACTGTAATTAAGCTCATTAAGAAGAAAATTGAAGAGTTCCCTAAAAGGTGGCATGAAGTGCTTTCTGAGGTATTATGGGCTTGTAGAGTTGCAAAGCATGGTGCTACCAAAGTTAGTCCATATGAGTTAGTATATTGACAAGAAGCCGCTCTACTAGTGGAGGTAGATCTTTGCTCATTAAGATTTATTAAGCAAGATGGCTTATCGGTCGACGAATATGAAGCTCTTTTGAAGGATAATTTGGAAGAAGTGATCGATAAGAGGTTAAGGGCTCTAGAGGCTATAGAAAAAGAAAATAGGAGAGTGGCTAGAGCCTACAACAAAAGAGTCAAAGCAAAATCATTTCAAGTTGGTGACTTGGTTTGGAAGACGATTTTGCCATTAGGCACCAAAAGCCCAAAATTTGGTAAATGGTCGCCCATTTGGGAGGGTCCTTTTAAGGTAGCTGAAATCACTCCAGGTAATGCATACTTGTTATAGTCTCTACTAGGAGAGCGATTTCAAAGAACTTTGAATGGCAGATATTTGAAAAAATACTTACCAAGTGTGTGGCTAAGTGCTTGATATGTCGAAAGGCCGATATAGAGTATACCATCCTTAGCCCATTGTGATTTTAGCCCACTAAGTTTTCTAAAAGGCAGGGGGCATGAGTTGATAGCAAAAAATGGCATTAATGGTTGAAATTGTCAAAATATCAATTTTGGTAATTTTGGGTTGAAAATATGCAATTCCTGGTACAGACCGAAGCCTTGAAGTGCCGAAGGCCCATCAGCATGGGGCCTCGGTGGCCTTTCAACGGCTTTCTTCACAGGCTAGCTTCGGCCCGAAGAGCCCTTCTGAGGTGTGCTCCGCAAACAGGCTTCGACCCGATGGGTTGGCTATGACAAGGCCTGCAAAGGCCTACTCCGATCAGCAGAGTCCGAATTAAAGTAGTCTAGCTCGACTGTTTTTGATCTCTTATCCAATCTCAACTGTTTTTAGCCGAATTCTTATCATATTATAGTTAAAGATAAGAAGACTAGCCCCTATAAATACAGGGGTGAGGACGATTCAAAGACCCCCCGTCTACACAGATCAACACTTCAAACCCTAGTTTGAATCGTACTTTTACTTTCATCTACTTTCTACATTAGTTCGGTGTACCTTCATGGGTTTGTGCTGGAAGCCCTCCGTCGGCCACGCCGTAATTGTGGTAAGCCTTGTTGATTCGCCTGTGAATCATCCGTTAATCTACGTAAAAAATTGCTATCACCTTGTTGGCTCGCCTGTGAACCATCCGTTAATCTATGTAACAGATTGCTACCTTCGTTTATCTACTGCAACACTTAGTAATTCGGTCCCTATGCCGAATTGGCACTTTATCTTGACTTTGCTATAGGTTTCACATTCGGAGCCCCCTTCGCCGAAGGTTTCTGGAGCTAGGAAGCTGGTTTCGAAGGCTGCCACGACACTCTTCAGTGAGTCCTTGCTTTGTTTGTCTGGTCGAGTCTCGCGTACCAGAGATACTTCGCATCAGGGTTTCTTCACGATAGGGCCATGCCAGAACGCTCTGCATCAGGCTTTGTCACGACCAACACTTCACCCGGACGTAGTCATGCCAGCGCGCTGAGTTGGTTTTTTGTTGTGTCAGAGACTTCGCACTGAACCCCATCGTTTGAAGGCGAGTTTGCGTCACGATATGTTTGGAGCCTGTCTTCGGCCAGATCAATCCAAATGCTGAAGGCTATCTTCGGCGCACCCTTCACACCAGACGCTGAAGGCCCCCCTTCGGTGATCCTTCACATGGTACACTTCGAACCAATCAGTCTCCATTCGGCCGATTGGAATATTTTATTTATATATTTCAGCTAATTGGAGTATTTTTGTGTGATATGATTACCTGGCGACTCTACCCCGTTTCCATTATTAAGGGTAGTCGGAACGCGACATTAGTGTTGTGTTACGCTTAGGCTTGTTCCAAAGTATCCACACGCTTTTGGATCGTCGAAGTGACCCAAGTGCGGGGCATGTTTTCGTGTTAACACACTTTTTGGTGACTCCGCTAGGGAAGGCTATGCCAACATGACAAGAATGTATACATTGGATACAGATGCTTCTACGATGACTACTACGTCTACAACACCGATAGTTCACATGGGGGGCACAGAGATCGACAACCGCAATGTTATGATGCCCACCCTTGAAGATATCCCTGAAGAAGGTCGGGCAGAGATTGAGGCAAAGATGAAAGATCTCCAAGAGCTCATGCTTGGGAGCTACGTCAAGACACGCGCGGGGTTCATCAAGCATGACATCAACACCCCCGATCTCACTCGAACTCAGGTAACACCAGTATCGCCTCCTTTATCTTCTTTAGAGATTGAGCAAAAGATAGCCGCATCAGTAGATCAGGCCGTTAGCGCTTCGCTAGCCAACCGTTTAGATTCGGCAGTTAACTCTCAAGTAGAGGCAATGTTTAGAAGGTTCGGTTTTATCAAGGCCGTACCTCCAACCCTGATCGCTAGTGTATCCCCAGTAAATCAAATTTATAGCAGAACCGACGATAATACTGGTAAAACTATCACATCTATGACCGAGACCAAGCACTACAATTTCGGCCAAGCTAACCCTGTTTGCTATGTGCCGCCTCCACCTCTGCCTGCACTAGCTTTTCTCGTGCTGCCTGCACCACATGCTCCCGCGCAAATGCATAGGCCCGAACACGCTGCATATCCTGAGCCAGCACGTGAGGAAGATCCCCGTGGCCGACACGCCGACATACCACCGTGTGTCGTGCCCCCGCATGAGAGACGCGCACAGGAAGTAGTCCAGGACGACATTGAGGAGCGGATGTGTGCGCTTTTTAGGGAATGCCCGGCTTCACGCCCAGAGATCAGGCTAGGGTTTACCGAAAGACGTACCCTGACCACTTCTACACTATACCCTACCCTCGTGGCATTAGAGTCCCTGAATTCACCAAGTTCGACGGTGAGGGTAACAAGACCACACTACAACATGTCAGCTAGTTTTTAGCACAGTGTGGGGAAGCTAGTTGGTTGGACGCAATAAAACTTAGATTATTTTCCCTTTCACTATCCGGCCCCACTTTCACTTGGTTTTCGACACTCCCACCGAACTTCATCCAAACATGGGCCCAATTAGAACAAAAATTCCACGACTATTTTTATACGGGCGAGATAAAACTTAGGCTTTCACACTTGACATCGGTCAAACAGAAGTCTAATGAGAGTGTCTCTGAGTACGTCAAGCACTTTAGAGATACCATAAACCGATGCTTTAGTCTCAATATTTCATAAAGGGATTTGGCAGACTTAGCCTTTAACGGGTTGCGTTCTGAAATTAAAGAGAAGCTAGACAACCAGAACTTTTTGGTGGTTAGTCATGTCCTACAGTAGGCTCTGGTCCAAGAAGGCTGAGCCAAAGACAAAAAATTTATTAAAATGTTCAACAAGCCTAGGGCTGAAGTACACATCATGGAACACTCCGACGAGGAAGAGTCAGAGGAAGAAGAGGATTCAACTGATATGTACGTGGTCGAATGGGTTTGGAACGAAAAAAGCAAGCCCATCACTTGTTCTGAGCTACGACCGTCTCCCACCAAGAGTTGGCCCAGTGAAGTTAAATACTCGTTTGATATAACTAAGTGTGACAAGATATTTGATTTCCTCTTAAAGAGCCAGCTTCTCAGGTTGCCCAAGGGCCAGGTCATCCCGACCATCAAGGAGCTAAAGAAGCATCCCTACTGTAAGTGGCATGTGAGGAAGATCCCCGTGGCCGACACGCCGACATACCACCGTGTGTCGTGCCCCCGCATGAGAGACGCGCACAGGAAGTAGTCCAGGACGACATTGAGGAGCGGATGTGTGTGCTTTTTAGGGAATGCCCGGCTTCACGCCCAGAGATCAGGCTAGGGTTTACCGAAAGACGTACCCTGACCACTTCTACACTATACCCTACCCTCGTGGCATTAGAGTCCCTGAATTCACCAAGTTTGACGGTGAGGGTAACAAGACCACACTACAACATGTCAGCTAGTTTTTAGCACAGTGTGGGGAAGCTAGTTGGTTGGACGCAGTAAAACTTAGATTATTTTCCCTTTCACTATCCGGCCCCACTTTCACTTGGTTTTCGACACTCCCACCGAACTTCATCCAAACATGGGCCCAATTAGAACAAAAATTCCACGACTATTTTTATACGGGCGAGACAAAACTTAGGCTTTCACACTTGACATCGGTCAAACAGAAGTCTAATGAGAGTGTCTCTGAGTACGTCAAGCACTTTAGAGATACCATAAACCGATGCTTTAGTCTCAATATTTCATAAAGGGATTTGGCAGACTTAGCCTTTAACGGGTTGCGTTCTGAAATTAAAGAGAAGCTAGACAACCAGAACTTTTTGGTGGTTAGTCATGTCCTACAGTAGGCTCTGGTCCAAGAAGGCTGAGCCAAAGACAAAAAATTTATTAAAATGTTCAACAAGCCTAGGGCTGAAGTACACATCATGGAACACTCCGACGAGGAAGAGTCAGAGGAAGAAGAGGATTCAACTGATATGTACGCGGTCGAATGGGTTTGGAACGAAAAAAGCAAGTCCATCACTTGTTCTGAGCTACGACCGTCTCCCACCAAGAGTCGGCCCAGTGAAGTTAAATACTCGTTTGATATAACTAAGTGTGACAAGATATTTGATTTCCTCTTGAAGAGCCAGCTTCTCAGGTTGCCCAAGGGCCAGGTCATCCCGACCATCAAGGAGCTAAAGAAGCATCCCTACTGTAAGTGGCATGATTCACATTCTCATTATACTAACAACTGCAATGTGTTTTGTTGGGAGATTCAATCGGCCATAGAAGAAGGACGATTAAAAATAGATTCCATTCCAAAGATGAAAATAGACAAAAACCCCTTTCCCATGAACACCGTTGACCTCTACGAGAAGAATGTATTGATTCGGCCAGATCAGGCCGAGTCAACAAAAGGAAAAGCGGTCATTATTGGAGAATCATGCAGGCGCACGCTCATACCGAAGAACCCTGAAGTAGGGATGTGGAAGAAGAATGTAAATAGATCTCCTTCGGCTAGGGATCACAAGAAGCCAAAGGTAACATACCAGATGCTGTTAAGAAAACATCAGAAGAAAGCTGAGAAAACATGCCCCTAGCCAAAGACGCTAAGGCAGCCGAAGGGGCCAAAACAGCTGAAGAAGCCAAGACAGCTGAAGGGTGAGTTCGGGCCCCAACAAACGAACCCCCCGAAGGGTGAGTTTGGACCCCAATGGCCGAACCTTACGCACAGTGGATTCGGACCCCAGTGGCCAAACCCTCCTCATAACGAGTTCGGGCCCCAATGAGGAGCCATGCTGAATAGCGTGGGCCTCATGGCTCCAGAAGTGATGAGTCATTGTTAACGATAGTCAAAGAGGACTGAAGAAGAGAAGAGATCTGCTGTTTCATGGGCCGCGTGTGACTCAGGTACACGGGCAGCAAGCGACTGTCGGGCAGAGGAGGCTGCGAAGTCGGGCTGGCCCAATCCGGGTGCATGGGCCAGAAGCAGTAGAAGACCCACTGGGCTGTTGACCAGGACTGACTCAGGTACACGGGCAGTGAGCGATTGCCGGGCTGAGAGAGCTGCGGAGTCGGGCCGGCCCAATCTGGGTACCTGGTGCAAAGCTGGTGGAGGCTTTGTCAGTTTCGGCATAAAACTGACAACCGTTGATTCTGTATCCGACTGTCCAGAAGAGAAGCCGTAGTCGCTACGAAAACTTAGCTTCCGGATATGTCATCTGTAACTCTAGGCCCACAGTCAGTCAGTTATGTCTGTAAAAATTCCTAAGGGCAGTAGAGTCTTTTTCTTTATTTTTGAGTCTGTAAAAACCCTAAGGGGTTGGTAGAATATTCCTAGTGTTGGGCTGCCTATAAATAGCACCCCAATCCCTAGGGTTTGGACTACCCCTTTGTGCTGAAATCAAATCTATTGGGTCACTTTTGTCTCTCGTTTCTCTCTCCTGTGTGCGCCGCCAGGCCCTTGCTCCTCTCTGTTCGTGGCTCATTTTGGCTCTAATCTCTTAGATGCTTTTAACCCTTGGTCCCTGGTGAATTTATTGGTTGCATCTGGTTTGGTTTGGGGAGTCATTGCGTTGGCTACGGGCTGCTGTATTTAGTTCTTGAGGAGAAGCTTCTTCTGTTGCTTCCGTTCTTCACAAACTGAGTACTAGTTCTTGCTGTTGCAAGTAGTACTACTTTTCTGTAGCTACAGTACTTGCTGCCAGCTTTTTACCTTCCACTGTACTACCTTTTTGATCGAAGCAGAATGGAGTAAATGCCTTTTTGACTGTTTCTGCGAAGTCATCTTTCTCTGGTCGAAGCCCCTCAGCTCCGTGAGGCAGGCTTCGATCTAACATTTTCAAAGTGATCATTCAAGCTGCGAACTTCGGTTTTTGTGTCTGAGTTGCTAGCTTCGAAGTTCTTCCTGTATGGACAACATCGCATACTTCGAACTAGCATACTCCGAATCTATCTGTTCGAAGTGCACACTTCGTTAGGCTTCGAAGTTGGGTTCGAAGTTTGTCTTTTCTGATAGACTTCGCTTGGATTTCTTTGTGGCGTGTCAGCCTTCGATTCTCCTTCCGAAGCTTTCCCTGTTCGAAGATAAGGCCTCGGACCTGATTTTCTGTCACGTGACAGACTTCGCTTCTTTGTTCGAAGGTTGTCTGTTTGTGTGTTGTGTTCGAAGGTTTAGCTTCGAAGCTTTCGGTTCAAAGTGTGTTCGAAGTTTTGTCTTCGAAGTGCATACTTCGAAGCAGGCTCCGGCATTGTTTTACTTCGCTCCGAAGTACACTTCGCTTCTTTCCACATCGAACTAGGCTAAACAGCGATACCTTCGGCGTTTCGGACAGACTCCGTCACCTAACTCCGAAGCAGACCTCGACGTGCCAAGGGGGCTTCGCCAAGTTCCGAACAAGAGACAACTTTGGACAGTAACTTCTCTTTACATCTTATACATTCTTAGATCATTTCATTGAGAAGTTTAGGCCTGTTACAACTTGTTCTTCTGCCTAGTTGCACTACTTTAGTTTTACACTGCTTATCATCAGTTGCCTCTAGGTTAGAAACCTTTAGACTTAGGCCCTCTGTTTATTTTCTGCTGCGTAGTTTTTTTTGAGGTGCGTTGGGTATTGGGAACAGGCCATTGATTCGAAAGAATTTCTAAGGCGCCCATTCACCCCCCCTCTGGTCGCTACTTTCGGTCCTACACCCAACGGTCGAACTCCTCGAATAGTGGATTCGGACCCCAGTGGCCGAACCGTCCACATAACGAGTTCGGGCCCCAATGTATGAACCATTCGCATAGTGAGTTCAGACCCCAACAGCCGAACCCACCTCCGCTCTGGGCGAAACTCCTCGAATAGTGGATTCGGACCCCAGTGGTCGAACCGTCCACATAACGAGTTCGGGCCCCAATGTATGAACCATTCTCATAGTGAGTTCGGACCCCAATAGCCGAACCCACCTCCGCTCTGGGCGAAACCCCCGGTGGGAGGCTTCGGCCCGCAATGGCCGAGCATACCTCCAGCCTGGAAGGACCCCTCGTTAGTATGGTCTGAGATACATTCAACATGGCCGAACCTCTCTTCGGGCAATGGGTTTGGCTCGTAGTGGGCGAAGCCACTGGAGCCACCGATGCCTCCGCCATACTATTAGGCAGGGACACCGTGGACCCCGAACTAGACCTCGCCACCATAGCACCATTCGCAGTATGATGTCGCCCCTTGATTTCCTTCGGAGTATTATGATTGGTAGGGACAAACAGACGCGGTGAAGGGAGATGTCTTCCACAAGCTATCCGTAGTACCTCCGAATTGACTCACACCGAACGAAGCCAAAGAATACGGGCGTGAAGAGGTGAAGTAAAGGGAGTCCGAAGCTATCACAATCAAGATAGGGTCTCAGGAAGTTCCAATCCCGAGCCCCCCTTGCCGAAGCCTGACATAGGTAAGTCCCCATGTTTGACCGAGGCCATTGCCGAAGCCCGGTCCGATCGACCCAGCAAGGCCGGTTCGACCGACAGAGTCTGCAAAAAGGTTCCTGCTAAGCACAAAAAATGCGAGGGCGACCTGAGTGGTACCCCTTTGGCTAGAAGCCACAAAAACAAATTGGTGGCGTCTGGTACCAAACCATAGCCATCTTGGGCATCTCCTGGTATGTCCAAATCACAAAAGGTGCCTCCAACGCCTGTGGTCACAGGAGATGCGCAAGAAGAAGGCCGAGGATGAGCGAGACGCCATATTCGAGGAAATCCTCCATCGGCCAGTCATGAAGCAAGTATGGAAGCCCAAGACAGTTGAGGCAAGCAACCCGACTCTCGTTCCGAGCAACAACGACGACGACATTCTCGACGATGATTATACACCCGTCTCTGAGTGACCCATGCCACAGGAAATGGACATCAATGTCATCATGCTTCCCGCCGAGTTCGCCCTACCACGAGATGAGGCCAAGGTCGCTCAGTTGAACCTCGACCCACGAGATGCTATTTTTGAAAAGCCCGAGGATACGACTCATCACCTGAAGCCTCTCTACGTCAAGGGGCACATTGATGGAAAGCCGATCTCCAGGATGCTTGTCGATGGTGGTGCCACCATCAATTTGATGCCGTACTCTCTTTTGAAGAAGCTTGGTAGGGTCGAGGAAGACCTAAAGAAAACCAAGCTAATGCTCAATGGCTTCAACGACGAGAGTTTCGAAGCAAAAGGCGTGCTTTCCTTGGAGTTGACAGTGGGTAACGAGACTTTGCCTACAACATTCTTCGTCGTTGATGTGCAAGGTAACTAAAGTGTGCTGCTTGGGCGTGATTGGATCCACGCAAATTGTTGTATTTCTTCTACTTTGCACCAATGCTTGGTACAATGGGACAACGATGATGTGGAGGTCGTACCAGTCGATACTTCAGACCAAGTAGCGTTGGCCGATGTAGCCATCGACGTCGTCTATGACAAAGTATAGTGTCTATCAGGAAGAGACCTCTCGGATTATGAATTTGTTAGCGTATCCGGGGGCGTTTTGTACCCGTGTCTATGAAGTCGGCTGGTGTAGCATGGCTATTTTTAAATTAGTAGTCATGTCTAGTAAAAGTAATATTGATTTGATGAAGTCTCGCGTAGAGCAATATCGGTCTTCTAAAGACGGTATCGCCGAAGACATTGAAGACTTTAGCGAGGTAGAATGTTCAAAAGAATGTTCAAAAGACACGGCACAAAATCCGGATGCTTTGAATGTGGTGATCCAGGACACTTCATCACCGACTGCCCCAAGCGCAGTGGATACAAGAAAGGCACCGGCAGCAGCTTCCACGACTCCGGCAAGCATGAGAGCCCCTCCTTCAACAAGGGCAAGCCGAAGACCCGGTTCTTCAAGAAGGCCCTGAAGGACTACCGGCGAGAGAACAAGAAGCGCGACAAGGCCTTCTTCGCCGAGATGGAGAAGAGCTACTCCAAGCAGTCCACGACTTCTTCCTCTTCATCGAGCTCAAGCGATGAGGAGATCGCCATCAGGAAGGGGAAGGACAAGGATGATCCGGCGGGCCTCTGCTTCATGGCCTTCGGAGACAAGCCGAAGAGCCGCTCACACCAGCGCCGAAGATCCCGCAAGAGCTTCTGCTCCATGGCTCTTGGGGATAGAGAAGAAAAGAGCTCCTCCGACGACTCCGACGACGACGATAGCAAGGTATCATCATATGAGCGTGAAATTGTTGATTTACTTGAGAGCAATCGTCAGGAGTTGAAGTATCGGGAGAAACTGCTTAGGGGGGCTAAGAAAAGGATAGACGAGTTAGAAAGTGAGCTTGCCGTGGCCAACGGTAGAATTGAGAGTCTATCTTCTTCCCCTTGCTTGGGTGATAGCAGTGAGTGCCCGAAGTGTGAGGTGCTTCTGTGTGACCTGTCGACTCTGAAGTCCAGGTACACAGAAAGGGTTGATGAGAGGGACGCTTTGGCCACTGAGCTTGTAAGCACTCAGCTGGAGCTGAAAAATGCTCAAGCCACTGTCGTCGCACCCTGTGTTGATTGCCCATCTCATCTAGCTGCCTTAGCTGAGCTGAAATCCAAGGGCGATGAGCATTTGGGTGATTTAGAGAGGTTGAGAGCTGAGCTTGCGCAGACTAGGCTAGAGCTTGAGACATTGTCAGTTCCACCCACTGTCTGTGAGAACTGCCTGTCTCTTAGAATGGAGTTGATTAAGCTAAAAGCCGGGAAGTCTGTCCAAGTAGAGAGTGAATGTGAGACCTGCTTGTCTCAGGTGGAGGTTCTAGCTTCCTTGAGAGAGGAGCTAGCCGATTCTCAGAATGAGAACTTTTACCTCCGTTCTATCCTGAGTTGGATCAGTGCCAGAGAGCCACAGCTTGGCATGATGATCCAGCAGTTCAAGAGGCAGGATGGGTTTGGGGTAGGTTACACCTACACCAAGGCTGACTTTGAGAGTGCCATTAGCCGGGCAGTGGAGTGGAGTAAAATGACTCCAGAGCAGAGGTATCCCAAGACCCACTCCACTGAGTCTTCCCAGGCTTGTCAGCCCAAGGATGGAGTGATCCATGAACCACCTAAAGCTCCACCCAAGAAACCTATCTGGATTCCTAAGCCCAAAAATCTCCACACTTCTCTTGACTCTCTTCCTGGACCCTCTCAGCCCAAGAAGACAACACCAAACACCACTAAGCCCAAGAATCCCAAGCCTCAACCACATCCCAAAAAGCCTACTTATCATTGTGAGTATTGTCAGAGAGACGGGCATCTTGCGGAGTTTTGCTTCAGGAGGAAGCGGGTTGAGAGAGCAGAGAGGGCTCGTAGTGATCAGGAGCAGTTCTACCAGCAGGGTGGTAGACTGCGTGTTCCTCGGCGCGGGGAGAGGCTGGAGGCCAGGCCACGTCATGTAGGTGGTGGTAGAGGAGACGGTTTTCGTGCCCGTGCTCCAGGTGGTGGTGTTCGTTCCGGCAGAGTTCCAGACCGAGTTGGCTACGGTTCTGGACCTCGTGGCCGTAGGGTTAGGCAAAACCGTGGACCGCGCTTTGAGCCGCGCTTTGGTCCAAACTCTTTTGATGGTTTTCGCTTTCCATCTTTTGAGCAGATGGCTCGACACTAGTTTATCTCTTTTGCTAAACCTGGTGCCGGACCATTTGCTCCCACTTACAGACACTGATTGTGTAGGACCGGGGACTGGAGGATGTTTGGATCATGGACTCAGGATGCTCTCGCCACATGACGGGACATCGCAGATGGTTCTCCAGTCTCACTCCCCCGAGCTCCAAAGAATATATCACGTTCGGGAACAGCGGTCAAGGGAAAGTAAGTGGCATAGGCTCAATCAGTATTTCAAACCATTTCTCTTTAAAGAATGTTGCTTTAGTTAAAAATCTGAACTTTAATTTAATCTCTGTTTCGCAACTTCTTGAGGATGGTTTGGAAGTGCGTTTTAAGAAGGGCAATTCTTCTGTGGTTGATTCTAGAGGGTCTTTGGTTTGTCAGATTTTACCTTTCGGTAAAGTTTTTCGAATTGACTTCTCTAGCTCTTTTGGCCCTTCTCGCTGTTTGATTGCTGGATCTTCTTCTGAGCTCTGGAAGTGGCATAGGAGGTTAGGTCATTTGAGTTTTGATCTGCTAGTCAGGTTAAGCTCTATGGACCTCATCCGAGGATTGCCCAAGCTTAAAATGGAGAAGGATCTAGTTTGTCATCCCTGTCGTCATGGGAAAATGGTTGCCGCTTCTCACTCACCTGTGACTCAGGTGATGACTTCATATCCGGGCGAGCTTTTACATTTGGACACTGTAGGTCCAGCTCGGGTACGCTCAGTCGGTGGGAAGTGGTATGCACTTGTGATTGTTGACGACTTTTCTCGTTTCTCGTGGGTTTTCTTTTTGGAGTCTAAGGATGAAACTTTTCAATTTGTCCATGACCTGATTTTGAAGCTGAAGAATGAGAACAATGGCCGGATGCGAGCAATTCGCTCCGACAACGGCTCTGAGTTCAAAAACTCTCAGTTCGTCAGCTTCTGTGGTGATCAGGGTCTGGACCATCAGTTTTCTTCTCCTTACACTCCCCCACAGAACGGCGTTGTGGAACGAAAGAACCGCACGCTAGTTGAGATGGCCAGGACGATGCTCGATGAGCACAGGACTCCTAGGCGTTTTTGGGCTGAAGCCATGAACACGGCTTGCTATCTGGCCAACCGCATTTTTCTTCGAGCTTACATTGGTAAGACATCATATGAGTTGCGGTTTGGCAGACAGCCCAAGGTGAGCCACTTGCGAGCGTTTGGCTGCAAGTGCTTTGTGCTCAAGAAGGGAGGGCATTTGGACAAATTTGAGTCTCGTTGCTGGGATGGTGTTTTTCTTGGTTATGCATTGCATTCTCGAGGCTTCCGTGTTTGGAATCTCGAATCCCAGCTGCTTGTCGAGACGTGTGAGGTTTCATTTGATGAGTCCTTGCCTTCGTTGACTCCTTCTTTTGAGCTTTCTGGTGATGATGAGCTCGGAGAGTCCATCTTCGAGGAAGATGAGGACACTCCAGCTGCTATTGAGGTCGGGCCTTCTGCATCCCCCGCAGAGCCCACACCTTCTGTGACTTCGACTGATGATGAGGGCGGACCTCTGATCACTTCTTCCACTTCGATCGAGCCCCCTCAGTCGAGTCCAGAGGTGCCAGCTGCTGACTCCGGTGAGGTGACTTCAGATCACCAGGGAACCCGAGCAGTTCAGCGTGACCACCCCTCAGAGCTCATCATTGGTGATTTGACTGAGAGGACTTTGCGTTCTTCTGCCTCTCTTGCTGTGTTTGCTGAATCTGCGTTTGTTGCATCTTTTGAGCCCAGAGACATTTCTCATGCTCTTTCTGATTCTAATTGGATTAATGCTATGCAAGAAGAGCTTGAAAATTTTGTCCGCAATCGGGTTTGGACACTAGTTGAGCCGCCACCTGGATGCAACCCCATAGGCACCAAGTGGGTATTCAAGAACAAACAAGGTGAAGATGGGGTTGTGGTGCGCAACAAGGCTCGACTAGTTGCCCAGGGTTATTGCCAGAAGGAAGGTATTGACTTTGAAGAAACCTTCGCTCCTGTGGCCCGTCTTGAGTCCATACGTATTCTTCTAGCTTTTGCCGTTTCAAAGGGTTTTAAGCTTTTTCAAATGGACGTTAAGAGTGCTTTTCTGAACGGGTTCATAGAGGAGGAGGTTTATGTTAGGCAACCCCCCGGCTTTGAGAACCCTAAGTTTCCTCGACATGTTTTTAAATTGCATAAAGCTTTATACGGGTTGAAGCAAGCCCCCAGGGCTTGGTATGACCGGTTAAAGCAATTTTTGTTGGGGAAGGGCTTTGTGATGGGTTCTGTGGACAAAACTCTTTTCTTGCTCAGAGATGCCTCAGATTTTTTAGTTGCTCAGATTTATGTGGACGATATTATCTTTGGCGGTACTACTGATTCTCTTGTGTCCAAGTTTTCTGAGCAGATGCACAGTGAGTTTGAGATGAGCCTCATGGGTGAGCTTAAGTACTTTTTAGGGCTCCAGATCAAGCAGACCAAGGACGGCACCTTCATCCACCAAGGTAAGTACACTCGCGACATGCTTAAGAAATTTGACTTTGGTGGTGAATTGAAGCCGCAGATGACTCCGATGGGCACATCTGGGGGTCTGGACAAGGACGAGAGCGGTGTCAAGGTAAATGAAAGGGAGTTTCGAGGGATGATCGGTTCACTGCTGTACTTGAAGGCAACGAGGCCAGATATACAGTTCGCCGTGGGACTGTGCGCACGCTTCCAGTCATCACCACGCGCTTCTCATCGGCAAGCTGTCAAGCGTATCTTCAGGTATCTTACCTATGCGCCTGATCTTGGTCTTTACTATTCAGCATCATCATCTCTTGATTTATCTGGCTTTTCGGACGCTGACTTTGGTGGGTGCCGGTTGGATCGCAAGTCGACTTCCGGTACTTGCCAGTTTCTTGGTTCTTCCCTTGTATCTTGGTCTTCTCGAAAGCAATCTGGAGTTGCTCTTTCGACCACAGAGGCTGAGTATGTAGTTGCTGCCAGCTGCTGCTCACAGATGGTTTGGATGATTTCCACTCTACGAGACTTTGGGTTGTTCTTTCCTACCAGGGTTCCATTGTTTTGCGACAGCACTAGTGCTATTAGTGTAGGGAAAAACCCGTGTCTCCATTCAAAAACCAAACATATTGATGTGCGCTTTCACTTCTTGCGGGATCAATATGAGAAAGGTGTCATTGACCTTATTCATGTTGATACCCATCATCAGTTGGCTGATATTTTTACCAAACCCCTAGATCAGTCTACTTTTGAGCGTTTAAGAGGGGATTTGGGTATTGTGTATCCTTTCTAGGATATTTTGCGTCAGTTTTCCTTCTTCTTTACTCTTTTCTTGAGTCTTTTTGTGTGTATTCATATCATACATATTCACATATCACACTTTTGAGCTTGCTTCTGTTATATGATTGAACTGCTTTACTTATTCTAGCTGGTACATGCTTTTGATTACTTGTCAATGATCATGCCTTGTTTCAGTTCACTTGATATGTCTGATATCTGTCATATGCATGGCTTTTACGCTTTCAACTTGAAAAATGATCACCATTGCTTCTGGTAACTAGCATATGTGGGCTGAGTGCTTTTGCTATCTGTTACATACCTTGTAGCTAGTTCCTCACATAGATGCAGATATGCAACTTGGACATCTTCATGCTTTAACATGGAAAATGTGCTATAAAAATGATAAGAATTAAAAATGAGTGAAAATTCCATTCCTTTTATGCTTAAGTCGAAAAGATCCAAGTGGGTTTGCTTTGTCGCATTATATTGTTCTGGACTGCTTACCATAGCACTTTGGTATGAACTAGGACAGTATAGTGTATGCCGAGACCAATGTCTTAAGCTTCTGATGGTCCAATTCTGGCCTAGGCTTGACTTGGTCGGTTAGCATAAGGTTTGACATGCAAATAACCCTTGGCACAAATGACAAAGGAAAATGAAAAAGCCTGAACTTTAAAAGGATAACAAGTTTGCTGAAGCACTTTGTTTTGAACAATGCTTATCTTGGTAGATATCAGTTAGCTTCTGCATTTCATGCTTTACCTTGCTTGTTTACTAGAAAATGTGGTGATGCTTTTGTTTGCAAAAACTGAAAAATGCGTGCTAAATGACTTTCTTTAGATATCATCTCTTGCACTGATCATGCCATGTGTCTTAGACAGTATCTCTTTTGCTATACCTGTTAGATACTGTATTTGCAGTCAATCATATCTGAGAAGCATGCTTTCTACACTCCACCTGCACCCCAATTGCATTCACTGCATATTTTGAGGGGGAGTTGCTTTTCAGGGGGAGTCTGTGTCTCTTTTGAGTGCTTGATGAGTTCACTTGTCAACAAGGGGGAGAAAATTTGGGATCAGAGTTTAAGGGGGAGTTTTTACTCTGTTGATATCCTTGTTGTTCTGAAATCGCACTCATTTTGAGCTTTTACGTTTTGGTTAACCATAATGACCGTTTCTTGCTTTGTTTGGCTTTTGGTCATTAGGGTTAAACTTTTATCTTATCTTTCTTCTTCTTTGTTTCCTTGTGTTTTGTTTTCGTGTTTCCACATTTGTTCGCAGGTGCTGAAGAGCTGTGAAAAGAGGAATGTTGACAATGCACTCATCAAGGGGGAGATTGAGGAGCCATGCTGAATAGCGTGGGCCTCATGGCTCCAGAAGTGATGAGTCATTGTCAACGATAGTCAAAGAGGACTGAAGAAGAGAAGAGATCTGCTGTTTCATGGGCCGCGTGTGACTCAGGTACACGGGCAGCAAGCGACTGTCGGGCAGAGGAGGCTGCGAAGTCGGGCTGGCCCAATCCGGGTGCATGGGCCAGAAGCAGTAGAAGACCCACTGGGCTGTTGACCAGGACTGACTCAGGTACACGGGCAGTGAGCGATTACCGGGCTGACAGAGCTGCGGAGTCGGGCCGGCCCAATCCGGGTACCTGGTGCAAAGCTGGTGGAGGCTTTGTCAGTTTCGGCATAAAACTGACAACCGTTGATTCTGTATCTGACTGTCCAGAAGAGAAGCCGTAGTCGCTACGAAAACTTAGCTTCCGGATATGTCATCTGTAACTCTAGGCCCACAGTCAGTCAGTTATGTCTGTAAAAATTCCTAAGGGCAGTAGAGTCTTTTTCTTTATTTTTGAGTCTGTAAAAACCCTAAGGGGTTGGTAGAATATTCCTAGTGTTGGGCTGCCTATAAATAGCACCCCAATCCCTAGGGTTTGGACTACCCCTTTGTGCTGAAATCAAATCTATTGGGTCACTTTTGTCTCTCGTTTCTCTCTCCTGTGTGCGCCGCCAGGCCCTTGCTCCTCTCTGTTCGTGGCTCATTTTGGCTCTAATCTCTTGGATGCTTTTAACCCTTGGTCCCTGGTGAATTTATTGGTTGCATCTGGTTTGGTTTGGGGAGTCATTGCGTTGGCTACGGGCTGCTGTATTTAGTTCTTGAGGAGAAGCTTCTTCTGTTGCTTCCGTTCTTCACAAACTGAGTACTAGTTCTTGCTGTTGCAAGTAGTACTACTTTTCTGTAGCTACAGTACTTGCTGCCAGCTTTTTACCTTCCACTGTACTACCTTTTTGATCGAAGCAGAATGGAGTAAATGCCTTTTTGACTGTTTCTGCGAAGTCATCTTTCTCTGGTCGAAGCCCCTCAGCTCCGTGAGGCAGGCTTCGATCTAACATTTTCAAAGTGATCATTCAAGCTGCGAACTTCGGTTTTTGTGTCTGAGTTGCTAGCTTCGAAGTTCTTCCTGTATGGACAACATCGCATACTTCGAACTAGCATACTCCGAATCTATCTGTTCGAAGTGCACACTTCGTTAGGCTTCGAAGTTGGGTTCGAAGTTTGTCTTTTCTGATAGACTTCGCTTGGATTTCTTTGTGGCGTGTCAGCCTTCGATTCTCCTTCCGAAGCTTTCCCTGTTCGAAGATAAGGCCTCGGACCTGATTTTCTGTCACGTGACAGACTTCGCTTCTTTGTTCGAAGGTTGTCTGTTTGTGTGTTGTGTTCGAAGGTTTAGCTTCGAAGCTTTCGGTTCAAAGTGTGTTCGAAGTTTTGTCTTCGAAGTGCATACTTCGAAGCAGGCTCCGGCATTGTTTTACTTCGCTCCGAAGTACACTTCGCTTCTTTCCACATCGAACTAGGCTAGACAGCGATACCTTCGGCGTTTCGGACAGACTCCGTCACCTAACTCCGAAGCAGACCTCGACGTGCGAAGGGGGCTTCGCCAAGTTCCGAACAGGAGACAACTTTGGACAGTAACTTCTCTTTACATCTTATACATTCTTAGATCATTTCATTGAGAAGTTTAGGCCTGTTACAACTTGTTCTTCTGCCTAGTTGCACTACTTTAGTTTTACACTGCTTATCATCAGTTGCCTCTAGGTTAGAAACCTTTAGACTTAGGCCCTCTGTTTATTTTCTGCTGCGTAGTTTTTTTTGAGGTGCGTTGGGTATTGGGAACATGCCATTGATTTGAAAGAATTTCTAAGGCGCCCATTCACCCCCCCTCTGGTCGCTACTTTCGGTCCTACACCCAACGGTCGAACTCCTCGAATAGTGGATTCGGACCCCAGTGGCCGAACCGTCCACATAACGAGTTCGGGCCCCAATGTATGAACCATTCGCATAGTGAGTTCAGACCCCAACAGCCGAACCCACCTCCGCTCTGGGCGAAACTCCTCGAATAGTGGATTCGGACCCCAGTGGTCGAACCGTCCACATAACGAGTTCGGGCCCCAATGTATGAACCATTCTCATAGTGAGTTCGGACCCCAATAGCCGAACCCACCTCCGCTCTGGGCGAAACCCCCGGTGGGAGGCTTCGGCCCGCAATGGCCGAGCATACCTCCAGCCTGGAAGGACCCCTTGTTAGTATGGTCTGAGATACATTCAACATGGCCGAACCTCTCTTCGGGCAATGGGTTTGGCTCGTAGTGGGCGAAGCCACTGGAGCCACCGATGCCTCCACCATACTATTAGGCAGGGACACCGTGGACCCCGAACTAGACCTCGCCACCATAGCACCATTCGCAGTATGATGTCGCCCCTTGATTTCCTTCGGAGTATTATGATTGGTAGGGACAAACAGACGCGGTGAAGGGAGATGTCTTCCACAAGCTATCCGTAGTACCTCCGAATTGACTCACACCGAACGAAGCCAAAGAATACGGGCATGAAGAGGTGAAGTAAAGGGAGTCCGAAGCTATCACAATCAAGATAGGGTCTCAGGAAGTTCCAATCCCGAGCCCCCCTTGCCGAAGCCTGACATAGGTAAGTCCCCATGTTTGACCGAGGCCATTGCCGAAGCCCGGTCCGATCGACCCAGCAAGGCCGGTTCGACCGACAGAGTCTGCAAAAAGGTTCCTGCTAAGCACAAAAAATGCGAGGGCGACCTGAGTGGTACCCCTTTGGCTAGAAGCCACAAAAACAAATTGGTGGCGTCTGGTACCAAACCATAGCCATCTTGGGCATCTCCTGGTATGTCCAAATCACAAAAGGTGCCTCCAACGCCTGTGGTCACAGGAGATGCGCAAGAAGAAGGCCGAGGATGAGCGAGACGCCATATTCGAGGAAATCCTCCATCGGCCAGTCATGAAGCAAGTATGGAAGCCCAAGCCAGTTGAGGCAAGCAACCCGACTCTCGTTCCGAGCAACAACGACGACGACATTCTCGACGATGATTATACACCCGTCTCTGAGTGACCCACGCCACAGGAAATGGACATCAATGTCATCATGCTTCCCGCCGAGTTCGCCCTACCACGAGATGAGGCCGAGGTCGCTCAGTTGAACCTCGACCCACGAGATGCTATTTTTGAAAAGCCCGAGGATACGACTCATCACCTGAAGCCTCTCTACGTCAAGGGGCACATTGATGGAAAGCCGATCTCCAGGATGCTTGTCGATGGTGGTGCCACCATCAATTTGATGCCGTACTCTCTTTTGAAGAAGCTTGGTAGGGTCGAGGAAGACCTAAAGAAAACCAAGCTAATGCTCAATGGCTTCAACGACGAGAGTTTCGAAGCAAAAGGCGTGCTTTCCTTGGAGTTGACAGTGGGTAACGAGACTTTGCCTACAACATTCTTCGTCGTTGATGTGCAAGGTAACTAAAGTGTGCTGCTTGGGCGTGATTGGATCCACGCAAATTGTTGTATTTCTTCTACTTTGCACCAATGCTTGGTACAATGGGACAACGATGATGTGGAGGTCGTACCAGTGGATACTTCAGCCCAAGTAGCGTTGGCCGATGTAGCCATCGACGTCGTCTATGACAAAGTATAGTGTCTATCAGGAAGAGACCTCTCGGATTATGAATTTGTTAGCGTATCCGAGGGCGTTTTGTACCCGTGTCTATGAAGCCGGCTGGTGTAGCATGGCTATTTTTAAATTAGTAGTCATGTCTAGTAAAAGTAATATTGATTTGATGAAGTCTCGCGTAGAGCAATATCGGTCTTCTAAAGACGGTATCGCCGAAGACATTGAAGACTTTAGCGAGGTAGAAAAGTTAGGACAAGGTTTTGCATCGGCCGATCCTTTAGAAGAGGTCGATATAGGCGATGATAACATTCCAAGGCCGACTTTTGTAAACCAAAATTTACAGGATGATGAAAAGGCCGAAGTATTAAGATTGTTTTGGTCGTATGTTGATTGTTTTGCGTGGGAGTATAGGGAGATGCCCGGACTAAGCTGCGAGCTCGTGGAGCATCGGCTACCTATTAAACCTAGATTTAGGCCTTATAAATAGCCCCCCGTCGCTTTAATTCGGCTGTGTATGACCGAGTTAAAGAGGAGGTAGAACGATTACTGAAGGCTGAATTTATTAGGCCATGCAGGTATGCTGAATGGGTCGCTAACATTGTTCCTGTAGAGAAGAAAGGGAGCGGCAAAATACGAGTTTGTATTGATTTCAGGGATCTGAACAAAGCCACCCCGAAGGACGAATATCCCATACCGATAGCCGACATGTTGATCAAAGCTGCTTTAGGACACAAGGTACTAAGTTTTTTTATGGCAACACTGGTTATAATCAAATTTTTATGGCCGAAGAGGACGTATACAAGACAACCTTTCGATGCCCTAGTTTTATCAGTTTGTTCGAGTGAGTCGTTATGAATTTTTGTTTAAAGAATGCTAGCGCTACATATCAACGTGCTATGAATTTGATCTTTCATGACTTGCTAGGAGTTATGCTAGAAGTTTACATAGATGATGTTGTAGTCAAATCGGACGCTATGGGAAACCACCTAGCCGATTGGAGAGTTGCTTTTGATAGGATGCGTCAATATGGCTTAAAAATGAACCCACTCAAATGTGCTTTTGGTGTATCATCAGGCAAGTTCTTAGGATTCATGATTCATGAAATAGGTATTGAAATTTATCCTAAGAGGCCTTAAAAGATTAGAAACTTTGAAGCGCCGACATGCAAAAGAGATGTGCAAAAGTTGCTAGGCAAGATGAATTATTTGCGTCCCTTTATATCTAACTTGTCTGTGAAGATCGATGCTTTTGTTCCCATACTCCGGCTAAAGAACGAGGCCGAGTTCACTTGGGGGGCAAGTGATCAAAGCGCGTTTGAAAAAAATTAAAGAATGCTTGTTGTCACCACCCGTGGTAAGAGCACCAAAGGATGGAATTCCATTTCGGCTATATATTGCTACAGAAGATATCGTGATAGGAGCCGTGCTAACTCAGGAGGTGGAGCGGAGAGAGTACATCATCACATTCTTAATCCGCCGCTTACTGGACGGCGAAACAAGGTACATGTTTGTAGAGCGTTTGTGTTTATCACTTTATTATGCATGTACCAAATTACGTCACTATCTTCTCCCTAGCACATGTATTGTTGCTTGTCAAAACGACATCATAAAGTACATGTTGCAAAAGCTGATTCTAAGTGGGAGAATCGAGAAATGGGCTTATGCCTTAACTGAGTATGATTTGGCTTATGAGCCTTTGAGAGCTATGAAATGCTAAGTCGTCGCTAATTTTATATTTGATCACCACATAGATGTTGATTGGGATAACATTATTGCTCTAATTGAAGTTGTGCCATGGAAAATTTATTTTGATGGTTCGGTTTGCAAAAATGGCCAAGGTATTGAAGTAGTTCTCGTATCACCTAGTGGCATGCACTTTGAGACCTCGGCCCGTTTAGAATTTCCTTCTACTAATAATCAAACCGAATATGAAGCTTTATTGCTAGGACTTGAATTGTTAAATTCCATGGGTGTTAAACACGTTCATGCACATGGTGATTCTCTGTTAGTAGTGCATCAAGTAGCTAGAAATGCTCAATGTTTTAGTGGCTTGCTAAACAGTTACTTGGATAAATGTTTAGACATAGTTGCTACTTTTGATGACTTCAAAATCTCTAACATATCCAGAGAAGCCAATTCAATTGCAAATGATTTGGCTCAGCAAACATCTGGCTATTAGGTCAAGAGAGGAAAATTTTCTATACGGAAAAAGCCAATGCTTGAAATCCCTATCGAAGCTAGAGTCTTCAGATGGATGCGAGGTCCGTTAGACCCTTCGGATCTGACCCATTCGTCCACCAGAGGGTGTTGCGTGCTAGAGCCTTCGTGCCAAAACCCGTCACCCGCTAGAGGACCCTGCACTCCAGGCTCCTCACACTGAAGCCCTCCTAACGCCAGAGGCCTTCGTGTGTTGGACCCCTTCGATGAGGGGCCTCGGTCCAATCGGCTCCGCACAACCGATCCAGTTAGCCTTCGACAGAGACAAAAGACCCGGGGGCACCTTGAAATCAATAGTTTAGATGCCGATTCGGAGAAGGAATTGGCAAACCCTCTGGAAATCCATGAGGATGATTGGAGAATTCCAATCGTCCAGTACTTAAAAGATCCCAATCAAAGAGTTGATCGAAAAGTTCGGCGACAAGCATTTATATTTTTATTGCTTAATGATGTATTATACCGCTGAACTATTGATGGAGTACTTTTGAAGTGCTTAAATGTCGATCAGTCCAAAGCGGCTATAGGAGAGATCCATGAAGGGATTTGTGGCACCCATCAGTTGGTCCAGAAAATGAGTTGGATGCTCAAAAGAGAAGGTTTTTGTAGCGCCCCGATTTATCAAATCGAGACATTATTGAATTTCAGTAGAAAAACAATAATACAAGAGGTTCATCATGCGACAACGTACATACGACAATATCTATGGTACGCAGACCATATTTATTACATCAATGTTTTAATAAAAACAGTAAATGAAAATAATTAGAAAACGGCATGACGAACATCTTCTTCAGGATTTTTCTTCTCGACTGGGTCGCTACTCCAGACCGTCCTCATAGTAGGCATCCTCTGTGGGGTCCAACGGGTATGAGTACAAAAAGTACTCAACAAGCCACCGTGAATGCAGGTAATAGTGCAGGATAATAAACAAGGAAGGGTAATGGCTAACATTGCGGAAAAGTACAGTTCAGTTATAGCATTTAGTGTAATCATATTTTAATCATGCGGAAAGTAAACATGAACATCATCAACATCAACTAACTCGAGGGGTACAGTCAGCCCCACCTCGCTCAACAGTCCTTACATGTCAATCCATCATGCACATACATATTCAAAATAAACTAACTGGGGGATGTCACGCAACCCTCCCTTGACCGTGGGCTCGGCTTTTCGAAAAGATTTAAGACTCTGATCGGAGATGTACTACTGTACCCACAAGGAACGCACTCATCCCAAATGAGATGACCCATACCACGGGAACTCGTGCCAAAACCTCGATATGAGATGTTCCAAGCGATAACCACCCGCTCTAGGTTTCGCCGGCGCGCCGGGCCGCATCCCCGCTAACGTCGCACCCCCTTTTGCGCCACATTGGTACAAGTCACCCGCAGGTGCAACTTGACCCATCTCCAAATGGTGGCCTCGGTTTGGAACAACCCATACCTTAGTTAGGACTTACCCACTAGACTTGTGGTTAGTACGTAAGTGTATTGCAATGGATCCCTCAGACCGGTCCTTATAGTGCCCCGGGTGCTACCGACCAATGCCCTAGCTTGCACCCGGAACCCACCATGCATACACTCACAACCATAACTCATCACCAACAGAATTTCCAAGGATAAGAAGTAAGGGGGATCTTATAATAGAACCATTTTGCTACGACTCATTTTTATCCTATAGCGACCGTGTCAATACATTGGACACTAGCTAATATCATTGATCATATGGTGACAAGGAGGTTAGGCGAGATAGCATGGCTTGGGTTGCACATCAAGGTCGGGGGATCCTAAATAAATATATTGTAAGGGTTTTATTTGACTAATGCATGTATAGCCTATGAGTTTTAGCGATAGTTTAATCAAACATGGGTTCAATATGCTAAAAAGATTGGTTTGGTGACTTGCCTTATTCAGCGAAAGGAGAGGGAGGGACTTCGGGGAAGTACTCCGGCTCCTCGGCGACGTCGTAGTCTTTTTAATATAATAAAGTAAAATAAAATGAATACAACATTCAACCAAACAATATAACATCACATAATAATCACATAGGGTTAAGTTGGTTTGATTAAAAATAAATCAAGTTGTTAGGGTCCTGAAATTCAGTTTAAAAGAAATTAAACTAAAGTGTTGTCCCTTGAAAAAGGGTTTTAAAAGTGGTTATTCTTATTTTTAAGTTCTCTAATAGATTTTAAATGAAAGTCTTATAGAAAACTTAGTGATTTGTTCAGATCAACAGGAAATAAATGAATACAAACTTTACTGGATTTTAAATAATTTAAATTTACATTTTAACCTAAGGGTATTTGAATGTCCATTTAAATAAACATGAAATGTCCAAATTAAACCTACTGTTTTTATTGCATAAACATGTAGAGAATAATATTATGAATTTTCTGAAATTGAAATGGCAATTTTTAGAGTTCAAATGCGACAGATATGAATTTTACAAGTTTTAAACCTTTTCTGAAACTCATTTTCAATTTTTAAACCCCTCGGGTCCACGGTGAGCCAGGCCCACGGTGAACCCACGCACTGTGCGCGTGCACCGGGTCGATCTGGACCGTCGGATCCAGATCCGACGCGCGAGGGCGAGGCGGGGCGCGTAAGTCGACGTGGATGGCCAGGATTAAAATGTTTGAACCGGTACGCGATGGAGGGCTTGGATGCGATGCGGGGTTTTAAAACTAACGGACGCACGAGATTAAAACGTACCCCTTCGCCGAGATCTAACGGATCAGATTAAATCGCACGCGGGGATTAATCGTCACCGTCAGATTTAGATCGCACGGTCGTGCGTGAATCCGACACGGCACGGGTACTCGACCAGTGCCGGTCGTCTTCTCCGACAACGGCGAGCGGGCCAGCGGCCACGGCGAGCGACAGCGATCGAGTCTAAGGCCTAAAACGGAACGAGGGTGCTACGGGGATCACGAGGGTACCCTTGCGGCGAAGAAAGGTCGACTGAGCGAGGCCGGCGACGAGCGGAGGCGGCGACGATGTTCGGGTCCTTGGCGACGACGGCGATCCGGCGAGGTTCGTCGACGACGGAGTGGTGGCCGAGGTCGGTGAGGTCAATGCGGTCGTAGCGGTGCGGTCGATGTGGACGGAGAGGGGCTCCGGCGACGGCGAGCGGCGGCTGGAGGACGGACGGCGGTGGTGCGCTAAAACGTGGAATGCAGGAGCTTTGCTCGTTCTCGCAGCGATTGGGCGTAGGGGCATAATGCGGACGGCCAGGGGGTTTAAATAGGGTCGTCGGCGGGGGCAGAGGGGGCGTGATTGGAGGTGGCCGGGAGTAAACGCATTTTTGAACGCCGACGAGCTCGGTTGCAGGGGTTCAACGCACCTGGACGCGTTCTGGTCGGAATTGAAGAGGGGGAAACGGCCGACGCGTTGAGGGGAATTCAATGCAGGCGATGGATTAAAGGGAGGGGGCCGGCGGGGGCGGATCCTAGGCGGAGTTAGGGCTTCGGCCGGCGAGGGGGGATTTTGGGGGCGGATCTCGCGGGGACGACGAATCCGACAGGTGGGGGCCACTGGCCAGCGAGCGCGAACGAGCGGGGTGGCGACTGACGGGTGGGGCTGGGCTTGGGCGCGAGGGGAGGAAATCGGCGCCGACAGGTGGGGTCGGCTTGTCAGCCTAAGGGGTGCGAGGTAACGGGCTGGGCCGGCCGGGAGAGAGAGAAAGGAGGGAGAGGGGCCCATTACTGTTTTAAAACATTTCTGAATAAAAATAATTCCAGAAAATAGATTAAAATCTTAGGGATACTTCCAAGGTGGGTAAAAATTTATAAAAATTCTCAAAAATATATTTTGGTCTTAGGATCATATACAAAAAGTTTCACCTCCTAGTCTGGCCATCTACTCTATGTTGTAGTTCAAAAGGGTATAAAGGGGAATTAAAAGTATTTTCAGAAATATAAATCCCAAGAAATTGAATTTAATGATATTTTTATTGTTTTGGAAATTTCGGGTGTTACAAACCTATCCCCCTTACAAGAATCTCGTCCTCGAGATTGGAACGTTACTCGAATAACTCGGGGTATTGGGCTTTTAGTTCGTCTTCCTTTTCCCAAGTGGCTTCTTCGGCGGGATGGTTGTTCCATTGGACTTTGCAGAAGCGAACGACGCGACTTCTGGTTACTCTCTCCTTGGTTTCCAAGATCTTGATGGGTCTTTCTAAGTAGGTCAAGTCTTCTTGGACATTAAGCTGCTGAAGGTCGGCTTGCTCGGTGGGTACACGGAGGCACTTCTTCAGCTGAGAGACATGGAACACATCATGAACTCCTGCCAAGGATGGAGGCAGTTCAAGTTGATATGCCACTTCTCCTTGTCGTCGGAGGATCTGGAAAGGTCCGACGTAGCTGGGTGCTAGTTTGCCTTTCATGTTGAACCTTTGAGTGCCACGGAGGGGAGTGACTCGGAGATAGACATAATTGCCCTCCTCAAAGGCTAGGTCTCTTCGACGGTTGTCGGCATAGCTCTTCTGGCGGGATTGGGCTGCCTTCAATCGGTCTCTTATGATCTTAACCTTCTCTTCAGCTTCTCTTAATAGATCAGTCCCAAACAGTTGCGACTCTCCGGTTTGATCCCAGAGTAACGGCGTTCTGCACTTACGTCCATAGAGTGCTTCGAACGGGGACATTTGCAGGCTGGCTTGATAGCTGTTGTTGTAGGAGAACTCTGCATATGGTAAGTTCTTGTCCCACATTCTGCCAAAGTCTAGAGCACAAGCTCTAAGCATATCCTCCAATATCTGGTTGACCCTTTCGGTCTGACCGTCAGTCTGTGGATGATAGGCGGTGCTAAAGTTCAGCCGGGTGCTGAGTTCCTCTTGGAGGTTCTTCCAAAACTTGGAGGTAAACTGACTCCCACGGTCAGATACAATCTTCTTAGGAACTCCGTGGAGGCACACGATCCGGGTCATATACATCTCGGCCAACTTGGCAACGGTGTAGGTTGTCTTGACCGGAACGAAGTGAGATACCTTGGTGAGTCGGTCGACGATCACCTAGATGGAATCATGACCAGCTTGGGTCCTGGGCAGTCCCGTGATGAAGTCCATTCCTATTTCTTCCCACTTCCATTCAGGGACCTTGAGAGGTTGAAGAAGTCCGGCAGGCCTCTGATGCTCTACCTTGACTCGCCGGCATGTGTCGCACTTGGCCACATACTTTGCTATTTCTCTCTTCATGCTGACCCACCAATATTTTTCCTTTAGGTCTTGATACATCTTCGTACTCCCGGGATGGATGGAGTATAGAGTATCGTGGGCTTCCTGAAGGATGAGGGTCTTCAATTCAGGTTTGTCGGGTACGCAGATCCGGTTTCCGAACCAGATGGTACCATGCTCGTCCTCGGAAAATCTGGGGGCTTTACCCTTCCTCATGTTCTGCTGGATCTCCAGGATGTCCGGGTCTTCCCTCTGCTTTTCTCGGATCAGGTCTATTAAGACAGGCCGAGACTCCAAGGCAGCGAGGTACGCTCGAGTGGCGATTCCCAGATTTAGCCTTTCCATCTCCTTATACAGTAAAGGAGCTTGGTCCTGAATTATGATGTCATTGCAGTACCCTTTTCAACTAAGGGCGTCTGCCACCACATTCGCTTTGCCCGGATGATAATGGATGCCCAAGTCGTAATCCTTGATCAGTTCCAACCATCTCCTTTGCCTGAGATTCAGATCTGGTTGGGTGAATATGTACTTGAGACTCTTGTGGTCGGTGAAGACCTCACACCGATTTCCCACAAGGTAATGTCTCCATATTTTCAAGGCATGAACCACGACTGCTAATTCCAGGTCGTGGGTTGGGTAGTTCAGCTCATGCGGTCTCAATTGTCGGGAGGCGTAAGATATCACTTTCCCTTCCTGCATTAAGACGCATCCCAATCCTTGACGAGAGGCATCACAGTAGACGTGGAAGTCTTTCCGGATGTCTGGTAGAGTCAGAATGGGAGCTGACACTAGCTTCTTCTTGAGGATCTGGAAGCTTTCTTCGCAGTCGGGGGTCCATTCAAACTTCACTTCCTTCTGCAGAAGTCTGGTCATAGGCTTGGCGATCTTGGAAAAATTCTCGATGAACCGGCGGTAGTATCCAGCCAACCCGAGAAAACTCCGGATCTCGGTCACGGTCGTGGGCTGCAGCCAGTTGGTTACCGCTTCAATGGTGGTTGGGTCCACTGCTATTCCTCCGGCAGATATAACATGGCCGAGGAACTTCACCTCAGACGACCAAAATTCGCATTTGCTGTATTTGGCGTACAGTTGCTGCTCTCTTAGCTTTCCGAGGGTCAGGCGGAGGTGAGTCTCGTGCTCTTCCTTGGTCTTGGAGTAATCGAGGATATCGTCGATGAATACCACGATGAACTTGTCCAAGAACTCCATGAATACATTGTTCATCATGTTCATGAAAAAGGCAGGGGCATTCGTGAGTCCGAACGACATCACGGTGTACTCGTAGAGTCCATAGCGGGAGGTGAAGGCAGTCTTGGGTATGTCTTCTTCTCTAATCCTCAATTGGTGATAACCTGACCTGAGGTCGATCTTGGAAAACACCGAGGATCCTTTCAGCTGATCGAACAGGTCGTCGATCCGAGGCAATGGGTACTTGTTTTTGATGGTTACGTCGTTCAAGGCTCTATAATCCACGCACATCCTCCTGGTCTTGTCCTTCTTCATGGCAAATATAACCGGTGCACACCAGGGTGAGATACTTGGCCGAATATACCCTTTTTGCTCTAGGTCTTCGATGTTGCTCTTGACTTCGGCTAATTCATTGGCGGCCATCCGGTACGGGCGCTTGGAGATTGGAGTGGTCCCGGGGACAAGTTCGATCCTGAATTCGATGTCCCACTTGGGAGGCATTCCGGGTAGGTCTTCAGGGAAGACATCCGCAAACTCCTTGACTATAGGTACCTCTTCAAGAGCTATCGAATGAAGGGATGCTCCGGGTGGTTTGCGACTGGTCATCCGATAGGTGATGGTTGCGCCTTCAGGGTTGGTCACTGTGACGGATTTGTTGGCACAGTCGATCACTCCCTTGTGCTTCCTCAACCAATCCATCCCTAGTATGAGGTCAAGTCCGATGCATTGGATGAGGACTGGCTCGGCCCGAAACAGTACTCCTTGGATGTCAATTTGAACCTTAGGGCTGTATAAGCGGGCTAAGGTCCTATTGCCGGGGGTGGCAATCACCATGGGAATGGGTAGAGGGAGCACGTCCAGTTTGTTTGTTTTCACAAAACCTTCTGAGACAAAGGAGTGGGTTGCTCCAGAGTCAAATAATATTACGGCCGGTACGGAATTCGCAGTAAACGTACCGAGCACGACTTCAGGAGCCTCCTGAGCTTCCTCCGCGCTGATGTGGTTGACACGGGCACGAACTGCCTGGTTGGGTGCCGCGCCTTGAGTCTGCTTGGGGTGGGGACACTGGTGTGCATAGTGCCCTTCCTTGCGGCAGTTGAAGCAGACGACCGGCCTCCCTTGGCGATCCTTCAAGATCGGGGCCTTGGCGGTTGGTGTCGGCTGAGCGGCCGGAGCTGGTGGAGCAAGGCGAGGATGCCCGGCGTTGGATCCACCGGCGGCGTGAGGTGGCCTGTAGGCGGGCCGAGGATGGTAGGCGGTCGCTGGTGGTGGAGGGACGAAGCGGGGCCTCTGAGAGTTCGCCTGCTGATGCTTGAAGGCGATCATTTTCCTCTTCTTGAGGTCCAGCTTGTTCTGCTCAGTCTCTTGAATGAGCGCTTTGTTGACTAGCCGTTGGAAGTCGGCGTAGTCAGTGGCGACGAGCTGGATGGACAGCTCATCCTTAAGTCCTCGGAGGAACTTGGCTTGGCGGAGGGCGTCGGTGCGCACTTCCTCCAGTGCGTAGCGGGCGAGGTGGTTGAACTCATGGAGGTACTCCATGACGGTTCGGTTGCCTTGTTGCAGGTCGCGGAACTCCTGCTGTTTCACCGCGATGACACCGGCGGGGACGTGGGCAGCACGAAAGGCGATGGTGAACTCCGCCCAAGTCACCACGTGGCCCTCTGGCTGGGACTCACAATAGTTGTCCCACCATTCAGCGGCGGGACCCTGGAGCTGATGAGTGGCGAAGGTCACCCGCTCCCGGTCGGTGCAGGGGAGGAGGTCGAGCTTCTTTCCGATGGTGCGAAGCCAATCTCCGGCCTCCATCGGGTTGGTGGTGCTCGAGAAGATGGGCGGGCGCACGCGCAGGAACTCTGAGAGTTGCGGAGTGGGCGCGGGTGCTGGTGCGCGAGGGGCAGGTTCCCCGTTCTGCAGACGGTCCAACTGAGCCTGTTGGTTCTGCATTTGGGTGAGGAGGGCGGTGATCAGTTGGTTTTGATTCGCCATCATCTCCGCCAAGGTGGGGTGGTTGGCGGAAGGCGACCCAGACTGACGCGGGCCCGTTGCACCCCAGCTGGGCACAACACCCTCGGGCGCATCACGGCTTCCTCCTGCTCCATTGTTGGAGGCGGTGTTCTGGTGGTCGGCCATCTTCTGAATATAAATAGTGACAAGGCAAAAGATGACGAAACAATAATACAACCAAAAATATCATATAAGATTCAAGCACATAAATGGAGTGGTAGAAATTGTTCATTACAATCAAGTTTTTATTCTACCCACAACACACTTGTTGCGGATAGCACCACATACAAAATTCCGTATTATTTTAAAAATAGCGGCCTCTAACGCCTACTCGCCATCGAAGGCGGTCTCCGTGCTCTCGGAACCACGAGTACACGGTTCCGAAGGGATGGTGGGCTCGAGGAAGTTCTCGATGATGGAGTCGGAGATGAGGCCGGGGCGTGGTGCAGGGGCGCTGGTGGAGGGTCTGGCGGGGGAGGGTCGTGGCGGAATCCTCTTGGGGTGAGGGAGGGGCTCACGGATGGGCTTCTTCTTCCTTGGAAGAAGAGGAACCATCTCTGCAATATCCTTCTGCAGCTGCATGATCTTGCGCTGCAGTTCGCCGTTCTGTTGGATCAAGTTCTTCGTTTCTTCACGAAGGAACTCGACCGCCTCATGGTGCTCGTCGGCGTCGAGCACTGCCTCGGTGTGGAGATCGTCCATGGCCTGTAGAAGACGCGACTGCCAGGCCATGACCGGATCACGCACGGAGTGAACTCCGAGGTAGATGCTACGGTGGGCTCCGGGAGTATGCTTCGGCACGAGCCGGAAGGACGAGTTCTGAAGACGATCGTCGTAGATCATCCTCAGCTCCATGAGGGCCTGGAGGGCGACTCGCTGGCACGCGATGTCAAAAGTCGGGCCTCCAAGTGCAGTGGTGTAGGGCGGCAGGTGTTCTCCGGAGCCGTGGACGGTGAGGGAGACGTCGCAAGGCCCGGCGAACTCGTCGGGATACACTCCTTGGAATTCGGGTTCGAAGAGGAACCCGAGGAAGGTGAGCATCATACGGAGCTCCCGGACGAAGCCCTCATAGTGGCGGCAGTAACTGTGGACTTGGTAGACAGGCATCTACAAAACAGCAACTTGAATAAAAGTGAGGAGAGGAACAAAGTTTATAAAGTAGATTTTCGAGAAATAATTTCCTGTGGCTAATGGCTAGGCGGGTCTGTTTGGCTTCCTACAGTCGAGTCGGCTCTGATACCATCTTGTAGCGCCCCGATTTATCAAATCGAGACATTATTGAATTTCAGTAGAAAAACAATAATACAAGAGGTTCATCATGCGACAACGTACATACGACAATATCCATGGTACGCAGACCATATTTATTACATCAATGTTTTAATAAAAACAGTAAATGAAAATAATTAGAAAACGGCATGACGAACATCTTCTTCAGGATTTTTCTTCTCGACTGGGTCGCTACTCCAGACCGTCCTCATAGTAGGCATCCTCTGTGGGGTCCAACGGGTATGAGTACAAAAAGTACTCAACAAGCCACCGCGAATGCAGGTAATAGTGCAGGATAATAAACAAGGAAGGGTAATGGCTAACATTGCGGAAAAGTATAGTTCAGTTATAGAATTTAGTGTAATCATATTTTAATCATGCGGAAAGTAAACATGAACATCATCAACATCAACTAACTCGAGGGGTACAGTCAGCCCCACCTCGCTCAACAATCCTTACATGTCAATCCATCATGCACATACATATTCAAAATAAACTAACTGGGGGATGTCACGCAACCCGCCCTTGACCGTGGGATCGGCTTTTCGAAAAGATTTAAGACTCTGATCGGAGATGTACTACTGTACCCACAAGGCACGCACTCATCCCAAACGAGATGACCCATACCACGGGAACTCGTGCCAAAACCTCGATATGAGATGTTCCAAGCTATAACCACCCGCTCTAGGTTTCGCCGGCGCGCCGGGCCGCATCCCGGCTAACGTCGCACCCCCTTTTGCGCCACATTGGTACAAGTCACCCGCAGGTGCAACTTGACCCATCTCCAAATGGTGGCCTCGGTTTGGAACAACCCATACCTTAGTTAGGACTTACCCACTAGACTTGTGGTTAGTACGTAAGTGTATTGCAACGGATCCCTCAGACCGGTCCTTATAGTGCCCCGGGTGCTACCGACCAATGCCCTAGCTTGCACCCGGAACCCACCATGCATACACTCACAACCATAACTCATCACCAACAGAATTTCCAAGGATAAGAAGTAAGGGGGATCATATAATAGAACCATTTTTCTACGACTCATTTTTATCCTATAGCGATCGTGTCAATACATTGGACACTAGCTAATATCATTGATCATATGGTGACAAGGAGGTTAGGCGAGATAGCATGGCTTGGGTTGCACATCAAGGTCGGGGGATCCTAAATAAATATATTGTAAGAGTTTCATTTGACTAATGCATGTATAGCCTATGAGTTTTAGCGATAGTTTAATCAAACATGGGTTCAATATGCTCAAAAGATTGGTTTGGTGACTTGCCTTGTTCAGCGAAAGGAGAGGGAGGGACTTCGGGGAAGTACTCCGGCTCCTCGGCGACGTCGTAGTCTTTTTAATATAATAAAGTAAAATAAAATGAATACAACATTCAACCAAACAATATAACATCACATAATAATCACATAGGGTTAAGTTGGTTTGATTAAAAATAAATCAAGTTGTTAGGGTCCTGAAATTCAGTTTAAAAGAAATTAAACTAAAGTGGTGTCCCTTGAAAAAGGGTTTTAAAAGTGGTTATTCTTATTTTTAAGTTCTCTAATAGATTTTAAATGAAAGTCTTATTGAAAACTTAGTGATTTGTTCAGATCAACAGGAAATAAATGAATACAAACTTTACTGGATTTTAAATAATTTAAATTTACATTTTTAACCTAAGGGTATTTGAATGTCCATTTAAATAAACATGAAATGTCCAAAGTAAACCTACTGTTTTTATTGCATAAACATGTAGAGAATAATATTATGAATTTTCTGAAATTGAAATGGCAATTTTTAGAGTTCAAATGCGCCAGATATGAATTTTACAAGTTTTAAACCTTTTCTGAAACTCATTTTCAATTTTTAAACCCCTCGGGTCCACGGTGAGCCAGGCCCACGGTGAACCCGCGCACTGTGCGCGTGCACCGGGTCGATCTGGACCGTCGGATCCAGATCCGACGCGCGAGGGCGAGGCGGGGCGCGTAAGTCGACGTGGATGGCCAGGATTAAAATGTTTGAACCGGTACACGATGGAGGGCTTGGATGCGATGCGGGGTTTTAAAACTAACGGACGCACGAGATTAAAACGTACCCCTTCGCCGAGATCTAACGGATCAGATTAAATCGCACGCGGGGATTAATCGTCACCGTTGGATCCAGATCGCACGGTCGTGCGTGAATCCGACACGGCACGGGTACTCGACCCGTGCCGGTCGTCTTCTCCGACGACGGCGAGCGGGCCAGCGGCCACGGCGAGCAACGGCGATCGAGTCTAAGGCCTAAAACAGAACGAGGGTGCTACGGGGATCACGAGGGTACCCTTGCGGTGAAGAAAGGTCGACGGAGCGAGGCCGGCGACGAGCGGAGGCGGCGACGATGTTTGGGTCCTTGGCGACGACGGCGATCCGGCGAGGTTCGTCGACGATGGAGTGGTGGCCGAGGTCGGTGAAGTCAGTGCGGTCGTAGCGGTGCGGTCGATGTGGACGGAGAGGGGCTCCGGCGATGGCGAGCGACGGCTGGAGGACGGACGGCGGTGGTGCGCTAAAATGTGGAATGCAGGAGCTTTGTTCGTTCTCGCAGCGATTGGGCGTAGGGGCATAACGCGGACGGCCAGGGGGTTTAAATAGGGTCGTCGGCGGGGGCAGAGGGAGCGTGATTGGCGGTGGCCGGGAGTAAACGCATTTTTGAACGCCGGCGAGCTCGGTTGCAGGGGTTCAACGCACCTGGATGCGTTCTGGTCGGAATTGAAGAGGGGGAAACGGCCGGCGCGTTGAGGGGAATTCTATGCGGGCGACGGATTAAAGGGTGGGGGCCGACGGGGGCGGATTCTAGGCGGAGTTAGGGCTTCAGCCGGCGAGGGGGGGGGATTTTGGGGGCGGATCTCGCGGGGATGATGAATCCGACAGGTGGGTGCCACTGGCCAGCGAGCGCGAATGAGCGGGGTGGCGACTGACGGGTGAGGCCGGGCTCGGGCGCGAGGGGAGGAAATCGGCGTCGACAGGTGGGGTCGGCTTGTCAGCCTAAGGGGTGCGAGGTAACGGGCTGGGCCAGCCGGGAGAGAGAGAGAAAGGAGGGAGAGGGGCCCATTACTGTTTTAAAACATTTCTGAATAAAAATAATTCCAGAAAATAGATTAAAATCTTAGGGATACTTCCAAGGTGGGTAAAAATTTATAAAAATTCTCAAAAATATATTTTGGTCTTAGGATCATATACAAAAAGTTTCACCTCCTAGTCTGGCCATCTACTCTATGTTGTAGTTCAAAAGGGTTTAAAGGGGAATTAAAAGTATTTTCAGAAATATAAATCCCAAGAAATTGAATTTAATGATATTTTTATTGTTTTGGAAATTTGGGGTGTTACAGTTTTTATTGGCCAACTATGACTGATAATTGTTTTAAGTGTTATAGAGGGTGTGAAGCATGCCAAAGGTTTGGTAATATTCAGTTGGCTCCTGTGTCATTGCTTAACCCAATTATCAAACCATGGCCATTTCGAGGTTGGGGTTTAGACTTCATCGGCAAAATTCATCCTCCCTCTTCAAAAGGGCATCGGTTTGTGTTGATGGCGACGAATTACTTCACCAAATGGACTGAGGCCATGCCTCTCAATAACATGACTCATAATGAGGTAACTGATTTCATCTTGAAGCACATTGTACATAGATTCAGTATTCCCCAAACTCTCACTACAGATCAAGGTACTTCATTCATTGCTAAAGAAGTGAGAGATTTTACCGAATTTTATGGTATTAATCTAATAAACTCTTCACCATACTATGCTCAGGCCAATGGACAGGCCGAGTCTAGTAATAAAACCATAATTAAACTCATTAAGAAGAAAATCGAAGAATCCCCTAAAAGGTGGCATGAAGTGCTTTCAGAAGCATTGTGGGATTGTAGAGTTGCAAAGCACGATGCTACCAAAGTTAGTCCATATGAGCTAGTATATGGGCAAGAGGCCATTTTGCCGGTAGAGGTGGATCTTAGCTCTTTAAGGTTTCTTAAACAAGATGGCTTATCGGTCGATGAATATGAAATTCTTTTAAAAGATAATTTGGAAGAAGTGACCGATAAGAGGTTAAGGGATTTAGAAGCTATAGAGAAAGACAAAAGAAGAGTAGCTAGAGCCTACAACAAAAGAGTAAAACCAAAACCGTTTCAAGTTGGTGACTTGGTTTGGAAGACGATTTTGCCCTTAGGCACTAAGAGCCCTAGATTTGGTAAGTGGTCGCCTAGATGGGAAGGTCCTTTTAAAGTAACTGAAATCGCTCCAGGTAATGCATATTTGCTAGAATCTCTACAAGTAGAGCAATTTCGAAGAGCTTTGAATGACAGATATTTGAAAAGGTTCTTCCCAAGTGTGTGGCAAAGCAATTAAAAATGCTGGAAGGCCGATATGTAAGGTATCATCCTTAGCCCGTTGTGCTTTTAGTTCAATTAGTTCACTAAAAGGAAGGGGACATGTGTTGATAGCAAAAAATGGTATCAATGGTCAAAATTGTCAAAATACCAGTTTTGGTAATTTGGGCCAAAAATACACAAGTCTTGGTACAGGCCGAAGCCCTTTTGCAGCCTACTAGCTTTGGCCCTAAGGCCCATCTTCATACGGCCTCGGAGGTCATTTAGCGGTCTGGTAGCTTCAGTCCGAAGGCCCTTCGGAGGCCTGCTTTGCCGAAGCTTCGGCCCAAGGAAGCAGGCTTCGGTGGGCCTGCCAAAGGCCCACTTCGTGCTAGCTCCAGAGATAGAGTTTGATACAGATTCTAGTTGTTTTTATCCCTAAACTTGTTTAGGCCGAATCTTATTATAATAGAGTTAGATATAAGAATACTAGCCCCTATAAATAAAGGGGTGAGGCCGGTTCATCAGACCCCCGCACAACAAATCAATCACAAAACCCTAGCTTTGAACCGTACTTTACTTTCTTTACTTTTATATACAACCTTCGTGGGTTTTCCTGGAAGCCCTCCGTCGGCCACGCCATAACAGTGGTAAGCCTTGTTGGTTCGCCTGTGAATCATCTAATAATCTACGTAACAGATTACTATCACCTTGTTGGCTCGCATGTGAACCATCCGTTAATCTACGTAACAGATTGCTACCTTCGTTTATCCACTGCAACACTTAGTAATTTATCCCAAGCCAAATTGGCACTTGATCTTGACTTTGCTGTAGGTTTCACATTTGAAGCCCCCTTCGCCGAAGGTCTCCGGAGCTAGGAATCTGGTTTCAGAGGCTGTCAGGACACCCTCCAGCGAGTCCTTGCTTCGTTGGTCTAGTCGAGTCCCGCGTACCGAAGCTACTTCGCATCAGGGTTGCTTTGCGATGGGGCCACGCCAGAACGCTCCGCATCAGCCTTCGTCAAGACCAACACTCTGCCTGGACATAGTCGCGCCAGCGCGCTACATTGGTTTTTTGTCGTGTCAGAGACTACGCACTGAACCCCATTGTTCGGAGGCGAGTTTGCGTCATGATCTGTTTGGAGCCTGTCTTCGGCCAGATCGATCTGAACGCCGAAGGCTATCTTTGGTGACCCCTTCGCACCAGACACCGAAGGCCCCCTTCGGTGACCCTTCGCATGGTACACTCTGAACCAATCAGGCTCCATTCGACTGATTGGAATATTTTATTTATATATTTTAGCTAATTGGATTATTTCTATGTGATCTGATTACCTGGCGACTCCACCCCCTTGCCATTGTTAAGGGTAGTCAGAACACGAAGTCAGTGTTGTGTTACACTTAGGCTTGTTCCTAAGTATCCACACGCTTTTGGATCGTCGAATTGACCTAAGTGAGGGGGCACGTTTTTGTGTCAACAGCTTCGAAGTGCGATTTCATCATGATATTTCGCAAGTACTCAATTCTAATGGCATTTTGGTCTGTAAGATCTTTGAGTTGGGAGAGTTTTTAGAGCTGATTTTTTGAGTCATCTAATTCTTCTCATTGTTTAGTTTCTCATTCTACATATGAGCTTTGGAAGTGGCATACGAGATTAGGGCATATGAGCTTTGAGTTGCTCGCTCGTTTGAGCGCCCTAGGACTGATCCGAGGATTGCCTAAGCTCAAATTTGAGAAAAAAATTAGTTTGTGCTCCATGTAGGCATGGAAATATGATTGTCGCTTCACACTCACCTGTCACTATGGTGATGACAGAACAACCTAGAGAACTTCTCCATATGGACACTATGTCCTTCCCGGGTTAGTTATTTAGGCAGCAAATGGTATGTTCTTGTCATTGTCGACTATTTCTCACGCTACACTTGGGTCTTCTTTCTAGCTAGCAAGGATAAAGTGTTTTCACACTTTTGGAGATTAGTTTTGAGACTTTTTACTGAACTTCCAAGTACATTGAAATTCTTCCAAAGTGATAATGGCGCTGAGTTTAAAAATAGTCTCTTTGTTGACTTTTGCATGGAGCATGGCATAGAACATCAATTCTCTGCTCCACGGGTTCCTCAACAGAATGGTGTTGTTGAGCGAAAGAACCGCACTTTGGTTGAGATGGCTAGGACGATGCTCGATGAGCACAGGACTCCTAGAAGATTTTGGGCTGAGGCCATGAACACTACGTGTTACATCTTAAACTAGATTTTCTTGCGCTCAATTTTGAATTTGACTTCATATGAGCTGCGTTTTAGGATACACCCCAAAGTTACTCATCTTCGAGTATTTGGCTGTCGATACTTTATCCTAAAACATGGAAATTTGGACAAATTTGAGTCGCGTTCTTATGACAGGATCTTTTTGGGCTACACTACCCATGGTCATTCCTATCTTGTTTTCAATTTGGAAACTAACACTATCATCGAGTCATGTGATGTAACTTTTGATGAATCAACCCCGTGTGCTAGCTCTTCTTTTGAACAGGCAAGTCAACACGATATGGAGTAGATAATCTTTGAAGATGAAGATCTTGAAGACATTGAGGATGATCCCCTACCACCCTCAACATCGACCCCTGAAGCCGACCCCGCTTCGACTACTTCGGCAAGAGGCCCTGAAGCTACTACCTCGACATTGGTCATCTTTGACCATTCACTGGCATAAGTCGAGGGGTGATTGCATCCCACCGCGAGGCTCCTCATCACATTCAAAGGATGCATCCTCCCGAGCAGATCATTGTTGAGCTTGATCAAAGGGTAACACGTTCTCATGCTCATTTCATTTCATTGATTCTTATTTTGTTGCTTCTTTCGAGCCCTTAGATGTGAGTCATTCTTTATCTGATTCTAGTTGGATCAATGCCATTCATGAAGAACTTGAAAATTTTGAGAGAAACTAAGTCTGGACACTTGTAGATCCCCCTCTTAATGTTCATTTCATTGGAACTAAATGAATTTTCAAAAACAAACAAGGGGAGGATGGGTCTGTAGTTAGAAACAAAGCTAGATTTTTTGCTCAGGGTTATTCTTAGTTAGAAGGGATTGATTTCACAGAAACTTTTGCACCTGTTGCTCGTCTTGAGGCCATTAGAAGCTTACTTGCATTTGCGGCATCTCGTGGTTTCAAACTTTATCAAATGGATGTCAAAAGTGCTTTTCTCAATGGCTTCATAGGCGAGGACATTTATGTAAAACAACCCATGGTTTTGAAAACCCCAAATACCCACATAAAATCCTTAAACTTCATAAGGCTCTTTATGGACTCAAGCAAGCTCCTCGAGCTTGGTATGATAGACTTAAGTCTTTTCTGCTTGAGTGAGAGTATTTGATGGGATCAGTAGATAAAACCCTTTTCACTCTCAAGCATGGCAAAGATTTCCTCCTAGTTTAGATTTACATTGACGATATCATCTTTGGTGGCTCTTCTCATGCTTTGGTTGCCGAGTTTGCAGAAACTATGAGCAAGGAGTTCGAGATGTCCATGATGGGCGAACTCACATCTTTCCTTGGTTTGCAAATCAAGAAAAGCAAACAAGGTACCTTCATCCACCAGACGAAGTACACCAAGCACTTGCTCAAGAAGTTCGACATGGCTGATGCGAAGCCCCTCGCTACTCCAATGGCTACCTCTGCAGCATTGGACCCTGACGAGGATGGAGAAGCCATAGATCATAAGGAGTTCAGAAGTATGATCGGCTCCCTCCTCTACTTGACTACTACAAGGCCGGACATACACTTTGTTGTGTGCCTGTGCGCTCATTTTCAGGCTTCGCCACGAGCTTCACACCGCCAAGTGGTAAAGCGCATTCTCAGGCATCTCAAGTATACCCTCGAATTTGGCATTTGGTATTCTGCATCTTCCTCTTTATGTATTCTGGGTTATCCAGATACAGATTTTGCGGGATGTAGAATTGATAGAAAGAGTACCTCTGGTACTTGTCATTTCTAGGTATTTCTCTTGTTTGTTGGTCTTCCCGCAAACAGTCTAGCGTTGCACAATCTACGGCTGAGGCCGAATATGTTGTTGTAGCTAGCTGTTGCTCACAAATTTTGTGGATGGTTTCCACTTTGCAGGATTTTGAGTTAGATTATAAGAGTGTTCCACTGTTTTGTGATAACACTAGCGCTATTTGCATTGCAAACAACCCGGTTCAGCATTCCAGAACCAAACACATTGATGTGAGATATCATTTTGTCATAGATCACAATGAGAAGGGCGATATTGAGCTACAATATGTTGATACCCAGAACCAGCTTGCCAACATTTTTACCAAACCCCTTGACGCGTCTCGATTTTCTTATTTGCGTGGGGAACTCGATATTCGTCATCCTTACGGCATTATGCGAGGGGGAGCATGATTTAATTATTTTGCATTGGCTTCCTTCTGATGATTTGATGATGCGTTTAGTTGCTCTTGTATGCCTTTGCATGATTGTCATTATCATGATGCTCCCAGCTCTGTTTAATATATCCACTTTCCTTATGAGAATGATTTTAATTTAGAAAATTCCAAACTTGATAACTGCTTAGTCTTGTGTCTAGCATGTGTTGTGCAGAATTGCTTTAGCTATTTTTTATATGCCTGGTAGCTAGAATCCTTTTCTTTGGATGCAAAATTGCAACTTGAATATAATACTTCTTTTTCATGGAATTATCCAATAATTGGTACTCAACAAAAATCAATATCCATGATTTGTGTGCTAAAAATGAAAAGATCCATGTGGGTTTGTTTGTCGCACTATCTTATTCTAGACTGCTTACCATAGCACTTTGGTATGAACTGAGATAACTTCGTGTTTGCAAAAATCACTGTCTTAAGCTTCTGATGGTCTTTCTAGACCTAGGCTTGGCGTGGTTGGATAGTATAAGGTGGACAAGCAAATAATCTCTGGAAATTAAAAAATTGCAAAGTCTGAATCATTTGCTTATCAAGCTTGCTAAATGCTCCATGAAATTGGATTTGCTTTCCTGGGTAGAAATTGATTAGCTTTTGTAGTTCCTGTTTTCACTTGTCTAGATGTCTATTCTAAGTGGTGATGCTTTTATTTTGAACAATTAGCAAAGTTCATGCATCAAACATTGAATTTGGCATTTGTTGACTTGAGCTGAGCATCTGAGCCTGACATTATGATTTGGCATATTCTTGCATTATATGTCTTCACACTTTTCATCATTTCGAAGCCTTGCATCTTTTATGGCTCATTGATTCTTGCATTGCCAAAGGGGGAGAGAAATGCCCTGTTGCCTACCAAAGGGGGAGAATGAGTGATGAAGTTCAAAGGGGAAGGAATTTTTACGCCAACAGGGGAGAACTTGCACTACTTATCTATGCTTTCATACTCTACCGAAGGGGGAGTTTTGATCAAGTGACATGTTTTGGCTCTTTTTTGAGTTTTTATGGTCACTTGTGTGTTGAAAAATTGCTACTTTTCTTGAACTTGAATTTGGTTGTGAATGCACTCATCAAGGAGGAGATTGATAAACCAAGTTGAAAAGGTGCCTTGGTTTCAAGTCTGTGATGAGTGATTAACACAGTTACCTTCTGGTCGAAGGGGACCCTCTAAAGGGGTTCGGAGGTGTTTTACCAAAGGGTTCAGTGTTTGCTGGCTGCAGCTGTTGTAGTGGAGTGTGTCTGTTGGAGGGGGTCCAACAGAATACGATGAAAAGTTTATACCGAAGGGCTTAGTATTATGGGTGGTACATCGGAGTGTGTACCGGAGGTTGTTTACCGGAGAGGTCTTCGGGGTACTAGAAACTCTTGTCTGCTTGTCGGTGTTGTGCAGGTGATTTCAAAGGAGACGGACGGTTCGCATCAAGTGAACCTAGGTTAAGCGGGAGGCTTGATGCCAAGCGAGCGGGGAGCTCGTTCATGAAGGCTGCGTGGTGTCGAGGTCGGTCCTCAGGTCAAGGTGCGCCAGGCGAAGGCAGAAAGTGCGGAGGGTGACTCCGGCTGAAGGTACCCTGAGGCAAAGTGATGGGGGATTGGTCCCGATCTTCCGATAGGTAAAGGATAAACTTGGATTGGTGGAGAATCTCGACGTTGGCGATCCAAGGCTCCGGTCCGGCGGATCAAAACCTCGCAATCGTTACACCACTGTCTCCGTTGGTTATCAACCACGTAGAACGCGATTGACCTCGCCACGAAGGCTAATTCCTGCAAGCGAACCCAAGAACACAAGCAAGAACAGGAAGGATACAAATCGAATGCCAAATCACAGACAAACGAAGATAAGGTGAGGTTTCACAAACGCCAATGCAGCAGCCAATCGGTCCGGTGCAAGAGGCGGGATCTAAACACAACAGTGTAGATGCAACAAAGCAAAACCTAACCCTAAAGGTGGCTGGCATGAGAATATATAGGGCGGTGGCCTGTGGGAGGTGAACAGACTTGGGCTGTGGGCTAGAAGATGAACAGACATGCACTATGGGCCAACACGGTCCAGTTCTGTCACGCAGGACGGTTTCGGTCACACAGAACGACTCGAGACTCTAAACGATGTGAAACCAACGGCAAACGATCCGTCTTCTCCTCAGCTTTCCAAAAAGTCAAAGAACGCGCCAATCGGACTTCGTATGAGGAAGTTATGGCCATTTTGGTGCAGGGTGGTCGATGTAGTCCGAACCAGCGAAATCTTGACTTCAAACATCCGTGCGGCTCCGTCTTCAAGTCCAACTCTTCTATTCCATCTCCCATGTTCCTAAGCAACAAAATATCACTAGTATTCAGTAGCATCCTGTTCAAACAAATATAATAAAAGTTGCTAAGGAAAGAATTAACCTCATAGTTCAAGCGACGGGCATGGGCGCGTGTGATTCGTCCTAGTAACTGAATTGTAGGTGGAGGCTCCATATGTGTATCATGTGAAGTGATGTCCTCATCACAAAGTCCTCGGAGACGAGGCACTTCGAAGGATGACTCCGAATAAGTGACTTCGAAGGATGGCAGACGAAGTCCTCAGGAATGAGGCAAGGCTCCAGATGTGCTCCGGTCAGAGACACTTGGAAGGACACCTGATGAAGGTCTCATAGGTCAAGGTGCATAGAAGGCATGGTTCGGATAAGGGTCATTGTAGAGTGTGCTCAGGGCTGAGACACTATGAAGGGGTGCTTATGGATATGCTTCATGTGGAGACCTTGGACAGAGGGACTTCGGAAGGTGGCGAAGGTACTTCGAAGGTGGGGCTTCAGAGCATGGATGACTTGAAGTACTTCGGCCATGCATGGCTTTGGTACACGGACTGACGGAGTTCGAGCTGGGGGTAGTTGTGAAGCCGTGGTGGTCCACTCCGAAGGTGATGGTGCGAATACTCAAGGGCTTTGACAGATTCAGCTCAAAACCGTTATTGTATCGAAGACGGACTTCGGTGAAGCGAAGGCCTTCGGGTTCGAAGTATGTCACCGAAGCCTCTGCACACTTCATGTGCGAAGGGGGCTCCAGAAGATTACGCTTTGCAAAAACTGATCGTCTCTGCTCTGCAAAAGCCGATGTTGTCTCCTCTACAAAGCTGACAAAAGAAGCCTCCAATAAAGTAGACTACCATTTGTACCCCCATGTCTAGCTGAGACAAAAATATTGTAAACCCTAGGGGTATTGTAGTCTATTCACAAGTCAGAGTAGTGCCTATAAAAGGAGAGGCAGGCTAGGTGCTAGGGCAACACCGTGCACTCTTTTAGAACCTTCTGTTTCCCTGTAGACTTGGCCAGCTGCCATGAAGTGTTCTCTGTACTTGTGAGTTTTGTGTTCCCTGTTCTTGCAATGAAATTTCCATTCTGTTTTTCATCTATTGCTTGAACTTGTATCTGCGTTTTTGCACAGCATGAGTTAAGTTTTCTGCTTTCCATTTTGTTCTATGCCAACTAGAGTTTTTTGCTATGTTTCAATGAAGTGTGTTTGTCTCCCGTGCGTGCGTGTCCGCTCTGTGTAATCGGAGGCTAGGCCTCACAGTTTACTGGAGAAGCACCCAGCGAAGTGTTCATTTGAGGCTATATTTCTCTCGTAGCCGAAATTCTCATTGCAGACAGTCTTGCCATTTTCAGCACTACAAAGTGCGAAGTACAATAGTGCTAAGCCTGCTTAAAGGCACCTCGTGTGCGGAACCAACACTATCTTCGCAGAGTTCTGTGTGTTTTTGGGTTTCTGAGTGTGAGCGAAGTGTCCTGTACTTTGAACTTTTACCCTATACGAAGCCTGTGTTCGAAGTGTGTTCGATACCTCTGAACCAGACACTTCGAAGGGTGTGTTCGAAGCCTGTTTAGTAGAACAAAATTTTTAAAGCTTCCATTCACCCCTCTCTGGTCGCCTATTTTGGTCCAACAAGTGGATGTTCACGCTTTAAGGCTTCCGACCAGAGATCGAAACCTTGCAATCACTACACCCTCTCGTCTAGTCGTTATCAACCACACTTTCATGTAGTCGACCTCACCATGAAGGTTTTGATCCTACAAATCAATCATAGAACTTTACAATAATAAGGTAAACACAATCTAAATTGCAGATAATAATATAAAGACTAGAGTTTGGGGCTTCAAAAACCGACACACGGCTAAACTGCGATGGCAGAATAATCTAAGCAAAACCCGACGCTAATTGTGGCGGCTACCGTCTATATATAGGGTTTATAGGATCCGAGGCATGGGTCATTCCCTAAGGATATGGGTCATGTCATAGAAGGACTCAATCTTAATAGACTCAAGATCCTAACAGAACTTAGACTTAACTAAGTCAGAAGTCTAGTTCTCATAGTTGGCTACCAGTCGATAGTGGTTGGTGTTCAGTTGATCGGTCTGATGGTTGAAGGTGGCCAACAGCTGACGGTAGCGGCAATCGGCCCAAAGGTTGATGTTGATGGAGATCTGAGTGATGGCTGATGCCGATAAAGGTCGACTGATGGTGGTAGGCCTTTATTGAAATTCCATAGAAAATCAATAAACCAAGATGTTCATCATGCGACCACGTACAAATACGAGCAATCATTCACGGTTCGTAGACCATATTAATACAAAAGTGAATAAAGGTGAAGAGAAACTAATAAATCAAAGGGTCCTAGATGAACGCCTCCTTCTAGTCTCGCCTTGACTGGGTCGCTACTCCAGACCTTCATCCTCCTCGTAGTAGACGGGCTCTGGTGGTGTAAGTCAACAGGGGTGAGTACAAACGTACTCAGCAAGCCACCGAATGCAAATATAATGCAAAGTAATAACAAGGGGGATAGTGGCTAATTTTGCGGAAAAGCATAATCGTAAAGCAATTAAATGTGAGCAAGTTATTAGTACTGAAATGTAAACATGTGTATGCATCATCATCTTCTAACTCGAGGGGTACAGTCAGCCCCACCTTGCTCAACAATCCTTACATGCCATGAATAACTCAATCATTCAAACAATAGTAAACTAACTGCGAGTAGTCACACAACCCGCCCTTGACCGTGGGCTCGACTTTTCAAAAAGATTTAATTACTTTGATTAGAGATGTACCACTGTACCCACAAGGAACGCACTCATCACCTACACCAAAGTGTAACGAGATGACCCATACCACGGGAACTCGTGCCAAAACCTTCCATATGGTCCTCCTCGACTCAACAACACCCACCATACCCCCCTTGAGCCTCGTCAGTACAAGTCACCCGCAGGTTGCCCCTTGCCCCCTCCACTATGGTACATCGAGTCGGATTGTTCCATACTTCCAGTTAGGACTTACGCATTAGACTTGTGGTTGGTACGGAAGTGCTTTGCAATAGATCCCGCAGACCGGTCCTTATAGTGCCCCAGGTGCGACCAACCAGTTCCCGAGCTTGCACCCGGAACCCACCATACTTATAATAAAGCCAACTCCAACAGAGTCCAGAGGCAAGAATAACGGGGAAATTTCATATAGTAGAATCCATCTATCTACGACTCATTCTTTTTATCCTATAGCAGTTGTGCCGGTATATTGGGCACTAGCTAATACTTTTATAGTAGAGTGACAAGGAGTTAAGGCTCAATAAGCATGGCTTGGGTTTGCACACAAGGACGGGGATCTAATAAATATATGTGTAAGGCTTGATATTTGACTAATGCAATAATATCCTATGAGTTGTAGCGATAGTTATGAAAAACTGGGCTCAATAATGATCAACTGTTTCCACTGGAGGGTTCGATGACTTGCCTTGCTCAGCAAATGGTGATGGAGGAACCTCGGGATAAAACTCCGGCTCCTCGACGAACTCGTAATCTTCTCGATACGGAAAAATAAACAATACATTCAATAAACAGATAAAAATTCACCAAATAATAGACATACATGTTTATGGGTTTTATTAGGTGAAGTAAAGTTTTAATATTCTGAAGTTTGGTGAAAAACAGTAAAACTTATATTTTAAGGTTTTTCCTAATTTATTTTCTGAATTTAATATTTTATCCCTAAGGGGTTTTTATTCATTTAATTAGTAAGTTTATTTTGGGCAATAGTAACATAATGTTTTTATGACTTTTTTGTGTAGAGAATAAAATGATGAATTTAACCAAATTTGAATGGTGAAATTTGGAGCTAAAATGAGCAAGTTATGAATTTTCAAAGTTTAAACAATTTTCTGGAATTTTATTTAAACTGGAAAATGGGCTCTGGTCCACGGTGAGCCAGGCCCACGGTGGACTGGGCCACTGTGCGCGTGGACCGGATCAACCAGAGCCGTTGGATCTGGATCCAGCGGCCAGGCACGAGGCGGGAGGCTTAAGTGAAAACGAACGGCTGAGATTAAAACGGGCGAAGGGGTACGCGTGGACGCACGAGATCGATCCAAGCTTTTAAGTTACGATCAACGGCCAGGATTGCAGGGTGCCGCTTTGACCAGATCTGAGGGCCTGGATTAATTCCCGAGGGGATTTAATCGTAGCCCTCTGATCATGATCGAACGGTCGCGATGCGGTCCGGCACGGCACGGGCGTAAGGGGCACTACCCCCTTCGTCTCCGGCGACGGCGACCTCGGGTATGGTGGCAACGGCGGCGGTGAGCGCCTACAGGCTTAGCTTTATGCAAAAATGGAAAGCGGAGACCGAGGGGAGTGTGATGGTACCAGTGATGGCGACGGCGGACGTCTGACGGCGACCGGCGGCGAGGGTAGACGACGAGGCTCCTCGGGTGCTCATCGGCGACGATGATCCGGTGGCGCCCACGGCCAACGGAGTGGATGCCGGGGACGGGCGGGCTTTGGCAGTCACGATGGTGGTGACGACGTGGACGGTGGCGGCTTGCGACGGCGGTGGGAGGTCGTCGGAGTCGAAGCAGAACCGAAGACCTAAATGAGGGTGGCGGCGCTCTGTTTTTGCTCTAGCACGGCTGCGTTGGTGTGGGCTAAGTGCGGTGAGGACGAGGGGTTTAAATAGGGTCATCAGCGGTGAGCGCATGGAAGGTAACCGAGGGTTTCCATACTCCCTCTCTCCGGCGAACCTGCCATAACCGAGAGCTCCTTCCATGTATGCCGAAAACACATGGCTCTAGTTGGAAAGGGATCGCCGGAGCTTGGCAAGTCGGGATTGGGCGCCAATTTGGCAAGGGGGAGACGGCGGCAGTGGATTTGGAAGGTGGGGGTCTGTAGGACCGAAAGTAGAGACCAGAGGGGGGTGAATGGGCGCCTAAAAAATTCTTTCGAATCAATGGCCTGCTCCCAAAACCCAACGCATTTAAAAAGAAAACTAAACAGCAAAGCGAGAACAGATTGACTAAGTCTGCTGATTCGAAGTCTGCTGATTCAGATGTTGTAGATTCGAAGGTTGCAGATTCTGAGGTTGCAGATTCGAAGGTTGCAGATTCGGAGGTTGCAGATTCGAAGGTTGCAGATTCGAAGGTTGCAGATTCGGAGGTTGCAGATTCGAAGGTTGCAGATTCGAAGTATGCAGATTCGAAGTATGCAGATTCGAAGCCTGCAGATTTGAAGTATGCAGATTCGAAGCTTGCAGATTCGAAGCTTGCTGATTCGAAGTCTGCTGATTCGAAGTCTGCTGATTTGAAGCTTGCAGATTCGAAGTCTGCTGATTCGAAGTCTGCTGATTCGAAGCCTGCAGATTCGAAGCCTACTGATTTGAAGTCTGCTGATTCGAAGTCTGCTGATTCGAAGCCTGCAGATTCGAAGTCTGCTTCACAGAGTTGGACTTCACACAAGAAAAGGGACTTTGGCCCTGCCAACTCGATCGAAAAGCAACACAGGAAAAGCAAGGCTAAAGTACTAGCATACTGTAGCTACAGGAAAGTAATACTACTTGCTACCAGCCACAAGAACTAGTACTCTTGTGAAGAACAAACAGAAGCCACTGAGAAGCTTCTGCTTAGGAAAAAATTAGTTGTGTGCAAACCGAACCAACAGAACCTTAAATGAAGTGCTGCGCATGAGAATCAATAGGAATAAAAGCTTCCAAACAGTAAAGAGCCAAATGAATCTCAGGAAGAACAGGAGGTTGCTTGGCGGCGCACAGAGGGAGAGAGAAAAAGCACACAGGAACAAAATGACCCAAGGGATGATTGAAAAAGTGATTTCTAAAAGGGTAGTCCAAACCCTAGGGATTGGGGCCCTATTTATAGGCTGCCCAACACTAGGAATATTCTACCAGCCCCTTAGGGTTTTTACAGACGCAAAATAAAGGAAAAGACTCTACTGCCCTTAGGTATTTTTACAGACACGACTGACTGACTGTGGGCCTAGAGATACAGATGACTTATCCGGAAGCTAAGCTTTCGTAGCGACTACGACTTCTCTTCTGGACAGTTGGATACAAGATCGACGGTTGTCAGTTTTGCGCCGAAACTGACAAAGCCTCCACCGGCTTTGCACTAGGTACCCGGATTGGGCCGGCCCGACTCCGCAGCTCTCTCAGCCCGACAATCGCTCACCGCCCGTGTACCTGAGTCAGTCCTGGTCAACAGCCTAGTGGGTCTTCTGCTGCTCCTGGCCCATGTACCCGGATTGGGCCAGTCCGACTTCGCAGCCTCCTCTGCCCGACAGTCGCTCGCTGCCCGTGTACTTGAGTCACACGCGGCCCATGAAACAGCAGATCTCCTCTCTTCTTCTGTCCTCTTTCACTATCGTTGACAATGACTCATCACTTCTAGAGCCATGAGGTCCACGCTATTCAGCATGGCTCCTCAATCTCCCCCTTGATGAGTGCATTGTCAACACTCCTCTTTTTTTCCGCTCTTCAGTACCTGCGAACAACTGTGGAAACACGAAAACAAAACACAAGAAAACAAAGAAGAAGAAAAAATAAGGTAAAAGTTTAACCCTAATGACCGAAAGCCAAACAAAAGCAAGAAGTGGTCATTATGGTTAACCAAAACGTAAAAGCTCAAAATGAGTGCGATTTCAGAACAACAAGGATATCAACAGAGTAAGAACTCCCCCTTAAACTCTGATCCCAAATTTTCTCCCCCTTGTTGACAAGTGAACTCATCAAGCACTCAATAGAGACACAGACTCCCCCTGAAATGCAACTCCCCTTCAAAATATGCAGTGAATTCAACTGGAGTGCATAAGAAGTGTAGAAAGCATGCTTCTCAAATATGATTGACTGCAGTTACAGCATCTAACAAGTATAGCAAAAGAGATACTGTCTAAGACACATGGCATGATCTGTGCAACAGATGATATCTAAAGAAAGTCATTAGCACGCATTTTTTAGTTTTTGCAAACAAAAAGCATCACCACATTTTCCAGTAAAACAAGCAAGGTAAAACATGAGATGCAAAAGCTAACTGATATCTACCAAGATAAGCTTTGTTCAGAAACAAAGTGCTTCAGCAAACTTGTTATCATTTCAATTTTCAAGCTTTTTCTTTTTCCTTTTTATTTTTGCCAGGGGTTATTTGCATGTCAAACCTTATGCTGACCGACCAAGTCAAGCCTAGGCCAGATCTGGACCATCAGAAGCTTAAGACATTGGTCTTGGCATACACTACATCGTCCTAGTTCATACCAAAGTGCTATGGTATGCAGTCCAGAACAAATGTAATGCGACAAAGCAAATCCATCTGGATCTTTTCAAGTTATGCACAAAAAGGGATGGAATTTTCATTGTTCTCGAATTTTCATCATTTTTATAGCACATTTCCATGTTTAAAGCATACAGATGTCCAAGTTGCATATTTGCATCTAAGTCAGAAACTAGCTACAAGCCATGTAACAGATAGCAAGAACATTCAGCCTACGCATGCTAGTTACCAGAAGCAATGGTGATCATTTTTCAATTTTAAAGCATAAACGCCATGCATATGATAGATATCATACATATCATTTGAACTGAAGCAAAGCATGATCATCGACAAGTAATCAAAAGCATGTACCAGCTAGAATAAGTAAAGCAGTTCAATCTTATAACAGAAGCAAGCTCAAAAGTATGATATGTGAATATGCAAGATATGAACACACACAGAAAGACTCAAGAAAAGAGTAAAGAAGAAAGAAAACTGATGCAAAATATCCTAAAAAGGATACACAACACCCAAATCCCCTCGTAAACGCTCGAATGTAGACTGATCTAGGGGTTTGGTGAAAATATCAGCCAACTGATGATGGGTATCAACATGAACAAGGTCAATGACACCTTTCTCATATTGATCCCGCAAGAAGTGAAAGCGCACATCAATGTGTTTGGTTTTTGAATGGAGACATGGGTTTTTCCCTACACTAATTGCACTGGTGCTGTCGCAAAACAAAGGAACTCTGGTAGGAAAGAACAATCCAAAATCTCGCAGAGTGGAAATCATCCAAACCAACTGTGAGCAGCAGCTAGCAGCAGCTACGTACTCAGCCTCTGTGGTCGAAAGGGCAACTCCAGATTGCTTTCGAGAAGACCAAGAGACAAGAGAAGAACCAAGAAACTGGCAAGTACCGGAAGTCGACTTGCGATCCAACCGGCACCCACCAAAGTCGGCGTCCGAAAATCCAGATAAATCAAGAGATGATGATGCTGAATAGTAAAGACCGAGATCGGGCGCATAAGTGAGATACCTGAAGATGCGCTTGACAGCCTGCTGATGAGACGCGCGTGGTGAAGATTGGAAACACGCGCAAAGTCCCATGGCGAACTGTATGTCCGGTCTTGTCGCCGTCAAGTACAGTAGCGAACCGATCATCCCTCGAAACTCCCTTTCATTGACCTTGACGCCGCTCTCGTCCTTGTCCAGACCCCCAGATATGCCCATCGGGGTCATCTGCGGCTTCAACTCACCACCAAAGTCAAATTTCTTAAGCATGTCGCGAGTGTACTTACCTTGGTGGATGAAGGTGCCGTCCTTGGTCTGCTTGATCTGTTGCCCTAAGAAGTACTTGAGCTCACCCATGAGGCTCATCTCAAACTCACTATGCATCTGCTCAGAAAACTTGGACACAAGATCATTAGTAGTACCACCAAAAATAATATCGTCCACGTAAATCTGAGCAACTAAAAAATCTGAAGCATCTCTGAGCAAGAAAAGAGTTTTGTCCACAGAACCCATCACAAAGCCCTTTCCCAACAAAAATTGCTTTAACCGGTCATACCAAGCCCTGGGGGCTTGCTTCAACCCGTATAAAGCTTTTTGCAACTTAAAAACATGTCGAGGAAACTTAGGGTTCTCAAAACCGGGGGGTTGCCTAACATAAACCTCCTCTTCTATGTACCCGTTCAGAAAAGCACTCTTAACATCCATTTGAAAAAGCTTAAAACCCTTTGAAACGGAAAAAGCTAGAAGAATACGAATGGACTCAAGACGGGCAACAGGAGCGAAGGTTTCTTCAAAGTCAATACCTTCCTTCTGGCAATAACCCTGGGCAACTAGTCGAGCCATGTTGCGCACCACAACCCCATCTTCACCTTGTTTGTTCTTGAATACCCACTTGGTGCCTATGGGGTTGCATCCAGGTGGCGGCTCAACTAGTGTCCAAACCCGATTGCGAACAAAGTTCTCAAGCTCTTCTTGCATAGCATTAATCCAATTAGAATCAGAAAGAGCATGAGAAAAGTCTCTGGGCTCAAAAGATGCAACAAACGCAGATTCAGCAAACACAGCAAGAGAGGCAGAAGAACGCAAAGTTCTCTCAGTCAAATCACCAATAATGAGCTCTGAGGGGTGATCACGCTGAACTGCTCGGATTCCCTGGTGATCCGAAGTCACCTCACCGGAGTCAGCAGCTGGCACCTCTGGACTCGACTGAGGGGGCTTGATCGTAGTGGAAGAAGTGATCAGAGGTCCGCCCTCATCCTCAGTCGAAGTCTCAGAAGGTGTGGGCTCTGCGGGGGGTGCAGAAGGCCCACCCTCATTAGTGGCTGGAGTGTCATCATCTTCCTCGAAGATAGACTCTCCGAGCTCACCATCAGAAGGCTCAAAAGAAGGAGTCAAAGAAGGCAAGGACTCATCAAATGAAACCTCACAGGTCTCGACAAGCAACTGAGATTCGAGGTTCCAAACACGGAAGCCTCGAGAATGCAATGCATAACCAAGAAAAACACCATCCCAGCAATGAGACTCAAACTTGTCCAAATGCCCTCCCTTCTTGAGCACAAAGCACTTGCAGCCAAACGCTCGCAAGTGGCTCACCTTGGGCTGTCTGCCAAACCGCAGTTCATATGATGTCTTACCAAGGTAAGCTCTAAGAAAGATGCGGTTGGCCAGATAGCAAGCCGTGTTCATGGCTTCAGCCCAAAAACGCCTAGGAGTCCTGTGCTCATCGAGCATCGTCCTGGCCATCTCGACTAGCGTGCGGTTCTTTCGTTCCACAACACCGTTCTGTGGGGGAGTGTAAGGAGAAGAAAACTGATGGTCCAGACCCTGATCACTACAGAAGCTGACGAACTGAGAGTTCTTGAACTCAGAGCCATTGTCGGAGCGAATTGCTCGCATCCGACCATTGTTCTCATTCTTCAGTTTCAAAATCAGGTCATGAACAAACTGAAACGTTTCATCCTTAGACTCCAAAAAGAAAACCCACGAGAATCGAGAAAAGTCATCAACTATAACAAGTGCGTACCACTTCCCACCGACTGAACGTACCCGAGCTGGACCAACAGTGTCCAAGTGTAAAAGCTCGCCCGGATACGAAGTCATCACCTGAGTCACAGGTGAGTGAGAAGCGGCAACCATTTTCCCATGACGACAGGGATGACAAACTAGATCCTTCTCCATCTTAAGCTTGGGCAATCCTCGGATGAGGTCCATAGAGCTTAACCTGACTAGCGATCAAAACTCAAGTGACCTAACCTCCTATGCCACTTCCAGAGCTCAGAAGAAGATCCAGCAATCAAACAGCGAGAAGGGCCAAAAGAACTAGAGAAGTCAATTCGAAAAACTTTACCGAATGGTAAAATCTGGCAAATCAAAGACCATCTAGAATCAACCACAGAATAATTGCCCTTCTTAAAACGCACTTCCAAACCATCCTCAAGAAGTTGCGAAACAGAAATCAAGTTGAAGTTCAAATTTTTAACTAAAGCAACATTCTTCAAAGAGAAATGATCTGAAATGCGAATTGAGCCTATGCCACTTACTTTCCCTTGACCGCTGTTCCCGAACGTGATGTACTCTTTGGAGCTCGGGGGAGTGAGACTGGAGAACCATCTGCGATGTCCCGTCATGTGGCGAGAACATCCTGAGTCCATGATCCAAACGTCCTCCAGTCCCTGATCCTGCACAATCAGTGGCTGTAAGTGGGAGCAAATGGTCCAGCACCAGGTTTAGCAAAAGAGCTAAACCAGTGTCGAGCCATCTGCTCAAAATATGGAAAGCGAAAACCATCAAAAGAGTTTGGACCAAAACGCGGCTCAAGGCGCGGTCCTCGGTTCTGCCTAACCCTGCGGCCACGAGGTCCACGACCGTAGCCAACACGGCCTGGAACTCTGCCGGAACGGTTACCACCAACTGGAGCACGAGCAAGAAAGCCGTCTCCTCTACCACCACCTACACGACGCGGCCTGGCCTCCAGCCTCTCCCCGCGTCGAGGAACACGCAGTCTACCACCCTGCTGGTAGAACTGCTCCTGATCACCACGAGCTCTCTCTGCTCTCTCAACCCGCTTCCTCCTGAAGCAAAACTCTGCAAGATGCCCATCTCTCTGACAGTATTCACAATGATAGGTGGGCTTCTTGGGGTGTGGTTGAGGCTTGGGATGTTTGGGCTTGGTGGTGTTAGGTGTTGTCTTCTTGGGCTGAGAAGGTCCAGGAAGAGAATCTAGAGAAGAGTGGAGGTGTTTGGGCTTTGGAACCCAGATAGGCTTCTTAGGTGGAGCTTTGGGTGGTTCATGAATCACTCCATCCTTTGGCTGACAAGCCTGGGAGGACTCAGTGGAGTGAGTCTTGGGATACCTCTGCTCTGGAGTCATTTTACTCCACTCTACTGCCCGGCTAATGGCACTCTCAAAGTCAGCCTTGGTGTAGGTATAACCTACTCCAAACCCATCCTGCCTCTTGAACTGCTGGATCATCATGCCAAGCTGTGGCTCTCTGGCACTGATCCAACTCAAGATAGAACGGAGGTAAAAGTTCTCATTCTGAGAATCTGCTAGCTCCTCTCTCAAGGAAGCTAGAACCTCCACCTGAGACAAGCAGGTCTCACACTCACTCTCTACTTGGACAAACTTTTCAGCTTTCAGCTTGATCAACTCCATTCTAAGAGACAAACAATTCTCACAAATAGTGGGTGGAACTGACAGTGTCTCAAGTTCTAGCCTAGTCTGCGCAAGCTCAGCTCTTACTCTCTCCAAATCCCCTAAATGCTCATTGCCCTTGGCTTTCAGCTCAGCTAAGACAGCTAGATGAGATGGGCAATCAGCACAGGGTGCGACGACAGTGGCTTGAGCATCTTTCAGCTCCAGCTGAGCGCTTTCAAGCTCAGTGGCCAAAGCGTCCCTCTCATCAACCCTTTCTGTGTACCTGGACTTCAGAGTCGACAGGTCACACAGAAGCACCTCACACTTCGGGCACTCACTGCTATCACCCAAGCAAGGGGAAGAAGATAGACTCTCAATTCTGCTGTTGGCTACGGCAAGCTCACTCTCTAACTCGTCTATCCTCTTCTTAGCCCCCCTAAGCAGTTTTTCCCGATATTTTAACTCCTGACGATTGCTCTCAAGTAAATCAACAATTTCTCGTTCATAGGATGATACCTTGTTGTCGTCGTCGGAGTCATCGGAGGAGCTCTTTTCTTCCCTATCCCCAAGAGCCATTGAACAGAAGCTCTTGCGGGATCTTCGGCGCTGGTGTGAGCGGCTCTTCGGCTTGTCTCCAAAGGCCATGAAGCAGAGGCCCGCCGGATCGTCCTTGTCCTTCCCCTTTCTGATGGCGATCTCCTCATCGCTTGAGCTCGATGAAGAGGAAGAAGACGTGGACTGCTTGGAGTAGCTCTTTTCCATCTCGGCGAAGAAGGCCTTGTCGCGCTTCTTGTTCTCTCGCCGGTAGTCCTTCAGGGCCTTCTTAAAGAATCGGGTCTTCGGCTTGCCCTTGTTGAAGGATGAGCTCTCGTGCTTGCCGGAGTCATGGAAGCTGCCACTGTTGCCCTTCTTGTGTCCATTGTGCTTGGGGCAGTCGGCGATGAAGTGTCCTGGATCACCACACTCAAAGCATCCGGATTTTGTGCCGTGTCTTTTGAACATTCTCTTATCATAGACACGACGCACCCGGTTGTTAAAAAGACACAAATCATCATCTCCCAATAAATCTAGCTGGTCCTTAGTGATAGACATCAAAGAGAACCCAACACAACTCACAGAAGAGGGATCAACAGAAGGTGTGGCAAGGGCCAGGGATTTTGATCCAGAACCAGTGAGATTTGATCTCAGCTGGATATCTACCTCAGTGGCCTTCAGCTTGCTAAACAACTCAGAAATGGTCAAGGTATCGTAAGAAGTGCTCTCAACGATAGAGGATACCTTGATCTCCCAGATCTTTGGGTCCAAGGTATGGAGAACCTTGAGCGCCTGCTCGTGATCTGAGACTTACTGAGGTCCCTCAGCCTTGTTGTCTCGAAGCTTGTTTATGATCGACTGAAAACGACCAAATAGAGCCTCAACAGATTCACCCGGCTTCTGTGTGAAATTCTCATATTCACGTCGGTAGGTCTGATAGAGCCGAGCCTTGACCTGTGTTGTTCCCTCATGGTGTGCCTTGAGGGTAGCCCAGATCTCTCTCGCAGTGGAGAGATGACTCACACGCTCAAACTCAGTGGGACCTAAACCAGAAAACAGAATGTTCACAGCCTTACTGTTGCTCAGATGCTGAGCAATGATACCAGCAGTACCCTGCTCAGTGACTGGCAATATGACAAACGTGGTGTGAACGCAAATGTCCCAAATGTCCGAACCCTGGCTCATGAGATAGGCTCGCATGCGAGTCTTCCAATAATTATAGCCATAGGCTTCCAAGAACGGGACCTTGCCAGGAGACGTCATGGTCACTACCGGGGTTTAGAACCGGTTAAGGTATGGAAAAACCCTAACCAAGCTCTGATACCACTTGTAGGACCGAAAGTAGCGACCAGAGGGGGGTGAATGGGCGCCTAAAAAATTCTTTCGAATCAATGGCCTGCTCCCAAAACCCAACGCATTTAAAAAGAAAACTAAACAGCAAAGCGAGAACAGATTGACTAAGTCTGCAGATTCGAAGTCTGCTGATTCAGAGGTTGCAGATTCGAAGGTTGCAGATTCTGAGGTTGCAGATTCGAAGGTTGCAGATTCGGAGGTTGCAGATTCGAAGGTTGCAGATTCGAAGGTTGTAGATTCGGAGGTTGCAGATTCGAAGGTTGCAGATTCGAAGTATGCAGATTCGAAGTATGCAGATTCGAAGCCTGTAGATTCGAAGTATGCAGATTCGAAGTATGCAGATTCGAAGCTTGCAGATTCGAAGTCTGCTGATTCGAAGTCTGCTGATTCGAAGTCTGCTGATTCGAAGCTTGCAGATTCGAAGTCTGTTGATTCGAAGTCTACTGATTCAAAGCCTGCAGATTCAAAGCCTGCTGATTCGAAGTCTGCTGATTCGAAGTCTGCTGATTCGAAGCCTGCAGATTCGAAGTCTGCTTCACAGAGTTGGACTTCACACAAGAAAATGGACTTTGGCCCTGCCAACTCGATCGAAAAGCAACACAGGAAAAGCAAGGCTAAAGTACTAGCATACTGTAGCTACAGGAAAGTAATACTACTTGCTACCAGCCACAAGAACTAGTACTCTTGTGAAGAACAAACAGAAGCCAGAGAGAAGCTTCTGCTTAGGAAAAAATTAGTTGTGTGCAAACCGAACCAACAGAACCTTAAATGAAGTGCTGCGCATGAGAATCAATAGGAATAAAAGCTTCCAAACAGTAAAGAGCCAAATGAATCTCAGGAAGAACAGGAGGTTGCCTGGCGGCGCACACAGGGAGAGAGAAAAAGCACGCAGGAACAAAATGACCCAAGGGATGATTGAAAAAGTGATTTCTAAAAGGGTAGTCCAAACCCTAGGGATTGGGGCCCTATTTATAGGCTGCCCAACACTAGGAATATTCTACCAGCCCCTTAGGGTTTTTATAGACGCAAGAATAAAGGAAAAGACTCTACTGCCCTTAGGTATTTTTACAGACACGACTGACTGACTGTGGGCCTAGAGATACAGATGACTTATCCGGAAGCTAAGCTTTCGTAGCGACTACGGCTTCTCTTCTGGACAGTCGGATACAAGATCGACGGTTGTCAGTTTTGCGCCGAAACTGACAAAGCCTCCACCGGCTTTGCACCAGGTACCCGGATTGGGCCGGCCCGACTCCGCATCTCTCTCAGCCCGGCAATCGCTCACCGCCCGTGTACCTGAGTCAGTCCTGGTCAACAACCCAGTGGGTCTTCTGCTGCTCCTGGCCCATGTACCCGGATTGGGCCAGCCCGACTTCGCAGCCTCCTCTGCCCGACAGTCGCTCACTGCCCGTGTACCTGAGTCACACGCGGCCCATGAAACAGTAGATCTCCTCTCTTCTTCTGTCCTCTTTGACTATCGTTGACAATGACTCATCACTTCTAGAGCCATGAGGTCCACGCTATTCAGCATGGCTCCTCAGGGTCGCCGGTGATGGAAAGGGGATCCCTTTCCATCGGGGAAGACGATCCCGACAGGTGGCCCCCACCTGTCGGCGGGTGAGCGAGAAAGGAAAACCAGACAGGCGGGTCCCGTCGGTCAGAGAGAGGAAGAGGGGAGTGTGTGGCTGCCATGTGGGACCCAGGCGGGCGCGGGCGGGAGAGGAGAGAGGGGGAAGTGCGCCGACAAGTGGGTCCCACATGTCAGTGACATGAGCTTGGGTTGGGCTGGGCTGGAGGTACTTTGGAGGTTGGCGGCCCGTTAGGATTTAAATTGTTTTCTGATTTAAAATAATTCCAGTAATTCATATATTTGATTAAGGGTTGAATCTTTGTTGATAAAAATTTGAAAAAATTCCTGAAATTATGTTTTGGCCTATAGTTTATCTCATAAAATTTTCAAGTTCAGATTTTGATTATTTCTCCTTGTTTGGCTTTAATAGGGCTCTTTTAGGGTTTTTCTTTAATAATGAAATTCAGAAATTCCTTTAATAATATATTTCTTTTATTTTATTTCTTTTTAAATCTTGGGGTGTTACACTGATGGCTCATGCTGATGGAGGCTGATGCCCGAGTAGTAGCTGATGCTGATGGCGATCTGAGTGGTGGCCTATGCCGATGGAGGTGACAAACATCAATCAGCCGATCCAACATTTATTCTCTCATGTTCCTAAGTATAATACAATCATAACCTAAACATAATAATCCATTTATAGGAGAAATTGCTTGAGTAACAAGGAGCGTATTCACCTGATCATTAAGTTGACGAACTCGAGCACCAGTCATCGGTCCTTGGTACTAAGGTGTGGTTGTATCGGCCATAGGGATATCCTCATCATCATCTCCTTCTTGAATTGGAGTCGTTCTCAACTCACCGTCAAGTTCTTCAGTTAAGTAGTGTCTCAGATCACAGACATTAAAAATGTCGCTGACACCATAGTCTACAGGCAATTCAATATTTTATGCATTATCGTTTATCTTGGCAGGTACTTTAAAATATCCATCCACTCGAGGCATCAGCTTATATTTTCTTAAATCAGGAAATCTATCTTTTTTTAAATGTAGCCATACCAAATAACCTGGTGCAAAAATAATTTCTTTTCTACCATGGCTACCCGACAGTTGATATTTTGCATTTATACGCTCTATATGCTCCTTAGTTGTTTTATGCATTTGGAGAACAAACTTAGCACATGTTTTGGCATCAAAATTCACCTTTTCAATCGGAGCATGAGGGTTAAAACCGTATACCACCTGGAATGGACTTAGCTACGTGCTAGAGTGTCATGACCGGTTGTAGGCGAACTCTACATGAGGTAGACACTCTTCCCACATCTTCAAATTGGTCTTCAACACAGTTCGTAACATTGTAGACAATGTTCAGTTCACCACTTCGGTTTGTCCATCAATTTGGGGACGGCATGTGGTGGAAAACAGAAGCTAGGTCCCTAATTTCCGCCATAATATTCTTCAAAAATGACTAAGAAACTTCGTGTCTCGGTCAGAGACAATTGTGTGGGGCACGCCATAAAGACGAATGACTTCTCTGAAAAATAAATCAACAACTATTGTAGCATCGTCACTCTTGTGACAAGGAATGAAATGTGTCGTCTTAGAGAATCTGTCCACAACCACAAATACACTATCCCTCCCCTTCTTAGTTTGAGGTAGTCCCAAAATGAAATCCATAGAAATATCTTCCCAAGGGAAACTAGGGACAGGTAAAGGCATGTAAAGACCATGGGGATTAAGACGAGACTTAACTTTACTACATGTGGTGCATCGGGCTACATAGCGCTCCACATCACGGCTTAGCCTTAGCCAAAATAAATGGGTGGTCAACACATCCTTTGCTTTTTCACACCAAAATGCCCCATTAACCCCCCACCGTGTGCTTCCTACAAGAACAAAAGATGAATAGATCTAGTAGGAACACATAACTTGTTAGACCAATATAACAATGATGGATATGCTCAAGAAAATTTCGTGTATCAAAAGTTCCTATAGGTAGTATTAGAAGTTCTGATTATTTTCTGGTCTCGAGTCAGAAAGCAAATGTTGCTTCGGAAGTTCCGAAGAGCCAGAAGTTCTGATTTGGAATCAGAGAGCATTGTACTGATCAGAAGTTCTGATATGGTTTCGGAAGTTCTGAGGTGGACACAATAGATTGGATCTGTTGCATGTCATGCTGAATTGGGAGACCTAAAATACCCTATTAGAAGTTCCGATCTAGAATCAGAAGTTTCGATGTGGGGTAACAGATTGGATCTATTACGAATATGAATTAGTTGTAACTAATTTATGGGTTCCGAGATGTGCACGACCAGGGGGGTTTCAGCCCTATATAAAGAGAGGAGGTCTTGGGACAAGGAATAAGCCTAGATTAGACCTAGCCACCATAGACTCCTCTCCTCCCTTTTCTTGATCTCAATCATTAAGGCCGAGGATTTCCCGTCTTTCACATGCGGTGCTAGCACGCTGTCATGGGAGGAAATCCATCACCGTACGTGTGGACTCCGTGGAGGCGTTGCTCCAAAAGCGATGCTCGTGGCTGTCACCACGAGGAAGGTGACTCCTTCACCCATTGGATTGGCGAGGAACGGCTGGGACAAAGTGAGGATAGGCTTGACGCACTTCATTAACCTCTTCTTTCCCTGGACCTAGCGCGTCAAGTGCTAGAAGGTACCGATCTATGATCTCACACGCGCATTGGTCTTTGGTTTTAAGGCGGAAATTTTAAATTTGTCGGCTAGCATTGCTCCCCTATTCCCCAATAGTGGTATTAGAGCCTACGTGTGTAGTGTTCGATCTGGATCTCTCATGTATGGAGATACATGGTGGAAAAATAGATTAGATATCTTTCTGTCCATGGTAAATTGGAAGTTCTGATATTGATCGAAAGTTCCGATGGCGGATCGAAAGTTTTGATAGTAATCGGATGTCCCGATATCGAATAATGATTCGATATAGAAAGCAATTGTTGCGGTCTGGGATTCCGATATTGATCAGAAGTTCCGGCAGATCAGAAGTTCCGATGCCAGATTGGAAATTCCGACCCACTCGAATTTGAAATTCCGAGCCTGTTGAGCCGGGTTTTTTAGATCCAGAATCCAGTCACTTGTAGATTTCTCGCCTAACTTTGTTTTGTAGAGAATGTTGTGATTGGCATGACCTTGGATAAATGTGATGTATGATATGCATGCAATGAATGTAAATTAAATATGGCCTGCATGTCATGGTTATTTAAAACCCAAGACTGATGTAAAATTTATTACTTCTTTCATGTAATTTCTGTGGTGCTTCGGCCCATGTAATTAGTATAGCCTATGCGAGATATACTAGTACTCTTCATGGAGACCGAGAGCACACACTCAATGATAGGAGCCATGGAGATGGAGATCCCCATGTGAAGAAGTACATGCTATGTCGTAGTTAATATGATTGCCTGTGATGCTTTCTTATGTTCATGTTATTCTATTCTTGCATGTTTCGTGTGCACTAGTGACGTTACCATGATAGAATAGTTTTCCCTCAGAAAATTAAGTGTTGACACTCTTCCTAATAGCTACACCCACAAAGGTTTTCGAGCATTGATAGTGGGTCTGCCAAAGTAGAGTGCTATCTTTTACCTTGACTAGTTGTGGCGGAAGTCGGACTTCTACACGCATAGTATTGGTTCACTTGATAAGGCTATCAAAACGGTTTTGGGCCTTAGAGCATAGGAGTTGAGGTCAAGCATTGGATGCTTCTCCAACAAAAAGAGTCACATACGATGTGATTAGCAAAGCGTTGTTTACCTATGTCAACTAGCTTATAGCAGTGATGCCAAAGCTCACTAGGAGATAGCGTGACCATGGATCTTGCGCCACTATTAGTCATGAGAGGTAAAGTGATTGGTTTAGATAGTGGGACATCTTTTATTGGATAAAAGATAAACATTGCATAGTGCTGAACCTTGCATTTAATCTTTTGTAGATCATGACACCTACTATTATAAACACTTTACTCTTTATTTTGCGATCGATTCTTTTTGGAATAGCTTTTATTGATTGGTTTAGACACTTGAGAAGTGTTCTCAAGCGAGCGGAAAATGTTCTAGAGAAGCCCAACTTAGACGAATTAAAATAGATTGGATTTGCTTCTATTTGTAGAACTTCAGAAGTTCCGATACCTGATCGAAAGTTCCGATATTTGTCGGATTGAAAGTTCTGATGGTTGATCAGAAATTCCGATGCTGGAAAAATTTGCGACAGAGAAGTATAAATGTTATTGAAATTAATCTTGCGACTCGTCCAAGTGATTCATGGGTATTTGATACCGGTTTGATGATTAACACTTGCAAATCATTGCAAGGACTGAGTAGGTCAAGAAAGTGTGCAGTAGGTGAACTGGATATTTGCGTCGGCAATGGTGCAAAGGTTGCAGCATTGGCCGTTGGCATTTACTCTTTGTCACTACCCTCAGGATTAGTCCTGGAATTGAATAATTGTTATTATGATCCAGCATTGGGTAGAAATATTATCTCTTCCTCGTGTTTGGAGGAAGAAGGTTATGAGTTTGTGATAAAGAACAAATGTTGTTCGATATTCTCGAATGGTATGCTCTATGGTGTTTGTCCATTGGTGAATGGATTATACATTCTAAGTCTTGAGGATGCACATGTTTATAACATTAGTACTAAGAAACAATGACTCAATGATTTGAATTCTACCTATGTATGGCATTGTCGTTTGGGTCATATAAATGAGAAGCGTGTGCAGAAGCTCCATAGTGATGGACTTTTGGAGTCATTTGATTTTGAATCATATGACACATGTGAGTCTTGCTTACTTGGCAAAATGACAAAGACGCTTTTCACTAGACAGAGTGAGAGGGTGAGTGAGCTATTGTTCATAGTACATACTGATGTGTGTGGTCCAATGAGTCACACGGCTAGGAATGGCTTCCAATACTTTATCACTTTTACCGACAACTTTAGTAGATATGGCTATGTCTACTTGATGAGGCATAAGTGGGAATCCTTCGAAAGTTAAAGGAGTTCCAAAATTAAGTACAAAATCATATGGGCGAGACAATTAAATTTCTACGATCGGATCATGGAGGAGAATATTCGAGCCATGAGTTTCATGGTCCATCTGAAGTAGTGCGGACTTGTTCCACATCTGACTCCACCTTGCACGGCCCAATGGAATGAGGTGTCCAAGCGGAGAAACCACATTTTGTTCGACATGGTGCGGTCCATGATGAGTCACACTGATCTTCCATTGTCCTTTTGGGGTCACCCTCAAGAAACCACAACTTTCACGATTAATAGAGTTCCATCCAAGACAATAGAGAAGACGCCATATGAGATGTGGTCTGGGAGGCATCCCAGTTTGCCTTTTCTAAAGATTTGGGGATGTGAGGCGTATGTCAAACGTATGACGTCTAACAAGCTTCGTCCTAAGTCTGACAAGTGCTTCTTTGTGGGGTATCCTAGGGAAACCAAAGGATATTATTTCTATTATAGAGAAGAGGACAAAGTGTTTGTCGCTCAAAATGGCGTATTTCTTAAGAAAGAGTTTCTCTCGAAAGAGGTTAGTGGGAGGACTGTGCATCTCGGAGAGGTTTGAGAGCCACTGAAATGTGTTCTAGATCCCACTGAACCAGAGCAGGAGGCGCAAACTGTTGTAGACCCTGTTATAGATGCGCCAGCCCCACGAAGGTCTAGGAGAGTAGTCCATGCACTAGAGAGGTACATGTTCTTGACCACTGGACATCGCGATGTGTTGTTGTTGGACAATGACGAGCCCAAGATCTATGTGGAAGCAGTGATGGGACCAGACTCTAAGAAATGGCTTGGAGCCATTGGATCCGAGTTTGAGTCCATGCGAGAGAACCAAGTTTGAAACTTTGTTGATCCACCCGATGATGTAAAAACTATTGAGTTTAAATGGATCTTCAAGAAAAAGATAGACATTGATAGAAATGTTCACATCTATAAGGCACGATTGGTGGCGAAAGGATGCAGATATATTCAAGGTGATGATTAATTATGATGAAACGTTTTCGCCCGTCACCGTGCTTAAGTCTATTCGGATCATCCAAGCAATTGCCATATTTTATGATTATGAGATATGACAAGTGAATGTCAAGACGACTTTCTTGAATGGAAACCTAAGTGAGGATGTGTACATGACACAGCCAGAAGGTCTTGACGATCCGAGAAATGCTAGGAAAGTTTGTAAGTTGCAGAAGTCCATTTATGTACTGAAGCAAGCTTCTTGGAGTTGGAATCTTCGCTTTGATGAGGTAGTCAAAGGGTTTGGCTTCATCAAGAACTAAGAAGAGCCTTGTGTTTACAAAAAGGCTAGTGGGAGCTCACTTGTATTTCTGGTCTTATATGTGGATGACATATTGTTGTTCGGAAATGACATTCCTCTCTTGAATGTTGTCAAGACTTCATTGAAAAATAGTTTATCGATAAAATATCTTGGAGAGGTATAGCATATATTTTGGGCATAAAGATCTATAGAAATAGATCTAAACAGTTAATTGGATTAAGCTAGAGTATGTACATTGACAAGGTTTTGAAACGGTTCAAAATGCAGAATTCTAAGAAGGGTTTTCTGCCAATGTTACATGATATTATATTCTCTTAGTAAGACTTAGTGTGCTGCGATACCTGATGAGCTAAAGAAGATGAGTGTGATCCCGTATGCCTCCGCGATTGGATCCATCATGTATGCCATGCTGTGTACACGCCCAGATGTGTCATATGCTCTAAGTGTTATGAGCAGGTACCAATCGAATCCAGGTGAAAGTCACCGGGATGTAGTAAAGAGCATCCTCAAGTACTTGAGAAGGACTGAGAAAATGTTCCTAGTATACGGTGGTGAAGAGCAGCTCGTTGTAAGTGGTTACACAGATGCTAGCTTTTAGATCGATAAAGATGATTCTCGATCGCAATCTGGTTTTGTGTTCTACCTCAATGGAGGCCCATTGAGTTGGAAGAGTTTCAAGCAATAAACGGTGGCCGATACTACAACAAAAGCTGAGTATATCGCCACTTTAGAAGCTACGAAGGAGGCCGTTTGGATTAGAAAGTTAGTTTTTGAGCTGGGTGTTGTTCCTAGTGCGCCCAATCCAGTGGACCTCTATTGTGATAACAGTGGTGCCATTGCGCAAGCTAAGGAGCCTAGATCACACTAGAAGTCCAAACATATACTTCAGCGATATCACCTGATCCGTGAGATCATTGAGAGAGGTGATGTGATGATTTGAAAGGTGCACACGAATTTGAACATGGTGGATCCATTGACTAGGTCACTTCCACAGCCCAAGCATAAGGCGCATATGAGCTCCATGGGTATGAAATACTTGCGAGAGTGAGCCATGTGTATGTGGTAATTGCTAGAGATATCTATGCTAATGTAGGAGATAATTGTTATCTTGTTCCTTGAATAAACATCGTTTGCATTTAATTAATGAGTACCACTTGTTATGTGAAACTATTTGCTTTATTATGATGTTGTTCAAAAGGGTCCCTAGTCTTGTCATCATGTGGGACAGTAATGATACATGGATTAGCACATCTGACTAATTGATGATCATGTTTCACAGATCATAGACATAGAGATGTCAAATCAGTGATGTGGACACATATTGTTGAACATGGTGTTGGACAGACCCACTTGAGATACTAATGGGATTGTTATTGTAAATTGCCATCAGTTGTCATCTCAATGGGGTACCTACAGAGTCCTTAGACCTGAGATCGTCATTTGATTCCAAAATGCGTAGTGACACACTTAGATGCTTCCTAACGCTATTCCGTAACTAGGTAGTAATAAGGGTTGTTTTTAAGTGTGTTGTGAAACATGTCTTGGGATGTGAGCGGTCAATATGGAATTTACCCCTCCTAATAATAGGAGAGTCATCTCTAGGCCTCTCGAGGTATTGGATTGAAAAAGTGCATGGCCATGCCACTATTACTAAGGAGTTAGTCATGATTTGAATCCAATATTTGATTGAGTGAAATGTCGAGCTAACCAACAATGGTGGCACGTATATCGTCTTGAGCTTGACTGACGACATATGCTGCTAGGTACCACTATTGATTAGTAAGTCAGAAATGGTTTCCGGTGAATAGCCGTTAGTGTATGAACCTATCGGGTCACACACTTTAGGGGATGGATTGAGAAACATGCTAAGAATTGGTTCTTGTGCAAGTGGGAGATTGATGGATATGCCCAAGAAAATTCCGTGTATCGGAAGTTCCGATAGGTAGTATCGGAAGTTCTGATTATTTTCTGGTCTCGAGTTAGAGAGCAAATGTTGCTTCGGAAGTTCCAATATGGTATCGGATGGTCCGACGATCCAGAAGTTTCAATTTGGAATCAGAGAGAATTGTACTAATCGGAAGTTCCGATATGGTATCGTTAGTTCCGAAGTGGATGAAAATAGATTGGATATGTTGCGTGTCGTGCTGAATTAGAAGACCTAAAATACCCTGTCGGAAGTTTCGATCTAGGAACAGAAGTTCCGATGTGGGGTAACAGATTGGATCTGTTACAAATAAGAATTAGTTGTAACTAATTTGTGGGTTCCGAGATGTGCACGACTAGGGGGCTTTCAGCCCTATATAAAGAGAGGAGGAGGTCTTGGGACAAGGAATAAGCCTAGATTAGACCTAGCCACCGTAGACTCCTCTCCTCCCTTTTCTTGATCTCAATCATTGAGGTCAAGGATTTCCCATCTTTCACATGCGGTGCTAGCACGCTACCGAGGGAGGAACTCCATCCCTATATGCATGGACTCCGTGGAGACGTTTCTCCAAAAGCGATGCTCGTAGCCATCACCATGAGAAAGGCGACTTCTTCACCGATTGCATTGGTGAGGAAAGGCCGAGAAAAGTGAGGATAGGCTTGATGCACTTCATCAACCTCTTCTTTCGCTGCACCTAGCGCGTCAAGTGCTAAAAGGTACCGATCTATGATCTCACACGTGCATGGGTCTTGAGTTTTTGGGCATAAATTTTGAATTTGACGGCTAGCGTTGCTCCCCTACACCCCAACAAACAATCTAGCATTAAGGATGTATTTGTTCCAAGTTCTTCCTTCTCTGCATTGATCAAATGCCTCTTTAAATTTAGGCTCAGTAGCATATAACTGCTTAATCGTCTCTTATCGAAAAATTATATGATCAAGTTGAGACAACAGGGTGTATCAGCGGGATAAAGCATCAGCAATTACATTATCCTTCTCCTTTTTATGCTTAATGATGTAAGGAAAAGATTGAATGAATTCTACCCATTTAGCATGTCGTTTGTTCAGATTATCTTGACTTCTAATGTGTTTCAAGGATTCATGATTGGATTGAATGATAAATTCTTTCGACCATAAGTAGTGTTGCCATGTTTTTAAAGACCGAACTAAAGCATATAATTCTTTATCATGTGTTGACATGGAAACGTGCCCCCGCACTTGGGTCAGTTCGATGATCCAAAAGCTTATGGATACTTAGGAATGAGCATAAGCGTAACACAACACTGACGTCACGTTCCGACTACCCTTAACAGTGGCAAGGGGTGGAGTCACCAGGTAATCGGATCACACAGAAATAATCCAATTAGCCGAAATATATAGATAAAATAATCCAATCAGTCGAACAGAGCCAGATTGGTTTAGAGTATATCGTGCAAAGGGTCACCGAAGGGGGGCCTTCGGCGTCTGGTGCGAAGGGTGCACCGAAGGTAGCCTTCAATGTTCAGATTGATCTGGCCGAAGATGGGCTCTGAGCAGATCACGACGCGAAATCGCCTCCGAACAACAAGGTTCGGTGCAAAGCCTCTAACACACAAAAATCCAACGCGGAGCGCTAGCGCAATGAAATTTGGTACGAAGCGCTAGGGCGAAGAAGTCCGATGCGGAGCACTGGCACGACAAAGTCTGTTGTGGAGCGTTCTGGTGTGATGAAGTCTGTTGCGGAGAGTTCTGGCATGACTCCGGTGCAAAGCAACTCCGATGCAAAGTAGCTCCGGTGCGCAGGACTTAACCAGACGACAACAGCGTGATGGATCCAACATGGACGGACGAAGCGAGGACATGTTGAAGGGTGCTCTGGCAGCCTCTGAAACCAGCTTCCTAGCTCCTAAAACCTTCGACGAAGAGGGCTCCGAACGTAAAACCTGCAAAAAAGTGAAGATCAAGTGCCAATTCGGCATGGAGACCGAATTACCAAGTGTTGCAGAATACAAAACAAAGGGTAGCAATCTATTACGTAGATTAACAGATGGTTCACAAGAGAGCCAACAAGGTGATAGCAATCTGTTACGTAGATTAACAGATGATTCACATGCGAACCAACAAGGATTACCACAATTATGGCGTGGCCGGCGGAGGGCTTCTAGCACAAACCCATGAAGGTATACTGATCTAATGCGGAAAGTAAAGAAAACAAAGGTACGATTCAAACTAGGGTTTGAAGAGTTGATCTGTGTTGGGGGTCCTATGAACCGGCGTCACCCCTATATTTATAGGGGCTAGTTTTCTTATCCCTAATTCTAATCTAATAAAATTTGGCCTAATTAAGAATAGAGATAAAAACAACCTGAATATGTATCAGACTCCTATCTGAAGCCTACCTGAAGCAGGCCACTAAAAGGCCCCCGAGGCCCCATGCAGGTGGGCCTTTGGCACTTTAGGGCTTTGGCCTATACCAGGACTTGTATATTTTCGGCCGAAAATTACCAAAATTGATATTTTGACAATTTCGACCATTAATGCCATTTTTTGCTATCAACACATGCCCCTGCCTTTTAGAAAACTAAGTGAGCTAAAAGCACAATGGGCTAAGGATGCTATACTCCATATCAGCCTTTTGAAACTTTTAAGCGCTTTGCCACACACTTGGGAAGTACTTTTTCAAATATATGCCATTTAAAGCTCTTCGAAATCGCTCTTCTTATATAGATTCTAACAAGTATGCATTACCTGGAGCGATTTCGGTGACCTTAAAAGGACCTTCTCAACTAGACAACCATTTACCAAACTTGGGGCTTTTAGTGCCTAAGGGCAAAATCGTCTTCCAAACCAAGTCACCAACTTGAAACGATTTTGGTTTAACTCTTTTGTTGTAGGCTCTAGCTACTCTCCTTTTATCTTTCTCTATAGCTTCTAGAGCCCTTAACCTCTTATCGGGCACTTCTTCCAAATTATCCTTCAAACGAGTTTCATATTCATCGACCGATAAGCCATCTTGCTTAAGAGATCTTAAATAGTCAGGATCTACTTCCACTGGTAAAACGGTTTCTTGTCCATACACTAACTCATATGGACTAACTTTGGTAGCACCATGCTTTGCGACTCTACAAGCCCATAGTGCCTCAGAAAGCACTTCATGCCACCTTTTAGGGAACACTTCAATTTTCTTATTGATGAGCTTAATTATAGTTTTATTACTAGACTCAGCCTGACAGTTAGCCTGAGCATAGTATGGTGAATAGTTTATCAACTTAATACCATAAAATTCAACAAAGTCTCCCAGTTCTTTAGCTATAAAATAAGTACCTTGATCTGTAGTGAAAGTTTGGGGAATACCGAATCTATGTATAATGTGCTTCAAGATGAAATCAGTTACCTCATTGTGAGTCATGTTCTTGAGAGGCACGGCCTCAATCTATTTGGTGAAGTAATATGTTGTCATCAACACGAACCGATGCCCTTTTGAAGAGGGAGGATGAATTTGGCCGATGAAGTCTAAACCCCAACCTCAGAACGGCCATGGTTTGATAATAGGGTTAAGCAGCGACGCGGGAGCCAACTGAATATTACCAAACTTTTGACTTGCTTCACACCCTCTATAATACTTAAAACAATCCTTAGTCATAGTCGGCCAATAAAAACCCGCTCTTTTGAGCATCCAACTCATTTTCTGGGCCGACTGATGAGTGCCACAAAGTCCTTCATGAACTTCTCCCGTAGCCACCTTAGATTGATCGGCATCCAAGCACTTTAGAAGTACTCCATCAATAGTTCGGCGGTACAATACATCTTCAAGCAACACAAATTTAAATGCATGTCGCCGAACTTTCTAATCAATCCTTTGATTGGATCTTTTAAATACTAGATGATTGGAATTCTCCAATCATCTTTAAATACTGGGATGCTTATAAGGCCTAAACCCTGGTTTGATAGGCAATCGATGCTCTATGAGCTCATGGTTTAGTCCAGACATCTCACTATACTCCCATGCGAAACAATCAACATATGACAAAAACAACTTTATTACTTCAGCCTTTTCGTTGACTTGTAGATTTTTGTTTACAAAAGTCGGCCTCGAAATACTACCATTGCCTATATCAACCTCTTCTAAAGGATCGGCCGACGCAAAACCTTGACCTAACTTTTCTACTTCGCTAAAATTTTCAATGGCTTCGGCAATACCATCTTTAGAAGACCGATATTGCTCCCCATGAGACCTTAGCCTATCAAGATTATTCTTACTAGACATGACTACTAATTTAGAAATAGTCGTGCTACACCAGCCGGCTTCACAGACACGGGTACAAAACATCCCCTAGACACGCTAACGAAGTCGTAATCCGAGAAGTCTCTACCTAATAGACACTCTACTTTATCATGGATGGCGTCGATAGATACATCGGCCAATGCTACTTGGGACGAAGTATCCGCTGGTACGACCTCCACATCATCGCCGTCCCACTGCATTAGGCACTGGTGCAAAGTAGATGAAATACATCAATTTGTGTGAATCCAATCACGCCCGAGTAGCACACTGTAGTTACCATGCACATCGACCACGAAGAATGTTGTTGGCAACGTCTTGTTGCCCACCGTCAACTCTAAAGAGAGCACGACCTTTGCTTCGGAGCTCTCGCCGTTGAAGCCGTTGAGCATTAGGTTGGTTTTCTTTAGATCCTCCTCGCCCCTGCCGAGCTTCTTCAAAAGAGAGTACGACATTAAGTTGATAGTGGCGCCACCATCAATAAGCATCCTAGAGATCGACTTTCCGTCAATGTGCACCTTGATGTAGAGAGGCTTCAAGTGACGAGACGTATCCTCGGGCTTCTTGAAAATTTCATCTCATGAGCCGAGGTTCAACTGAGCGACCTCAGCCTCGTCTCGTGGTAGTGTGAACTCGGCAGGAAGCATGACAACGTTGATGTCCATTGCCTGAGGCACGGGCCCCTCAGAGATGGGCGTGTAGTCATCGCCGAGCATGTCATCATCATCGGTTGGAATGGGAGTTGGGTTGTTCACCTCAACTGGCTTGGGCTTCCATATTTGCTTCACGATTGGCCGAGGGCATATTTCATCAAAGATGGCGTCTCGCTCATCCTCAGCCTTCTTCTCGCGCATCTCCTATGATCGCAGACATTGTAGGCACCTCTTCTATGATTTGGACATGCCCGGAGGTGCCCAAGATAGTTGTGGCTTAGTATCGGGCGCCACCACCTTGTTTCTATGATTTTTGGCCGAACGGGAATTACCCGGGTCGGCCTCATAATGTTTGTGCTTGGTGAGAATCTTTCCTTGTCCCTATCGGTCGGACTGTGTAACAACCCAAATTTTCAAAGGTAAAAATTAAATTTATAATTATACTTTTATGAAAAAGGATTATTTTTGATTTCCCATAAAGCTGAAAATGTTCAAATAAATAAAAATCTGGAGAAATAATCGAAACCAAGGTCTAAGAAAATTACAACAATTATTTTTATTCAGAAATACATTTTTAAACAGTATTGGGTTGCTCCCCCTTTCTCCCTTCATAGGCTGGCCTAGCCCACTCCATCCCCGCGCTCCTCTCTGACACCTGGGTCCCGCTCGTCAGTGTCCCTCCTTCATCCCTCCGCTCACACCTGGCCACTAACAGTGGCCCCCGCCTATCAGTAACTTCGTCTTCCCCACGTCGCCCCGCCCCCAAATCTCGTCGGCCGAAACCCTAGCACTACAATACCACCGTTGTCGGCCCTATTCCATCGAATTGACACCAGCATTAAAACCCCCATGATCTGCTGGCCGTTTACCCCCATTTAACCGACGCGTTAAACCCCGGAATCACCATGTGCATGCATGGAAGGAGCTCGCCGGAGTTAGGAAAGTTTAGCCTCGGATTTCCATGTATTGGCCTGCCACATTTACTGCTCAACGCACCTATAAGAAGCCCCGCACCCCTCCGCGTTCGGCCCTCATGAGCAATTGTGTCCCGCACAAATAGAATGCCCATGCTCCCCTTTTTAGCGCTGCCCCTATGCTCCCCGTCCAGCCACCATTCACCATCGTCGGAACCCTTCATCCTCCACACCGTTGACCCCGTTGTGTTCCTCAGATCACCCCTGACCTCGGACACCTCTTCATCGCCGTCGAATCCCACTAGAGCGTCGTCCCCACCGATGACCCGAACGCCTTCACCACCTCCGCTCGTCATCAGTTGTCACCCGATGACCTCAGGCCCCTGCAACGGTACCCTCATGCTCCCCTCGTTGTCTTATTTCCATTTCTGCGCTCGATTAGGCCCCCGGCCATCGTCGTCGCCATTGTGGTCACCGCCCTCCCCTGCCGTCATCGAAGAAGATGATCGGCACTGGTAAAACTACTCGTGTCGTGTCGGATTCGCCCTCGACCGTGCGATCCGTGTTGGACGGCCACGATTAAATCGCCATTTGGTTTAATCTGGTTTGTCCATTTTGATCGAAGGGGTACGGAGCGATCATGGTCGTCTATTTCTATTTAAAACCCTCTTTTAATCTAGGCCATCCATCGCGTACAGTTTCGATGTTTTAATCCTGGCCGTCCGCGTTCAAGTAAGCCTCCCGCCTCGACCACAGCCGCTCGATCAAGATCAGACGCATCTGGTTCACCCGGCCTATGCGCACAGTGCGTGAGTTCAAGGTGGACTCGGCTCACCATGGACCGACGACTGTTGCAGGATTTAAATTAAATTTCAGAAATTGATATAAACTTTAAAAATTCATAACTTCTTCAAATTACCTCCAAATTTTACCATTCAAATTTTAGAAAATTCATCTTTTTATTCTCTACACTCTGGACTAATTTACTAGGCATGTTTGTACTGTTTATCAATCAAAATAAAACCAAGAGTATTGTTTTAAACTTTAAAAATTCATATTTACCCCATTTTAACTCCAAATTTCATCATTTCAATTTTAGAAAGCCTATCTTCTATTTTTCTACAACTTTAGCCCATTTAAATGAAAATGATTATATTGTTTATTTTTTTTATGTTCAAATTGTTTGTTGTTGTTCTCGTTTTGTGTGCCGTGAAGACTACGACGTCGTCGAAGAGTCGGAGTACTACCCGGAAGTTCCACCATCACCATTTGCCAAGCAAGGCAAGTCACCAAACTAAATTTTGAGCATATTGAACCTAGTTTTCTTAAAATATCACTAAAATCCATAAGTTATAAATGCATTAGTCAAATTGAAAGCCTTACATTATATTTATTTAGATCACCGATCTTGAAGTGCAAACCCAAGCCATGCTATTGAGCCTAAAACTCCTTGTCACCATAATAGTATTATTACTCGATAGTGTCCAATGTATCAACACAACTTCTATAGGATAAAAACGAGTCGTAGAGATTTCGATTCTATTATATGATCCCCGTTAATCTCTCATCCCTGGAATTCTCTTGGTCTTGGAGTTATGGTTTAGTATGTTAGCATGGTGGGTTCCGAGTGCAAGCGATGACATTGGTTAGTTGCACCCGGGGCACTATAAGGTCTGGTCTGCGAGATCTGTTGTAATACACTTCCGTACTAACCACAAGTCTAATTGGTAAGTCCTAACTACAGGTATGGGGTGTTCCAACTTGAAGCACCATTTGGAGATGGGTCAAGCAGCACCTGCGGGTGGCTTGTATCGACGAGGCACAAAAGGGGGCGCGACGTTGGTCCAGTGCGCTGACGCGTCGGCGAAACCTAGAGTGGGTGTTACTGGGTTGGACGTCTCATGCTAAAGGTTTTGGCACGAGTTCCCATGGTATGAGTCATCTCGTTACACTTTGGTGTGTGGGGATGAGTGCGTGCCTTATGGGTACAACAGTACACATTTGATCAGGGTTTAAATCTTTTCGCAAAGCCAAGCCCATGGTCAAAGGCGGGTTGCGTAACATGTGGGTCTATATTATATATATATATATAAGCGAAACCATAGATCCTAAATTCCCGATCTTTCTCCTCATTGCCCCTGTTTCTTCTTTGGTTCTACCATCTCTTCCTCCGATCGCTCGTTGTGCACCGCGCACATTCCCAACCAAGCCCCTCTGCTAGTTCGCAGCATCGCACACCCCTCAACCCAACCAAGTCGACAACCGGTTGCGCCCCTCCACCCAGCAGCCTAGCCAAGCCTCGTCACCTCATTGCCCAAGGCCTGACCGCACTCCTTTGACTGGTCGTGTCCCTCGCTGCAGCTTTTGGCCTCCTCCCTGCACCACTCGGATGCAGCCCTCCCCCATCACCATTGTTGTAGTTAGGGATAATTTTACCACAGTCACCTATCGTGTTTCCATGCCGCCACCTACCGCCACCACCGACGGGGATTTTCTCCCCAATGGGTACTCAAATCCCCGATAGGAGTAGGGATGAGAAAAAACTATCCCGAAGTCAAGGACGGGGATGGGGAACAGGGAATTTTTGGTCTACCGGGGATGGGGATGGGGACCCCTGTTAGGTTCTGATCACTAAGGGGTCTTAGGATCGTCTAGGGTTAGGTCTAGTAGGGTAGAACTTAGGTGTGTACCTTTGAGTGTGCTCCAGGATGAGGAGGACGCCATGGCCGGTGCTGTGGCGTCGGAGACCGGTGAACGGCGGTGAAGGGGTTTTCCCGACGCTCCAGCACGAGAGTAGATCGGTGTAGCAGTTTGGGGTGACTTTGCACATGAACATCAACCTTCTGTGCACTGTCCTCCTCTTCTTATATAGTGCTGTGCGCCAGGGGCCCTTCAACCATTCGGTTGGGGCACCCCCGATCAGGGTGCCTAAAGACCAGGGGTCTGTTAGGCTGATTCCGAGTTACCAGGGAGGAGAGGGACTCGGTCCCCTTCTCCTCCCCGAGAGCTAATTACTAACATTCTCCCCCTAGATCTCGACTTAGTTCTTAACTTAACTTAACATTACACATATTCCATTATAGATCAATGCATAGAGCATGCTGCATCATAATAGTCAGTTACGTACTATATGACTCAACAACTACAATGCACATTTCTATTTTGAAACAGTTTCTCAACTCATTTTTGGGCCCTTATAAATCCATAGATCATAGGCTTTCCTTAAACCCATGTCGACTAAGTGTTCTCTGAACACAGTGGGAGGTAAGCCTTTTGTGAGCGGATCCGCAAGCGTTCGCTTGGTACTTATATGCTCTACTTATCATTTGATCTTGGATTCTCTCCTCAACAATATAACACTTAACTTAGATGTGTTTGGCAGCAACACACTTCTTGTTGTCATAGGAGAAATATACTGTTGACTTATTGTTACAGTATAACTTAAGTGGTTTTAAAATGCTGTCGACCACTCTTAAAACCGGAATAAGTTTCTTAAAACATAGTGCCTGTCCGGTGACCTCATATCATGCTACAAACTCGGCATACATCATAGAAGATGTCGTCACAGTTTGTTTGGAGCTTTTCAACGACACAGCTCCCTCTGCGAGTGTGAATACACATCTTAATGTGGACTACTTAGCATTCACTCATCTCGCAAGGTCTTAATTTAAATAACCCGCAATCGCTATGTTATTTAATCTTTCATACATTAGCATGAGGTCGTTGTGCCTTATATAAATCTCAAGGCTTTCTTAATTTAATCCAGCGATCTATTTCTGGATTTCCTGATATCTGCCAAGCATTCCGGCGATATAAACTTAGTCAGGGCGAGTACATAATTGAGCATACATTGGCTTCCGACAGCAGAAGCATATGGAACCAATCTAATTTGATCGATCTCATATTGGTTCCTGGGATACTAAAAGTTCCCAACTTATCACCCTTGACTATCGGATCAGGCGATAGCTCATACACATGCATACTATATACTTTCTCAGTACATCCTCTAGTATGTCGTATGCGACAATCTTAATACCCCCTTAATGATATCTCAGAGAATCTCTAACCCTAACACATAGGAAAATTTCTCCAAGATACTTAATGTCAAAATGAGAGGACAATATTTCTTAGTTTCTAATAGTAGATGGACATTACCACCTGAGAGCAGAATGTCATCCATATGCTAAACTGGGAAAATAAATCCCCATTCTTAAACTTAGCACAAACAGAATTGTCCTCTTCATTATTCTTAAACCCAAAATTTTCTAATAGTCTAATTAAATTTCAGATACCCTTACTTAAAACTTATTTAAGTCCATTTGACTTAGATAAAACGGTATCATAAAATTTCCTTACTTTCTATGACAAAACACTTAATTGTGTCATATAGACATTCTCACTTAAAACTTATTGAAAATGTCGCCTTTTACATCGAATTGATGCAGTTCTAAGTCATAATATGCCTTAACGATTCTTAAAGAATCCTTAAATAAGACATACAGAAATGTCTCATTTAATCTGCTTCTTATATGAGTTGGCACATTATTTTACTAAGTTGGAGACTTGTTCCTTTACTTCTTCGTTAGCATCATCTTAGAAATGCAGATTCCTGAAATAACAGGAGCCTCGTGAACAATAGATGTCGCTAATGAAGGTCCAAACTCAAGTGTTGGACAAAAGGACACTACCACAGGTACATGGAAAATTGTTCTTGAATCATAGGAGTGGATTCACTCACCCACTTCTCTTCAAGATTAATTTCTCTAAGTACCGTGCTCCCCCTGATTAAAGCATCTTCTATAAAATGCATATCTCGTTTCTATAAACTTAACATGTCTGTTAGGACATTACAAAACGAGATCAGTTAGACTTATCTTTTGCAGTCAATAAATTTGACAACTTAATGTCTTAGGACTTTAACTTATTAATATTTGAGTTAAAATATAGCCTTAGCAGGACAACATACCCTTATTCTAAAATAATTTAGAAAATGGTTATCGTCTTGTCCATAATTCTTATGGTGCTTTTAGGCACAGACTTATTAAGGATCCAATTAAAATTATGAATGTTGGTTTTAATGCCTTCATCCACAAAATTAATCGGTAGAGTGGAATAACTTACCATACTACTTACTATGTCCACTGGAGTGCGAGTGCACCTTATAGCCACTCTATTTTGCTAAGGTACACCCGATATAAAATACCAGGCTATTTTGCCATTTTCTATAGAACATTGCAAAGGAGTCCGAGAAATCGGCCATACGGGGTATATTGACCGCAGCACGGTCAGATCTTACTCTTTCAAACTTTAGATCATGCTGATATAAGAATCAGCCTTAAAAACATCTTAAATTTATCCAGAGCAACTAATGATCTGATCGCTATGATCTGATCCCTTTTAAATTGGATAAATGTTAATCAATTAATTCTAAATCACCGTTGGGCAGAATTAAAATCAATTGAGCTTAAATATAATAACATTATCACCAACGTTGGTCAGGAGATAAAAATTACTACAATCATTAAACTTAATTTCGCGTCTTTCTTAATTTATTTGACGTATTTATCTTAATGCAATATATGCTTGAAACTTAGTCTAAAGAAACTAAAGCGGAAGAATTGACTAAACGTTCAATCCTCCCCCTCGAAATATGGTCCATTAGACAGTGCCATAATTTCGAAAATACGTCATCAATTCTTTTGGTCTTGTCATTATTCTCAGATGACAAAACCATCCTGAGAAAATAAATAAAGTTTGTCATGCTCAAAAGCAAGACTAAGGACTTTATTTCTAAGTGCGAAAATTCATCTATTACCATTCTTGTTCATCCATTTTGGAAACTCCACATATTCCTTTATGTGGTGTTCCTCCTTACATGTCTGTACTTGCCCTTCAGGACATCATGTTCCTTTATGTGAGCTTATAAGAGGAGTCCTTAGCATCATTAGAACAAGTCTTATAATGCTTCTTCCCCTTTATTCGTGTTGCACATTTTGACCTAAATCATTGTGTGCTTTCTTAATTCTTATACACAGTTTGAAAACAGCATCTACAAATTCCAACACTCTCGCTGTAAGTTGTAGTTGATCACAAAATGATCAGAAAGACTTAGTGTGACATCATAATAAAAAATTTGACGATAATATCGTCGCTCGAGCTCTTTATTTATGGGTTTCAGCTTTGAAAAACCACGTCGCAAAACTTACTAAGCTTTTCTTGATAAGCGTGCTAGCATACGCCTTAGAAAAGTCACCTTCAGATACTCTTTTCAGTATCATGACGTGGGATAGAACCCCTAATTGGCTCCATAAAGGAGCTCTTAATCATAATACATTTTGTGTTTCCACTGATTTCCTTTAGTACTGTATGTCTTATTTTATTCTTACATCGGCGAAGTCACGTAACCTTATGACAAAAGCCTCTTGGCTTTCATCTTCTCAGGTCACGGGCTTCGCACGCTTAGTTAGACAATCAAGCATTAAAACAAGATTTATGTCGTATAGCACAATCGCTATCTTAATATCTCATCTCCGGGAACCGTAGTTCTCACCATTAAGAGACTCAATGCCGGAGATATGACTTAGCAAATTTCTAATAAGGAACAATATCAAAATATATATTATAACAGATATAATATGATACATGAAAATTTAATGTTGGTCAAAATTAACATGTGATACACTTAATACTTAAAAGACGAATTAATTCTACATCACCGTTGGGCAGAAATAGAATCAAATCAACTGAACCACAGTAATTTCATCACCAACGTTGGTCAGGAGATAAAATTACTATGTTAACAAAATACAACATTTATAATGCCAAATTAAATTATCTCGTTGGTTCAAATTTAATTGACAGAATAAATGCTACTTAATTGATAGGATGAACATGATACTAATCTTAAAACAGTGTATTCGCAGCGGAAAAACTTAATCATAATTGATACATTACTTATTTTAAACAGTATATGCACAGCGGAATACTTAATCTTAATTAGTACACTGATTAAAATAGTAATAAAATTCTGAAATTTAAACTTAAACATAAATTCTAAAATAATATTCCTTAATTAAATATAGTCCTTAGACTAAATTTAATAAAGAAAATATCATAAAAGTGCTTAAAATTGCTGAACAATTCATAATAAAATTAATGGATCTTGAGAAAATTATACAAAATTTTACCCGCAGATTACTTATCTTTTCCTTAATTTTGGGCATTTTTCTGAATTTCTATACAATACTTAATTGGAAAACTAATTCTGAAAATCTTAGAAAATCAGAAATTGAATTCAGCCCAAAACTGTGGTAAAATTGCGGCCCAAAACACTGATTCAGCCAGGCCCAAAACCAAAAATTGGTCCGGCCTATAGCTTTCCCACGCGCGCCAGCGCACCCAGGCCGCAACCTGGGCCTGGGCCGCGAATGCGTGTCCCCGCCTGGGCCTATTTCAGTCCGCTTACTCCTGGCCGTCGGATCTGATCCGACGGCCAGGCATCAATCTCGGCCATTTAAAAGTGGTCCTTACCCCCAGCCAAACCCTAAACCTAATATTTCTCTCCCCTTCCCTCCACCCGGCCCGAGGCAACGGCGGCGCGCGGCTCGTGGCGGCGCCAGCGGACTCGCAACGGCCAGCAGCCGGCGGCCGTGCGGCGGCGGACCGGCAACTACGCCCGCGGCGGCTCGAGGTGGAGCTGCGGCCAACCGACGGCCACGCAAGCGGCGGAGCGCGATGGCCGACCGCGCTGCGCGGGGAGGGTTGCTGAGCGCGAGGCGGCGACCGGAGGCGCGGGCGCGATGGCGGCGGCCGGAGGCGCGAGCGCGCGGCGGCCGCGCGAGCGCGAGTGCGCGGTGGCGCCCGAGGCGGCGGCCGGAGGCCCAAACGCGAGGCGGCCGCGCGAGGCCCGAGCGCTCGCGGCGGCGCCCGAGGCGCGGCTAGAGGCCCAAGCGCGAGGCGGCCGCGCGAGGCCCGAGCGCTCGCGGCGGCGCCCGAGGCGCGGCTTGCTGCGGCGGCTGCCCTCCTTTACTCTTAGCTAGGGTTAGGGTTAGGGTTTAAACCCTAACCCTAACTCCCGGATCTGAAGACACTCTTCTGGTTTTTTTTTTTTGTGTTCTTATCCGAAAAGCTACAATAGGATCTGTGTTCTTTGCGGGTACTTACATGGGATGCTTAGGTGATTTAGGGGTACTTAGGGGTGTTAACCGAAGGTTAACGCGGGATCTTAGGGTTCTAAGGTGTGGCGGTGGCACGGGTCAAGGGGATCCGATGCCATCCTTACCCCTAACTAGCCTACCCTAGCACAAAACCGTGCTCTGATACCATTGTTAGGTTCTGATCACTAAGGGGTCTTAGGATCGTCTAGGGTTAGGTCTAGTAGGGTAGAACTTAGGTGTGTACCTTTGAGTGTGCTCCAGGATGAGGAGGACGCCATGGCCGGTGCTGTGGCGTCGGAGACCGGTGAACGGCGGTGAAGGGGTTTTCCCGACGCTCCAGCACGAGAGTAGATCGGTGTAGCAGTTTGGGGTGACTTTGCACATGAACATCAACCTTCTGTGCACTGTCCTCCTCTTCTTATATAGTGCTGTGCGCCAGGGGCCCTTCAACCATTCGGTTGGGGCACCCCCGATCAGGGTGCCTAAAGACCAGGGGTCTGTTAGGCTGATTCCGAGTTACCAGGGAGGAGAGGGACTCGGTCCCCTTCTCCTCCCCGAGAGCTAATTACTAACAACCCCTCCCCACCGAGGATTGTCCCTATTGCCATCCCTACTCTTGCATGTATAAATCTTTATGATTTATTTGGATTTTTTTAAAATATTGAAGTGGGTCTAATCCAAAATTCTAGCAATCCCTGCATTCTCTCTGTTCTCACTTTGTTCTTCAGTTTTCTCACCGCAATACTTTCCTCGCCTAGCTATGCTCCTAGAATTCATCAAATAGTCGCCAAAGTGCTTCTTCACGTGTTCGCGGTGCCCTTCTATTCCTTCTTCTGCCCAACAACCAGCTTGACAATATATTTTAGGTCCTAAATTAAAAAATAATACCTCCTCTAGTTTTTAAAAGAAAGTCATTTGGACATTATTTCAAATATAAGAAGCGATTAATTAGTATGTATTTTTCTTGCTTGCCCTATTAAATATAGTGTGGGAGTAAAGATGGCGCGAGGATTAGGAAGGAAGTAATACACCAAGAGGGTTATAGACGTCCAAAATATACACAATGAAATATAAAATAACTTGTTTTAGACAACTATTAATACAAATCTAAAATAACTTGTTTTATGGAACTGAAGGAGGTATTTGTTACTCTAATTATGATATTACTCTACAACAATAACACATGAAATTAAATAAGATAATGATATACATATTAGAATGATAAAAATTTAAGATCACTTTTTATAATGAACAAATTATCGAATCTTTACTTACCTAAAGTTTGAAATGTTGGGAGACAGCACTACCGTAGTGTTATTGTGTGCTGTGAAACTGTTTCTCGAAAAGAGACGGGCTTGAGTTTGGATAAGACTCAATGTGTGCTTCTACTCCGTCCATTTCGAAAATGTAGGACGTATATTTTTAATGACAAATATGAATGCACTGAGGTACTTTGAGTTGACTACTTGCGATGCTATACCTAATAAATCACAAGAGGTGATTATTGTAGGCAAGATTTGGATGCAAATTAAATCTTTGTTTGGACTTTTATTACATCTAGAGACGTTGAAAGTTAAAACAGGTCAAAGGCCATCTTTCTGACCTAGCTTAAGTGCGTTTAGCTAGCCTTCATCAGTTGCTCAATCTAGTGCTGACGGTGACTGAGAATGCGCAAACCAATTAAGAAATCGCTGCTACAAATCACGAGTGCAGCTTGGCCTTGTTGGCTTTAGTGGTGGTCACTAATCGCTGGTGGTCACTAGCCGTGTTACCTAACTAGTCAATTTCTAATTAAAAAGAGCATAAAGTGTACTAGAAGATATATAGTACGTATATCCACTACCGGAAATCCAAAATTCACCGAGTGCAACAATATTTGCCGAGTGCATTCCATCGGGCACTCGGCAAACGCAAGTTTGCCGAGTGCCCGATGGAATGCACTCGGCAAATATTGTTGCACTCGGCAAAGGAAAGGTTTGCCGAGTGCCACACCGTAGGCACTCGGCAAACATCCTGAAAAATTCCCCGCCAACATTTTTGCTGACGGCGTGACGATGGCACGGGTGAAATGTTGGGTTTGCCGAGTGCCACTAACGGACACTCGGCAAACCCTAGCCTTTGCCGAGTGCCACCCAGAAAACACTCGGCAAAGTAGTGTAGGAACTCAATATTTCATGTGAAAACACATTATTAGTCCACATCACATTTTAAAAATATTTTGAACCTGAATTTTTTTTGACAGTCATAATTCAACATCTTTTAATCCTTGATAAATTTTCATACTTTTATGAGTGGGTTTGGTATTTTTAATAAAATATTTGTATTTCTAGGATTTACTTCCAAGTGGGTCAAATTTGAAATGCATGTACATGAAATAATGACTCAAAAATTATGGAAAAATCATATTTGTGTTCATGATTACATTTGTAATCTTTTACAACTAAATATAACTAAATATTTAAAATCTAATTTACGACACTCGACCGGCAATATGCAGGTTAATGGTTTTTTAATTATAGAAAATGTAATTGATGCCTAAGAAATATGACACTTGACATGGTGTCATTATATCATACATATATGATATGGTAAAAAATTCATAATGTTTCGACAAAGTTTTCAAGTATGACCTTTAGAAATTGGACAACCTTCGAGAAGGTTTAGGAGTTTAGGGATGAAATGAGTTAGGTTTAGAAGCAAATCGATATTCAAATATTTGTTTGAACTTAAAACTTTTTGTACTACTAAAACTCAATTTATCTTATACCATGTCAAAAATTGGCATTTTTTAGAGTTACTTTGATATTTTTGGTTAAAAATGTTGTTTATAAGATTTTAAGTAAAAGATCCCAAATTTAAACTCTATGTGCCTTATATTTGATTATTTGAACCTAGAAATTTTCTAGGATGAAATATTAGTGTATATTATATAATTACAAATGATGGGATTTTTTACTGTCTTTATTCTATTTTAGTTTTTTTTAAAAAAAACAGTATAAAAATTATTTGCCGAGTGCAAATGGGAATGGCACTCGGCAAAGAAAAAAAAATCATTTTTGCCGAGTGCTATAGCTAAATGCACTCGGCAAAGTGTGCTGATCCCATTATTTCATGTGAAAACATATTTTGACTCTATATCACATTTAAAACATGTTTTGAACTTCAATTTTTTTTTACAGTCATAATTCAACATCTTTTAATCCATGGTAAATATTCATACTTTTATGAGTGGGATTGCTATTTTTAATAAAATATTTGTATTTCTAGGATTTACTTCCAAGTGGGTCAAATTTCAACTAAATGTACATAAAATAATGACTCAAAAATTATGGAAAAAACATATTTCTATTCATTATTACATTTGTACTCTTTTACAACTAAATATAACTAAATATTTAAAATCTAATTTACGACACTCGACTTGCAATATGCAGGTTAATGGTTTTTTAATTATAGAAAATGTAATTGATGCCTAAAAAATATGACACTTGACAGGGTGTCATTATATCATACATATATAATATGGTAAAAAATTCATAATGTTTCGACAAAGTTTTCAAGTATGACCTTTAGAAATTGGACAACCTTCGAGAAGGTTTAGGAGTTTAGGGATAAAATGAGTTAGGTTTAGAAGCAAATTGGTATTCAAATATTTTTTGAACTTAAAACTTTTGTACTACTAAAACTCAATTTATCTCATACCATGTCAAAAATTGGGATTTTTTGAGTTAGTTTGCTATTTTTGGTTAAAAAAGTTGTTTATAGGATTTTAAGTAAAAGATCCCAAATCTAAACTAAAAGTGCCTTATATTTGTTTATTTGATCTTAGAAATTTTCTAGGATGCAATATTAGTGTATATTATATAATACCAAATTTTGGGATTTTTTAAAGTCTTTATTCTATTTTAGTTTTTTTTTGAAAATAATTTTTAAAAAACTTTGCCGAGTGTAATTATACCTAGCACTCGGCAAAAAAATGGTTCATTTAAAAAAAATAATGTTTGCCGAGTGGTTTAGTGGTGGCACTCGGTAAACGTTATTTATTTTTTAAAAAAAATTGTTCGCCGAGTGCCTCCCAATTTGGCACTCGGCGAACCTGGTACGAGTACAAAAAAAGAGCCCCAGATCTGGGCGCATTAAGTGCGCCCAGATCTGCCTCCCCCCTCGCAGCACACCGCCGCCTGCTCCCCCCGCTCCCCGCCGCCTGCTCCCCCGCCGCCGGCCGCCCGCCGCCCGCCGCTCCCTGCATCCCGCCGCCGCCACCCCGCCGCCGGCCGCCCGCCGCCTGCTCCCCCCGCTCCCCGCCGCCTGCTCCCCCGCCGCCCGCCGCTCCCTGCGTCCCGTCGCCGCCACCCCGCCGCCGGCCGCCCCTGCGGCCCCCAGCGGCCTGACCCCGGCCACCCTCGCCGGCCCTCGGCAACCGGCGCCGCTGGCCGTCTTCGCCAGCCCCGCCGTCCCACGCCCGTCCCCGCCGGCCGCGCCGGCGCCCCCTGCCCGCCCTCCTTCCCTGCCCTCGGTGCCCCCGGCCGGCACCTCCTCCTCCGACCGCCGGGCTCTTCGGTGATATTTTTTCACTTTTTTAAATATATATGCAATATATACACAATAAGTTAACATATATTTATGCATGTGTAAGTCAAAAAAAACCAAATGTATGTATATGTTGAGTTTGCAACATATACATGTACGTATGGTATTTCAATATTTAATGCCAAGTTTAATGTAGTTTTTAATGAGCTAGGAACTAGCTATTGTAGCAAACTAATATATATATATATATATATTATTAGATGAGACAATTTAATGCCAAGTTTAATGTACTTTTTAATCACATATTTAATTATTAATAATGCCATGTTAAATTTCATGTTAATACCATGTTATTCTAATATACATGTTTTAGAAATTTTAAAATAATCATTGTAATACTTTTTATGTTTTAATGGTTATGTTCATTAATATCTTGTGTATGTCGATGCCGGCCATCGTGCCATTATATATATGTGTATGTGGATCTCGGCCATCGAGTCGTGATGTGTATGTGGGTGACAGCCATCGTGCCGTTCAATTTATGCATCGTGATGTTGTCAAAAATTTATTTTTTTTGTTATTATCGCGTAACCTAGGCGTCTCCCGTTCGGAAGAGTTACGGTTTGGAATATGCATGTCTTTGCATATCTGTGGCCGTAACTGTTTCGAACTGTCCACGTTTGGACAGCCGGAGGATGCGTAGATTGAGCTCGTTTTCATGCTCCGTTCTGATTCGACCTAGGGTTTCGACAACACCTCCCCCTTGTTCTCCAAACGCACATCCTCTTGGCATGTTGCCCAGACGTGCGTTTGGAGAGCAGCGGGGAGGTGCTGCCGAAATTTTGGGTTGGATCGGAATGGAGCGTGAATACGAGCTCAATCTACGCATTGTCCGGTGGGATTAGGACCTATCTTACCTATTAGACTGTTATATTCATCTCGTTTCTCACTACCCCCTAAACACGGGTGTTGTTTCCTAGTTTAGTACAAGATGGATCATCGTGAGTGGATGTACACGGGTCGCCCTAGTCAGGCCGAGGTGACCATGGATTGGATCAAGAACACTGAAGTATTCTTAGAGACAGCGTTTGGTAGACAGAATGTACGTGACAAGACCTGGTGTCCATGTAGTCGGTGCGAGAATAAGCGTCGACAAACAAAGGATGCTATGGGTAAACACCTATGCAAATATGGGTTTATGCCAAATTATACCCGTTGGACGTATCATGGTGAGTCACAACGTCCTAGAGAGGAGGTGTTGCGACATCGCATGGACGATGATGAGGGAGGGGTTGGATTTATGCTAGATGACTTTGAAGATGCGCATTTTGACGAAGCACGTGAAGAGGAAGTGCCGGAGCCAACGGCAAAAGCGTTTTATGACATGTTGTCCGCGTCAAAGCAACCTCTTCACGGTCACACTAAGGTTTCTCAACTGGATGCCATCGCACGGCTATTGGCCATCAAGTCGCAGTTTAGCTTGAGTCGAGAATGCTTCGATGTTATGCTGACGGTTGTTGGTAGCCTTCTTCCAGAAGGTCACAACCTTCCGAAGAGCATGTACGAGTCTAAGAAAGTCCTCCGTGCACTTAAGATGCCTTATGAGCAAATACATGCTTGTCCCAACGGATGCATTTTATTCAGAAAACAATACGCAGACGCAACCTGCTGCGTGAAATGCAAATCCTCTAGGTATCTGGAGGTAGACTCCGATGATGGTGTGAAGAAACAACTCTCAATTCCCGTGAAGATCCTTCGGTACCTTCCCTTTGTACCGAGGATCCAACGGCTGTACATGACCGAGGAATCTGCTAAACAGATGACATGGCATAAAAATGGGATTCGTTACAACCTAGACAAGCTAGGTCATCCATCAGATGGAGAAGCGTGGAAAAAATTTGATCAGCTCCATCCCGAGAAAGCTTTAGAGCCACGTAATGTACGAATTGCTATAGCAACAGATGGGTTCAATCCATATGGTATGACGGCTGCCGCATACAGTTGTTGGCCAATGTTTGTTATTCCCCTCAACCTTCCTCCCGGCGTCATCTTTCAACGACAGAATATTTTCTTGTCCTTGATAATTCCAGGGCCTGAATACCCGGGGAAAAATATGAGTGTGTATATGGAGCCTTTGATGGATGATTTGGTCCATGCGTGGGAAGATGGTGTGTTGACATATGATCGATGTACAAAGACAAACTTCAGAATGCATGTCTGGTATATGTATTCTCTACATGACCTACCAGCATATTCGATATTTTGCGGCTGGTGCGTGCATGGGAAGTTCGCATGCCCGATTTGTCGGTCGACTCTAAAGTTCGTTTGGCTAGCTAAGGGTGGAAAATATTCCTCATTTGACAAGCACCGACAATTCCTTCCTCGGAACCATCCATTCAGGAAGGATAAGAGGAATTTTACAAAAGATGTGTCTGTTAAAGGCTCAGCACCAATTAAAATGACCGGAGCCGATGTTCGTGCTCAATTAGAGTCTTTGCAAATTAATACACAAGGAGCTGGTTTTATTGGATATGGTGAGCATCATGCATGGACTCACAAGCCATGTTTATGGAATCTTCCTTATTTCGATGATCTTCTCCTTCCGCACAACATTGATGTGATGCACACTGAGAAAAATGTTGCCGAGGCCATTTTCGGCACAATCATGGATATTCCTGAGAAGACGAAAGACAATGTCAAGGCCCGACTGGATCAAGCGGCTATATGCAACAGACCTAAGCTCGACATGATACCTCCTAGAAGCGGGAAATCCTGGACGAAGCCAAAGTCTGATTTTGTTCTAACAAGGGGACAAAGGAGGGAAGTACTTGAGTTCATCGCGTTTAAACCTATAGGGAAGAACCGACACGACAATGAGTTCCGAGTTGAGGCAAGTTGCGAATGGTTGTGCATACAAGGTTAAGACATTCAAAGCTTACGACGTAAACGGCTATCGTTTCCACACAACAAGTCATGAACAGAGCCGACCTAACCGAAGAACCACAAATTCCGGAGTTTTTACTCCGGGCACAGACGGGGTTGACTACTATGGACGACTCGAAGAAATATATGAATTGAGTTTTGATGGGAGCAAACCTCTTAACCCCGTTATATTTAAATGCCACTGGTTCAATCCCAAAGTAGTGAGACAGACTCCCGAACTTGGCTTAATAGAAATTCGTCAAGATACCACCTTGCCGAGTGAAGATGTTTATATTGTGGCTCAACAGGCAACACAAGTTTACTATCTGTCTTACCCGTGCAAAACCGTCGCACGTCTTAAAGGTTGGGATGTTGTGTATAAGGTGTCGCCACACGGTAAACTGCCTGTTCCCAACAACAAAGACTATAACATAGACCCGAACACATACGACGGAGAGTTCTTTCAAGAAGATGGGCTACCAGGCATGTTTGTTATTGACTTGACGGAGACGATGGAAGTAGATAACGAAAGTGGTGCCGATGCCGACGAAGGAGACGAGATTCATAATGGAAGAGACTTAGAACTGCTAGAGAGATTGCACTCAAGCACTCAACGTGATGACAACATTCCACCTCCTGAACAGCTGGACGATTACATCATATCACGTGATAGTGATGACGATACATATGATCCAGCAAATCCGGACGGCGATGACTATTTCTAGCAGCTGTATGAGAATTATGTTTAATTTTAGAATAAATGCGTTTAGAACACATTTCACGGTTTATCTAAAGTGATTTACTCTTTTTCGTAGCAGGTGATTGAAATATGGTGGGGGGTTTAAAGAAATTAATAAGTGCGGTAGTAGGAAAAGGCGGTAGATCCACTCCCTCTCAAGATGAGGTTGGGTCCTCATCTAGACCTCGAGGTAGGAGAACGAAGAAGTCAGCAGTGAGAGGAAAGGCACCCGCGCCCTCGAGTGAAACTAGCCATATACCGGCATCCCGTCGCGACGATGATTACGTGCCGGATGAGGAGGAGGAGGAGCAGGCTAGGGTGGAGGAGGAGGAGGAGGTGGGGGCAGAGGGTGGGGAGGTTGGGGCAGAGGGAGAGGAGCAAACTACAGAACCGGCTGCAGTGTGGTTGCGTGGTCCTTCGTCACTCCCGAGGCGACCAGTGGCAGTAGCTGATCGTCCGCTCATTCGACCAGATGGAAATAGGTAAGTTGTTATAGAAAGTCTATAATATATTCTTTTCGTTAGTTTAATTTTTAATATATACTAATACTTTTTAATGATATCGGGATAGGAACTGGATTATGGTTGAACGAGGAGGTCGTGAGTGCTCACGCCATGTAAACGGTATCCTCGGTCTTCTTATCAAGGAAAAGTTCCCTGGTTTGATATCTTTGGATGGGAGGACGGAGCCGGCGTACTCATGGAGGCACTATGAAAGTGCGCCGGACGCCCCTGACCGAGAAGGGAGACAATTTGCCCACCTAGCCGATCGAGTCAGGGCTGAGCTTTGGGTAAGTTTATTTTCTTAATATATGTGTCAATACTATTAACATGTGAAAACATATAACATTCTCTTTACATCTATATGCAGGATTTTTATAGATGTGATGAGGGGTATGCGGATCAGGCTGCCGCAGTTATTAATAGAGCCGCCAAGAAGCTTGTCACCGACATGCATTATGAGGCGCGCATTCAAGCTGTTATTGACTTCTGCGCTCAGCACCGTCGAGAGAGGAAAAACAAAAAGGATGCCCGGACCACCTTTCTGACACGAGAGGAATACATGATGGTAAGTGTATTCTCGTGTATCTTATAATACTTAATATTATGTCATTAACAAATTCACTTGCATCAAATAGGTTCCTCCACAGTGGTGTGCCGCTCATCTTGAGTGTTGGGGCCAAATTGTTGATAGGTGGTGTTCTGCCGAGTGGCAGAGCAGTCACGAGGCATGCCGCCAGCGACGCCTACTCATGCCGGGGGCATCACACCATCAAGGCTCGCTGAACCTCGACCAGTTCAGGGCGAGATGGGTATGTAGTTACATGTTTCTTTTTTTCGCTTAATTACACAATATAACTCTAACTATCTTCTTGTTTCAGTCAACGGCCAATGCGGGTCAGGAATGCTCCCAAGTCATGGCATATGCTCTGGCTCACAAAGGGAGGGCGGTTGAAGGCAATACCTACAATCCAAATGACCCCGCTGAGTCGTACACTAATCGGAATGCATATCAACGCCTCCAAGACTATTAAGAGATGGCAAGGGAAGTGCATGGCGCCGATTATGACCCAATCGCACATGACATCGATGGCGAGGTGGTCATGAGGGCTGGAGGAGGAAAGAGACATGGGCGATATTTGATGGGCGACGGCGCCATTGATACCCGTAGTACCCCCTCTCTATCTGAGGTGAGAGCTCGGAGCTCGACCTCCGGTTCGGGTATACGTCCTCGCCGAGACACATCTATGGGTCTGATTGCTGATCTACAGGTTAGTTCATTTTCATCAATCATCGAACACTTCACATTGTTTGTTTGAGAACATTAACTCTGAAATAATGTTTTGTAGGCCCAATTAAATGAAGAAAGATCACAAAGGACCGAGTGGCAGACCCAGATGGAGGCTCGGCTGCAGGCTCAGATGCAAGCTCAGATGCAAGCCGAGATGCAGACCCAGATGCAGCAGTGGTTTGCGCAGATGGGTGGATCTTTCTCAGGTCATATGGGTCTGCCTGGACTTCCTCCTCAACCTCAACAATCTCCACGGACTCCACAGAGCGGCAATGTGAGTTTCTAATATTGTTATTGTCGGTTTTGTTATATACAAGTGTTCTAACTATTTTTCTTTTTTTTCAGTTTCATCCATCGGCAGCAGGATCAAACACGCAGCCATCTCCACACACTGGTCATAGCGGTAATGATAATTTGTGAGGCGTGGTGTGAGTTGCCGTGATGAATTTGTTAATTAACTTAAACTTGTCACCGTTAACGCGAACTTGAACTTGTGTATCAATTTGAACTTGTATTTGTGACGTGAACGTGAAATTGTGATGTGACCGTGAAATTTGTGATGTAAATGTGATTTTTGTGATGTGCATGTGATTTCTGTGAATATCTGTGATTCAGTGTGAATTTTGGGGCAAATTTTGTGAATAAATGTGAATTTGTGATGCATTTTGTGATTGAATGTGTTTTTTGGATGAAATATGCAAGAAATAAATGAAAAAAAAATTAAAAATATTTTGCCGAGTGTTACACTCGGCAAAGCCACCTGCAGTGCACAGAAACGTGCCACGTGGCACGTTTCTGTGCAGTCTGGGGAGGCTTTGCCGAGTGCCTCCACGTGGCACTCGGCGAAGGGGGTGTGCCGAGTGCCACGGGGGCACTCGGCGAAGCCCCACGCGCCACGTGCCCCCCTCCCCCGAGGCCCCTTCGCCGAGTGCCCCCCTTGGCACTCGGCACACCCCCTTCGCCGAGTGCCACGTGGGGCACTCGGCGAACCCCCCTCGCGCCACGTGCCCCCCCCCCCGAGCCACCTTCGCCGAGTGCCCCCCGTGGCACTCGGCACACCCCCTTCGCCGAGTGCCACGTGGGGCACTCGGCGAAGCCCCGTTAACGGCCACCCCGGCCGTCAACCGTGGACTTCGCCGAGTGCTATACGTGGCACTCGGCGAAGTCTATATTGCACTCGGCATAGACTTCGCCGAGTGCCCGATAAATTGCACTCGGCGAACCCTCACGTCGCCGACACGTTCAGTGCCGAGTGGGGTTCGCCGAGTGTGGCACTCGGCGAAGCCTTTGCCGAGTGCATTGTGGGCTTCGCCGAGTGCCCTAGACACTCGGCAAACCCCAGTGTTCCCGTAGTGATCGGGTTAAAAGGAACGCGGAGATCTTTCGATTTTCAGGCGCCATTAATTCCAATCATGTAAAGTACTAATAAAAAGATAGCAGCATATGCGTTATACTATTAAAAAATACTTTTTACATTTGACTAAATCGAATTTTGTATAGTTATTTGGCCATCTGTCGACAATAAGACACATTTCACAGTCGGGTCACAAGCCGCTCGTGGGAAAAAACTTTATATTCGTATTAATATATAAAGAATTTTATGGTGCCCAAATTTTATAGATTATTCAATTTGTATGATCTAACGACCTAGATTTTGATATCAATAGAGGTAGTATGTCATATAACATTCTTTTATTCTTTTAGTATACGTAGACCCACATACATGTAGCAATTAATTTTTTTCTTTATATGCTAGCAAATTAATTGTTGCATGCACAAGAAAAAAGAAAATAATAAACTAACTTTAATTAATTATTTTTTAAAAAAAATAATCAACATTCTAGATTAGTTTCAACTATCTTACTAGAAGGTAACGGAGTACCGTAAATAAATCCTAGAAATACAAATATTTTATTAAAAATACCAAACCCACTCATAAAAAAATGAAAATTTATCAAGGATTAAAAGATGTTGAATTATGACTGTAAAAAAAAATTCAGGTTCAAAACATTTTTGAAATGTGATATGGACTCAAAATGTGTTTTCACATAAAATATTGGGTCATCTTTGCCGAGTGTTTTTCTAGTGGCACTCGGCAAAGGCTTGGGTTTGCCGAGTGTCCGTTAGTGGCACTCGGCAAACCCAAAAATTTACACGTTCCGTCATCACGCCGTCAGAAAAAAATTGGGCGGGGGATTTTTCAGGTTGTTTGCCGAGTGCCACCTATAGGGCACTCGGCAAAGAGCTGGAATTGCCGAGTGCCAAGATGTTTGCCGAGTGCATGACATCTGGCACTCGGCAAAATAGTGTTTGCCGAGTGCCCGATGAAATGCACTCGGCAAACATCTTGGCACTCGGCAAACTCACGTTTTCCGGTAGTGACACCATATCCAATGATTTAGCAAAAGTTAGTTTATGCATAAAAAAATTGCCAATTCACTCGATCTATTGTGCCAATAAATCTGCTAGGTTATGACCCTTTGAATTGAGGCTATATATTATGGATTAGCATGCATGGACATGTGTCACATTATTTCCACGTAATCTAATGATCAGCTTGAATACATAGCTAGTCTGGCAAATATTTAGTGCATAAGATGAGAATGAAATCTCAATGTGTTTTCCGAAAGGGCATTTAGTTTGTTGGGATGGTGCGTTGCTAGTGACGAGAAAGATAAAGAACATAATGCTCGAAGGTTACTAGCTAGGGTTGAAGAAGTCACATGTAGTAGTCACATAGACGTGATATAAAGGTGGTAGTGAAACTTAATAGAAAGAACCGAGATGGAGAGGCATCGGAACATAGAACGAGGTGGCGTGGAGAAGGTAAACGACGTAGTGGATGCAGACTGAGGAAAATGGAAAGATATTCAGGACTTGAGGTTTTTTTGAGTTGGGAAAGTATGAAGTAAGATCATTTATAGGAAAAGAGGTTTTCACACGCGGGTGGTTGGCATAAAAACACTTATGAAAACCAAATTTATGAGGTCAACTGTAAAAGAGGTCAACTGTAAAAGATGTGTCAATCTAGCTTAAGTGGATCATTAGTAAAAACGATGATTTTCGCCTATGGTATTTTAAGACTAGCACATATGAAAATGGGCTCATTTACACATATATATGCGGTGTTTTCTTACTGATCGCATATATATTCAGTGAAAGGGAAGAGCTGAAAAAAAAATTGTACAGTGTGATCTTATCCGTCTAAGCACTGTCACTCGGCGTTTTTTTGCTGCTAATTAATTAACGGAGACGACCTGGGTATAGCAGCCGATATGTCTGAACTTCCATGTCAACAGGGCTAGCTAGTGTCTCCACTATACATTTCACAATCATCTAGATTATATTCTCTCAACTGGGGTCATCCTAGCTACAGCTGAGTTCCCGTACGTTCCCCTCTCTCTCGCTCGATCGCTGGCTGTAGCAAGCAACTATGTATGGGCATCGATATGATCATCAATTTTCCACCAACAAAAAAGGGCATTATACCTGTCAAGGGATCGAAAGGCCGGGGTCCACCGTATGTACCCTTGCTCAAACTAAAAGACTTCAGAAATTAAAGGGGCAGCATGCAGGCGGCAACGGAAAGTCCAACGCTTGTCCGCAACAAACCAGTGCAAAAGTCGCTGTGAGGTTGTGAAATCGACAATTCGTGGAGCAAGTTGCTGCCTTATTGCGTTCGTCGTTGTGGATCATATCGATCTCCCCATCACGATCGATTTTTTTTTCTCTTTCGTCTATATATCCTAGCCCTGTAACTAGTCAAAGCGGCACGTGTATGTTGTACTCGCGCATCTCTCCATCCACCTTAAAATTGTGTTATGGATTGGATATACGCATGGTATTATCCACAGGCCAAATATGTGCCCTTTCGATCTAGTTATGCCTGAATGGACATGGGAAAAAGTTGTGTGTATATATATATATATATATATATATATATATACAAATGTTATTCTACACCACGAGTGTAGAATAACTATTCTACTGAAAAATCTACTACTGAGAACAAATTAGTACTCAATTGTTATTTTACTGAGAAAAATCTACTACTAAAAGTGGACATGTGGTGTAGAATAGCTAGCGCTACCGTGTGTGTGTATATATATATATATATATAGGTGCGTGCTACGTATTAGACGTGTATATGCATCCACGTATCCGATATAACTGGTTTGCATGTTGTATAGTTGTACTAGTGGTCACGTACTTGTCCAAATGCAAAGAGTGCCACTTAGAGAGAAAAGGAACAGTACATATATAGAGCTAGAAAAAATTGAGGTCCAGAAGGACATCTATAACACATCTACTCAGCTCTCAAATGAGTCCACCAAACTCTCGTCTCTATGGGCCCCAAATCTTGGCTTTCATGTGCGCACTACCTGAGCGCGTAGGCTTCTCGCTTATTTAAATTTGAATATTTAAATACACATAGATGATTATGTTCCTATATTTAAATTTGAATATTTATATTTGTATTTAAAAATTTGAATATTTAAATATGATACATGATTATGTTCCTATATTTAAATTTGAATATTTGTATTTGCATTAAAAATTTGAATATTTAAATATGATAGATGATTATGTTCCTATTGTTTAATACGATAGATGATTATGTACCTATATTTAAATTTGAATATTTATATTTTCATTTAAAATTTTAAATATAGGCATTCATTATTAAACAATAAATAATTTATTATGTATTGTGTTTTTATCAAATACATATATATAATGTTTGAAGAAATGGTGTAAATTGAAAATATGGGCTCTGTGTTTTAAGATACACTGCTGTAGTAGAATTCAGAAAATAGATCTTTCAAAAGTAAGGGAGCACTCAAATGAAAAGTAGCAGGGCTACTACTGAAGTTAGTCTTAGAAACTTCTCTCCGGTCATTAAAATGCCTTTTTGGACTTTTTTTACTAACAAGATATAATTTCGTCTACTTAATGGTAGTTTTGCATAAGCAAAATAAAAGCTATAATGCTACAATATTATGAAAGATTTTACAAATAATTATGGTTACACATATCTTGCAAGGATATATACTCTTTTGCGACAGGAGGGAGAATACATACACTTAATGGAATTATAAAAAAGCACATATATAATATATATATATATATACACACACACACAATTATAGAAGCAAAGCAACTAGGTAGTTAGTAGCAATTAATTGTTCAGAGATTGGCCCATATATACTAAAGTATACTAGTATAAGCAAGACTATAATGCCTTACAACGGTGAGCCCCATCATTTTCTCCGCCCAAAAGATGGCATATATATGCCACGATAAATTGACAATTTCCGCTGACATAGGAGTACTGTGCGTACTAGTCAATTATATATTGGCAAAGGCATGCATTACAGTATTACAAAGAGGTAGGTTCATCATATCCCCATGCTGCATGCATGTATATGTGAACGATAGAGACGGACCATTAATTTCAGTCGTAATGCCTCACATAAATAAAGTCGCGATCATAATTCATAAACCACTGATGAAGTACGCTATCGCGCCTACTGTTCATACGGCCGGGAACCAGCGGGGCATCAGTCGACATGCATGATGGTGCATTCCAGCAGGAACTGACTAGCTGAGGCATACCGGAATGGTACAGTTGTACTCTAATATTTATTAAAAAAATATTATATAGTGTGTATACACTACAAAAAACAATGATTGGTGGAGTGCCCATGCCACTCGGCGAACACTATTTTGCACTAGTCGAAGGATTCATCGAGTGCTACACTCGACAAAGAACACTCGGTGAACTTATTATCGACGAAAAAGTGGCTAATGGGCGGGGCGACGTGATGTTGGTTTTGTTGAGTGACACGCCATGCACTTGGCGAACAACATGTAATTTTACCAAGTGTCTTACTTGGGCCTCAGTGAAGATCGTCACAATGCACAACATCGTGCTACGTGGTACGATTATGTGGATTTGAATGTTACTCGGCAAACCCTAAAAAATATGAACATAGAAACTCACCTCATCACATTTAATTATGATATTTATTTGATATATTGGTACTTTAATTTTCTTGAAATCAACCTTTTTTAAATAGGAAAAAGTTTGAAATACACCCTCAAAGTATCGTTGAAGTTTGAATACCACCTAAAGAATTTTACTGTCTGAAAAACACCCGCAGTATTAAAAATTAGCTCAATCTATAACTTTAAATGGTGGTTTTGCTAATGTGGCGAAACAGTGGGCGATTTTGTTGATGTGGCAGATGACGTGGTGATGGTGACATGGCAGATCAATGAAAAAGTATAAATTACATCCTCCAACTTTTCCTAAAGTCTGAATAACCACATGAACAAATAAAAAATATTTATAATTTAATTTACAAATTTTTTAATAATTATGTTTTATTTCCTGAAGATCCAAAAACCTTTAAAAAATCATATCTAATTCATTTTAACTCTAAATTTAACCGTTCAAATTGCATATTTTTAGAAAATGTGATCTACATAAAAAAAATAATTCCACACATAGTATGAGTGATCTTATATATTATTTGTAATTAATTTCTTTGACGTATAATTTCTGAAGTACCGAAGAGCCCATTTTTATCAAGGAAACTCATGTTTTTATTTATGTATAGCAAGTCAAGTCATTTAAATCTATTCTTTAAATAAACATTTATTTTAGATTGTCACCGAGAAAGTCAATAACAAGTCCCCTTGTTATTAAAAAACTATGTAAATTCTATTAATTTTAGTGTAAATTATCCTATCTTTAAAAATATTTTAAACGTGACTTATACTTTTGAATATTTGTAAAAAAAATCTAGATAAAACAAAAAGTAAAATGCTATGTATAAAAGTTAGAAGCATCATGTAATAGAAAAGATGAGTCAATTGTCAACTCACGATTTTGCTTGCTTGCATTGCGTCTCTGGCTAAAAATTCAAATTTGTTTGAATTTAGCAAAAAATCGTTCGAATTCACAAATCATATTTATCAAACTTCAATTTTTTGTTCTAATCTTCTTTATTCTCTTGTATTATTTCAATATCGTAAACTTTGTATTGTACATGTAAGTGTATCTCGTTGGTTAATTGATTTTCTTTAGTTTCGTAAAAAATTGCACCATAGTTTATTGTCACTTCTTGGTGACATTCTAAAATTAATGTTTATTATTGTCCCTGTCAAAGAATAGATTTAGATGACTTGACTTGCTACAAATGAATAAAAACAGGAGTTTTCTTGATGAAAATAGGCTCCTCACGGACTTCAAAAACTATGCGTCAAAACAATTAATAACAAACATTATATAAGATCACTCATACTGTGTGTGAAATTATTCTTATTATGTAGATCACATTTTCTAAAAAAATTATGCAATTTAAATGGTCAAATTCAGAGTTAAAATGAATTATTTATGAATTTTTAAAGGTTTCAGTACTATTATGGATTTTGCGAAAATAAAATAGAATTATTGAAAAAAATTAGAAATTATTTTTTAAATATTTTTTATTTGTTCAGGGTTATTCACGTTAGCAAAACCGCCTATTATTTCGTCATGTCAGTAAAACCATCGTTCAAAGTTGTAAATTAAGTTAATTTTTAATACTGTGGCTGTTTTTAGATGATAAAATTTTTTTGGGTTATTTAGAATTGAGGGTGTAATTTTAAATATGACATTGCTTTTGTACCCATCTTTAAAATTTTACGTCCACCAACGTATTCCAGCATGCATTATGTTTTCCATGAGGCCACGAGCCATATGTGAGGTTTCGAGGATGCTTCCAACTGCGAGGCACGACAAGCGCGCGAGAGAGAGGGAGAGCGAACCCGGAAGATAAGGTGTGTGGTGTCGTCTCTCGCGGTTCGGCTGGGTTCCACACATGCAAACGACGACGACGACAACGACGCGCGCGAGCTGCATGTGCCTGGCCGGACGGCTGGCGCGCTCGTGTGGAAAGTCTCGAGCCTATCGCGCTTTGGCTAGGGCCACAGGCCATAGCTGCTGCGACATGGAGACGAATCAGACGAGTGTGTTAACGTTGCGCTTATTGCCTCTCTCCATCTCATGAGTAGGTTCAGGCGCCACCGCCACGGCACAAGCTAAGTACTAGTGTATATACGTGTTCCCACGCAAAATCCTACCTGCATGCATCTGCACGCGAGAGATTTAGGCACCGCGCGCGAGCGAGGTAAATGTGCGCGCATGCGCGCTGCTGGCTGGTGTAATTGTGTGTCAAGTTGCATGTAGCAGCTACAGCATATATGTCGCCTTAGGTAGCTGGGCACCATATCTGCATGCAAGAATCAAGATATATATCCGGTCCGTCGGTCGATTCGATCGGGTGGGCAACTTACAATTTACGTAGTACACGGCCTTCTAACTTTCAACGCGCGACGAGTGGAGCACAATTACACATGCGCGTACGATATATATATATATATACACACGGGAGCGGTATTCTACACCATGTGTGTAGAATAGCTATTCTACACCGACTACTTTTAATAGTAGATTTTTTCAGTATAATAGCAATTAAGTACTACTTTTTTCTTAGTAGTAGATTTTTCGGTAGAATAGTTATAGTTATTCTACATCCGTGGTGTAGGATAGCATTTGTATATATATATATATATATATGAGAGCGTTATTCTACACCACGTGTGTAGAATAGCTATTTTACACCGACTACTTTCAGTAGTAGATTTTTTCAGTAGAATAGTAATTGAGTACTACTTTTTTTCTCAGTAGTAAATTTTTCGGTAGAATAGCTATTCTATACCCGTGGTGTAGGATAACATTTGTATATATATATCAGTTAAGATCTTTCAAATTAGTATTAATACTGAAACTCTTTATTAGTATTATATTGGTTATGCCTACGACTTACACATGGCGTTCTCTTTATTTTACCACTGCTACACAAATTTTAGCAAAAAGGGTGGATGAAAATCCACTTATCTAGCAGTGGAAATGGTAACAGAAAAAACGAAAACAATAAAAATATAAATATAAATATAAAAATGGTAATAGAACTGATTCTGTTCCATGCACAGTTTTCTTGTTTTATTGTATTCTTACGGTAATAACTATTATGAATCATTCATTTATTTTGGTCTAATGACTAAGATTAAAGATGATGATATAATAGATCATTCTTGATTTTTTTATAGACTTTCTAATTTTTGTGCTAACTTTTTAGTTTTCTGTGCAAATTTTTTAATTTTCTGCATTGACTTTTCAATTATTTGATTCACAAGTTTTTTAATTTTAAGTTTTTTAAATAGTAACTAAAATCAGTAGTTTAAATTAATTTAAAGTATTACTCGTCGAAGGTAACTGTTTTACCATAACATAACCCATATATGCATGAGTTCGGCCGATAGTGGCACCATATAATTTATCACTACTCATTGTCACTTTTTACCGTTCTCTTCAAGGCTATCAACCATATTTACATCTGGCCCAATATCCCATGTGCATGAACTCTCACACTAAACTCTAAGGCCCTCGGGAACAAAGTTTTTTGTAGTTTTGGAAGTAATACTGTAGTATTATATACTAAAAGATGTTTGACAACTCCACCTAAAATCTATGTAAAGTAAACAGTAGTATTATAAATATTATACTCAATAATCTACACTATTGAAAACTTTGGTATGAAACACTTTTTCCAAAACTGTAGTATTATAAACTATGGTATTGTCATGAACATAGTATAGTGTAGTTTTTGAAATACTGTAGTTTCTAAAAACTATGTTTGTGGGCCTAAATGTATAACGGCAAATCTGATTATATGATCGAGTTCGGCCAATAGTTCACGTACGCCATATATTGGTCACTACTCATAACTCATTATCACCATTCTTGCTTAAATTTGGGATGTTATAGTTTGGTACTTCAATTCCGTCGTGAATGTTTTCGATTGATACGGACGTTTTTTTCCTGAATAGTTGGCGGTCTTTTCCGGCCATTTATTACGACCGTTTTCAGCGAAATGACAAGTTAAACTCGAAAAGGACACGCACGCGGTCACGCGGAGTGCCCCACTGTACACACGTACATGTCAACGATCCTAATACTCCCTCTATCGAAAAATTTTCTAAGTACTACATTTTCTATTTTTTAAAAGAAAAGTTATATGTATTTATAGTTTAGGTATATGCAAGTTTTGAAAGAGCAGTAATAATATTTTATTTAGTGTCTAGATTAAATTGGTATTAGGTGACACCTCGAGCAGCATAGTTTAATTAATCATCATAGTTCTATCTATTAGGACTCATTTAGACGGGACTCAATCCTGCGGCCTATCCATGTGGATGGCCTGGGTTTTTGAACGAAACTCATCAGGCTTTATGGATCAAGGCAGGCTGGATATTTTAGTATATGCCCATGTAGGACTAGGGATGGATTCGGATCGGATACGGATGGAAACGAATCCGGATAGCACTATTTACCATATTTTAATTCGAATACGAATACGGATTCGGATGTTTTCGAATACGAATACAAAACGGATGTTTCGAATACGAATATGTATTCGGATGTTTACTCGGTTTAACTCCAAATGTTCGTTGTTTCACAAAATTTTTAAAAATCCAAAGGGTACAATATACCAAATTAGAATAATAATTAATAAGGAACAATGATACACAATAAACTATGCACAAGATAAATTTTTAAACAACACTAGCTAAAATTAATCATACGCAACAACCAATAAGAACTACATAAAGTCTTGAACCGAAATTCATCATACATTTCAACCAACAAGAACACACAAATTGAGTCCAGGTGCGCAAATGCAGAAAAAACAGGCGGCAATTTGGAAAGAATTGGCTGAATTTTATTGTTTTTAAAAATTAAACATTTTCAAAAATTTATTAACATCCTTATGATAAATTTCTCAAAACATTTTCAAAATTTTATCATGATATCTAAGTATAATATTATAATACTATGACAAGTCTCATATTTTTCAGACTTTATTTGATTTTTTTATAATTAAAAAACTCTTAAGCTCCACATTACTCATGAAGTGTCGTAACATAAATTTTTTAACATTTCTTTAAATTTAGTGGATAACAACTAAAAATGGACACAAAATAATGAATGTGATTTTTCTATAAATTTTAGTGCATTATTTTAGGTACTTGCAGTTCAAATTTCACATATTCCAATTTAAATACTAGAAACACAATTAATGAGTTAAAATAGCAAATAGATCTAGAAAAATACAAAACAATTATATGGTATGAGATATATTGTATTTTAATTATATAAAAAAATTCAAGTTAAAACAAACATTTAACCATCAATTTACTTTAAACCATAATCTATTCCTTGTGAAAACTCTATTTCCTCTCAAGAGAATCTCAGATTTCTTAACATCCTATATGATAAAATTTTCGAAACATTTTAAAACTTTATCATGATATCTACGTATAATATTATAACATTGTGACAAGTCTCGTATTTTTCAGACTTTATTTGATTTTTTTATAATTAAAAAACTCTTAAGCTCCACATTAATAATGAAGTGTCGTAACATAATTTTTTTAAAATTTCTTTAAATTTACTAGATAACAACTAAAAATGGACACAAAAAATTGAATGTGATTTTTCTATAAATTTTAGTGAATTATTTTAGGTACTTGCAGTTCAAATTTCACATATTCCAATTTAAATACTAGAAACACAATTAATGAGTTAAAAATAGCAAATGGATCTAGAAAAATACAAACAATTTATATGGTATGAGATATGTTGTATTTTGATTATATAAAAAAATTCAAGTTCAAACAAACATTTAACCATCAATTTACTTTAAACCATGACCTATTCCTTCTCAAAACTCTATTTCCTCTTAAGAGAATCTCAGATTTCTTAACATCTTATATGATAAAATTTTCGAAACATTTTAAAACTTTTATCATGATATCTACGTATAATATTATAACATTGTGATAAGTCTCGTATTTTTCAGACTTTATTTGATTTTTTATAATTAAAAAACCCTTAAGCTCCACATTACGGATGAATTGTAGTAACATAAATTTTTTAACATTTCTTTAAATTTAGTAGATAAGAACTAAAAATTGACACAAAATAGTTAATGTGATTTTTCGATAAATTTTAGTGCATTATTTTAGGTACTTGCAGTTCAAATTTCACATATTCCAATTTAAATACTAGAAACACAATTAATGAGTTAAAAATAGCAAATAGATCTAGAAAAATACAAACAATTTATATGGTATGAGATATGTTGTATTTTGATTATATAAAAAAATTCAAGTTCAAACAAATATTTAACCATAAATTTACTTTAAACCATAACCTATTCCTTCTCAAAACTCTATTTCCTCTTAAGAGAATCTCAGATTTCTTAACATTCTATATGATAAATTTCTCGAAACATTTTCAAACTTTTATCATGGTATCTACGTATAATATTATAACACTGTGATAAGTCTCGTATTTTTCAGACTTTATTTGATTTTTTATAATTAAAAAACCCTTAAGCTCCACATTACGGATGAATTGTAGTAACATAAATTTTTTAACATTTCTTTAAATTTAGTATATAAGAACTAAAAATTGACACAAAATAGTTAATGTGATTTTTCGATAAATTTTAGTGCATTATTTTAGGTACTTGCAGTTCAAATTTCACATATTCCAATTTAAATACTAGAAACACAATTAATGAGTTAAAAATAGCAAATAGATCTAGAAAAATACAAACAATTTATATGGTATGAGATATGTTGTATTTTGATTATATAAAAAAATTCAAGTTCAAACAAATATTTAACCATAAATTTACTTTAAACCATAACCTATTCCTTCTCAAAACTCTATTTCCTCTCAAGAGAATCTCAGATTTCTTAACATTCTATATGATAAATTTCTCGAAACATTTTAAAACTTTTATCATGGTATCTACGTATAATATTATAACACTGTGATAAGTCTCGTATTTTTCAGACTTTATTTGATTTTTTTATAATTAAAAAACCCTTAAGCTCCACATTACCGATGAAGTGTCGTAACATAAATTTTTTAACATTTCTTTAAATTTAGTGGATAATAACTAAAAATGGACATAAAATAGTTAATGTGATTTTTCGATAAATTTTAGTGCATTATTTTAGATACTTGCAGTTCAAATTTCACATATTCCAATTTAAATACTAGAAACACAATTAATGAGTTAAAAATAGCAAATGGATCTAGAAAAATACAAACAATTTATATGGTATGAGATATGTTGTATTTTGATTATATAAAAAATTCAAGTTCAAACAAATATTTAACCATAAATTTACTTTAAACCATAACCAATTCCTTCTCAAAACTCTATTTCCTCTTAAGAAAATCCCAGATTTCTTAACATTCTATATGATAAATTTCTCGAAACATTTTCAAACTTTTATCATGGTATATACGTATAATATTATAACACTGTGATAAGTCTCGTATTTTTCAGACTTTATTTGATTTTTTTATAATTAAAAAACCCTTAAGCTCCACATTACCGTTAAGTGTCGTAACATAAATTTTTTAACATTTCTTTAAATTTAGTGGATAAGAAATAAAAATGGATACAAAATAGTGAATGTGATTTTTAGATAAATTTTAGTGCATTATTTTAGGTACTTGCAGTTTAAATTTCACATATTCCAATTTAAATACTAGAAACACAATTAATGAGTTAAAAATAGCAAATGGATCTGGAAAACTACAAAAATTTTATATGGTATGAGATATTTTTTATTTTGATTATATAAAAAAATTCAAGTTCAAACAAATATTTAACCATAAATTTATTTTAAACCATAACCTATTCCTTCTCAAAACTCTATTTCCTCTTAAGAGAATCTCAGATTTCTTAACATTCTATATGATAAATTTCTCGAAACATTTTCAAAATTTTATCATGGTATCTACGTATAATATTATAACACTGTGATAATTCTCGTATTTTTCAGACTTTATTTGATTTTTTATAATTAAAAAACCCTTAAGCTCTACATTACCGATGAAGTGTCGTAACATAATTTTTTTAATATTTCTTTAAATTTCATGGATAAGAACTAAAAATGGACACAAAATAGTGAATGGAATTTTTCTATAAATTTTAGTGCATTATTTTAGGTACTTGCATTTCAAATTTCACATATTTCAATTTAAATCCTAGAAACACAATTAATGAGTTAAAAATAGCAAATGTATCTAAAAAATACAAAACAAATATATGAAATTATATATGTTGCATTTTGATTATAAAAAATTAAAGTTCAAACAAATATTTAACCATCAATTTATTTTAAACCATAACTTATTAATATTCACTAACTTAAGTATTCCATAATTATATAAATAATAAAAAACCATTAATATAGTTATAATATATTATCTTGAGTCTAAGTTTAATCCGTGTGAAATCCTAAAACGAATACGGATGTATCCATTTCCATATCCACATTCAGCAGAATTCGGATATCCATTTCCATATCCACATTTGTAAAACGAATTCGGATATTTCCGAATGTCATCCATATTTAATTCGGATACGAATACGGATATCCATATTTACAGTAATTCGAATACGAATACGGATAATTCGAATATTCTGACATCCATATCCATCCCTATGTAGGACTCAAACTGTACCGCAGTTGCCGGACCAATTTCAAAAGCATATTTAGCCCGCATGCAAAACTCACTGCCTTGGTTTTGGGCAAAATTGCTAAGTTTTAATTAATTAAACTGGTGTTTTCTTGCTAATAAGGGGTTTTATCTTTTATTTTGAAGTTAAATCTCTGTGGGACCGACACCTTTCTTTATTTACTTTTACACCTTCAGTTTTTTTATTTTTATCTTCTTTCCCATTCTTAATTCGCAAGATAAAAAATGTATTATTTTAATAATTTTTTAAGAAAATGAGAAATAATTTATTGATTAAAAAATAGAATGTACAAGACGGGTGAAATAGAAGGGGGACAAGAGGGGGAAGGGCTAGCTAAGCACCAACCATTGTTTTTATGGCATCGCCTAGGCAGTTATGTGCGATCTGGAGCAAGACGTCGCGGTCGCCACGCTTGGAGTTGATATGGCATTGTAAGTCGTTGCCTAAGGGTTGTGGCAACAACTTATGGGCAAGGTGACACCCCATGGTATGAGGCGGGAGAGCACGAGGGGAGAAACGTGGGACCGCGCGTGGGAAAATATGGCAGCACGCACATGAAAATGTTGGAAATAGGTTCATAGGAAAGAACGGACAGGAGAAAGAGAAATAGGGAAAGGGAAATAGAACAGATGGGCGCTAGGGGAAATAGATTCACAAAAAAAGAGAGAAGGAAAAGAGAATGAGTACAACATGCAAGCGGTGGCGGAGCTCCAGATTCAGTGGTGGCGTTGTAGATCTACCGACAATGGTGGTGCCCCTGCCTTGGTGAGGTGGTGGTGCCCTTGGCCTGGTGAGATGACAGCGAAGTGTCATGCTAGGAGCTCAACGAGGCGACGACGAAGCTCCATGCCGGTGCGAGGTTGCTGCTTTGGCGTGGTCACGTTTTGGCTTACTTCTATTTCAGTGTTTTGGCTTTGCGTATTTAGTCTCTTTTTTCCTTGGGCTTGCTTCTGTTTTGGCCAGGTAGCTAATGGTTATGCTTCCTTCTAGGCATGGAGCAAATATTAGTCTTTATATAAAACCTAAAGTAGCTATCATTCTTGATTCCCTCCTCAGAATAGTGTAATCCTTATGTGTGTATGGCATCGCCTCACCGTGCACCTAACTTTCCTAGGCGATTGGAAGGGGGTAGGTCACCACACCTCACCTTACCACTATAAGAACACCAGTGCCAACAAATAATTTTCTCCTGCCTCGCACCCAGATTTTGCTTCATCTTTGACCTTTTGAGCAAGATGAAGGGTATTAGAATTGATGTGCCAAAATATCCTATCATTATGTTCCTTCTAATTTCTCCAAGCCATGAGAATCACTAAGGAGGAAGTTGTTTCCTTTGGCTTAACGTAGTCTTAAGATTATTTGCTCCCACCATCCCATAATCGAGGTATCAGCTGTTGCGAGGTCATCATAGGTTTTAGTGAAGTGAACCTAGACCAATCTACCATGATTGACCATATCCTCCTGAAGAATCTGCAATTGGTAAAAAAATATGCCAAGCTATCTCTTGCTCTTGTCGACATAGAACATAGGGTGGTTGGTGTGCTTAACCTTGAGCTGTAAGTTGATCTAAGGTCCATAACCTATGAATTCTTCTATTTGGCCATAAGGACCCTTATCGGTCCGTTCATGTTATATAGGGTTGAAGCGCCCATATTAATTACAGATGGGCTACCATGGAATCTAAGAATAGCAAGTCAGGTTGGTTTCCAAATATACATTCAATCAATCTATCATTTCTATCTAAACACAACCCGACCTAGCTTTTTTGATAATTTATGGCATCTTTACATAATTGAATATATTCTATATATAGACAACCGAGTTTATCTCTAACATTCCCCCTCAATCACAACTTGTCTAAGTTGATATTGTATCTAAATTCTTCAAGCTATCTCAATGGAAAAGCCTTTGTGAATCCATCTGCAACTTGATCTTCGAAAGACACAAGCCCAATATCCAACAACTTGTCTTTACTCTTTCTCCAACAAAGTGATAATCCACCTAAATATGCTTTGTACGAGCATGAAAAATAGGATTAGTCGAGAGATATGTTGCACCAATATTATCACACCATAACTTTGCTACAGATAGAATTTTTACACTTAGTTCTTTGAGAAGAGTTTGTACCCATATAATTTTGGTTGTGGCATTATCCACAGACTTGTATTCAACTTTTGTACTTGATCTACACACCGTTGCTTATTTTTTAAAACTCCATGAAATAAGATTTTTCCTAAAAAAACTACAAAGCCTCTTATTGATCTTCGGTCATCTAAACATCCTGCCCAATCTACATTACAAAAAGCTAAAACAAGCATTGAAGATGACTTGCTTATATTTAAACCAATTCTCAGTGTATGCTTCAAATATCTAAGGATCCTTTTAACTATTGTTCAATGCATAATGGTTGGAGCATGTAGATATTGACAAAATTTATTAACTGAGAATGAT